>JAUMIR010000003.1:209286648-210486648 GCA_030847615.1 Gambelia wislizenii | reverse complement strand
CTACTCTCAGTAAATACACATAGTAACTCACCAACAATTCTACTACCCACAACAACAACCCACATGAACTCTGGGTCTTAGCACTCTGATATACATTGGTGATTACACAGGGTTAACACCTGGTGTTACACACCCTTCCCAGCCATACAAAGCATTTTAACCTTGTTTAAAGGAACAGTGTTCCCAACATTCAAGATGTGTTGTTGCCCAAAATGCTGGGAGGGGGGGTGTCCAGGGGAACCCTAATATTAAGGTGGGGAATTAATACACTCAACTTGGCAATGTGAGTGGTGGGTAATGTCAGGACCTTTTAGACCTATGTATATGGGTACTAAGGAGGAGACTCTAAGGAGATTATCAGAAGAGAACAAAAGAAAAAGAAAAAAAGAGTTCCCATCCCACAATATCCTCTCCTGCCCCTCTCCCATCTCTGTCCCGGCATGAGAACAAAAAGTTTCAGACCTACCTACCTGCTTCCACAGCAGCCCAGGAGTGAAATCCCACTGGTTCTCGCAAGAAGACGAGAGCGTGGGAAATTCAAAAATAAAAACCAATGGGGCTGTTGTAGACATTATGTAAAGATTTTTTGGAAAGGACAAGTGGGTCTACTTGATTCATTACAGATGTCAAAAGCAAAAGTGCATGCAGAGATAAGGTAACTATAACTAGTCCCCTTTTGAAATGCAAGAGATGTCAGAATAAAATACTAGGATAATTAATATCTCTCCAAATGAGTAATCAGTGGGGGGAAAAAAAGAAACAGTACAATTACATCACAAGTTTCTAATTTGTAAATTTAAAACATCAGTGACATTTCTAAATAATGATACTTTTTAGGTTAAAATGGCATTTATTAAATACCAAGCAGGATAATTCTCTGTTTCCTTAGCTTTTCCATGTCAGCCATAGGTAGAGTCCAATTAATAAATCATTGTATACTTGATTCATATACTTTTGTTTGCTTTCATGGTAGAACTGCAGCCCCCACCTTTCCCAGAAGTGCTGTGCTGCTGCTGCTGCTCTCTCTATCTCTCTTTGTTTATGAAATAGAAAAGGAGGACTTGGAGACTGTAGAAATGACTAAATGTCTGCATGCTTGAAGTCATGAGCTGAAGGGAGATAGATATTGACTTAAGTATAGATTGCCAAGGGGAATACATTGGGAGCAAAAGTTGTCTGAATGATTAAAGATATTTAAATTGAACAATGGCTAAGTAGACCTAAAATGCAAATTGATAGATATGTCATTATATGTTTAAATCATATAATGGCAATATAATATTGTTATATCTTATTAAGCATTCTTCAGAAAAACTAACATTCTTCCTTCACCCTTCTCTTGTTCACTGAGATGGACTTGATATGGCCAAGTTTTTTTTCTCTCCTCCCTGTTTCTTTTTTCACATATCACATATTTCACATATCTTATTTCAATTATAATAAAATAGTGAAAGTATCTGACTGCCCAGATTAAAAACCCATTACAGTATTCTCACCTTCAATCCAGTTGTCTCTCCATTCTCCTACTCACCCCCACCCCACCCCGCTTTTTTCTTACAACCTGATCTCTTTCAGGAGATTATCAGACAGGGATGAAAAAAGTGTCCCTGTCTTGCTACATTCCCTCCCCCATCCCTGTAATGGTATAAAAAGAAAAAAAAAATTCACATCTACCTTTAGCATGATCTTTTCTCCCCTTTGGCAGCCCAGGAGTGAATGCAGCTCGAACAGAGCTGCATCCACTTTCTGCAATGGAAATCCCATCCGTTCTCACAAGAGGATGATCACGTGGCAAATTCAAAAATAAAAATAAAGGTTAAAACATTAAATTAAGCACAAACACACACTTTAAAAAATAAAAGTAACCTGGGGAGGGTACAAAAAAGTGTGACACTTACCTCGATCTCCCGATTGCACCTGGAAGTGTTCAGCATGGACCTCCCAGTGACGGTGGCATCCCACCAGCATAATTGGGCAGCTTTTTACTCGCCCATCATTCTGTCATAGAAATGGAATGTGTGATCTATTCATGGCTTAAACCATGAATAAAAGGGAGTGCTCTGGGAATGGAAGCAGGATGGGAGCATAACAGGGATAGGGACGACATCATCGGATGTTCAAGCCCTTTCTCAATCTCCTGGCATTCATGTAACGCTATATTTAGGTCATCAAATAATCTCCTCAGTCTATTCTGGTACTCAATTTCAGGGTGTACCAGTTTTGGCTGGATTAAAAAGCTCTTCATCTCTTCCTGTTACCTGAATAGCTCAGGGGTCTGTGGGAACTACTTGTGAAACTAAAATTATGTGATTAAGTAGGGGGCTTTAATTAGCTCAAAGACATGGCTGCAAGAGGCTGAGTAAATTTGTGAGATCTTGTGCACCTGTGTATACAAGTACTCACTGATGAGACCCAAGCCAAAGGAAATAAAAATTGTATTTATTGGAAAATAATCATGGATGCATTCACACATGCTGTCCCATATTTCTCAGGGCCTCTGTGCTTCAAGGGACAACTGCAGCAGTCTGATGGACTAGTCCATAGAGTGAAGCTGACAGGGAAGAAAATATATGTTTATTCAAAAAACAAAAAAACAAACAAAAAAAAATAACAAAAAACAAAAAAAACCACCACACCCTTCCTGCTGTAATAAAGAACACAACTTTTCTAATAAAGGGAAAAGTCCTTTTTATATATACAATCCCTGAGTTTAGGTAGTAGCACTTAACCTTATTTTCTAACAGTAACAGGGTAGATAAAAATCAATGATTCAAATAAAACAAAAAATCAATTGTTTTGATTTTAAAACTCATTGATTTTTATCCACCACGGTACATTTGGGGAAAAAAGCTTAAATGCTATTTATTCAGCCATGATCACCTAACAACTTTTTGACAAAGCTAGGACTGAATCTTTGGTTTCCATCATCCAAGCATAATGCACCATCCATAGGAATCAGGTACAAACGTCTGTTCCATTGCAAGAGAGGAGACATCTCTCAGTAGGGGAGACTGCCTTTAGTGAATATAAACTGAAAAGAAGAAAAGGAGGTAAGAAAAAAATGGGACCAACCTTCTCAGCTTTCAGAATCTGATCCAGCCTCACAGACCTGACAAGGATGCTTGTAACATTTACAGGTTTGCTTCCTGGTAATTTTTGCAAATGCACACTTCCAACTCTGTCACTCAAACAACAAAAGTTCAAACAAGAAATGTGCTCTGCTTTTCAAAGTGGTGGTGGTTTCTCTTTAGAGATTCACTTGTGTCTTTGAATGTTTCAGTCTTAGTTCTCTTGTTTTTCTCCCTTATTTTGACTTACCTACTTCCTGGTTTTGGTGCCATGCTGTGCATTGTTTCAATTTGACTTGCCTCATCTCTTCCATTCTAGGATTCACATAAAACAGGACATCTGAAAGATTTAAAGGAGGGGAGGAGGGAAGGGGATGGGATTTTTACCATTTCAGTTAAAGAAAGCAATCTTCAAAGGTGACGCTGTGGCTTTGTCAACCATTACTAACAAGCTTAAAGTAAATTCCAGAGGGGCAACCGTGCTAGTCTGTTGCAGCAAAAAGCAACAAAAATGATATCAGGCACTTTAAAGACTGAGCAGATTTATTGTGGCATATACTTTCATGGGCTAATGCACCCTTTGCCACATGCATGAAGTGTTGTCCTCAGTAAGCCAATTATAGATACATAGTTGGCTAGTTACAGAAGAAGAAAAATG
The DNA here is from genome assembly GCA_030847615.1 of Gambelia wislizenii. Lineage (NCBI taxonomy): Eukaryota > Metazoa > Chordata > Lepidosauria > Squamata > Crotaphytidae > Gambelia > Gambelia wislizenii. The sequence continues at coordinate 210,482,922 of JAUMIR010000003.1, read as the reverse complement.
TGAACAGAGGGGCCAAAAGGCTGTGAAATGCAAGAGGTCCAATAAATCTGGGATATTTCAGTAGAAAGCTCAAGTGTATCCAAGCTGAGGGAAGTCAGGGGCATTAACAATACTGATCACCCCAACAGAGTGGGGGGATCCTCTCTGTTTCCTTTCTGTTTCCCTGTCCCAGTGCTCACCAGAAACTTGTGTTTAAGTAGAGGAAATAGAAGCAGAAGACAGAAGTAGCAGTGGTAGAAATAGCTGGAACAGCTGCTTTGAGTGTTCCCATTTGCCACCAGTTCAACTTTTCACATCATGGTCTGGACTGTGATTCTAGATCCCAGTGTCCCCAATGGGCAGAAGGATGATCTGGGTGTGATTGGAAAGAAGAAGAAATGAAGTAGTTAGGAGTAAAGGGAGGTGTTGGAAGTAGCTCTTCAAATGCCCTTGAGAGCTTGTAAGGGTTTGTTCAAAATTCATGGTGAGCATTTGCGCCTCTTTAGAGGTAAGCTTAGAAAATCTTTTCCATCCATATAAAATAGGAATTAACAAACTGAAGCACATAGGTTGCATGTGGCCCTTGGGGCCCAAATTGTGATCCCCAAAGGCCCACTCCCAAAGCCCCAGGCCCCATATATATATATATATATATATATATATATATATATATATATATCTGAATGATTTGTTTTGCCTCAAATCCCCCAAAGCTCAAAACCACAGCCAAATAAAATAAAATGCAAACATATTTGGCCCCCTAACCCAAACCAATTACCAGCCAGAACCCCCTGGATTCATTCAACCAAAAAGTTACTGAAATCAAAACTGGAAGTGACATACAGTACCTCACTTCCAGTTTCAATTTTGGCTGGTTTGGGGGTGGGGGTGGGGAGGAGGGTTCTAACAGATTTTAAAAATATTTGGGGGCTTGCAGTGGGGAAGCAAATGTACTATGTCATGTAGTAATTTTGAGCCATGTGGAGGGATTGGAGTGAAAAATCACCCAGAGGAATATGGTTTTAGGAGATCTGCAGGGTTTGGTGTCTGATGAGGCTTGCCAGTGGGCACAAGTTGGAAAACTGGACACTGATTCCCTCCACAGATTTCCACCCCTGCTATAGAAAAGTGACTTTTTCAGAACAGTCACATAGCCTAGTCTACCTTATGCTGAGAGAGAAACTTATTTTCAATAAAAAGCTAAATGAAGAGAATAAAATGTGAGCATAAATGAAAGAAGGATCACACTGCAAAAATATCTATAATAAAAGTGTATAGAGGAAATTGACAGTTCTTACAACATGGACTGAATCCTGTTGTTTTGTACCAGCCAGAGTAAATATTGATTCAACAGAACTACCCTAGTTGGGACTAATCAATATGATTTGGGTTCATGTCTAATTGGGTGGTCACTTATTTTGTATGCTGTTAGTTCTTTTGAGAACCAGTGTAGTGGTTTGAATTTTGGATGGACTCTAGGAGGCCAGGGCTTGATTCCATGCTCAGCCATGAAAATCCAGTGAGTGACTTTGGGAATGTCACATTCCCTCAGTCTCAGAGGATGGCAATATTGCCCCCCCACACACCTTTTGAACAAATCTTGCCAAGAAAATGTTTATTGATGTCAACCATACCAACTTTCAACCATTTCATGTCTGAGGATCATGTTTAACTTCACCTCTTTTAATTATTTAAAGATGCATCTATCATATATACTTGGCGATAAGTCGATCACATAGATAATTCAAGGGTAAAATTTAGGAGTGTATAATAAAGGATGAAAAGGACGAAGCCAAAGAAAATGGTCTCAACGCAACATAAGGAGATGCTGGCAAGTTCTGCCTCACTAAGAAAAGCATAGAAAAAAACGGGGGAGAGGATACCTGGTGCAAAACGTTTGCCAGAAAAACATGAATCTTCTCTCAGCTTCCATGCCCACATGATCTGAAATACTCTGGCTCCTATCCCTCATCCATGCATTGCCTGAGTACTGAGGGAACATCCTTTTGCCAGGTGTCTCTGCTGACTGCACAGGGCAGGGAGGGGGAGATGAGAACCAAAAGCCTACCAATTACTTGACTGAAGCATTGTGACCCGCTCCCTTTCCCCTCCCCTCACTCTCCAGGTCTTCTCATCACATTTTCCCCTTCTCTGCTGTGGCAAAATAACAAAACTGGCTGGCTTCTCCCACCACCACCATGCAATTTACCATACCATAATGACCCCAAAACTTTGCTCCCTCTTTTTCCTTTTTGCTGAAGCTTTTGCAGGCAGCTCCCTCTAGCCTTCCTTTCTAATTGTGATGATGCTTCCCTCTCTCCAAATCCAACTTTCTCTTTGTGGTGTAGGAACAGAAAGCTGTCTCTTCTCAGGAGTAGTGCCTCTTATAGTGTCTGAACATGGCAGCAGCAGCATGTTCTCTCCCTCCCACCATCTTGCTGCCCAGTCGAACCTGCCCCAACCTGGTCTCTTTTTAAGCCCCAAAGTTCTTTTTTCTCCCATCCTCTTCCTCCTGCTGCCACTCTTCCCCTTCCTTTTCTGGGTCCATATTTTGTGGAATAGGCAGCAGGAAAAAAAGTGAGCCGGTGGCAGGTGGAGCAACATCACCTTCTTCTCAGCCCACTTTCCTGGTGTCAGGGAGAGGGGAGCTCCAGAGAAGTGAGAATGTGTCTCTTTTTATGTATGAGGGAGCTCTTCCTCAACACAGGTGGTGCCAAAGGGATGCGGACTGGCCGGGAAGCATAAGGACAGAGGGTGCCTCACACAGGTTCTCCCAGGTGGTGTCACTGAGGGCACTGACCCGTGGATAAGTCAACCCAGGTTTTTAGGGTAAAATTTTAGACTAAAATTTCTCAACTTATAATCAAGTATTTATGGTATCTATTTTCTTTCCCCCTCCCAGTCTTTCCACTTGACTTATGCTGACAGGAGTAGAAGAAAAGGAATATCAAGAAGAGGAGGAGGAGGAGGAAGAAGAAGAAAAGATAGGAGAGCTACTAATACAAACCATTTAGAATTATTATTCACACTGAGGGGGGAATCATTTGGTACATGATTTGTAAGAGCAGAAGAAGATGACAATGATTTTATTTTTAATAACAAGAAATACCCCATAGACAGCAATATATTTCTGTGATAAGAGCAAATAAGAACCATAATGCACACAACAGCAGTTCTGTTGACAAATGATCAATGCTATGCCACCCAAGGGTCACAGGAGCATTTTTGAAGGTGATAATACAGGCACTTAATAAATCATGGGTAGAAGTGATGGGTAGATGTTGAGGTTAAAGGGAGATGCAAAAGGAGCTGAAAGACACATCTACCTTGATCTGAATCTCTCTCTCTCTCTGGCTTTTCTTCGCAAACGAAGATTCAGGAAGGACTCATCCCGCGCTTTCTGCAAGCGCGCTGATGACTAAAAAGGCCAATCCGAGATAAACAAGTCCGGTTGCAAAAAGCACAGCAGAAGGTCTCCTTGGGTGATGTTTTTGGGTTGTGATTCTTTCTGCATTGTCGTTTCTCTTCAAGACTTGTTCGTCGTGAGTTCTCAAATAAGGCTGCAGCATTGTGGATAGTGCGTCTCCATGCCTCCTGATGTGAGGCCAGGGCGGACCACTGTTGGTGATCAATTTGGCCAAGCCTGAGATGTTGTTTCAGGGAGTCTTTGTATCGCTTTTTTGGAGCGCCCCTCTTATGCTGACCCGTGGCGAGTTCACCGTAGAGTAGTATTTTTGGGAGGCGATGGTCCTCCATCCTAGAAACGTGCCCTGCCCAGCGCAGCTGTGTTCTCAATATCATGGCCTCAATGCTGGTGAATACCACCATAGCATTTAAGTCATGTAACATTTGAGCCAACATAAAATGAATAATTTAAAGAGAGCAAGAGAGAGGAAAAGTCTTGGTAGAAACTTTACTCAATGCAGGGTGGGACCCACAGAATAAAAAATAAGAAAAAAGTGACTCCATGTGCAAAGCAGATTTGGGGAGTCATAGCGGTGAATGCTTCAGATGCCTTGATTCAGCGGTCATATTTCTACAGCTATGGTAGTGGTAACCGAACATTATGAAGAAGGGATGGAATGGGTATTCTATAGTTTCTTGATTGGGGTCAAAATTTGGAGTTCCCAACCTTTCATGAATATTTGCAGGAAGAAAACATTGTATTCCACTCAAAATCTCATCCCTTCAGGGGAATTATGATGTTTAAATATTACCCTAAAACACCACCAAAGTGCACACAGTTCCACTTCTTCTCAACTTCATGTCAGACTGTGTAGTCATCCTGTCCTCCCCCTCACTATTGGTTTACTTTGTGATGTCAGCTCTATAGGATCAGTATAGTATATCCCACAATCCCCTTACTCTGTTCCTCTATCCAAATACTTCCTACTATCTTCAATAGCCTTATATGAGCATCTGAAGCCTGAATGTTTGTTTGAAAGCTTTTACTGTTTATTTCCAATAAAGATAATTTAACTGTACATCTTGGCTTAGAGTCTCCTCAATTACTACTGGGATACATAGGTAATCCCACCATTACCTGGCCTCTTGCTGCCATATTTGAGCAATTTAAATAGTCCCCATATTTTGGACATCAGCGGGATCCTCGTGGACCCCACACAATTTGAGTAACACCATACAATCAGAAATCAATATATTGAAGTGTTATCTATCTCTGGAGATTATCAGACAGGAATGAAAAAAGTGTTCCTGTCGCTCAATCTCCACTCCCACCCCTGTCCTGCCCCTGACCCATCATAATCACCCCCCCCCCCATCACACTTACCTCCTCTCCCATCATTCCGGCAGCCCAGGAGTGAACGGAAGTCTAACAGAGCTCACTTCACTTCCTGGATTAAAATCCCGTGGATTCTCGTGAGAAGATGAGAACATGGAAAATTAAAAAATAAAAATGAACACAATAAAGGGACACCAAGCACCTAAACATACTAAAAACATTACAAATAACCCAGGGAGGGTGCAAAAAAAGAGAGTAGCTTACCTGGATGTTCTGATATTGCCCGGAAGTGTTTTGGCAGGACCACCCATTGACGCTGGGATCTCACCTGCATAATGGGGTACCTTTTCACTTGCAGGAACATCTGTGACAGGAGTGGAATGAGGGATCTATTGACAGCTTCTCCCATCAATAAAAAGCCGTGGCAGCAGAATGGCAGCAGAATGGGTACATAATGAGGGGGAAACAATGTCACCTGAAAAGGGAGCCCTTTTGCTATCTCCTGGAATTCATGTAACACCACTTTTAATGTGTCTGATAATCTCCTCTGTGTGCTGTATGGCTGTTCTGTGCACAGTGTATTTTTCATGTAAATTCAAGAGTGTAGTTCCTGGTGCTCTTTTAAAGCTGTGCAATGTATAAAACTGTGTCACATCCCATTTTGTGTTTTAACCCCATCTTTATGGAGACCTCTATAGTTTTGGAAGCTGTATGTTACTCTGTTTTGCAAGTTTTCTTTCTGTGTCTTTTTGTAAAGTTTCACACATTCCAAAGTTGTGCATTATTCCTTATTGTGCCCCATCTTTTAGCAGAAAAAAAGTGTTCAAAGTTTTAAACATTTAAATTTGTGCATCTTTAAGTTTGTGCTACATTCTTATTTTGTGCTTTTTTCCTCCTCCATCTTTTTTGAAAGCTCTGTAGCCTTCAGGAGAAAGCTGTACAGCTTTTCAGAAAACTATGTTTCTTTTTGGGAAGTTCAACAGCTTTCTTCAGAAAGTTATACTTTTTTCTCATCATTGCAGGGGGGGAAAGTTACTGAGTATCTCAACACTGCAGGAAGAAAAAATGATTGCTTTCCCCCAACACCTCTTGGGAATTACATCTCTAGAATTACCATCCTTATTATAAAGTCAGGTCCAAATTTACACATGGTGACACCAATATATGTACAATGAAATCAGATCCAGACTTCTAAATGTGCCTCTGCCTAGTCACTGAGAAAAGAAAATTCACCCTACTCATTGATTCATCACATAAATTGTCTGTTCTGAGGACATGTTTCAGGGTCTTCTTTTAATACTGAAGCTTAGCTCGTGGGGAGTGAGGAATGGTTTCACAGCATTAACTACAAGACAGGAAATAGCAGACATTAGCAGGGAAAATGTTTAATATTCCTGTTTGAACAATGAAGCACCCGGTAGCACCTAAAGACTAACATATTTTATTTGGCAAAATCTTTTTTGGATTTCAGATCACTTTATCAGATGCATCAGGTAAAAGTCCATGAAAATTTATGTCAAATAAAACTTGTCAGACTTAAAGTGCTACTAGATTATGAGTACCCTGCTTGCTGGGGGCAATTAGTTAACACATTGCAAACTGGTTAGGGAGAGCTCTGTGCTGATAAGTGGTGTAGAAATAAATTCTATTGTGATTGCTAGGTTATTATTTGTTCCTTTTTTTCCCTATAGACCCCTGGTACACTGAAACTAATATCTGCTTTGTGATCGACACAACCATGTTAAAGTTAGCAATTTGGCCTTGAGCTGTATAACTCTTTAGACCAATGGAACAAACTGCCATTTAAATATTACTGGTTTATTTTGAGCAACTGAAAAAGTCATAAGTCAAGAAAATTGGCTTATGCATTTATATTGTGCTTTTGTTTGTTCTTATCTGCTAAAGCAACTGGCATCCTACTTGGATCTAGCTTTTGTCTCTCAAGCATCATGTTTAACAGCCATCCAAGGCAGTGTTCTAAACCATTACCTTGCATGTTGTTAGTATCTGTTTAGAGCAACTAAATAAAGCAGAAGCCAAAACATTTTGCTTATTCATTTAACAGAGTTCTGCTTGTTAATCCTGCATATTTATGAGTGATACTCACATACATACACATATCTATGTGTGTGCAGCTGTATGTGTATGAACATACTCATACAAATGCACGCATGCACACACACAGACAGACAGACAGGCAGACAGATGTATAAAATGAGTTTATCATTTTTATATAAACTCATTTTCTAGATTTTTAAAAAAAGTTTAGTTTTAATGTCTCAATATAAATTTGTTTTAAGTTTATGAAGCAGCTAAAGTCACTCATTGAGTATTTGAATTAGCTGGCATGAAATGTAGTGTGTTGGGAGGGGTACCTCCCTTTAGTCATTCTGGTAAGGCTTTTAGGTCATGGATTTAACTTTAAAATTAAATAGCACTTTAGCATAATCTTAATAGTTTATTTTCCTTCTCATGTACGTGCAGTTGAATTATATATATATATATATATATATATATATATATATATATCTTTAACAATTTACTAAGTACATTAATCCCCTTCTAATAATTTTCTTATAACTACACATGCTCCCAGGTTTATTTCCTGGCATCTCCAGGAAGGTCTGAACATTTTTAGACCCCTGAATTAAACCATGACAAGTAACTACTAGCCAAAATAGACAATACTGGATTAGATGGTCCAGTAATGTGGACTGCTTAAAATCTTCTTGAGCTTGGCATCAGGGTCATAACTGAAAGATGGTTCTATGGCACAAAGACTTTGCATGAACATCCGGGGCAGGGGTAGTTCTGTATGGCCCATGGGACATCCACTCCTGAGGCATTTGCCAGAAGGCCCATGTTTAAACGAGGGTGTAGACTTCAAGAGGATAGGAGGCAGTATCAGTACTTCTAATTTATGGTATGTCCAAAATGCCAAACCAGGTGAAAGACAAGCACTTTCATCCCTGGTAGGGGAACAGGCTGGTAAGTCCAGGTAGTCCTGCTCTTCTACTCCCATCTTGAAAGTTAACTGAAATGTCGCCTGCCAAGCAGCTCAGGCTTGAGCTAATTGCCAGAAGGACAGGGAGCCAAATCATGACAGCAGCATAGTTTTGCAAGGTATTTTCTTTATGTAGGTGGGATTCCAGCATGGCACTCTTGTGTCATGACCCTAGCCTTGGCAAAAGGCTCAAAGTAGGAAGTCTTGGAAAGTCTCCTAACATCTTAGGAAGAAAGACAAGAGGAGGGAGGAGAGGAAGAAGACGAGTAAAATGAGCAGTTCTGTGGGAGAAAATCAGATGACTTATATCATAGTGAAACCTCAGCTGAGAGCTCCTCATTTCACATGATGGCAACACTACAAGAAGACCTCTTGTTACCTACCCTGATAGCCCCCATCTTGGTATATCACATATTTGGTACATTTAAACCAGGAACCCCCAAATGCCAAGGTGGGATTCATGCAAGACCAAGGGAAGGGCTGTTGGAAATTCCCTTAAAACAAATACTCTGATTAGGACTCAACACCTGGAAGTGAGTCAATCACTAATCCGCTCAACAATAGCAAGATACCTTAATGCTTGTAAAATGGGTCTTTCCATTCCTACTCCCCTCAAAACAAAAGACCTTGCCTGTTCCTATTCAATTCTGAAAGCATCGACCATTAATGATCATTAATTCTTCCAGAGTACCTTTGTTTTGGCCTGGGAATCATGTATTTTACTCAATACCCTAGCCCTTCAGGGGAATTATTTCATATAAACATCAACCCCCCAAACCACCAAATTTTGCACAGTTCCACTTCCTTTTTACTCCATGTCACACTCTGGCCAGTCTATCTTCCAGATCCTCTTGCTGCCAGTTTACTTCACAACCTGCAGGACTGGTACAGTATAACCCACCATACCCCTACTCTATTCCTCTATCCAAATACTTCTAACTACTTTCAGTAGCCTTGTGTGAGTGTCTGAAGCATGTGTGTTTGCATGAGTGCTGTTGATATTAATTTCCAATAGAGATCATTTAATTGTACCTTTTGGGTTAGAGTCTCCTCCATTATTACCGGTATACATTGGTTAAAAGGTCGCACTGTTGTCTGACCCCTTGCTGCCATAATTGAGCTACTTAACATTCCCGATAAATAATTTTAGACATTAGAGGGTCCCCATGGACCCCACACAATTTGGGGAACACACTCTCTGAAGGTTCTTAAAACATTGAATGGGGACAGTCAGTGTAACAGTACTGAACATTTTTAAAAAAAATTCATAAGAACCTTTCTTAGAAAGATTGCATAGATTTATTTACTTTTTCTTACTTCCAAGCATATGTGGTATGCATTTAAATCATTGTGTTTTCCCCTCAGTGAAATACACAGTTGTAAGCCCACATAAATATAATAAGGCCTATGTGTGATATCAGATACCTGAACTTTCAGTAAAAATATTCTTTTAAGATCCCTTGGGTTCCGATTAAATGGGGAAAATGTGAAATCTGTAGCTATAAACTCTATTTTATGGTTTTGGACTTCTTTTACATAGTTGAGGTGAGGGTGCCTCCCCCAATGAAATATACATCTTATTGCTAGATGTCATGGGTAATAAATTTGATTTGGTTTTAAAGTTCTAATCTCTGTATTGTTTTAGATGTTTTTACTTGCTGTTCATCACCTTGGAATCGCAGGTGTGCTGGGAGGCAATATAGAAATATTTAAAACAAGTAAATAACAAATTGGTAATTTAAAGTTCAAGCAAAATCCTAGAAAAGATTCACTCCCTCACTAACATGGTAGCCACCATCTGTCACTGCTGTGAGTACTGCATGAGCTGGCCCTCCATTTCCCCTTTGGTTGTATGAAACGCTTTGACAAAAAAGGAGTAAAAAAAAGGAGTAAAAAAAACACAACCTCTTGGGCATGTCAGATAAAGATCAATGAAGAAAGATGGAATCCTCTTAGTTATTGCTCCAAACCTTTAATTCAGTAATCCACATGAAGGAGGAAATCATTCATCTGCCTTATTTATGTGTGTGTTTTCTCCCATTGATTTCTGCTGAAAGTCCTTTATGCTTTCTTTGTCTTCTTTAAACTATGAAGACAAAACAGGTATATATTCTACAGCACTATGCATTCACCCCTCCCCCATCTCACTGGATTTTAGCATGCAAATGAACAAGCTTGTAAATAAATTGGATGTTTGACACAGCTAGAGATTTGTCCTAAGCTCCTTGCTACATTTATTGTATCTGTTGCATTACTGCTCTTGTGCAGTGAGAAAACTGTCACTCACCGGCATGTCTCTTCCATTCCATTCTAAATTAATCTCATTTCCCCTGTTTTTTCCTCTCTCCATTGGATCACTTTCCTGCTAACAAGAACAATATTAGCAGTGTAGATGCCATGGCCTTGCCTGCATAAGTTTTTCAACCGAAAAAAAAATGAGAGGAAATCAAAAACATTTTAAAGAATTGTCTCAAATAAACATTTAATTTGGAAATGACAGAATGGAGGGACATACTGGCTGCCAGGGCAAATATATTAAAAGGCCTTTTTATCTTGAAACCTGAGCTATTCATTTGTGATAGAACAAAAACACCAGGAAAAGACAAGAAGAACTCTGGTAAAAGAAATTACAGAGAAATACAAAGTGACATGTAATTATAGTCTTGCAAAGATGGCCACCACAGTGTGGCTGTTTACATTAGGGCAAACTATCTGTATCTTATCCTCACTCAGCAGCAATCCAACAATTCAGCAACATACTAAACTACGTTCAGAGCAAAATAAATCCAACAATGGTGGCATTAACACCGATAATATCATTAGCAACTATGCAGGTCTTTCATGAATTACAAAATAGTCCATGAAAAAAATTACCTATCAACTGGACACTCAGCTACCCATCTGATTGTGTCTTGGACTAGAACTGGAAGTATGAACATGGGTGGCGTTCAGGTGCATCCCAATGCACCCAACACCCAGATATAGGCTATACTTTTCTTCACTAAGCACAAAGGTCTAAACAGGGTTCTGTATTCATTTTTGGCATATTGTGTTCACCAAGCCCCTGTGAACCTACACAAGTCTAGGTTCCACTCAAAGGAGCTTTGAAACTGTTTCAGCCAAATTCAGCCAACACATAAAGGTTTAACTTACATCCAATATTCAGTATTTTGGAGGCAGGGCCAGTTTAAGGAATTTTTGGGGGCCCTGTAATGCTTTATCTTGGGGCCCCCATATGTTTATCTCAGGTCAATGTAACCTAAACTATTCACAGTACAGGATGTTCAGATTATAGCAGGATCCCCGTATCCATGGATTCATTATCCATGGGACACAAAACAGCACACTACCATAGAGTCTACCTAGAAAATGTGTCCTCCCTAGCCATTTTCTAGGCCCCCAAGGCAACTCTATGGTATTTTAAACCAGAAGTCCCATTATTTTCAATGGTATTCACTACTATTATCCATGGCTTTCAGAATCCACATTCCCCCCTCCGAACCAATCCCCAGTGGATAAGAGGGGCCTACTGTATTACATAATTTACCACCAATAATTTAGTTTAAAAACTATATTATAGGCACTAACATAATTTTTTTGTTTATTAGAAATTAACATAATGGTGTAGATTTCCTCAAAGAAAAGAAAGAGTGGACTACAGGGTGAACATGAGTTAGCAGTGTGATGCAGCAGCAAAAAATGCCAATGCAATTCTAGGCTGCATTAATAGTAGTGTCTATATCAAGGGAAGCAATAGTATCACTCCATTCTGCTTTGGTGAGACCTCACCTGGAATACCATTTCTAGTTCTGGGCACAACAATTCAAGAAAGATAATGAGAAGAATGGTTGGAGGTCTGGAAGCCATTACACCCTATCATTATTAGCTATTATTATTAGGGTTTTAAATCTTGAGTTAAGTCTTGGGGCAACAAAATATATTTAAAGGGGGACCCTGGTAAAGAAAAGGTTAAGAACCAATGCCTCTCACATAACACTAATGGGATACTGGTTTTTTATTGACAACAATAAAACCATTGTTCCCAGTAATATTACTCCAAATTTTTATTTATATTCTTTATATTCTTCTGTTAAAAGAGCTAGAGTGTTTTAGAAGCTTCAGCATTGCACTATGACTATGGAGACCAGGGTTTGAATACTTACTCAGCTATGAATACTCACTGGGTGACCTTGGGCAAGTCACAATCTCTCAGCCTCAAAGGAAAGCAAAGGCACACCCCCTTTGAACAAACCTTGCCTAGAAAACCCCATAGTAGGTTTGCCTTAGTCAGAAATGACTTGAAGGCACATAGGCAAACACACATATTTCTTTTGCAGGCTGACTCAGTTGGCAGCAAGGGGAGGAAGCTGAAGACCAAGGGGTGAAGGGAGGGAGGGCAGAGACCCTAGGAAACCAAGTTAAGAGCAACTGGAAAGATGGGCTGGAGGGGATCTATGTGGAAGGAAGGAAGGAAGGAAGGAAGGAAGGAAGGAAGGAAGGAAGAAGCCCTTTCTGAGGGAAAGAGACAACCCTCAAATTCCCCCTGTCTCACATACACACACACACACACACACTCACCCCTCTTTGACATATGACATGATGGCTTGCATTTTGCAGCAGCAAACTCCCTCCAGCTTCTGCCATGGAGGGCTGCTGCTTCTTTCTCTTTCTAGTTTGGGAGAGGCTGTGTTTTTTTTTAAGCTAGCAGGAGGTTTTTGGAAGAGTAGGGTAGGAGGGGGCTGCAAAGCAGCGGCTCCTCCTGGCTGTCTCCTTTGTCAGATAAGGAGGTCAGCTGGGGGCCCTCCTTGACCTCGGGGGCCCCTGCCAATGCTGATTTGGCAGACTGGTTAAATTGGTCCTGTTTGGAGGGACTTGTGTTGGGACATGTGTGTGCTCAGGGGTGCATCTATGTGGGGGGAGAAGGAAGAAGGTGTTGACCACATAAAAAAGAATACAGCAAATATAAGAATTTTAAGTGTGGACAGTTTTCAATATCTCACTCTCTGGAATGTTGGAAATTTAAAGACTGAAGTAACATATTTTTGAGGGGAGGGGGTCTCATTCAGAGGAGCAAACCCCTAATCCTCCTTCCCCGGCAGCTATACCCCAGCTTGTGTTGTGAGAATGTTGGAATTTGTATGAGTTCTTATGTCCCTGTCCCCAGGTTTAGCCCCTTGAATGATTTGGACCTTGAACGAGCCACTCAAAACTCAACAGTTTGACTACTGCAGGACAGGCAATGAATGTCCTATTATTTATTTATTTATTTAGCATACTGTTTTGCAGACTTATTTTATGTCTTTTGTATCATTTCTTTTTATTCGTTTATAGTAATAAAATACATAAGAATTCCATTTTGTGGTTAACAGTCTCCACAAAATGACAAGTAACAATATTTTCAACATATATGGTGATAAGAAAAAATAAATAACTACAACAACACAAACAAACAAGGATAAATATTAAAAGGAAAAATTATGCTGTTATATATGTCTGGTATGCAGTTTCTTAATATATGATTCAATTTTGTTGTGCTGAACTTTGTACAGTGCGTTTATATGATACAATACAGGAGTTAACATCTTAATTCTCCAGAATATCATTCCACAGTTTTCCATGGGTGGCAGGTGGGGTTTGATGAACCAGGTTGTGATTTATATATTCAATCATTAGAAACCATTTTTCTGCGAAGGTTGTTTTTGCAAGACTGCCTTGGGATGCTCTAATTTGTTCCTTAAGTTTTTCCATTAGCCAAATGTTCCAAAATCCATTTTTCCATTGTAAATTTGCCTGTTTTCCAATTTTGTGCAATTTCCAGTCTTGTTATTGCTAATAAAAATTGTATCAAGTCTCTATATTTGACTGTGGTGTTTTGATCAGTGAAACAAGAGAGGAGTACCAGGCTGAGAGTCACGGTAATGGTTTGTTTCGTAATTTGTGAGATCAGTCTGAGTACCTCAGACCAAAATTTTTGAACCACAGGGCAATGAAACCACATGTGGAGATATGTACCTTTTTCTTTGCATCCTCTCCAACAGGTGGGGTTATTGTTTTTGCTGATTTGAGTAAGTTTGTGGGGTGTCAGATACCATTTTTACACCACCTTAAGTATGTTTTCTTGTATTATGACTGGGCTTTTCTGAAATGTTGGGGATTTCCAGATGTTCGACCAGTCCAGATCGCTTAAGGGGTGTGCAATATCTGCTTCCCAAGCTAATTTAAAACGTGAAGTTTCAATCATGGTAATTTCCATCATGAAGTTATATATTGTTGCCATGTGGCCTTTGACTTGGTTGGTAGAGGATACATATAAATATTCAAATTTTGTTAGAGGTCTGGGTACAAATCCCTGATGTTGAATGAGACAGGAAATGCACAATTTGGATATGTTGTAGCCAGGTGGGTTGAATAGGGTATAGGTCTCTTATTAGCTCCTCTTTAGTTTTAGGAATGTTTTTGTTATAAAGGTCAGATATCGTATATATCCCCTATCTGTTCCAATCTGAGTAGGATTTGTATTTGATCGGGTCATAAAATTCTGGATGTGTCAGAAAAGGGCGGACAGGTGAGACTTGTGGCATCATATTATGGCTCCATTGTTTCCAAATTCGTAAAGATGTTTGTAAAAAGGGGTTGTCCAATTTATTAATCTGAGAGTGGGAAAGGTTAGAAAAATATGTTTCCATGTGTTTTGGGTCGCCTTGGTCTAGTTCAGCTTCAATCCAGTTGGTTTGGGGGTTTCTCTTGAATATCTGGACCAAATGCGCAAGCTGCGCAGCTACAAAATAATGTGGAAGATTTGGGACACCTAGACCACCTGATTGGAGTTTTAAATGTAAGATACTTTTTTGGGAATCTTGGTTTTTTATTGTTGAAGATGAAGGTATAGAATAGTTTTTTCCAGTTGTTAAAATATGTTGCAGGGGGTTCTAGAGGTAGTGTAAAAAACTAAAATAGAAGTTTTGGGAGAGCAAATATTTTTATTATAGCTATCCTTCCCAGGAGGGAAAGGTTGAATGTGGTCCAGTGTTTTATTTTTTGCTTAATCCATTTTGTGAGTGGTTTGTAGTTCCTTGACAGCAGTTGTCCCCTGTCTTTGGTAACTAATATCCCTAGGTATTTAAATCCTGAGGGCTGTAGGTGTAGTTTGGTCAACTGCTGCCATTCCTGTTGTGTTGCATGTGGAGTGTTTGGACATAGTAGTTTGGATTTTTGCATAGTTACCCTAAAACCTATATATATATATATATATATATATATCTGGCTTTTCTTCGCAAACGAAGATTCAGGATATATATATATATATATCAAAACTGGTCAGGATGTTTCGGAGAGCTGGAAAAGCTGTGGTTATATTTGTGATATAGAGTAAAATATCATCTGGAAAGAGACCAATTTTGTGCATTTGTTGGTAGATTATCGGGCCTTCGATTTGATGTAACATTCTGATTTGTTCTGCAAGGGGTTCTATGGTTATTGCGAACAATAATGGGGATAGTGGGCATCCCTGTTTGGTTCCACGGTGAAGTTCAAATGCTTGGGAGTCAACTTTGTTAGCATATATCGTTGCTTCAGAATTGGAATACAAGTTTTGGAGGAATGTTACAAATTGGTGACCCATATTCATCTTCTGAAGCAGTCCAAATAAGTAGGGCCATTCCAACCTATCAAAGGCTTTTAATGCATCTAGCGATATCAACGCCAAGGGTATACGTTTGTTATTGCAGAAGTGTATTATGTTTAATGTTCTTCTGATAGCATCAGCTAAGCGTCTGCCAGGCATAAAGCCTTTTTGGTTTGAATGTATGTATTTGGTGATGAAAGTGTTCAAACATTTTGAGAAAATTGTGGTCATTATTTTGAGGTCAGAGTTGATTAGAGCGATTGGTCTAAAGGAGGTGATGACAGGTGTGTCATCTTCTGTCTTAGGGATCGGAATGTTTCACAATCTTTTCCAGCTATTGGGGTGTGGATCGCTGTGAAGGAGTTCATTATATAAATTGTGTAAATGTGGGGGTGAGATCTGTTTTAAGTTCTTGATAAAATTCAGCAGAAAATCCATCAGGTCCTGGTGACCGTCCCAGTTTGAGTTGACTGATGGTTTGTTCAGTTTCCTGTATGGTGATTGGGGAGTTTAAAGTTGTCTTGTGTTGTTCAGTGAGTTTTGGGATTTTGAGTGAATTGAAAAATTGAGTTAAGTCTAAAGACTGGGGGCATTCTGAGGTATATAGATCTTTGTAAAATGTGCGAAATTTGTGACAGTATATCTGTGGTTTTGGTTATAGTGGTTCCATCCAGAGTTTTAATTCTTGAGATAATTCTCTTTTTGGCTTTTCTTTTGATTAAGCGTGCTAATAATTTTGAATTTTCATTTCCGTGTTGGTAGTACTGTGCTTTTGTATATTGGGTGGCTATATGAATGTTTTTGAGGTCTAATTCTTCTATTTCAGATTTTGTCATTTGAACTAGTATCTGCTTATTTTGAGCCTTCTTGTGCCTTTGGGTCAGTATGTTTAATTCGTTCAATAGGAAGTGTCTGCACACCTCTTTTAATTTTCTTTTTGTTTAGCTCCTTCTTGAATCAGGAGGCCACGCAAGACTGCTTTTAAAGTGTCCCAGAGTAGTGATTCTGGGGTACTGTCTCTTTTATTCTCTTGATAGAATTGTTTTATTACTTGTTGTATTTGCATTTTGAATGGTTCATTGTTTAGTAAGTAAGAGTTAAATTTCCATATTTTAGTAGGATGTGTTGTTTCTGTCAAGGACCAATCCATAGTTAGTAGAGTGTGGTCTGAGTGGAGGGCAGAGTGGATGGTTACTCTTTCGATGTAGGACATCGTTAGTTTATCAACAAAGAAATAGTCAAGTCTTGAGTAAGAATTGTGAACTTTGGAGAAATAGGTGTAATCTCTAGTAGTGCTGTTTAATAATTGCCAAGGGTCAACCAAGTTAATTCTCTTAAGATTTTCCAAGGGAATTTTTGGTACTGATTGGGATTTCAGTGATTTGTAAGAGGATTTGTCCAAGTATGGGTTGAGAACTGCATTAGCATCTCCTGCGATTATAACTGCACCCTTTGTCATCTGTTCTAGAGATTCCAGGAAGGATATCAAGAATTGGGTTTCGTTTGAGTTTGGTGCATAGAAACTGGCTAGAGTGACTTCCCTGTTCATAAGATTACCTTGTACTATCACAAATCTGCCTTTAGGGTCCATATGGGTTTTCTGTGGAGTGAATGGGGTGTGTTTGTCAAATATTATTGCAGTCCTTCTCACCTTCCCATTACATCCAGCCACAAATTGTTGTCCAAATTGGGATTTTGGAAGCACCGTGTCAGACGATTTGTTGTGAGTCTCTTGTAGGAAAATTATATTTGGATGAAGTGGTCTGATTTGTTTCAAAATCTTGCCTCTCTTGACTGATGATCCCAACCCTCAAACATTAAAGGAGAGAAATTTGAGACTTGACATGTTTAGTTAAATGAAAATTGCTATTATAGTTGTTACTCCATGGGTGGGCTGGAGGTGTCAGTTGTAAGGGGCCAGAGAGAGTGCAATTGCAGATATTTAGCGACCATATGGTAGGAGTCCAGCATTTTTCCAGAACATCGTAAGGAGAGATGTACAGCATAATAGTTAAAAATATCAACATAATCAACATTAACATTTGAACATTCAAACACCTGGGTGTGAAGTCCCACAGAATGCGTGGGACTTCGGGTGGGGGTAATATCCCCATCCTTTCCAGGGAAAACATTTTTGGGGGTTAAACTAGAGGAGATGGCAGGTTACTGAGGCCTCTTGATATCAGGGTGTTGAATGTGCCCTATTAGTCATTGATTTTTTTTAATATAGAGGGTTATGTGGCACACTGTCTCAGGTCTGAGCATTTTACTCAGGCCCAGGACCATGACACCCCCACCCACGTCAATAAAAATATAGCAAGTAGATACTTATCAATCAGGTAAATCATCAGTTAAGAAGGCAACAAATGTAGATGTGATGACAGAAGGTCTGGTAAAATCTTCAGAGGGTTTGGCTTATAAATGTACATTTGTCTTGGCTGACGGTGTCTAGCACAGTCATTTGCTTTTTTTTTCTTGTCCTGTGTTCTGATTTTTGCTGTTGATGGGGTTGATGGTGGTCCGATGTGTGTTAGACCTTTTGGAGTGTGGGACTTTTCTTTTTGCATTTGGAAATCTGAGTCCACTTGTTGGTATCAGACGGGTGAATCCTCTGTGCGGCCCAGTTGTCCTCATGACGCATCTCTTGCTCCAACGTTGTAGGCACTGGAATATCAATGGCCAGTAGTATATCCTGGAGTTAAGATCTTGTGGAAGCGATCATTGTTGTATTGTTGTGGGAGATGATAAGTTTAAAAGGGAAACCCCACTTGTAGCGTATCTTCTCTTTTTGCAAAATTGATGTCAATGGTTTGAAGAGTTTTCTTTTCCGTAAAGTTTCTGGGGCCAGATCTTGGTATATTGCTATCTGGGTTGCATTGTGAAGTATCGGTGTTTGTTTTGAGAGGAGGTCAAATATGCGGGTTTTTATGGAAAAATGGGTAAATCGAGCAATGATATCCTGAGGAGGTCTGTTTAAAGAGGGTGGGGGGCCCAGTGCTCTATGAACGCGTTCTATATCAGTTGCAGTAATGGTGGCGCTGGGGCAGTGCTCATTAATCCAGTTTACTAGAAAGGTAAGAATGTCTTTTCCCTCAGCACCCTCTACAAAACCGCGAAATCTGATATTAGCCCGTCTCCCTCAATTTTCCAAATCCTCCAGCTTATTTGTTAGAGATTCATTGGCCTCTTCAAGGTGCTGCAATCTGATTTCATGATTTTGCCCCATTTTGTGTGCCTCTGTGGCCCTTTCTGCAACTTTAGAGATGGTCTCTGTAAGCTCCTTGATGGGAGCAAGGGCTGCAGACCAGTCTCTTTGAAGGTCAGAGACAATTTTCTCATGGAGCAGTTCAAATTGGTCTGGCAGCAGTTGTTTATTTTGTTTAGGTGAGGTTTCCTTTCCTCCCCCTCCACTGTTATCTCCCTTACCGCCTCCCTCCTCCTTTGCCTGACTTGTTTATTGCAGGTGCCATCTTATCTTCCCACTCGTCCTCCTCCTCACTGCTGTTATCCGAGGGGGTTTCTCTTCCTCTTTTTTTCTGGCAGTATTCAGAGATCAGTCTCTGAGACTCTTGCTGCCAAGCATCAGGAAGGTGATAATTCAGTGTTTCAGAAGGACCCCCTCCGGTCACTGTAGGGCAGGTTAAAATTATGAAGCCTTCAGGAGCCCTCGCTCTACACGTCCACCATGTTAGACATCCAGACACCCCCTCCCCAATGTCCTATTTTTTTAAAAAAAACAAAAAACATCCCTCCATTCAGATGATAGGAAGAAGAACTCTCATGTTATGTCAAAAGGACAATAGGAAGCCACCATTTCCTGTAGTATTAACATGATGCAAATGGTATCTTTAAACCTTCCCTTCCATGATCTCTGAATGACTGGAAGAGTGGTACATATGTGTGTATGTTTAGTTTATGCATGTGCATGCACATTACATCCACGTGCAGACCCTGGATACACAGCTGGTCCAAAATTTGCCTAGTTTGGTTTAAGTCATATAAAAACAAAATCATCCCTGTGAAAGAGCATACAACTTGCAGATGTGCATGAATTGTTTTGGGGGGCATGCCTCCTGATTGGAAAGTGCCATTTCTAGAGCACAAATTCATGCAAAGATGCAACAGAAATTGTCTCATGAGGTGACTGAGGCAATTATCTGCATCTGGCATTTTGAATGATTCAATCATATCTAGTTCAAAATGAAATATCAGCTCCCAGTAAAGTTAGATGGAGAGGAGAGAAATGAATCGTACAGAAATATTGTGGACTCCCTTGTTTGCAGCAAGAAACTGGTTTATTGAAGCCTTTGATCATCATGATACATAGCAGTTTTTTCATGACACAGTATGGTGTCTTAGCATACTATTGAGAATCTTCTGAATCTTAACACATTTCCAGAATATACCTTCTCTAATTCCACATAAACATGTCAGGCAGGATTGTTAAGCTTTTGTCCTAATATAAATATTGCATTAGAACGTCACAGTTTACCACTCTTCTTCTGGACCAAGTCCAAGATACTGGGTTTGGCTTTTAAAGACTTACATGATATGGGACACAACAATCTGACTCTTCCCTGCCCTATATGAACCTGCCTTCTTGTTAAGTGTGTATTTGGAGGACCACCTTTAAATAATTTCTCCATCTAATGTTCCAACAAAAGTAGTGACTTTTCCGTAGTGATGCCTAAATTGTGGAACATCTGAAACCATACTTTCTCTACACATTAATATCTTACAGACACCTAGCAAGGTCCATCTGTTAAAGATACCTGGTACTCTCCCCCCCCCCGAATGAATGGATTTTAGTTTGGACTTATCTACGTGTGCCTAATACCCCAGCTTGCCCCCCCATCTCAAAGCCCTGTGGTCTCTATGACACAGGTAATTTGCCCCATTCTGCTCCTAGGCAGTCCTCACTACCTCTGGGGCAGATACAGAGCTGAGATGGGGGCAAGCCAGAATAGGGCCTGATAAAGCATTATAGCAAAATACCCAGTTTCATCCGGTACTGGTGGCCAAAACCCAGATTGGGCCCCATGGAATGCTGGATGAGTTCCATGGATTGCAAGAACTCATCCAGCACTCCATCCCTCATTCCCACCGCCAGTTCCCTGGCTCTCCCAGAAGCCAGATAGGGGTCCCACAGCATGTGATCAAGGCTTGTCACATCTAGAGGGCCTGCAGTCACATGTTGCAGGCCCCCTTCCTGGCTTCCAGAGAAAATGGCATCTGCAGTGGCTTCAGGGACAGGACAGCATTTCTGTGTGGAACTCAGCCCATTCCGTGGAGGTAACAGGACAGAAGACTCACCTCCACAGCCAGAATACTCCAGCAGGAAGCCGGTATATCCTGGCTGGTGCAGATAAGCCCTTTGTCTCAATTGTTTTTACTTTGTATGCTATTGTTTTAGTAACTGTTTTTTGTATCTTTTGTGGTTAACTGTCTTGAGACCTTCCCAATAAGACAGGTTGTATAGCTTCATGCAAAAGTAAATAAAATAGAATAAGCATTAACTACAGCTATTATCAAATATTTTCCACCCTTGCCCTAAAGTTGCTATTCAGAATTCATAGTATTACCAGGTGGACATATCTCTGAATGTAAATAAGACTCTGGAATGCTGCTGGTGTTGTTTTCTTTTTAGCAGAAATGCAGAAATACATGAAAACTGACATTTGGAACTGAAATTAGAGTGTTATCTGGAAATCAACAGCTGTATATCAAGCACTTAAAGGAAACCATGCCTAGTGATGATGGCAAAAGCAAACATGAAAATCCCCCCCTTCAAAATGAAATCCTATATACACTTATTGAAGTGTATGTCCCATTGAACTCGATAGGAATTGCTTTTAAGGAGACATGCACATGATTACACTGTTAAGCATGTTTCCTCCAACTCCAGCTGAGCAAAGCTGTTTGGCTGTATTTGTTCCATCTCTTGATTCCTGACTGCCCAGCTCCAGGCTTTTTGGTAAAACTTCCATAAAGCACGAACCCAGCAGGTATAAAACAGCATTGCTATACAAAGAAAGATAGCTAACAAAACATTTGGCAGCTCGGTAACATTTACCCATTATATCTTCTCTACCTAATGCTTCCCCACTCTATTAGCCAGCCCCCTGCCAGTAGCAAGCTTTTAGTTTATCACCTTTGCATAGATTTTTTTCACTACTTACCTTTTTATGTTTCTGTGAGAAATAAGCAGTACTGTTAGCATTAAAACAAAAATAAATGAAAGGATGGTTTTGGCTTTTGCTTTTGGTTGTTCTCTCCTCTTGAATACTTGCTCAGACTCAAGAGGTCATAGTGTCATGATAGCTTCAGGTGTTGTATCAGAACTCATTGTCATGCCTCATTTTGCCTCTTCATGCAAATAAATTTCCTATAAAATAATCTAGAAAGTTGTGGTAAAAAGAAATGGCTGCACATAATTTTGTTACCCAAAGTGCTCATGGAAATTGCACAAAAATATTGAGTTTCTAATATGTTGGAGAAATTGGCAGCAACCCAACTTTAGCAATGCAAAACGGGGCAACAAGGGGATCTTTACACCAATTATATACCCCTACTAACTCTGAACTGATGCACACACACACACAAGATAGGAGTTAACAATGATATTTATTAAAGACTTAAAAATAATAACACTGATCACACACACATTCATAAAATAAAGCATCCACACAAGACCATTAGGAATGGAAGAAGAGAGGTTGCCAGAGGGATAGATAGGGAGTTTTCTGGGGTGATACAACACCTGGCTCATAGTCTGAAGTCATTTGGCAGACCAGCAGCATGGATGGATAAAGCAGGAATGTCTAATACAGAGAGACATAGTGTCCCTAGGAAGACATTCTGTGCACAATGAGGGATGATTTGGGGCTAGTATTTATACCAAAAAATGTGCCCTCTGTGATTGGATTTAATGTGTTGAAACAATGGATTCCAGGTGTTTCTCAGAGATTGAACAATGAGTCCCAAGAAACTCCTGGATTTGAACAATGAGTTTCCAATGATGTTAATGTGTGGCAACTACTCTTAATGTTCTGGTGATTAGTTTTACAAAGCTTGAGCTGCCTCCTTAATAGCTGGGTGTGTGGTTAAGGAAAGGTGATGCCTTCAGACAAAGTATTACTCCATCCACCAATGATGGGAACAATTGTCCATCACTTAGGGTGTGTGTAGGCAAATATCCTCTTGACCTCATTATGTTTCCTCACAGTTTGGAATTTGTCAGTAGTCCTTCCTTTGAGTGATATGTGGCTTAACATATGCCTTTGGGGATCCTTACAGCGAGTCCCTGATATTTCACTGCTCTTCCCCATGGATGACCATATTAATAAGGGGTTTCTGGAGGTGGGGCTCATTAGGGATACTAACAATTGTAAACAAGCAACACTCTCTATCACCCCTCCCTCACAGAGTAACTGAAGAATCATAATCTTTTTGATAGAACATAAGTATAAATTAGCAGGGGGAAAAACCTGAGCAATAAGGTATAAACCACTGGGGTGTAATCCTGTATTTTTGGAACTGGAGCTACTGTATCATCTCAGACAGTGGTGAGCAAACTTTGACCCTTTCATGTTTTAGACTACAGCTCCCATAGTTCTTTCCAATTGACAATATTGGGTTGGCTGGACAGGAGCTGTAGCGCCAATAGGTCCCCACTCCTTACTTAGGCAAGACCAGTTGGTCATAAGGCAAATTTTGCCACAAAAACTACCATCCACACAAGTTTGGAAGACACAAAAATAATGGTGATATCACCCAACAAAGTTGCTACTGTTACTATGTTTAAGAGGATCACATGCTCAGGCAAAAGTAAGACATCACATTCAAAATGCAAAAAAGGGAGTTGTCACGTGAGTGTAATCATACTCTGCCTCTTCAGTTAAACTGGTGTGCATTGCATACTCTTGCTGTTGTCCCAATACACATCTTTGCAATTTGCTAACAGGATTCCTTAGTGCCTCTGCTACTTAGCTAAGCATGCGTATAGTTAAATAAAAGGTGATATCACATTCTGGTAATAATCCTTTATACAAACTTTTAAACTTTTTAAAAAAATCCAAACATGTGCATGGTTTTAAATATTTTTAAATTGTTTATGTGATGTTAATTGGTCATTTTAAAATAATAATGCATTTTTAGTCTTTTAAAACATTTTTATTGTTTAATTTTTTTTTAAGTTGGTCAGGTTGACTTTGTTGAATTTATTATTCTTATTCTTATTCTTTCTTCCCCACCTATCCTTATAGATTGAGGCAGGGAACAACAAATTAACATATAAACATAATATTGGTTAAAATCACATATGAGTTAAAAAACATATCAGTTTAAAAGAACAAGTAAGGGCAAGGCATTTTAAAACAATCAATACACAATTTAAAATAATCTGGATAGGCCTGATGGAAGAGACTTGTCTTTAATGCTACTTTAAATTCAGACAACACTGCCAGCTCTTGTATCTTTTCCGGCAAGCCATACCACAATCTGGGGGCAACTGAAGAAAAAGGCCTCTGGATGACAGTTCCTAATCTAGTCCTGGCTGACTGGAGGCTGACCCACCCCCCACCCCCGAAGGCCTAAGTGTACAGGGAGGATTATATGGGACAAGGCAATCTCATAGGTAACCTAGACCCAAATTATGTAAGGCTTTAAAGGTAATAACCAACACTTTGTAACTTGTATGGAAAGTAATTGGCAACCAATAGAGTGATTTTAATATTGGTGTGATATGATCACTCTTGGATGTCCCAGTAACTAATTTGACTGCCATGTTTTGAACCAATTGAAGTTTCCAAACTTGGTACAGAGGTAGCCCAATGTACATCACATTGCAAAAATCCAACCTTGAGGTTACCAGCACATGCAATATCATCTTTAGGTCCTCTAGCTCTAGGAAGGGGTGCAGAGGCATAACAGCCAAAGGTGGTAGTAAGCACTTTTGGTCGTCACATCCATCTATCATTTGGAGCAACTGATCCAGAAGCACTCCCAGGCTGTAAACACAGTCTTTTAAGCAGAGTGTAACCCCATCCAGGACTGGCTGACACACCTCCAAACCCAGGTTAGAATCCTTGACATTAAGCACCTCCATCTTGTCTGGATTCAGCTTCAGCTTGTTTTTCTTCATCCAACCCATTACCTTCTTCAGGCATTCATTCAGAAGAGACACACTATCCTTAGCTGAGGCTGTTTTTGAAGGGATGGAGAAATATACTTAGGTATCATCAGCATACTGACAGCACCCTACTCCATGCCTCTGGATGATCTCTCTCAGTGGTTTCATGTCAATAACGAATAGCATTGGGGATAGAATGACACCTTGTGGGATGCCATATAACAGCTCCTTTTTTGAGGAGCAGCTATCCCCAAGCACCACCATCTGCAACTTGCCTGGGAGATAGGACTGGAACAACTGAAGCACGGTGCCTTCAATTCCCAAATCCCCCAGAAGGTTACCATGGTCAATAGTATCAAGTGCCACTAAGAGGTCCAAAAGCACTAGCAGGTGCACACATCCCCTGTCAGTACTCAGGTTAAATAATCCACTAAGGTGACCACAGTGGTCTCAACTCTGTATCCTGCTTTGAAATGGGTCTAGATAACTTGTATCATCCAAGACTGCCTGGAGTTGGGAAACAATTGCCCTCTCAATCACCTTGCCCAGAAAAGGGAGATTTGATACTGGGCTATAGTTGTGTAGGTCCAGGGATCCATGGAGAGCTTTTTTAGAAGTGGTTGTACCACCACTTCTTTCAGACAAGATGGAAAACTTCCCTCCCTAAGATATGCACAACTCCCTAAGATTTGTACACCATTATAAGATTGTTATGCCAAGGGTGAAATATACATCTTTTCATTAATAAATGGAGGAATCACATGTGGAGGTCATATGCAAAGATATTCTTTATGTGGCCTGAAAGAACTCCTTGTGCAGGTTTGTGCTTTGTGTAATGTGTATGCAGTCGTGTATCTACACTATCTGCAAAAATATACAAATTGTTCCTCTCCATTGATGCCCCCTTGTCATGGGAGAGAGGCTTGCATACCCTAATGATGTTTTGAGTTATGCTGGCGGTGGCATAATAGCCACTGGTAGGGTCTCCCATGCCAGACAGGTCAAAACTGAAGGGTCTGACAAAGAGCATCAAAGGGCAGGATGGGCTCTCTAGCCTTGTAGCAACCATCCTAGGTGAAGGAAATCTCTAATCCCAAACCCGGGCAGATGGTGCTCGTCCAACCCTGTAAGATCAACCATCTAAGAGAAGGAAACTCTAATCAAACCTACGACCCGAGGACCTTGCTGCTACCGTCCATGCTTGCAAGGCCAGCAGATGAACCTTTGGTTTAAAGGGTGAGGCCAGTTCTGCGCACGCTGCGCTCCACCAGAAAAATCCATTGCACAGGCTCGAAGGAAAAATCCAGTTCCAAAAAAGCCCTGTAGTGATAGGCGAGGGATGAAATGGCAGGTGTAAAGATGCACTGGAAGCCGCAGCCCCAACCCTGCATGCAGGCGGTTCAGGACATTGGTCGCTCGAGGCTGACCTGGGAGATGACAGTCTTGTTTGGCAGCATCCTGAACGACCAAGCAGCCTTTTTAAAGGAGAGCACTGCTTGCTCCATATGGAGAGGGGCCTAGAAAAGGTGGCCTAACGAAAGCTCATCCCCAACTACCTGGTTGGCTAGCCGCGGCCAACGGGAATCTTCTGATGCGGTCAAACTAAGGCAAAGAAACAAAGTCACACACCGGCCTCCAAAGGTGTAAATAAACTGACACTTGCATGCTGGAACATCAGAACCATGCAAGACTCTGAAGATAGTGGACGGCCTGAGCGTCGTTCTGCCCTAATAGCCCTTGAACTATCACGGCTTAATATTGACATCACTGCTCTTAGTGAAGTTCGCTTCCATGAGGAAGGCAGCCTTAAAGAACATGGCACCGGCTACACACTTTACTGGTCTGGCAAACCCAAAACCGAAAAACATCTTTTAGGAGTAGGCTTTATGATTAAAAACTCCATTGCTCCAAACTCAAAACCTTGCCAACAGGACACTCTAATCGCATTATTTCCTTACGTCTCCCACATGTTGTTCTCTTTAGTATATATGCCCCAACTATGCAAGCCAACCCTGTAGAGAAAGACTAATTCTACACAGACCTACGCCAACTCATACAAAAAGTCCCTGTAGAAGATAAAATTATTATCCTTGGTGACTTCAATGCCAGAGTAGGAAAGAACTCCAAAGCCTGGAAAGGTGTCTTAGGCAAGCATGGTGTTGGAAACTGCAATGATAACGGACACCTCCTGCTAGAGTTCTGTGCAGAACAACAGCCGACTATTACAAACACAATCTTTCAACAGAAAGATAGCTTGAAGACAACCTGGATGCATCCCTGATCCAAACATTGGCACCTCATTGACTATGTTCTAGTCCGTCAGAGAGACATTCGTGATGTCCGTCATACTCGAGTGATGCCCAGTGCAGAATGCCAAACAGATCATCGCCTCATCAGATGTAAACTAAATCTTCATCTTAAGTTCAAACCTAAGAGTGGTAAGTTTCTTAAAGAAGAGACTCCAAGTCAACAATCTTCAACAAGCTACCATGAAAGAAAACTTCCAGGCAAATCTACAAACGAAACTTGAAGACCATCCTACAGATCAGTCTCCTACAGTGCTTTGGCAACATATCAAAAACAGTATCCTCTAGTCTGCAGAAGAATCCCTCGGGTTCTCCCACAAGAAAAATCAAGACTGGTTTGATGAAAACAACCAAGAGATCCAGGAGCTGTTGGCAAAGAAGAGAACTGCTCACCAGGCATACCTTGCCCAGCCAACCTGCCATGTGAGAAAAGCAGCTTTCCACCTCACATGTAGTAAACGACAACAAAAACTCCAAGACATGCAGAACAAGTGGTGGATCACTATAGCAGAAAAGACACAACGCTGTGCAGATCTGGGTGATCACAGAGGATTTTATGAAGCTCTTAAAGCAGTGTTTGGACCTACTTATCAGGTCCAAAGCTCCTTATACAGTACAGATGGTCAAACATTAATTACTGATAAAGCCTCCATCCTGAATCGATGGGCTGAACATTTTCAAAGTCTCTTTAGCACCAAACAAGTAGTCCAAGGCTCAGCTATCCAACATATGATACAAAAACCGATGAAAAATGAATTGGACATAGCTCCCACTTTGTAAGAGACCCTTAAGGCCATACAGCAGATAAAAAACGGCAAGGCAGCTGGGATTGATGGAATCCCACCTGAAGTTTGGAAACACGGAGGTCATGCACTCCACGAAAAATTCCACGAATTCCTTGTGAATTGCTGGGAAAAAGGGGAACTGTACAAGAAAGAAGGAGCAAAATCCGACTGCTCAAACTATCGAGGCATAACACTGCTCTCTCTTGCTGGAAAAATCCTTGCAAGGATACTCCTGAACAGATTAGTTCCTGCTATTGCAGAAGAACTTCTCCCTGAAAGTCAATGTGGCTTCAGAGCCAATAGGAGTACTACAGACATGGAATTTGCCCTTAGACAACTGCAAGAAAAATGTAGGGAGCAGAACAAGGGTCTCTATGTAACATTTGTCAACCTCACCAAAGCCTTCGACACTGTAAGTAGAAAAGGTCTGTGGCAGATCCTGGAAAGACTAGGATGTCCCCCCAAATTCCTTAAAACGATTATCTTGCTACACGAGGGCCAGCGTGGTCAAGTCAGATATGGCGATGCTCTTTCAGAGCCCTTTCTAATAACTAATGGAGTGAAGCAAGGTTGTGTTCTTGCACCAACTGTATTTACAATCTTCTTTAGCATGATGCTCCAAAGGGCTATGGCAGAGCTTGAAGAAGATGACGGCACCTATATACGTTACTGTACTGATGGTAGCTTGTTTAACTTAAGCCACCTGAGGGCTCACACTAAGACTCTAAACTATCTAGTCCGTGAGCTGCTCTTCGCCGATGCTGCTGCTCTTGTTGCCCACACAGAAACAGCTCTGCAGCGCCTAACATCCTGCTTTGCAACAGCTGCAGAGCTGTTTGGGCTGGAAGTCAACCTGAAGAAAACAGAAGTTCTTTACCAGCCTGCACCACAGGACAAACACCACCACCCCCACATTGCCGGCGGCAAATCTGTGCTCAAGTCCGTTCAGCAGTTCACCTACCTAGGAAGCATCATCTCCTCAGATGCCAAGATTGAGAAAGAGATCGATCACAGATTAGCAAAGGCATATAGTGCATTTGGAAGACTTCACAAAGGAGTCTGGAGGAATAAACACCTGAGGCAAAGCACAAAAATCCGTGTATATAGAGCCATTGTACTATCTATCCTCCTTAATGGATCTGAAACATGGGTCACCTATCACCACCATCTACGACTCCTCGAGCACTTTCATCAGCTCTGTCTAGGCACAATCCTAAATATACACTGGACTGACTATGTGACAAATGTTGCTGTCCTTGAGCAAGCAGGGATCACCAGTATTGAGGCCATGATATTGAGAACGCAGCTGCGCTGAGCAGGGCATGTTTCTAGGATGAAGGACCATTGCCTCCCAAAAATACTACTCTACGGTGAACTCGCCATGGGTCTGCATAAGAGGGGCGCTCCAAAAAAGCGATACAAAGACTCCCTGAAACAACATCTCAGGCTCAGCCAAATTGATCACCAACAGTGGTCCGCCCTGGCCTCACATTGGGAGGCATGGAGACACACTATCCACAATGCTGCAGCCCTAGTTGAGAACTCACGCCGAACAAGTCTTGAAGAGAAACGACAACGCAGAAAGAATCACAACCCAAAAACATCACCCAAGGAGACCTTCTGCTGTGCTTTTTGCAACCGGATTTGTTTATCTCAGATTGGCCTTTTTAGTCATCAGCACGCTTGCAGAAAGTGCGGGATGTGTCCTTCCTAAATCTTCGTTTGCGAAGAAAAGCCAGAGAGAGAGAGAGAGAGAGAGAAAGAGAGAGAGAGAGGGAGGGAGGGAGGGAGGGAGGGAGGGAGGGTGTTCCACACCCATTCTCTTTTCTGTTCAGGAAAACCACATGTATTTTTGTGCAAATGGATTTTCCCCAATGAATTCCCAAAGTAAGAATAATGCTTCAAAGTTGTGCAGCAATCTTAGTATTCCTTGGAGTGGGGAAAATCCGGATACCTGTGACACCACACCATGTCACAGGGGGATATATTTTTGCTGGCCTCCAATGAAAAGAGGTCACAAGGTGAATCACGATGTAGAGGGGATGGGCACAAATTTAGAGCCTTTATATGCCCTGGCCTCCCCCTCTTCTCCCTTTCTTGGAGATGCAGTGTAAGCTTGCTGGTCGCTTCTGGGCAGGGTAGGAATGTTTTCCCTTTTCAATTTTTTTTTCCTATCCTACACTGTTAAAGAAGACTTAATAATTTAGTCCATAGTGGTACCTTAAATAGGTGGTCACTTGGCAGGTAGTGGGGGGAGAATGTAGTAGACCAGTGAGCACCTTTTTAGTGAAAGATAAGTCTCTGGATCTACCCTACATGTCATGACACCTGGGGTGTGAGGAAGGAGGCTGTCCTTAGGGCTGGACTGAGAGTTTAGCCTCACTGGAAGTCATGTTCAATTCTCTGTATGGCCTTCCAGCAGGTGGCTGGCCGGGGGGGGGGGATCCAGGTTTTGGGTTCTCCCTGAGGCTCAGGTGTTTTGCCCAGGGGAAGCTAGGGAGGAGTTCTGGGAAAGACCCCTGCCCTAGGTGTTCCTACACTAGGTTGCTCACCCCCTTTTGCTCTTCTCTGAGGATAATCCTAAATAGGTGATAGTTAAATAAAGTTGCTCATATTTCAATCCAAGTTCTGGTGTGTGGTCTTGTTATTTCATGGTTGGTCAATAAATTGTTTTTGCACATGGGAACAAGATAAGAAAATATTTGAAACCTTAGAAAGAACACATTGAAACAGAATGCATAAACCCACTGCAACCATTCATACCTCTCCTTACAAAAACTAACCTTGTTTCAAGGGCCAGATCCAACTCCACAGTCCAGTAGTTGGCTGTTGCTGCTAAAGTCAATAGACTGGCAGAGTTGATGTGGGTAAAATTGGTTCAGATTCCCAATCAGGCACAAAGCTCATTTGGTGAAATAAAGCTAAACATTACAAACAGAATAGGACAGGCACCTGATTACAGTGTCTCCTGTATGGGTCATCACTTCTTAAATCTAAAAACAGTATCAGGGATCAAGTGACTCCCCTGTTGAAATAGCAAAAACATGTCTATTTCTATACTGCTTATCAGTGCCAAAGCACTCCCTAAATGGTTTATGTGTTAGTTAATTGTCCCCAACAAGCTGGGTACTCATTTTACCAGCCTATGGAAGGATGGAAAGCTGAGCAAACATTGGAGCCCTGTGGGACTGAACTTACAATGTTGTGGCTGCAGTACTGGTATTTTACCATTGTGCCACCAGGGCTCCTTGGCTGCATTGGCTACCAGACTATTTCCAGTAAGAATTCAAAGTGCTGGTTTTGACCTGTAAAGTCCTACACAGCTTGGGTCCAGGCTATCTGAAAGACCTATTCTCCTTATATATGCCAGTGTTTGTTTTAAGATATACAGGAAAGGGCTTTTTTTTCCAGTCCCACCACCTCGCAGGTACAGTTGATGGGGACCCAAGAGAGAGCCTTCTCAGTGGCTGCTCCCAGGCTCTGGAACTCCATTCCATGGGAAGTCCAGTTGGCCCCTGTCATGTACTTACATTCTCAGATGCAGTGACCAGCAGTTTCATAGCTAAACAGAAAACTTTCTTGGCACAATAATCCAGAAAACATATCAAACAAGGTTGCTGCTCAGAACTGAAACTTAGAAAGCAGACAATATACTAAATGCATGTCATAGTCTATGAAATCTGGCAGGCTTTAATATTATTGGTTACCCATCATCCACAGATTCCTGATATTAACATCCATCCTATTTCCCCCAAACTGATAGTGCAGCTGTGAGCTTGTCTTTCCATTCCATTACCAACCATTATACTCCCCTTGCATAATTACCACAGAACACTTGTTAACATGTACAAAGAAATGAAAACACCATTAACAGCATAGTTACATAGAAGCACTGAAATTGGCAGGAATCGGTCACATCTGGGTCTGATCCTGACAGCCCCCTCCCTCTTCTCTTTCTGCAGGCAGTTGAAGACATGTTTATTTAAGCAGGCTTTCTGAATTTGAATTATGGAGCTATAGTGTCTGTGTAATGTGGTATGCTATATTTAAAAAATAAGAATTAAAATATTTTAGTTAAATTATGTTGCAAATATGTTTTAAGTGATTTTAAATAGTTTTGACCATGCTTTTAAAAAAATAATACTGATACTTAATTCTGTTTTAACTTTAAATTGTCCTGACCCAGCTTTAGCTGACTCACCTTGTGATGGAGGAGGCAATTAGCTCTACATCCTTGAAATAACTGCAATTAAGACTAGGGACATAAATCAGCAAGGCTTAAAGAGCATCCTCACCTGTGAGAGTCTGCTTGCAGAAGCATAGCCAAGCCAGTCCAGGTTCTAGAGTAAAACAAGGTTCGTCAGCTGGTCCAAAGGTTCTAGAATCAAGCAGTGTCATCAGGAAGTCCAAGATACAAAAGTAAAGCAAGTCACAAACAGATATGTAGGTGCATTAGCAAGAAAATAGACAATTGTTTCCATCAACAGACACGGCCAAAGCTGGGCCTTGAATGGCTGCAGCCAGCTGCCCATAATTAAGAGCTCTCCTGCTTTTTGGCAAGGATCCTCCTCCATGGATCCAGTGAGGACTTGGAGGCTGTTCTGCTTCCTCAGCTGATTCCTCTGACAGGTCAGCTGCTGGTGTGTCCTGGCTCTGTGACTCCTGAGGTGGCCCTTCAACAGGGAGAGCTGCAAACTCAGAGCCTGAGCTCTAGTCCACAAGTTCAATTATTTTAGCTGGAATTTTTTTTTAATTATTGTAATCTGCCTTGAATCCCATTTTTTTTTAAAGAAAGGTGGGATGATGATGATGATGGTGATGATTGTGATGATGATAATAAATCAGAAGGAAACAAGATGCTTCCTATTTTATCATTGTAATCTAGGACAGAAAACTGCACCAGATAAGGAATGTTCTGCATGGCAAGAATTGTTTACAAAGTCCAATGCTCTCAACAAGAAAATCAACTGACGTTTTGAATAGCTTAAGGAAGAAAGAGCAAGCATTGTGGAAGGCTAGGGGTGTGAATTAGCCCCTCAGGAAACCTTGGATCTCCTCCAACTGCAAAAAAATGAAATAAATTAACCTCTCCCCCAATGCATGGGGCATTTTCTCCATGTTTTTAGCTCTCCTGGGTCATTCTTGGCCCAGAAAAGATATTTTAACAAGAAGAAGTGTGTATGAGTCACTTCCTGTTTAGACCTTTTCAAAAAAGATCTGTTCTCAGCCTAAATTTGTCTGGGAAGCAAAAATATGTCAAAAGTTCCTCTGTGCACCTGAGAGGGCATTTGGGAGCAATAATTTGACCACTGGAGGGGGGCTGGGGATTACAAAAATGGCATTGGAGGTTGCATAAAGCCCAAAGGCCACACTTTGATAACCCCAGCCATACAGCAAGGGTAAAAAAACTTAAGTCATATGGCTGAATATGACCTCTCCGTAGTTCCAATCTGGCTAATGGTAATGTCCCCTTCCCCAGGGCACTATCTTTGGGGACTACTCATATGATTTTTTCTTCCAAAAGGTTGGAATGCTTCTCCCTAGATATAGTTACTGTTAGTAAAACCGTTGCACTCAAATATCACAGAATCATAGAATTGTAGAGTTGGAAGAGACCACGAGGGCCATCCAGTCCAACCCCCTGCCATGCAGGAAATCATGTTCAAAGCACCCCCGACAGATGACCATCCAGCCTCTGTTTAAAGACCTCCAAGGAAGGAGACCCCACCATGCTCCGAGGGAGTGTGTTCCACTGCCAAACAGCTCTTACTGTCAGAAAGTTCCTCCTAATGTTGAGGTGGAATCTCTGTTCCTGGAGCTTGCATCCATTGCTCCGTGTCCCAGTCTCTAGAGCAGCAGATAACAAGCCTGCTCCATCCTCAACATGACACCCCTTCAAATACTTAAACAGGGCTATCATATTGCCTCTTAACCGTCTTTTTTCCAGGCTAAACATACCCAGCTCCCTAAGTCTCTCCTCATAAGGCATGGTTTCCAGACCTTTCACCATTTTAGTTGCCCTCTTCTGGACATGCTCCAATTTGTCAATATCTTTTTTTTATTTGTGGTGCCCACAACTGGACACAGTATTCTAGGTGAGGTCTGACCAAGGCAGAATAGAGCGGCACTATTATTTCCCTTGATCTAGACACTATACTTCTATTGATACAGCCCAAAATCGCATTGGCCTTTTTAGCTGCCGCATCACACTGTTGACTCATGTTCAACTTGTGGTCTACTGGGACTCCTAGATCCCTTTCACACATAGTCTCATTCAGCCAGGTCTCTCCCATCCTATATCTATGCGTTTCATTTTTCCGCCCTAAGTGCAGTACTTTACATTTCTCCGTATTGAATTTCATTTTGTTAGCTTTGGCCCAGCTGTCCAGTCTATCTAGGTCATTCTGAATTTTGATCCTGTCCTCTAGGGTATTAGCTACTCCTAATTTGGTGTCATCTGCAAATTTGATAAGTATGCCCCTAATTCCCTCATCCATGTCATTGATAAAGATGTTGAATAGCACTGGGCCCAGGACAGAACCCTGTGGCACCCTACTGGTCAATATGTTTACATTTTTTGTCTCACCCTTTTGCCATTGTTCCTGCTTACTTTTGGAATTCAAGGTTTCAGAATTTGAATCCTACACTTGGATTGAAAGTGGTTTCCTGTCCTTTCATAGAGAGTGAGTTAATGGTGAAAGAGGCCATTTTAAAAGCTGGATTAAGTAGATATGTTTAAGTCTTTGACATATGTTCAATTGGGGAATGGTTGTGATCCAAAGAACTTTTATATATTAATCTAGTTACCATATAAGGAGGTGGTTCCTTCACCTCTTAGAGCTGAAGAGACAATCTACTACTTAAATGGAAAAGCAATTCTTTAAAAATTGAAGTCGCTGAATTGGGAAATAAGTTCTCATAAACAGGCTATCATTCCAAGTATTCACTTTGATGAATATTCACTGTCACCAGAGTCACATGTTAACATCACAAAGGCTGATATTAAGAAAGACTGGTATGTTAAAGTGAGACAGTAACCTTTAAAACCATTTAGTAGAATCTGTACAGTTGCAATGACAAAGTAGAACCCATTCAATAAGGCTCTCCATTTGATCAGTGAAAAATAATAAGAGCAGCACCATGTTTAACCAAAAATAAAATAAAATAAAACGTATCTAATTGTTAAAATATCAGCTGCTTTTGTGTGGTTGTGAACTTCCTTGTTGACAAACACACACAAAAAGGGCTACATAAATTGCTCTGGGATTTTCCTTAGCATCTTGTTCAGAGCAAACACCTAGGTTTTACTCTTTGCCTATAAAAAAAAAATTGTTTTCAGAGAACTGTTACAAAATTGGCCTTAAGCACAGATGTGCTTGTCAACAAATCCTTTCAGCAACATTCCCAAGTTAAATGTACACAGGATTGCCAACTGACAAGAAAAAGACCCCAGCCTGATTATATAGGTATGTATTCACATTTTTGGTTCCTTCACATTTTTCCTTCATCCCTCACAAAACTTCACATTTTCCCTCCCTATACCATTCTTCAAGAGTTGCATTCTTTACTGACCAACCACAGAATAATGAAATAAGACACAGATATTGGACTGAACGAGGGCAGCTTTATTTAACTTAAACCTATTTAAGGTGTTGAACTTGGAAAGGAACAAAAGAAGGGGAGCAATCAAGTGTGGAGAATCAGTTGAGGCCAGGTGCCACCCTTGACTTTCAATAACTGGGTTGCTCCTCATCCAGCCATCTACTGGAAGGCAGACTTGAGGCATACTCCCCCCGCTCAAGTCATGGGGATTAAAGTGAGAGCAAACTTTCCAGGTCTTCCTGAATGGTAAACACACACACACACCCCAGAGCCCTGCCCTTCACCAAAAGGATGTCAAGGTATTCACTGTAACTCTTATGTTCTCCCAACACCAACACCCCACTACCTGCCACATACAAGGGACAAGCACCTGCTTAGTACCTTTCCCTCACCAGGCCAGCCAATGAGGCCCTTACTCCCTGTTGCAGGTCCCCCAGGAATAAGATGTTACTTGCTTTCAACAGATGTGCCATCAGCCCCGTAGAGCTCAAGCTGCCGAAATACTATAGCAGGGGAAAGTGGTTCAATCCCCTATGCAGGGTAAATTTCCCTGTTTACCCTTATGTGGGCTAGGTCAATGTGTGAGGGATTCCCTTCACCCTGCCAAATTTGGCAAAGTAAAACAGCAGACCACATAAGGATTATCCCTGGCCATTTACTCTGTATGATCTGGAGATTATGCAAAGCCTGGAGAATAAGGAGCGGCTGGGAGTGAGGGTGAGAGCCAGCAGCCTTTAAAAAGGCTTCCAGCCACCACCTTTCCCCCAGGAGCAGCTGGGAGTGAGGGTGAGAATCTGCAGTCTTTGGAGAAGCTTCCAGCCATCACCTTTTCCTCCAGGAGCAGCTAGGAGTGAGGGTGAGAGTCTGTATCCTGTAAAAAAGCATCCAGCCTTCACCTTTTCCTCCAGGAGCAGCTAGGAGTAAGGGTGAGAGTCTGCAGCCTGTAAAAAAGCTTCCAGCCTTCACCTTTTCCTCCAGGAGCAGCTAAGTGTGAGGGTGAGAGTCTACAGCCTTTAGAAAAGCTTCCAGCCACCATTTTTCCTCCAGGAAGAGCTGGGAGTGAAGGTGAGAGTCTGCAGCCTTTGAAAAAGCTTCCAGCCACCATCTTTCCTCCAGGAGCAGCTAGGAGTGCTCCTAGAACCCTGCCCAGGAACACCTTCTCACAGCAGCAGTGACTGGGCCACAGGGAGGACAGGCGGAGGCCTAAACTGCCCAGAGAAATACCATCCAAGGGGCCATTAAAGCCTTTTGTTGAAGTGGCCATGAGAACGCAGGGTTGGGAATACAGCTGGATCCTTGCCATCCTTACTATGTACAGGGGCCGGGAATGATCTGGGAGCAGGAATTGTGTGGGGGAAGAGAAGATATGGTGGCAACAGAGTGAAGAATTGTTACAAAAGAAGGCAGGATTGATGTTTAATATCTATCCCACCTTCAGTTCACTCTGTTTCCCAGAATAAATTGGAGAGCGCACCAACCATTCCACAGGCCCTTACTCTGCTCCTTTGCAATGCCAGGTCAGTTAAAAACAAGACTCATATCATCCATGACCTTTTATTGGATGAGGCTGCCGACCTAGCGTGCTTTACAGAGACCTGGCTGGGAGAGGCCAGTGCTGTGACTTGGGCACAGGTACTCCCGGCTGGGTACTCAGTTAATGAGTAAGTAAGGAAAAGCAGGTGGGGGGCGGAGTGGCTCTGGTTCATAAAAACAATCTAAGTTTGACTAGGAAGCCTATCCGGAACAAAGTCCTCATTGAGTGTATGTACCTAAGCCTGAGATCCAGGGATAGCTTAGGGATTCTGTTAGTATACCGGCCACCCCATTGTCTAACAGAGTCCCTAACCAGTTGGTCTCAGAGTTGCTGCTGGAGTCACCCAGACTTCTAGTTCTGGGCAACTTGAACAACCCACTCGAGACCAGCTTGCTAAATCTAACTGGCACAGCTCGGGAGTTCATGGAATCCATGACAAACATGGGCCTACCCCAATTGGTTGTTGGGCCTACTCACCGTGCAGGTCATACCCTCGATGCAGCCTTTAGTATGGAACAGGAATATCTGTGGGCGGAGGTTATTAAAACCTCTGTATTGTCATGAACGGACCATTTCCTGGCCAAAATGGAGCTAAGAGCCACTGTCTGCCTCACTGGGGGTGGCAGACCTATTAGAATAGTCTGCCCTCAAAGGCTAATGGAACCAACTGGATTCCAGAAAGCCTTGGAGGGTTTAATGGTTGGTAATGCTGGTGATTCTGTCAAAGCTATTGTTAATATTTGGAACACCAACCTCACCAAGGCTATCAACACAATCACTCCCAAACATCCTTTCCAGCCTGTTCCTATCCATAAGCCCTGGTATTCAGAGGAGCTTAGGAAGATGAAGCGGGCTGGACAATGACTAGAGCACACCTGGCAGAAGACTTGACTCTTATCCAACAAGACTCATCATAGGAATTTCCTTGAGAGGTGTTCTTATTGAGAGGTGGTACGTGCAGCGCAGAAGTCTTTCTCCTCTGCACATATTGCGTCTGCAGAGTCCCATCCAGCAGAACTGTTTAAGGTGGTGGGGGAGCTGACACAGGTTCCACCTGTGCATAACCCCTTACTCAACCCAACAATGGCCTGCTGTGACGCATTTAATATCTGCTTTGCAGATAAAATCTCTTGGATAAGAGCCGACTTAGATGCCAGTGTTATGACAGAATGTATAGATGAGGCGTCCAGCAACTCCGTTGATGAAATTTTATTTGATCAGCTTCAATCTGTGAGTACCGATGACATGGACAAGCTCCTTGGTAGAGTGAGGAAGACAATTTGCCCACTTGATCCCTGTCCATCTTGGCTGGTCGTCCGGGGGGGATGCGTTGAGTGTATTCCTACGGGACACAATCAATGTGTACTTCAGGGAAGGTATTGTACCATCTTGTTTAAAGGAGGTGGTGGTTAAACCACTCCTGAAAAAACCTTCTCTGGAACCCCTGGACAGGAACAATTACAGACCAGTGTCCTTGCTACCTTTTTAAAGCAAGGTGATCGAGAGGGCAGTTGCTTTCGAACTCCAAGCCATCTTGGATGAAACCGATTATCTTGATCCATTTCAAACCGGCTTCAGGACAGGATATGGAGTTGAGACTGCCATGGTCGCTCTAACCGACAACCTCTGCTTGAGCATCGACAGGGGTAGTGTGACCCTTCTGGTGCTCTTGGATCTCTCAGTGGCCTTTGCTACAAAAGATCATTCCATCCTCTTGGATTGCCTGAGGGGGTTAGGAATTGGTGGCACTGCCTTGCAGTGGTTCCGCTCCTTCCTCTCAGGCAGATCTCAGAGGATGAGGCTCAGGGACAGTTGCTCTACTAGAATAGAGCTTAACTGTGCCGTCCCTCAGGGCTCCATTCTGTCCCCGATGCTATTTAACATCTATATAAAGCCGCTGGGAGAGATCATTAGGAGGCATGGAGTACAGTGTCATCAGTATGCTAATGACACCCAGATATATTTCTCCATGTCTTGGTCGTCAGCTTCGACTTCAGATGGCATCTCTCCTCTCAGTGATTGTCTTAAAGTAGTAATGGCCTAGATGAGGAAAAACAAATTGAGACTGAATCCAGACAAAACGGAGGTACTAACAGTTACGGGCCCAAAAATAGGTCTGGGAATACAACTTCCAATCCTGGATGGAACTACATTCTCTTCCAAGGACTGTGTTCGCAGTCTGGGGGTGCTCCTAGACCCGTCACTCCTGATGTCTAATCAGGTAAATGTGATGGTCAGGAGTGCCTGTTATCAACATTGGCTGGTAAGCCAGCTGTGCCCTTTCCTGGAAACCAGGAACCTTGAAACTGTGGTCCATGTGCTGGTAACCTCCTGTCTCAATTTCTGTAATGCACTCTACATGGGGCTACTCTTGTGCTTGACTCAGAAACTTCAACTAGTTGAGAACATGGCAGCCAGGTTGATTTCTGGTGTTTCCAGAAGAGAGCATATAACACCTCTGTTAAAAGCTCTCCACTGTCTACCTATTAGTTTCCGGGCACATACAAGGCATTGGTTATGACCTTTAAAACCCTACATGGCTTGGGGCCAACTTACCTCTGGGACCGCCTCCTCCCATATGAGCCTCCCCATGCACTTTGGTCCTCTGGGAGGGATCTCTTATAACCTATGAAAACAAGGCTGTTGGTGACCTCCCAGAGGGCCTTCTCTGCTGCCGTTCCCAGATTATGGAATGGCCTGCTGGACGAGATCCGTCTTATTACCACCTTAGACAGCTTCAAAAAAGCTGACAAGACGGAACTTTTCCGGCAGGCCTTTCCTGAATAACTATCCTGGCCCGAAGACTTGGCTGTCCTTTCCCTTTGAGCTGCCATTGGAATTTTTTTAAAAAATTATTGTATGTTTTCAATCTTTTCTAATTTAATATTATTTTAAGGGGTGGGCGGGCTAGGGTATTGAGTTTTTATATTGTAAGCTGCCCCGATTGCGTTGCAGAGGGGTGGGATAGAAATACATTTTATTATTAATATAAGAGCCTTGATCTTCAGGAAGCCTAAGCCATTCCCTCAAAGGTGAATGACTAAAACATGAGGAGGAGGCCCAGTGTGCTTCTCAAATAAGAGGCAACAAACCATTGCAATGAAGGCCTCTTTTCCCAAGCCACTTCACTGTGGTATGCTCACTCATCCATAGTTAAGCCCCAAAATGGTAGTACTGAGCCTGGCATGCTGCCCAGGATACCATACTATAGAAACAGATAGGAAACCGCCACCTCTCCAGATTGAACCTACACGTGGATGCATTTGGTCCCATCTGAGGGCAGGATTAATTGCCACCCTCATATGAAAGGCATCATCATAAAGCCATGAGGCCAGCCCTGCAAAATCAACGTAACACCCTGTTAGCATGCCCTACTACCCCACCCTGTGAGATTCCATATCTGAACATCTTAGACACTTTTTGGGGTCACTTATGCTGGGAGGTCAGGCAGGCTGGAGGTCAACCAAAGGCCACAATGACCTGGGATGTGTTTAGAAATATAATGATGGGAAAGCCCAAGGTAAGATTATGTGTAGTGCCCCCACAGTAATGGTTTATGCTAATGACTCAGTCATTAAGGGGTATGCGCTAATCCTTTCTTCCCGCCTTGGATGTTTCAAGCAATAATTCAGTCATGCAAACAAGTGACCATTCCTCATTCCGTACCTTAGAGAAATCACACACCCTCCTATCCAACCTTACAAGGTTGTCACAAGCCTATCAATGATTTAATTAAAGCAATCTGTTGAGTTTTGGTTCCTTTTGTAATCCAGTGTGAAAGTCATCCAGGCTTTCTCATAACCAGAATACCCCTTCAGGATATGAAACAGAGTAAGAAATATTAGGGCCTAGACCCCAGCAAAGTGTACCGCAAACAGATCCCATCATTCTGCTGGATTCTCTGTGCCACCCTCAGCCTCCAGTTTGAGTATCTTTGCTGTATGGAACTCTCCTCCTGGAGACTAGTGACTATCACCCTATCTTCCCCATCCTCTTTCTATGC
Source organism: Gambelia wislizenii (assembly GCA_030847615.1). Lineage (NCBI taxonomy): Eukaryota > Metazoa > Chordata > Lepidosauria > Squamata > Crotaphytidae > Gambelia > Gambelia wislizenii. The sequence goes on along the minus strand of JAUMIR010000003.1, from coordinate 210,442,214 downwards.
AACCTTTCTGCCTTACTCTGCTATAAGCTTGTATGGTTCTTAAGAGCATATGTTTTGTATGTTAGTGTATTCCCTGTGTTAACTCCAATAAAATACTTTGTTTTACATTAACTGCAGTGCTCTCTACAGTTAGTACTAGTATACATGGGGGGAAAGGTCCCTGAAGTTACCCTCCTCTCGCACGCTTCCTGTTTGAACTAATAATTTCCCCAGATATTACAGGAGATTTTGGCATCATGGGTGGAGCTCTAACATACCCCACCTCTTAGGATAACAACCCAATAAAGAATATCTATATGTTGGAGCAGTGAAAATGCCCTCCAGGGCTGCACCAGAACAATAACCCCAGCATAGGTGAGAAACCTGCTCAATCAGTTTCCCCATGTCCTATCCACTTTACACCTATGCAAATTCTCATTTGCCTTATTGTGCAGCTCATCCTTATCTTTTTTTCTCCAGCTTGCAGTACAACAGAGTGAACCCATCTCTGTAATCACCATGTAAGATGTTGGATTTTGTTAGACCTAACCTCCATTAACTTTTCTTTCCCACCAAAGCTAAAAGTGAACTTGTCCTAGCAAAAGACTCCCCCCCCCAATCAGACCTACCTTAACCAGCATGAAAAGGCAGAGCCATCAGTAACGGATGACAAATGGAGCTTTGTTTACTTCTGGGTTTCATATCTCACCAATTCTGCAAGAAGATATGAGTGTGGTAAATCTGAAAAAAGAAAAGAAACACACAGTCACAATATGTACACAGAAGCACAAAAAAAACACTTAAAAAGCCCCAACTGAACTTGGGAGGTTCATAAAAAGAGTGTCCCATACATGGCTTGCACAAACTCACCCACAAGTGTTCTGTCATTGATGATGTATTCACGTGAGCACAATGGCACACAGTTTCAAACACTGTCAATGCTGGCAACAAAGCACCAGGGGAGATCTATTGATGGTTTTGGCCATCAATAAAAAGGAATGACTTTTTAACAATACAAGATCATAAAGGACAACACTGTTTGGTTTATATGCCCTTTCGCATTCATTAGACATTGTTATGAGGCCATATTTGCCACATCTGATAAAGTCACTTGTCTCTAGTAGCCAGAAGTAAATGGTCCCCCAAGGGAAGCATCTGATCCCCATAGGGAATGGCCCTGTATGAAACCCTGCTATAGCAGTATATCACTACTGATGGGCTGCTACATACTACCCATAATGGCACTGCTGCAAATAGGATGTTTGTGGATAAAAATAGCAAGGGGGTATTTCTGCATGGCCAAAACTGCATCCTTCCTGAATGGGAAGTCTATTGCCCCCGGGTTTCCCTCTTGTATTGCCAATACCTATAGCACCTTGTTCCCCCTGCATGGCACCAAACTCTCCATGGGCACCCATGTGTGCCTGTGTACTCTAAACTAATGTATGCACCTGTGGACTCTATGATAGTGTTGTGAGGCTCAGTTGACACCTTGACCAGTGGTGTAAGCTTGAAGGCATTGCCCTCCTCACCAGCCAGCTCAGGCCATCATCCTCACCATCCACACAAAAGGCTGAGTCCTCAGTCTGACTGCACTTCTCCAGGATATCGTAGTGGGGCAAGATTTTCTTAGTAATGCTCATTTTCCCTCCATCTTTAGTAACCTATGTAGCTGAGGTCTCTTGCTGCATGAGAGGGAACTGATCCTTTTCCAAGGCCTCCAATCTAGCCAAAATAGCAGCCATCCCACCTTCCTCAACCTCCTGATCAGATGAAACAGGTGGCTCAATAGATGAGTGCTTGGCTGAAAGCTGCTTAACTTGGCCCTTGGAACACTGCTGCTATTTTTGTACACCATGAATGCAAAAAAGGACTAAATACTACTCCATCACTCAAACCAGTAGGGCTAACTAACCCAGGAGGACCCTCAGGACCAGTGAAACCTGCCACAGATAAGGTATCATGCCTATTTATATGGAAGGACCAGGCAAAGCTTAACCAACCAGTAAGCAGCAGATGATGAAGCAGACAAATGACCTGCTGAGGTCTGTTCTCCAGAAACCAGCCCAGAATCCAGTAGGCCATGGAGGCCCAAACCGAACCAGGCAGTGAAGGCTGACAAGCTATGTGACCCAGAGAGGCCTCTGCTACTGCCCTAGTATCAGGCTAGTATCAGAAGAGACTTAATGAGGACTATCAGAGGCCTAACCCTAAGAAGAGTTCTGATGTGGCCTATAAAAGAGAGGCTGAATGAGGCCTTTGTGGCCCCAACCCCTGAAAGAGGCCTAGTGAGGCTTATAAAGGGCCTAAACTCCAGAAGGCCTAATGGGACTTCTAAGTGGGATGTACATGGGTACCCTCAAAAACAAAGGACAGTCGCTCCTGCTGTTCGAAAAAGCTGTTCAATTCACTTTGCATGGCCTCGAGAGGCCTAGACAGCCAGAACAGCCAAAACCCACCTCCCCATAACCTTAATGAGGCTTCCTCATGGGGCAAAGAGTGATTCAGAGAACCCACTAGGTGCCTTATCCACCTCCCTTAACCCTAGTCTACATAAAAATCACCGATTTCATCCCATCAAGGAGCAAGGAGTCACATGGCAATCAGTGGAAAAATAAAAGGCCACTTGTCCCTGCTGACTTTGTACTCCTTCCCAACAAAACCAATAATGTTCTCAGAGAAGACTGCTATCTGCCAATCCACCCATCCATGAATCATCCCAGAGAACAATCCAGTCCCCAACCTGTTGATTGAGATCAACATCAAAGAAGAAAGGTCTTAAACAACCTCCAGCTCTCCCCACACACACACACACCAATGTACAGCATCATGGTACCTTGTGTGTGATACAATCAACAATGGCCTCTCATCCATAGAGGCTATTAAGGGTGATCCCCACCCCACAGAACCATGTGCCATGAAGGTCCAGAGTCTCAGTAAGTGGGGGGGGGGTCTCTAGAAACATTGATTTTGCATCTTGAAATTTTCTGTGTGCATGAAGGAATAACACTATTGCTTCTAGCCTTGACAGTCAGAATTGACTGAGAGCTTTGGGGAGTCTGCTACTTCCTTAGCCCAAAAAATGTACACAGCTTGTTTCCAAGGTTAATTGTTTTAATTGATGTTAATTGATGTTAATTGTTTTGATATGGTCAATTGACTAATCAAATAAACCATAACTAACTACCGTAACTAACAGAGAATGGTGGGTAGGAGTTTGTGTGGGGTTTATATACTATGAGGCCCTGTTGAAGAGGATATGTAAATTTGTGTATTTGAGTGGCTAGTTCCTGGGGGTAGATATGCAAGATAGTGTCTGTTTGGCTAATGGCCCATTGTCTGCTGGAAATCCCCCTGTCCCTGGGTGGAGTTCATTTGTATGTGTTGAGCTTTTATTTTGGTGTTTTTCAGGACTGGCAGCCAAGCATTGTTTACTTTAAGGGTTTCTTCTTTCCTGTTGAAGTTGTCCAAGTGTTTGTGGATTTCAATAGCTTCTCTGTGCATTCTGACATTAGGGTTGTTGGCCTGGTCCAGAATTTTGGTGTTTTAAAATAGCATTTTGTGTCCAGGTTGGTTTATAATGTGTTCTGCTACTGCTGATTTTTCTGGCTGGCCCAGAAGTTAATTTGTAGTTAATTTTTAAAGAGCACAAAATATATATTTTGCTTGCTTGCATTAATGTTAGTGGGGTAATGTTAATTTATTGTATTAATGCTTATATTGTTTATTATCATTCATCAGGGTTTCTGTGTGCATGACAACTGTTAACAACAGGGTTGTAGTTGTGAGGATATGGGGGAGAGAGAGGTAGGAAAATATACTAAAAAATCTAGCAAAAGTTTTACCTGGGTTAAAAACCACTTAGTCCCATCCCCAGTTAAGTGTTCTCTCTCTCTCTCATGCACACACACACGTGAATGCATGTATTCTCATTCCTTGTTTATTCAGGACGTCTTCTCACAAGAAGACTTGCCTCCCTGCAAACCCAGATCTGAAGTACTGAACTGCTGAATGAAGAGGGTTTTACAGGCCTAATTAAAATAGTTAGATTCAACCTATTCATTCTATAATAGAAGTATGAATGTATATTTCTGCTGGTAGGAGAGGGTTGTGCCTCTATTTCTTGAGCCCTCTCCTACCAGCACAGCTTTGAATTAAGTTAGAACTGCCTGTTACCTTTGAATAATGAAGAAATAGTCATATTGCCAGTTGCATCCACAGTGGTAACTAATTGCGTTTGACAGGGCTTGGGACTCTAACTGCAACTAACTACTTTAAAAAGTAATTCTACAAGCTCTACTCAAAACTAACAAGCTCCACTTTGTCAGAGGCAAACTATCTGAAGACACTTTTGAGACTGCATGGCATCCGTTTATAATATATATGACCCATGCATATTCTAGACATGACCCACCATTGAACCATTTGACATTTTGGAAGCTATTATAATGAATACTTTTTGGATATTGATTATGGTTTGTTGTTGGTCTGTGATAGTAATTGTCTGATTACATTTTGATTCATGAAATGTTGTCTGTGGTGGGCAAGGGTGGGTAGGGGATAATTTACTATTAAACTATGTCAACTCTAACTCTCTCTCTCTCTCTCTCCATCTATCTATCTATCTATCTATCTATCTATATGGGGAGAGAGAGAAAGAAACTCTATAATCTCTACTCCACACTCTCTCTATATATAATTCTCTTGGGTAGTTGCCATTCCCAGCGTGCCGATTGGCCACTTAGGAAACATACCCAACCAAGTGTAGTGCTCCATTGGCTGGCCAAACAGAAGCTTGAGGGTGTTTTTCAGCATCACCTCCTTGGCTTACAGCCACATCTTTGCCTGTTGAGCTGCAGTAACTAAATACTTAGCCAGCTCCCTTTACTGCTGCCAGTGGGAGGAGCCAAAGCTGGCAAGGGAGGGGGAATAGAAGAGAGCAAAGTGGGCTCTCATTGGCCACCAGACTCCCCCAATGGGAATCCAGCAGGTTGCCCTTGAAGGGCAGCTGGTTTTGGAGTGCAAGGCTGAGGCTCTATGGTCTGTGGGTTGAGCAAAGGTGAGCCCAAAGACTCATGAAAAAGTTAGAGGTGACCATCCCACCCTTTGCTGTAGAGACTCCTTTGTTCCCTTTTCTATTCCTTTATGTTTTAAGAAGTGGTAGACAAGGCTCCCTGGACCCCCTCTTCTCTAAATGAGGCAAAGCTTCTGCATGTTATTTTTGCTAAGTATCTAGACCAGTGGTTATTAACCTAGAAGACAGAGTCCTCTCTGTCTTCACAGGGTGTTTGCAAAGGCTTGAAGGCTGCTCAGACTTGCAGTAGAGTGGCCATATGACAGGAGCCAAGGCAAAGGCTGGCTGGCTTGGCCTGCACATTAGCATTCAACCCACTCCAGCCACAAACTTGTAGGCAGAAGTAGGAGAAAAGTCTTCAAGTCTTCCCTCCCACTCCAGTGCCTCTGAGGGAAGACTTCATGGCTGGTGTAATTGTATGATTATGATTATGATTATGATTATTAGGGTTTGAAATCTAAAGTCTTGGGGGTCTATGGCAACAAAAGATATTTAAAGGAACCACTGGTAAAGAAAAGGTTAAGAGGCATTGTTGTAATTGTATTATTATTTTTGTTACCAGGTATTATTGTTATTATTGTTGGGCTTTTAAATCTTGAATTAAATCTTGAGGGCCCATTGCAACAAAAGATATTTAAAGGGGGTCCCTGGTTTAAAAAATGGTCATGAGCCACTGGCGTAATTGTGTTGTTGTTTGTTGTTGTTGTTAGGATTTTAAATCTTGAGTTAAGTCTTGGGGACCCATGGGGAAAAAAGATATTTAAAGGGGGTCCCTGGTAAAGGAAAGATTAAGAACCACTGGCATAATTGTATTAGTATAGGTGTTCCCTGCATAACATATACTGTTATCTTCCCTGCTGGGGTTTCAAGCGGTGGTTGCAGTGTGGATCTTGGAGTGGCAGTGTTCTTTTCACATATTTCAGCTACATGGTATTATTTTAGGAAAAAAGTTTTGCATTTTTTTACATGTGGGTGGTGATTGGCTGAGGGAGTGAGAGGAGGGAGGGCCCTTGTGAGGCTGGGGGTGTAGATGTAGATGCAGATTGAGTTGCAGGACTGGATTGTGAGGTGGACAGGGAATTTGCATGTGGGTGTGTTATAGGACTAGACCAACTTTTGATATGGGTTTTGGTCTTATCTGGGGCCCAGGGGGTCATATCATCGAACCACCACCCCTACTGCTGCTGAGACAGGGCCCAGGCAGTCAACTGGTGGTGGCTACTCACCCTTAACGCACCACCAGTGTATGTTACGTTGGGTACAGGTAGTATGATTTTATTCCAGGTTATATTTGTAAATGATTTCAGATCAACTATTTTGACAATCTGAAACCATTATTAAACTAAGTCTAACACATGGCTATGGTTTGTAGACCACTGGTACAGTCTCAGGAGGAAGTCCAATGCAAAAGACCTAGATAGAATTTCTTTAAAAAAAAATAAACAACACTTTCTGATATTATTCATAGCAAAATGATTGTAAATATAACCTTTCCTGTGATGTTTCAATGCCAATCTTGAGTAATCTTTGTTAGTTTAACCTCTGAGCAAAATAAGAGTAAGAGTTACAACTCCCCAAGTACTCCTGAAAAAGCAACAACAACAGACAGTGCATACCTTTGCAGGAGACTCACAAGAGAGACTTGTTGAGAAGACCACACATTGTAAGTGAATTCACAGGTCAACAAGGTAGTTGTTGACTTCCATGGTAGGCTTAAAGAAAAACTGCTTTGGAGTTTTGTCTGGATTTTAAAAGAACTGTCAGTGGAGCCATGGAAATCTAGTAGTTGACCTTGTTCAAATCATACATTCTCACCCTTAGAGGAAGGCAATGGTAAATGGTCACCATAAGTCAGAGTAGACTTAAAGTCATATAAAAACCTCATCAACTAAGCTGAAGCTATGTGGGAGATAGAGCTCAGTACTTTGGACAGCTTCTTTGAAGAAAATAATAAAATGAAGACTAAATTCACCATGACCTTGACATGCAAAGCACCAATCACCATTGAAGCTTCAGGGACTCAAAAAGCTGTTGTGAGATGGAGAATGCACTGATTAAGAATGGCAACATTCAAACTGAGGATTTCCTAATTATACTGCAGGGAGATAGAAAGATGTTTTGTTTTTGTTTTCTGGTGGCTCTCCCCCCACCCAACAATCAGACCGAGACAATGAACTGGGTCTATGCATCCAATCAGTAAGAGGCAGTTATTGGATGTTATTTGATTTTTAATTTTGTTTGTATTTCATTTTATTTTTGTCAGATTGAACTGTTTTGTGAAGACAGTGTTTTGACTGGGGATGATTGAAAATGGTACTTGATACTGAATTGGACAGGACAGGAAGCATCTACTAATCAAAGAAGCAGTTTGAGGGCATCGTTGGAGACTTGTGTACAGAGCAACTTGTTGAAATATTTGACTGAGAGTGGTTGGAGTGATGCACTTGTTGCTGAATCAGATGGGACATTGGGATCTACTAATCAAGGAAATAGTCTGAGAGTACCATTAAAAGTTTGTATGGAAAGCATAAAACTTGTTAACATATGGTGTGTACCACACTGAAGGAACTAAGATTTTGTATTCATTTCAAACTGGCATTCAAATTATATGGATTATTTCAAACAATGTGGGATATTTTAGCCATAACATATTTTGGTTTCAAAATATGCTCAGATTATGCAGAAATGCATTGTGATATTGGTCATAAATACTGAATACATTTTATTCAGGAATGGACTACAAAATATATGACTAATATTATTAACAAACTAGAACAAACTAATTATTAAAAATGATTACCCTGAAGTAACAATTGCCATGTAGTTTGAATTCATATTGCCTGATGTTGATGAAAAGTCTTCAGTAGTTTTTAAAAGAGAAGTAAGATCACAAATGTGTGGAAGAGAGAAAATCTGTTTTATAAGAAAATGTACATTTCAAAGCTAATTGAACTAATTCTGAACCTGTACAGTAGCATCCTGTATCTGCTGATTTGCCATCCGCTGATTCAATTATTATTTTATTTATTTATTTATTTATTTATACCCCGCTCTTCAGCCACAAGGCTATCAGAGCAGCTTACAAATTGTTTTAAGCAATAGCTATTTACACATCTACACTGCATTAAACAGTTTCCAATGTGTGTTAGCTAATATCCATGGATGGTGATGGCAGGGATGGGGTGGGAGAGGGAGGAGGTGAGCTCATGCTTGCAGCTGCTCTTCGAGATTCTGTGTGAGATACTCAAAAGTAAACTCTGTTGATAGGCTGCTTTTCGTTATCATGCAAAACTGCCAGCCCTATGCACAAGTTAAGGAAGGAGTCTGGGTGAGCTTAAAAACCTGGAGTTTTCCCCCTTAAAAAAGGTGTGGGGTGGGCAGGGTAGACAGGGAGAAGGTGAGCTCTCCTCATTTCTCCCTTCTCCCTGTGTGGGGGGTTATGGTGGTATGGTGGAGCTGGGGGAGGGAGGGAGGAGATGAGTTTGCCTCTCCCCTTCCTTCACAGGATGGTTCCAGTGGTGTGGGTTCTGGTGGCAGATCTGGTGGGGGCTGGGCAGGGGAGGGAGGGAGGAGGTGAGCTTGCCTCCCCTTCTCTACCCCCGGGAGAGTTTGGGTGCCACGACGGAGCTGACGGGGTATGTGTAGGGGAGGGAGGGGGGAGGGAGAAGGTGAGCCCAACTCCTTTCTTCCTTCTCCATGGGGGGGGGTGTCCAGTGGTGGTGCTGAGGGCATTTGCTATTATCAACAGATTTCACTATCCACAGTAGGGTCTGGACCAACCCCTCACGGATACGGGGGTCCTACTGTATATAGGAAATTACCTGAAGCTAAATATTCCGTAAAACAGAGGAAAACCTGGATGGTTCAAGCAGCATTAACTTAGCTTAAATATACATATTATGGAGAAGGAAGTAGAATACACTGATTCCTATTTGTAACATAAACACGCAGGACTAAAGAAATACATATATCAAATTGTTGCAAAGCACTGAGAGGTTTGGTCAACTAGAGCTGAAATATGCAAAGCATTCAAGGTATATCAGGAAACCTTTCAAAATGGATAAAAAGGAGGAAGGAAGAGAGAGAGGAAAAAAGAAAAAGATATGTGGCAGCATCTTTAAGACTAACTGGTTTTTATTTTCACATGAGTGTTCATGGATATAAACCCACTTCTTTGGATGCAGTACAGAGTTACAATAATGCTCAGGTGTAATGCATGTTTACACAGTTGTGGGAGTGGGATGAAATTTAATGTTATCCAGAAAGATGCAAATCATGACTCTTGCCCTACATTTTTCAAAGGGTTTGTAATATGTTACACGTCTTTCAGATCTTTACACTGGTCTGTTAGTGTTGATTTGTAAAAACAAGACATCTGCTTACAAAATGTCAGTTTCCCTGGGTTCAAAACTCTTTTTGTTATATGCACAGTAACATGGTCTTTTATATTAATGTGCCATAAAGTCATTCTCTTTGTTCATACTTCTGCTAATGGTTTAGAATTTGTGAATATAGTACAATTCAGCAGTTTCTCTTTTGAGTCTTCTTTTGTAATTTCCTTGTTCAAGGACAGCAACATGTAAATCCCTTACTGTGTGTCCTGGAAGGTTCTGCAACTGGATTTGGGGTATTGCCATTTCTAATGTCAGATTTATGTCCATCAGTCCTCTTGTGTAGAGGCCATCTTGTTTGTCTAATGCAGAGAGTGTAGAGGGGCATTGCAGACATAGGATGGCATATATAACATTGGATGAGCAAGTAAATGCACCTCTGACATTGTGGGTGATGTTATTGCCCCCTCTAATATTGCTCCTAGAATAGATATAGAGACAGAGTTGGCATCTGGGTTTCTAGCAGGGTCTTGTCCTGTGTTACCATCATGTTTTTGTATTGTGTCACGAGTAGTTGTTTAAGATTTGGAGGCTGTCTGTAGGCCAATAAAGGACTGCATCCCAGAGCTTGTGAGAAGGCTGTGTTATTCTTCAGAATTGGTTGTACCTTATTGATGCATTTAAGTGGTCTCAGCTGAGAAGTGTAGTTGACCACTAGGATGTTCTATCATTTTGGGGTTTGGTTTGTCTTCTAGAAAATGGTTCCTGGGTATTAATCTTCCCTTGTCAATGTATTTTTTCACCTCTTTAGCTGGCTATTGCAATTTGATAAATGCCTGGTGTAAATCCAAGAGTTTTGAGTTTATATTTTGTGGGTCTGAGAAGACGTGGTTGCATTGGAGGGCTTGGCAGTAAGCAATAAATTTGGTAGTGTGTTCTGGGTGGAAACGGGTGTGTGAGTACGTGTAACAGACAGAGGGTTTTCAATAGAGTATGGTGCTTAGAAGTCCATTATGTAATTACACAGTGGTGTTAAGAAATGAATTTGTTATGTGAATAGTTCCAGGCTCCGGTTGATGGTAGGATGGAACTTTAAATTGGATAAAGACTATAATATAGAGAGTTCAGAAAAGTTTGAAAAAGTTTATGTAGACTGCTTAAGGGCAACATGGAGGTGAATGAAGCAAAAATGTTATTGAAAGTTCAAGCCTAGGGGCTCATCTGTACAAGGGGGGAAATGTGGATTGATGTGCACTAATGCAAATTCAAAGCAGTTCTATTTGTCTTAATGATTTTCTGGCAAAACTGCAGGCATGCAAAGCTATTCACTTTTGCTGTCCCAACAGGCATGCCTGCAAATCAAGATGGCAGGCACAAGTTAATTACTTGTGTTTTTTCCTGTTTCCAGTTGCTGCCACTGAACAGTATTGAAAAAAAGTCTCAGGTGTGAAAGTGCAATATTCTGCCTAAATAAGTAAAAAGAAAAGAGAAAGGCTGTTTTGTCACCTGAGTGCACAATCACTATGAAAATCCAAGGTGATGGTTCTCGGTGCTTGCATTGTTAGCAAGCTCCACCCCCTACCCATGTCTGACCAATCAGCTTCTACATCTACTCTTTTGCAGATGTGAATGAATGTGAATCTGATTGTCCAAATGAGTGAGAATGCACATTCTCTATAGAGCTTTTTTAAAAAATAAAGGAAAAGCCATTCAGTCTTTCCCGGTGGAGTTTATGGTGGATTTGGCCCTTCTCCTTCTGAATACTGCGATCCAACGTGGAATGCTATTAGGACAGGTAGAATTCAAAGCAAATTCTATGAGGATTATTTTGACCGTTAAGACAACCCCTAGCTTTTCTCAGGGATGGTCCCAGAGATGGGAGGTGGAAATAATTTTCCTAAACATCATAAGGGACAAATGCTCAGATGGAGAGGAGAGTTCATCTTTGGTTGTGGGAATGGTACTTTGAGTTGTTTTGAATCCCATTTTGTAAGAAAGGCAGGGTACAAATCAAATCAAATCAAATCAAATCAGTACTTGGCTACATAGCTTGACTACTAGCACATACTTTGGAAATAAGGCTAGAATTTATCTAGCAATGAAGCTATGTGTCAGCATAGCATCTTTTGCAAGAAAATTGTTTGGGGACAACCTGTGTACTCTTCCTTAGCAGATAATGACCCCCAGCAACAACATTTAAACTACAATTGTTTTATGAAGATACATTGTAGAATTTGTGTTTTGAGGAAAATACATGTATAAAATGCACATATGTAATTTTAGAGACAATACTATACTTTTCTTCCTGAACATTATTGCTGTACTGCAATAATGTGCAGGAATTATTGCTCTTGTGAACTTCCATGGAGCTATAAAAGAAAATTCAGTTTAAGATGACCATGGCAGATGACCTATATAATAGTCTATAGGTAAACCCACATGAAAAGTCTAACAGCTGGTTTTTTAAAGCTATAACTGAGACTCCCCTTCCAAATATATGTAGATTCATATATATATGTAAATAAATATATGTAGATTCATATTTAAATATGGAGCCAAAGTGGACAACATTGCCATTTATGTCTTTATAAGAAGGAAGGGGAGGTTAAACAGAGAGGGATGTTAAATTCTGATTATTATTTTTTCATTATGGGGTAAATTGAGTGACCGCCCAGAGGGGGGGGGGTGACAGCCATATTTCTTGGCAAATTTTTGTCAGCAGAAATAAACCTTGGAGAAAACAGAATGGAAAAAATAGTCTATTCACTTGCTTTGCCTAATCCAAAGAGAAAAACACCAATAACATTTAGGGCTCATCTACGTTAGGGCCATTGTTCCCTGGTTACCACCTCCAAACAGGTGGGAGTCCAGACAGGCACACAAGCCTGTCACTGCAGCCACCACCACCATCTCCCTTGCTCTCTCATAAGGCAGGAAGCCAGCCCACAACATGTGACCAAAGCCCCCTGCATGTGACCAGCCTTGGTCACATGCTCTTGGACTCCTTCCTGCCTTCCAGAAGAGTGATGCAGACCAGCAGCTGCAGCGAGGGCTGGCCTGCTGAGATGTGCTCCTGCAGACACAAGGGGCCCAATCTGTTCCTTCCTGGTAGGAACAGATTAAATGAGGGGTTTTTTAAATAAAAAAGAGGCAAAGGGCCCTACCCTGTCTCCCTCCTCCCCCCAGTTCTGAGCCCCGTATCACTTCCCTGGGGGTGAGGAGGACTGTTTGGGAGCAGAACAGGCAAAAGCCGTGTATTGTCAGGACTACAGGGCTCTAGGACAGGGGCAAGATGGGGTATATTGCCCATGTAGGTAAACCCGTATTGTATTGAGGAGTGGGAGGACCTTGCTCAGCCATTGCCTTGCACAATGAAAAGAAGGCCACAGTCTTTGCTTTGCATTGTAAAAAGAAGAGCACCTGGCAGTGGTAAGAATGAGAGCAGAGAAGGGTACTTAAGTGAAGTATCCATCTGACTAGATGCAATACAGCCTCCTTTTCCTGCAGGAGGAGGCAGCTGACCAGGAAGAATAAGATAAGATTCCAGATAGGGAGAAGGATAGACAAGTGGCTTAGTATCCATTCCTGCCCATAGCTATCTCGCCTGACTTCAGCAGTCCATTCTCTAAAGCTTGGCTCCACTCCAGACAATCTGGTTTATAGTCAGAGATTCTTTGTGTTATAATCCAATAGCACCTGTTTGCAATGTTTTCAATCCACTGTTCAAAAGCAGCAGGGCTTCCCACATGGCCCAGTTCCATTCAATCTACATGAGGGACTGTATACACTGCAAAGGAACAGTGGGAGGGTAGCCTAAGGCAATCTCGATGAATGGGAGACTCAGTCCAGGGTAACACATGTGCAACAATGTTTCACTTGAGTATTTTCAGATCTTAGAAAAATTACTTTGGGGTATTACAACTCCCAAAATCCCTCAGCTAGCATGACTTCAATGAGTAAAAAAGGGTCAGGAGGTTTCTGAGGCATGTGCCAAAAATATAAATACAATTTTTTAAAAAAGGTCTGAAACAACCTGATCTACTGATGTCTAGGAAAAATAACAGGAAAACGAGATTGGCTTCATGGCCAATACTGTAATTCATTGCCAGAGCTTTTGTTCACCACTTTCAGTACCATTCTTTCTAACAGTTTCATACCTGACTTATGGAAAGAAGCCAGAAGTACTACAATCTGAAACCAGTTATGAGTGCACGCAGATTCCTGACATTCCATTTGCCTTCTTAACTAAGATTATCAAATGTTCACAGCCTTCAACAACTCTATAGATTTATTGAACTTGATGTAAAAGTGGATCAATTGGGCTTTACTTCATCCCACCAAATAGCTGACAATGTGCAAAGTTCTCTGAACTTCGTTCATTATTGCAAATGTTTTTAAAGCCTCCAGCAATCCTTTCCCAGAATGCTGGGAAGAAGTCAACTGCCTGGAGGGAACTTTTCTCCTTGAAACTTTGCAAGTTCTGTAGTTAAGAGACCATGTTCCTTCTGGGCAATCAAAGCCATTTATAAAAAAATCTAAAGCACCTCTCTAGATAAATAATTTTAGATCTGAGGATTTTTTCTGTATTCAAAGGAAAACCTGGGAAGGCTGCTCCTTTACCTCCTTCTCATCTTTGCTCTGTCTGTAGAGTCATATGCGGGGGGGGGGGGGGGAGGGGAATACTGAGACCAAATGACAAAAGTGGCCAGCTCAAAGTGAAGGATTACTGTATCTGCTAATGATACTTTTCTTCACCTGAATTCCTCTTGCTAGCCATGCAGACCAAAATAAGTTAAAAATCATATTATGTTCATGATTAATTTAAGAGTGGTCTGAAATGATGAAATCTAGTAAATCTCTCCCAGATGAGCAAGATTAGAGCACTCAAACTTGCATCCCTATCAGAAATGTGAAGGTAGTTTCAAACCCTCAGCTTAATATACCCTCTAACAGAACAATTCTATAGCATGGTCCTTGGGGTAAGTCTACCCCAAGTCTACTCATTGAAGTTTGTTTGGCTGTAGAGATGTAGCAGATTGTGCTATAATTTATTGAACCAAGAGAAGATAAAGTCAAATAAATAACAAAAGAGAAGAGTAAATGCCAGCAACTTAAATCATTTATCTCTTTTTGACACTTCAAATATTCCTAATATAGATCTCAAAATACCTTTGAAATGTAGCTTCTAGTTATGTATAGGTCACCCCTCATATCCATGGGGGGATTGACACTTTAAATATTCCTAATATAGATCTCAAAATACCTTTGAAATGTAGTTTGTAGCTATGTATATGTTGCCCCTCCTAACCACTGGGGGATATGCTCCTGGGCTTCCATTTATAAATTAAACCACAGATAATAGTGAACCCTATTTTTAAAAAGCACTTCCTGTACAAACATACCATAGAGTTGCATTGGAGGACCTAGCAAATCCTAGAGAGGACACCTATCTAGGCATTTTCAAGCATGACTGTATGATATGTGTCCCTGTTTTCCCATATGTAGATAACTAAAACCATGGATATTAGTTCTGTGGATACGCAGGGTGACCTGTATATGAACCCATTTTGCCTACCACTTTCCCTGCATATTGGTGGGAACCATGGGAGCCTGAGTCCTGTAGTAACGTGATGGAGAAGGTAAATATATATA
The DNA here is from genome assembly GCA_030847615.1 of Gambelia wislizenii. Lineage (NCBI taxonomy): Eukaryota > Metazoa > Chordata > Lepidosauria > Squamata > Crotaphytidae > Gambelia > Gambelia wislizenii. Next base: position 210,427,178 of record JAUMIR010000003.1, on the reverse strand, counting down.
TATATATATATATATATATAAATCTCTATCTCCAAAATAGCATGTTATGCTTCTAGGACACTAAGGTTCTTCTCCCCTTGATGAGGAAAAGGTGCCGTAAGAAATTTATTAGCCTATACAAATTTTTAAAAATCCCAAGAATTAGGAATTAATTAACAGGGTAAAGGAGGAAAAGTTAAAAAAGAGAAAAGTCAAATTAATATTTCAGCATAATTTTCTAAACAATAAAATAGGAATAAAATTATATATACACACACACATGCACATGCGCGCGCGCACACACACATACACAATCCCCAAATTGTCTCTCATCATCTGGCATTGCCTGTGCAATTCAGGTCTCTGCGGAAACTGGAATTCACAGTCAGCGGCACTTTATGGACCAGCTGGTGAATGGTTGCTCCAAGTAGGCAAAATGACACTGATATTGCTCTCCTTCTCCAAGTAAGCCTTAATATCTCCCCTCCCTGTCTCTTCCCCAGCTCCTCAGTGACAACAAATGGTTGAGCTATAGTGTTTCCACCAGCTGACAATTTGCACAACCCAGAATTACATATTCAGCACTCTCATAAATTGCTTTTTTAAAACCAGAGTTGAGGCTACCTCATTATGCCTCAAACCAGAAAATTGGGAGCTCAGATGGAGGATGAATAGATATATCCTTTAATGATCAGTAACAAGATGGAGAAATGGAGTCTTGAAATATTGGCCAGTATTCTACACCCGCTACTTAGTATACATAACTAAGTAACCTCTCCTGGCCCACCCCACCCCCACCCCAAACCAGACAGAAAAGTCATTCACCTGATCAGTGGTGGAATGCACCTCCCTCTCCCCATACATCCAGTGCCCAGTAAAGTAGGTTGAAGAGGGAAATACAATCATGCCAATATTGTCATGATTGGACTAAGTTGCTATCATGAATATGGAACAATTACCTAGATTTATTCATCTGAAACTGTTCCATATTCACCATCACTAAGTCATGATTCTGAGACTATTGCTGTAATCAGTAAAAGCAGTAATGCGCTGGATGAGGAAAAACTGATTGAGATTAAATCCAGACAAAACAGAGGTGCTCATGGTAGCAACCCCAAAACCAGGAGTTGGGTTGCAACCTCCAGTCCTGGCCGGGGTCACGCTCTCTGTTAAGGACTGTGTTCGCAGTCTGGGGGTGCTCCTTGATTCATCGCTACAGATGACTAGTCAGGTGAATGCGACGGTCAGGAGTGCTTGTTATCAGCTTCGGCTGATACACCAGCTGCGCCCTTTCCTGGAAGTAAGGGACCTCGAGACTGTAGTGCACGCGCTGGTAACCTCTTGTCTAGATTTCTGCAGTGCGCTCTACATGGGGCTACCCTCATGCTTGGTCCGGAAACTTCAGTTGGTACAAAATATGGCAGCCAGAGTGGTCTCGGGAACATCTCAGAGAGACCGTATAACTCCAGTATTAAAATCTCTCCACTGGCTGCCTATCAGTTTCTGGGCCTAGTATAAGGTGTTGGTTATTACCTTTAAAGCCCTAAATGGCTTGGGTCCAACTTATCTCCAGAACTGCCTCCTCCCGTACAATCCTCCCTGTGCACTCCGGTCCTCTGGGAGGAATTTGCTTCAGCCACAAAAATCTAGGCTGTCTGCAACCTCCCAGAGGGCCTTTTTGGTAATCGCCCCCAAATTGTGGAATGACCTGCCAAACAAGATACATCAGATGACAAGTCTGAGTAGCTTTAAAAAAGCACTAAAGATGGATCTCTTTCGGCAGGCCTTTCCTAATTAGATCCCGGCCTCAGAGGCTCCTGGCCTCTTTTAGTCTGCTGGCTATTTATTGTATTTATTGTTTTTAAATGTGATTTTAGATAGTTGCTTTTAATTTATATTTGTTTAATATCTTTTTATGGGGGAGGGTGGGGGTGGGTGGTGTTTTGGGATTTTTATCTGTATTGTATTTTAATTGTTGTAGGCCGCCCCGATTGTTTTAACAGAGGGGCAGGGTATAAATAAATAAATATTATTATTATTATTATTATTATTATTATTATTATTATTCCTACCCCCCCACCACCTACTTTACTGGGCATCAGCTATATGGGGAGAAGGAAGTCCATTCTGTAGTAAATTGGAGCATGAGTGTATGATGTTTCCAAGTAGCTTATGTAGAATACTGGCCAATATTTTTAAAGAAATACTGGATGTCATTACTCATTATTTTACCAAATTGTGTTTGTAATGGGTAAAGTTTAACTATTTTTAAAATTATTTAAAATGCATTTAAAATATACAAATGGCCAAAAATCCCAATCCAGAGCAACATTCTAGGAGTAATGAATCAACATTACTTCGTACAACTTGCCTGCCATTATGGGCTTGTCTACACTGGCCAAATAAAAAATCCTCCCTCTGTTCTCATAGTGATCAGTCCAGATGATGCAGGGCCCAATCACTGGTTCTTGTATGAACTGTCCTCATGATGTCCGGCTGGTTCAGCACTGAACCCATGCTAAACTGCCCTTAAAAATGAGTAAAACAACTCACCATTTGCTCTGGATTTTACAGGAAAACCTGATCCATTCCACAGTGACACCAGTGACAAATCAAGATGTACTACATGTACAGTATTCCCCTTATCCACCAAACTTGCAACTTTATATAAAAATATAAGACTATTCTGTCACGATACATTTTTGTGAAACTCATGCTGGTTCAAAATGTTCTTTCATGAGTGTTCACAGACTGTTTAACAAATCATCCACTGATACCAATGTCAAGTTGACAGGTTGATAGTTATGAGTCCTCTCTTTCTCCCCCTTTTCTGAAGATAGGAATAACATTTGCTCATCTCCAGTCTGTAGTAACTTCACCTTTTCTCCAACAATTCTCAAAGAGGTTCCAAGATTACATCTGCAAATTCCTTTAGTATCCTTAGGTGCAGTTCATCTGGCCCTGTAGCATCAACACATATCCTCTTCCTGTGTGTGGGAGGCTGTCGCTAAATACATACATTCATGATACCAATAGCAGTGTAGGCTTCACCATCCTCATAATGTACACAACAGCATGGTTCCATTGCAGTATTAAAAATAAATCTTTACTCTTAGGACTTACTAAAGAGGAAAAGTGTTAGTAATGGTTTCCATTTTATTTCTCTTCATTTTTCAATGAGCTGTTAAGAATCATGATAGGAAGTGCTATTTTTTTTCCTTTTTTCTAAAGGGATATTTCCCATAGCTAAATATTTATAAAGTGATTATGTGAACATCAGCATTTAGAAGACAGTACATGAAACTGTTGTTTTACTAAAACTGGAGAGATGCTGTTTGTATTATAAAATAATTATGTTTACGTTTCAAAACAGCTTTCATCTTCATGGAAATCTGACTAAGCAAATTGCTGATATTAGATCATAAAGAGATTTAATTATTTCATTCACACTTTAAGACTCAAACTGTAGCAAAATGTTTATTCTGAGCTAGTGGGTGGATATAAATATCCAGCTTGTATAACAAATGTAGCATTTGGTTTATGAAGGAACTGAAAGGGTAGAAACACATCCCATAAAAAGAAAATAATTATCATACTTGTAGCAGAACAGTAAAACCTAATGGGCTAGCAAATAAGCTGGCTACCATATCAGCATGCCCTAACAACACTGTGAAAAGCAGGTGGGATAGCCACATCAGAGAGTGCTTTAGCCATCTGACAAGAGAAAAACAGGAGATAGCAGACCTCATGACCATTTTTTTTAAAAGCAGTCAGTGCGATATACTCCCCCCCTCCAGTAGCTAGTAACTATGGATATAAATCATTGACTATTTTATACTAGCATGCACACATTAATGATTTCCATAGCTTTTTCCCTCCCGGCGAAACAAAACAAATATATCTACACAGTTTTCATCCAATATTCACACATCCCAATATTGCCAAAATTGTAACTCCTCACCCCTACCTATGTTGCTGGCTATGAGATGTATGGGAAGAAGGAGGTCCATTCTACTAGCAATCAGAGCAGGGGGGGATGATGTTTCCATCAGATTTGGGGTGGGGAGGGTTGTATGCTATGAAGGAGAGGTTACTTAGTTAAGTACTTAGCTTACTTAGTTAAGTAGCCTAAGTTAAGTTCAAACCTAAGACGAGTGGCATCTTAAAGAGGAGACTCCAAGTCAACAATCTTCAACAAGCTACCATGAGAGAAAACTTCCAGGCAAATCTGCAAACAAAACTTGAAGACCATCCTACAGATCCTTCTCCTATAGTTGCTTTGGCAACATATCAAAAACAGTATCCTCCAGTCTGCAGAAGAATCCCTCGGGTTCTCCCACAAGAAAAATCAAGACTGGTTTGATGAAAACAACCAAGAGATCCAGGAGCTGTTGGCAAAGAAGAGAACTGCTCACCAGGCATACCTTGCCCAGCCAACTTGCCATGTAAGAAAAGCAGCTTTCCGTCTCACATGTAGTAAACTTCAGCAAAAAATTCCGAGACATGCAGAACAAGTGGTGGCTCAATATAGAAGAAAAGACACAATGCTGTGCAGATCTGGGTGATCACAGAAGATTTTTTGAAGCTCTTAAAGCAGTGTTTGGACCTACTTAAAAGGTACAAAGCTCCTTATACAGTATAGATGGTCAAACATTAATTACTGATAAACCCTCTGTCCTGAATCGATGGGCTGAACATTTTCAAAGTCTCTTTAGTGCCAACCGAGTAGTCCAAGGCTCAGCTATCCAACATATGATACAAAAACTGATGAAAAATGAATTGGACATAGCTCCCACTTTGGAAGAGACCCTTAAGGCCATACAGCAGTTGAAAAACAGCAAGGCAGCTGGGATTCAGGGAATCCCACCTGAAGTTTGGAAACACGGAGGTCATGCACTTCACGATAAATTCCACAGACTCCTTGTGAGCTGTTGGGAAAAAGGGGAACTGCCATCAGATCTCCGAGATGCAGTCATCATCATCCTGTACAAGAAAAAAGGAGCAAAATCTGATTGCTCAAACTATTAAGGCATAACACTGCTCTCTATTTCTGGAAAAATCCTTGCAAGGATACTCCTGAACAGATTAGTTCCTGCTATTGCAGAAGATTTTTTTCCTGAAAGCCAATGTGGCTTCGTAGCCAACAGGAGTACTACAGATATGGTATTTGCCCTTAGACAACTGCAAGAAAAATGTAGGGAGCAGAACAAGGGTCTCTGTAATGTTTGCCAACCTCACCAAAGCCTTCGACACTGTGAGTAGAAAAGGTCTGTGGCAAATCCTGGAAAGACTAGGATGTCCCCACAAATGCCTTAAAATGATTATCTTGCTACACGAGGGCCAGTGCGGTCAAGTCAAATATGGTGATGCTCTTTCAGAGCCCTTTCTAATAACTAATGGAGTGAAGCAAGGTTGTATTCTTGCTCCAACCTTACTTATAATCTTCTTCAGCATGATGCTCCAAAGGGCTATGGCAGAGCTTAAAGAAAATGACGGCATCTATATACGTTACTGTACTGATGGTAGCTTGTTTAACTTAAGCCGCCTGAGGGCTCACACTAAGACTCTAAACTATCTAGTCCATGAGCTGTTCTTCGCTGATGCTGATGCTCTTGTTGCCCACACAGAAGCAGCTCTGCAGTGCCTAACATCCTGCTTTGCAACAGCTGCAGAGCTGTTTGGGTTGGAAGTCAACCTTAAGAAAACCGACGTTCTTTACCAGCCTGCACCACAGGACAAACACCACCATCCCCACATTGCCATCGGCAAATCTGTGCTCAAGTTCGTTCAGCAGTTCACCTACCTGAGAAGCATCATCTCCTCAGATGCCAAGATTGACAAAGAGATCAATCACAGATTAGCAAAGGCATATAGCACATTTGGAAGTTTTCACAAAAGAGTCTGGAGTAATAAACACCTGAGGCGAAGCACAAAAATCAGTGTGTATAGAGCCATTGTACTGTCTATTCCCCTTTATGGATCTGAAACATGGGTCACCTATCGCCACCACCTAAGACTTCCCAAACACTTTCATCAGTTCTGTCTAGGCACAATCCTAAATATACACTGGACTGACTATGTGACAAATGTTGCTGTCCTTGAGCAAGCAGGGACCACCAGCATTGAGGCCATGATATTGAGAACACAGCTGTGCTGGGCAGGGCACATTTCTGGGATGGAGGACCATCGCCTCCCAAAAATAGTACTCTATGGTGAACCCGCCATGGGTCAGCATAAGAGGGGCACTCCAAAAAAGTGATACAAGGACTCCCTGAAACAACATCTCAGGCTTGGCCAAATTCATCATCAACAATGGTCCACCCTGGCCTCACATTGGGAGGCATGGAGACATACTATCCACGATGCTGCAGCCTTATTTGAGAACTCATGCTGAACAAGTCTTGAAGAGAAATGACAATGCAGAAAGAATCACAACGTGGAAACATCACCCAAGGAGACCTGCTGTGCTTTCTGCAACCGGACTTGTTTATCTCGGATTGGCCTTTTTAGTCATCAGCGCACTTGCAGAAAGTGTGAGATGAGTCCTTCCTGAATCTTCGTTTGCGAAGAAAAGCGAGAGAGAGAGAGGGGTAAGTAATACTTAACTTTAGTTAGTGTGAGTGTTAACTAAATAGCTGATACAGAATACCTATTGTTTTAACAGAGGGGCAGGGTATAAAGAATTATTATTATTATTATTATTATTATTATTACTGGCCACTGTTTCCAGAAATACATGTATTTGTTAGTACAAAAATCATGCTTTTTTTTTTTACAAAGCTCAATTTTTCACAAAAAATATATATTTCTGAATAAAACGGGGGATGTTGAATGAAAAAGTGTGATTTTTGCACAAAAATACATAGTCTCCATATCATGCCACCACTGCTAAAGGACAGGGGATGAGGGAGGCATCATACACACATGGAGTGGGTCACAGTTATTCAACCCCTGACCAGAAGTAAGTTTACACAAAGTCATCCCAGAAGTCAACCACTGCTGAGTGTGGCACCACAAACTGCCACTGTTGCTAGGCTGCCAGCACAGGCACTGTAACCTTAGGTGGCAGATCTGCTGGCCAATCACAGTTGGGGAGAGCATCCAACACAGCCATGTTGTGAAGCATATGTGATACAATCACCATCACTGCAGCAGTCTCAGGGGCAACATGGGGATGGCCCCCAGTACAATGGAGGATCCTAAAATGCAGTTCAAGCTGCCCATATATGCACTCAATCAGTAACAAGTTGACTCTGTAAGCAGTATTGTGGGCTGCCTCTCCAGACAATCATGGCCTCCAGTAAGGTAGTTATGATGAAAGGGGAAAGTGGATAACACTTTTCAGGTGGCAGGAAGGCAGATGGAGGTTAAAAGATGAGGCAAACACATCTGGTATGTACACATACACACACAGCCAAGCCCACGGGGCACTAACTCACAAAGCAGCTATCCTGCACCAGCAGGGAGCTGAGAAAGCACCTCTGCCCCACCAATTGCTGGAACATGGAGGCATTATGTGTGTTCGATGCAAACAGCACACACACATTGATGAAGAGACCACATGCATCCACTACACATTGAACTTCCAGACTCTGAAAGCCCTTGTGATTCTGATACAGCCATGAGGAGTCAACAGGAATGATCATCAGAATGTGAGTGCAATTCACAATATCTATTACATCTGGCATGATCGCCACATAGTAAAACTCCTCCTTTATGGCTACCAAGTCCCACTGGAAAATAAATAAAATCATGCACATGGTAAAATATGGCATCCAGGAACTTTCTCAGGCATCTGCTCACAGATGCCAGGATGACACACAGTTGTTCCTCCCACCACCGCCCAATGGCTAGCACCCACAATGTGATCAGGAGTAGCTGCATGGTGGAAATGGTACAAATGGCTGCAGCTTGCATGTGCCTGGGTTGGAATGAGCAGCTCTAGGAATCCAGTCAATCTTTATTCAGCCGGTACTTTTGGATGTAATCCTGCTCAGAATCTGGGAGGTGTTCACAGTGACAAGTGATGGGGATGTGTCTGCCATCAGAGGACAGAACTGATGTCTACGCAGCACCCTGGAAGGGATGCCTTGCCCTATGGGGATGTCTTGTCATACAGGGAGGGCACTGGAGAGCCACTTGTGGCCCCTCAGGAGGGGCATTACTATTGGCCAGAGCCATCACTATGTGGCACGGCATCCCATGTGTCAGTGGGAGGTGCTGCATGGAGGCTGAGCATGGCCACTGTTGTGGCAGAGACTGCCATTTTATTGGTTGCTACTGCCTAGAAGGAGCCACAGTAGAGTGCATTTGGCCACTCACCCACCCCTGGTGCCACCATTGGGAGGACCACTATCTCCCTCACTCACAAGGCAGGCATGGTGGGCCAAGGGGACTGGCTACATCAGGCCTGACTCAGAAAGGCAACACAGAAGCCAGATCCAAGAAGGCACTCAGCAGCCACCATTGTCAAGCTGACAGTCAAGACACTGGACAGCACAGTAACCAATGTCCCAGAATCAACTGAAGATGGATTCTATCACCAGGCCAGAAGGGGGGGAGGAGTCAGGTCTCTTGCCCTGGAGCTGGATACTGTCACCGGAAGGCTCTGATATAAGTCACTGCTGGTTCAGGTCCCAATGAAATTCAACAGCCAGGCATTTAAATTAAAAGGGAGCTTATTTGTCTGTAGAAAAGGTCTGTAAGGGGAAAAACCAAAAGCAAAATGGACCCCGTTTGTTTACTGTCAAGCACTTTTATATCCTTACAAAAACAAGTCAGTTCAACCACAAGGCTATTATTTCCCCACAAAGCAAATAACATAAGCTGGATGCGTTTGTAAAAAGCGATAATTCATCTATAAGGTACAATATAAAATAACATTCTCAGGAAGTATCTGATTGTGCTGTTACAGCAAACAGCATGATCCTTGCATGCACCATTATCTCAGTGCTCATACTTCCTCATGGAAGCTTTATTGTGTACATGACTGCTTGATTTACTTGTTCCTAAACAGTGTTTGCTGTTCCTATTTTTTAACTGCCTTTGTCAATACTAACATGTATTTATAATGCCCTTTCCACCAAAGGGTGGAACATCAAACATTTATATCTCTCTCTGGATTTTCTTTGCAAACGAAGATTCAGGAAGGAATCATCCTTCACTTTCTGCAAGTGCGCTGATGACTAAAAAGGCCAATCCGAGATAAACAAGTCCGGTTGCAGAAAGCACAGCAGAAGGTCTCCTTGGGTGATGTTTCTGGGTTGTGATTCATTCTGCGTTGTCTTTTCTCTTCAAGACTTGTTCGGCATGAGTTCTCAAATAAGGCTGCATCATTGTGGATAGTGTGTCTCCATGCCTCCCAGTGTGAGGCCACGGCAGACCATTGTTGGTGAGCAATTTGGCTGAGCCTGAGATGTTTCAGGGAGTCCTTGTATCACTTTTTTGGAGCGCCCCTCTTACGCTGACCCGTGACGAGTTCACCGTAGAGTAGTATTTTTGGGAGACGATGGTCCTCCATCCTAGAAATGTGCCCTGCCCAGTGCAGCTGTGTTCCCAATATCATGGCCTCAATGCTGGTGATCCCTGCTTGCTCAAGGACAGCAACATTCGTCACATTTATAGTCAAAGACTATAAACATAACACTATAAATATACATAAAATCCCCAGCCAACCATGAGCTACTACTCAGCCCATGAACCTCAGGCACAAATCAGCAGCCTAATCTAGCAACTCAAAGAGGAAGGTCTTCAACCCTTTATGGCAACAGTAAGATCATCCACCAGGCAGAGTCCAAAGGATGACCATTCCACACATGCAGAGTCAGATTTTGAAAAGGTTGCAGCCTTGACAGAGTTGTGTGTGTCGACAGAACAAACAACAATCTTTTACCTGTAGATCTTACATTCCTAGATGGGTGTACCATGCTAGCCAAGCTACCAGGTGTAATCAAGCAAAAAAGAGTTAAACCAGGACAAAGTTATAAGTCTCCATTATCCCCAATGATGCCAACCATAATAGTAAGTTCTGATGATGCAGTGTGTCAAAGACTGCAGAAAGATCCAGCAGGATCGGCACAGATGTTTGACGCTGAACCTTAGCCACTAAAATATCATTTACTATAAGAGTCAAGGACATTTCAGTGGACTGACCTATACAAAGCCCTGCTTGAAACATGTCAAGATCATGTGTAGTCAAATAAGGCATCAGTTGGGAAAGTGCAGCTCTCTCCAAAATTGTGGAAACAAATGGGAGAAGAGACACAGGATGATAGTTGGTACAAAGGGAAGGATACAGATAACATTTCTTTAATAGAGGATGTAAGATAGCATGCTTAAAGCAGCCCAGGAAAATACCCCTTGGAAAAGAAAAAAATCACCAAGTGGGCTATATATGGCAGAAGCAGAAGCAAGAGGACTCGATAAATAAGGAGGACCGGATAAAGAAAGGGACAGTAGGGCATGAAGTGAGGGGGAAGGTAACACAATCTGACCCATAACTGACTCTGTAACATTTGAAAAATGAAACCCTGCCCATGACCATCAACAATGTTGGAAGAAATGGTAGGACATTAGCTCAGGAACAGCTGTACACACACCTGTCATAGACTGGGGAAGGCAGTGCCCATTGTGGAATGGGTTTCAGCTGGAGAGATGAAAACATCATCCTGATGCTAGAGGAGGCACACATGTTAGACACTGAGGTGAGCCTGGACATAGCAATGGGTGAGTCACATGATTGGCGGAAGTGACAGCTCCAGTGGATCCTGGTGCCACCAGCAGATGTTGAGTGCAGTCCTTTTCCCCTTGGACTATTCCCCTCCCCCTGTTCTTTCTCACTTTTTAAGTACTATCTCCTCTGCTGTTCTCCCTTTTCTTTGTCATATTATTAATCTGTCCCTTTCCTGTGGTTCATTTCCTTCTAAGTTTAAACATGCCATGGTCTCTCCAATCCTCAAGAAGTCTTCACTTGACCTGTCCTCTCTCTCTAATTATCGTCCTCTTTCACTTTTGCCTTTCCTCATGAAAGTTGTGGAACATGCTGTTTACACATGTTGCCTCACCTTTTTTCCTCAGACTTCTACACTGGATCCCTTTCTGTCTAAATATCACCATTTACATGCTACAGAGACAGCTCTCACAAAAATAACAGATGACCTCCTCCAGGTTAAGTCAGAAGGCCTATACTCCATCCTTATTCTCCTCAATCATTCTGCAGCCTTTGATACAGTCAGTCATGTTCTTCTGTTAGATTCGCTTTGTGATTTAGGATTCACTGTTTCCGTTCTCAGCTGGTTTTCATCATATTTCTCAGGCCAGTCATTTAGCGTGGCAGCTGGTGATCACGAATCCCCCTCCTTTCCCCTTTTGGTTGGGGTTCCTCAGGGCTTTGTTCCAGGCCCCTTATTGTTCTCTCTTAACACACTTCCTTTAAGTAATCTTATCAGCTATATGGGCTTCAATATCACCTTTATGCTGATGATACTCAACTGTACCTTCTACTCCCAGACTTTCTTTGGATTTTGAACATCTCACTACAGCATGTCTTTCTGGTATCTCAGCATGGATGCTTCATCACTGCCTTAAACGTAATAGGGCAAAGACAGAACTATTCATCTTTCCACCAAAACCTTCTTTACATTATATGTTTTCCATTACTGCCAATAATGTTCCTATCCATCCTGTGAATGAAGCACAGAGTCTTGGCTTTGTCTTTGACTCCTCGTTGTCCTTCGTTCTTCATACTGAGGCTGTAGCTCAGTCATATTTTTTTCCCTTTATAACATCACTAAAATTAGACCTTTCCTCTTTGCTTCCTCTGCCAAGACTTTAGTTCAGTCTTTAGTCATTTCCCATCTCTGCAATCTTCTTTTGACTGGTCTTCCATCATCTCATCTTAGTCCTTTGGTTTCCATTCTTCACTCTGCTGCTAAGATTATCTTTCTGGCCTGTTGTTTTGATCATTTTATCCCACTTTTGATAACCCTTCATTGGCTACCTATTCTTTCTAGGATTCAGTATAAGCTGCTTGTTCTGACATTCAAGGCCCTGCATAACCTAGCTCCACCTTACCTTGCAATTGTTATCTCTTTTTAACAGCCTATTAGAAATCTTTGCTTTGTGCATTCTGGGCTTCTTACCCAACCAAAAGTTTCTTCCTCCTTGGCTCAACTTCGTCTTTTTTCTTTTGCTGCCCCTTATTCCTGGAATCACCTGCCAGTAAACTTGTAGACTGTTTCTTCCTTTGCTGTTTTTAAATCCGAATTGTAAACTTTTTTGTTCTCTCAAACTTTTGGAACTTTGGATTAAAGTTTATATCTTTATGATATTTGATTGCCTGTACTTATTATTTTGTTTTAATCTGAATTATCTGTATGCTTTTTCTTCTCCTATTGTATTTTAGTACTGTATTTTAGTATTTTATACTATTGGAATAGTGATAATTGTTTTATTCTATGACTCTGGTGTTTGTGGCTGTGGAATATCCTGTTGCTCAGATGAGTGAGCCTGCTGGGTGCTCTGTTCCTCAGCAGCTTGTGTCTGTTGAACTCTTCGTTCCTCAGCCTGCTGGTCACTCTCCCTGTATCTCTAGTTTAAATTCATCTTCACTGTCCTCTGAGAGGAAGGGCATGACAGGGACCTCTGGGAGGAGGTTATCTGGGAATAGCAACAGGTGGCAGGGAGGCAGAGGGAGCTCATGTCTGAGCTATGAGTGTTCTGTAAGCACAGAGGCAGTGGCACATCACAGTAGGTGCTCAAAGAGATAAGGCACTTTGGGAAGACCTGGATGATGGCATCCTTCAACAGGAGCAAAGAGACTGGGGGAGGCAGCATGAAATGATCAGTGACTCAAAGAGATTGCACCTGAGCTCTTCATTTTACAGCATGCACCCATTCCCTCCCCTGCCTGCACACATTTTTGGGGAGAGCAGTCCTCCCCAGAATCCCTGCCACTCAGACAGGTGGTGCACCATCCCATGACCCCTCCTGTGAGAGACCATTGGCAGTTGGGGACTCATGCCTCCCTCCCCTCTTTCCCTGGAACATGCCCCCTCACTGCCCCTGGCACTGACAACTATGGTACATGGAGATCTCCACATGCAGCATGTACCTCTATACTATGCTCTGAGATGACTGCCCCCCCCAGTATGACTGCTTGGCTCTGTGCCTCTGTGGTGCCCTTCCTAGGGGGATTTTACATGGATAGCTGCTACTGTGCCCTCACATGTGTAGCCTAGACCAATTGAATTTGAGCTTGGTTGCCTGCTCTGCTGCCCTGCTACTCTGTTGGCCCATGTTGCAATGCAAGGGCACATGAATCATGGCTGTCCTCCCCAGGAGGCCACCTGTTTTGCTCTGGATTAAGGACTCTCTTAATCCACTTCCACCATGGCCCCTTCCACCATGGCCTCTGTCAGTGCCTTTTTGGGTAATGAGGATATGGCAGGCCTCTTAAAGGCCACCAAGCCCAGTGAGGAGATGCCCTTACTCATCTGCAGCTCCTTAAGGCCCTCTGAAGCCATCTGGGGAGCCATTGGAGAGCAGCTGATACAACAAGGCTACTCCTAGACCATTCTTCAAATTAGGGCCAAATGAAAGGTCCTGAAAAGGTCCTTCTTCTCAGTGGGGTATAACAGGCCCCACTGATGAAGACATCCCCCATCTACAAATAGATGCTGGCCTGCTAAGAGAAGGCATACATTTGGTACCATTTACAGTGACAGCACAAAAAAGGCCCCACTTGAAAGTCCCTGTTCTTTCATCTAGCATATCTAGCATATCTAGATGATAATTGCAAATCTGCAGCAGCCTCAGACTAATTCTTTCAAGTTATCACTGGGGTGGGGAGGTTTAATGCTTACTTCTCCTTTAAATTGTGCATATGTGCTCCACCAAAAAGCCTGTCCTTGGGCCTATACATATCAAATGTCAAACATTTTGTTTCCTTTCCGAAGAGAAAAGCCATGAACATAAGGCAATCCATGCTCAATCAGACCATAACTCTATCTAGTCTAATATTCTGTTCACACAGTAGCAAACTCGATACCTATGGGAAGTTGACAAGTAGGAGGTGAATTCAGCTGCCTATGGTCAAATTGACAGAAAAACATATGTGCAACTTATTCTCCCCTATGCCGTGTTTCCTATCAGCTGGTATACAGAGACAATGACCTTTAATGATAGAGGCAATACATAGTCACAAACTCAGAGCAACCCCACAGAGGATGTGTATGCTGGGAAAGAAAGAAAGAAAGAGGCCTGGATATCCACATTTGCCACAAGTTGAAAAAGCCTGTTGCAGATGATGCAAATAAATTATATAGAATCATAGAATCATAGAATTGCAGAGTTGGAAGAGACCACGAGGGCCATCCAGTCCAACCCCCTGCCACGCAGGAAATCACAATCAAAGCATCCCCGACAGATGGCCATCCAGCCTCTGTTTAAAGACCTCCAAGGAAGGAGACCCCACCACGCTCCGAGGGAGTGTGTTCCACTGCCGAACAGCTCTGACTGTCAAAAAGTTCCTCCTCATGTTGAGGTGGAATCTCTGTTCCTGGAGCTTGCACCCATTGCTCCGTGTTCCAGTCTCTGGAGCAGCAGAAAACAAGCCTGCTCCATCCTCAGCGTGACATCCCTTCAAATACTTAAACAGGGCTATCATATCGCCTCTAAACCGTCTTTTTTCCAGGCTAAACATACCCAGCTCCCTAAGTCTCTCCTCATAAGGCATTGTTTCCAGACCTTTCACCATTTTAGTTGCCCTTCTCTGGACACGCTCCAATTTGTCAATATCCTTTCTGAATTGTGGTGCCCAGAACTGGACACAGTATTCTAAGTGAGGTCTGACCAAGGCAGAATAGAGTGGCACTATTACTTCCCTTGATCTAGCCACTATACTTCTATTGATACAGCCCAAAATTGCATTGGCCTTTTTAGCTGCCGCATCACACTGTTGGCTCATGTTCAACTTGTGGTCTACTAGGACTCCTAGATCCCTTTCGCACATAGTCTCATTCAGCCAGGTCTCTCCCATCCTATATTTATGCATTTCATTTTTCCGCCCTAAATGCAGTACTTTACATTTCTCCGTATTGAATTTCATTTTGTTAGCTTTGGCCCAGCTCTCCAGTCTATCCAGGTCATTCTGAATTTTGATCCTGTCCTCTAGGGTATTAGCTACTCCTCCCAATTTGGTGTCATCTGCAAATTTGATAAGTATGCCCCTAATTCCCTCATCTAAGTCATTGATAAAGATGTTGAATAGCACTGGGCCCAGGACAGAACCCTGTGGCACCCCACTGGTCACATCTTTCCAGGACGAAGAGGAGCCACTGCTGAGCACCCTTTGGGTTCGGCCGGTCAACCAATTACAAATCCATTGAACAGTTAACTTGTCTAGCCCACATTCTACAAGCTTGTTTGCAAGAATGTCATGGGGAACCTTGTCAAAGGCCTTACTGAAATCAAGGTATGCAATGTCCACAGCATTCCCTTCATCTACCAAGCTGGTAACTTTATCAAAAAAAGAGATCAGATTAGTCTGGCATGACTTGTTTCTCTGAAACCCATGCTGACTTTTTGTGATTATGGCATTGCCTTCTAAATGTTCACAGACTCTCTGTTTAATGATCTGTTCTAGAATCTTCCCTGGTATTGATGTCAGACTAACTGGACGATAGTTGTTGGGATCCTCTTTTTTCCCCTTTTTGAAGATGGGAACAACGTTTGCCCTCCTCCAGTCTGCTGGGACTTCTCCTGTTCTCCAGGAGTTCTCAAATATTATTGCCAATGGCTCTGAGATTATATTTGCCAGCTCTTTTAATACTCTTGGATGTAGTTCATCTGGTCCTGGAGATTTAAATTCATTTAGATTAAGAAGGTATTCCTGTACCACCTCTTTACTTATTTTCAGCTGGATTTCCCCTATTGTGTCCTCTGTTCCATTTTCCTCAGGTTGGTCCTCCTTTTCCTTTTCTGAAAACACTGAGGCAAAGAAGGTGTTGAGTAATTCTGCCTTTTCTCTGTCCCCTGTTAGCATTTTGCCATCTTCTCCACGTAGTGGCCCTATCATTTCCTGCTTCCTCCTTTTGCTGCGGACATACCCAAAAAAACCCTTTTTATTGTTCTTAACCTCCCTAGCAAGCCTGAGCTCATTCTGCACTTTAGCTTTTCTGACTTTACTCCTACACGTGTTCGCTATCTGTTTGAATTCTTCTTTGGTGATTTCCTCCCTTTTCCATTTCCTATACATGTTCCGTTTAAAACTTAGCTCCATTGAAAGTTCTTTAGTCATCCATCCTGGTTTCTTGAGACACCTCCCATTTTTCTTCCTCAATGGTACTGTTTGAAATTGTGCCTTCAGTATCTCCCTTTTGAGAAAGTCAAAACCGTCTTGAGGTCCCTTCTCTTTTAGTATTCTTGACCATGGGATCATCCCCAGTATTTCCCTGAGTTTATTGAAATCAGCTCTCCTAAAGTCAAGAATGCGTGTCTGACTATGCCTGGCTTCTCCTTTCCATTGTATAACAATCTCCAGGAGAACATGATCACTCTCACCTAAGGATCCCACCACTTGCACCCCATTAACAAGGTCGTCTCTGTTGGTTAGGATCAGATCTAAAATAGCTGACCCCCTTGTTGCCTCTTCCACCTTTTGGACCATGAAATTGTCTTCCAGGCATGTAAGGAATTTGCTAGACCTTGTAGTTTTGGCTGAGTTAGATTGCCAGCAAATATCAGGATAGTTGAAGTCACCCATCACTACTACATCTCTCCTTTCTGCATGTATGTTCATCTGTTCTAGAAAGGCAACATCCAATTCCTCCGTCTGATTTGGGGGTCTGTAGTAGAGTCCCACAATAACATCCCTGTTGTTTCCCTCCCCTTTAATTTTTATCCAGATGCTCTCCACCTGGCTTCCAGTATTGATGTCATGGATCACTTCACTGGTGTAAATATCCCTGACATATAATGCTATTCCTCCTCCTTTCCTGTTTGGCCTGTTTCTCCTATAAAGGTTATACCCCTCTATTCCTACATTCCAATCATGAGACTCGTCCCACCAGGTTTCAGTAATGCCTATTATATCATATTTGTTTTGTAGTGCAAGGAGTTCTAGTTCATCTTGCTTATTTCCCATGCTCTGTGCATTAGTGTAGAGACATCTGAGACCATGTGTTCCCTTTACTTGCTCCCTGTGCAAGTTTTTTTGCCTCCCACTCTTGGGTCCTTGCGCTGTTTGCCTTGTTCCCTCTATGACAGTTTGACTATTTTCTCCAGCCCTTTTGCCTTCCAGAATACTGTCTCCCTCCCCCATTTGACTCAGTTTAAAGCCCTCCTGATCAAATTCTTGAGACTGTTGGCAAAAATGTTTCTTCCAACTGTTGTAAGATGCACCCCATCTCTTGCCAGAAGTCCCCCTGCATGGAAGCGCAGTCCATGATCCAAGAATCCAATTTGTTCTCGGCGACACCATCTACGGAGCCAGTTGTTTACGTCGGCTATTTTCCTCTCCCTTCTTGGACCATGCCCTTCAACTGGCAGAAGAGACGAGATGACCACCTGTGCGTTCATTTCTTTCAGCTTCCTCCCCAGGGCCTCATAATCTCTTCTGATCTTGGGAAAGCTGTGCCTTGCAGTATCATTGGTTCCCACATGGACCAAAAGGAAGGGGTAATGATCCGTAGGCTTGATGAGTCTTGTCAGCCTCTCGGTCACATCACAGATCTTTGCCCCAGGGAGACAACACACCTCCCGAGTCATCTTGTCAGGCCCACATACCACTGCTTCTGTACCCCTCAGCAAGGAGTCCCCGACCACCACCACACGCCTCTGCTGAGGCTTCGCAGCTGCTGTTCCTTGCGGTGGTCCTCTCAAGGTCCCCTGCTCTACCCCTGAAGTCTGTCCATGCTGTTCTTCCTCATTGTCCTTGATAAGGGAAAGGGCTTCAAATCGATTCTGTAGCTGCAAGCTGCTGGAAGAATCCCTGGATTTTCTTGTTCTGTGTGTGACATTCCTCCAGCTGTCTACTTCCTGTGTCCGTGAAGTGACCCTCTCCTCCACAGCCACTTCCTCTGTGCGGTCCCCATCCAAGAGTGTTCGTTCAGTTCTGTCCAGGAAAACCTCTTGCTCCCGAATCTGTTGAAGTGTAGCTACCCGTGTCTCCAGCTGCTGTACTTTCTCCTCCAAGAGGGCTACCAGCTTGCATTTGGTGCATGTGAAGTTCTCCACATCTGTAGACAAGAATAGAAACATCGCACAAGTGTTGCAAGTGACTGCTGCAGTCCCCTCAGTGTCCATGATGAGAGCTTTTAGGTAATCTAAGAACTCTTAGTTAACGCTGAGAATGCTAAGCTGTACTTTTAGGTCTGCTGTATTTTTGTTTGGTTACTGAAATTCGCGCGCCGTTAGGCGTGCGCCTCTGGCTCTTGAGGGTAAAAGGGGAAGTTCAGAAGTTCAAGCCCCTCAGCAACAAGCAGCCTCTCCCAACAGTTTTTTAAAAAAGTTTTAAAAGTTGCTTCCTTCTTCTCCCTGGCAGGAAACTGGCAGGAAACTTGCTGTCCAGAAGCTGCTCTCCTTCTCTCTGGCAGGAAACTGGCCTGGAAAGCCTCTGCAAGGACTTATATAGAGCTAGGCTCCCAGCTCCACCCCCTAATGACTCACAGGTGTGACTCACAGGTGTGACTCACAGGAAGGCCTCTGGCTCTTGAGGGTAAAAGGGGAAGTTCAGAAGTTCAAGCCCCTCAGCAACAAGCAGCCTCTCCCAACAGTTTTTTAAAAAAGTTTTAAAAGTTGCTTCCTTCTTCTCCCTGGCAGGAAACTGGCAGGAAACTTGCTGTCCAGAAGCTGCTCTCCTTCTCTCTGGCAGGAAACTGGCCTGGAAAGCCTCTGCAAGGACTTATATAGAGCTAGGCTCCCAGCTCCACCCCCTAATGACTCACAGGTGTGACTCACAGGTGTGACTCACAGGAAGGCCTCTGGCTCTTGAGGGTAAAAGGGGAAGTTCAGAAGTTCAAGCCCCTCAGCAACAAGCAGCCTCTCCCAACAGTTTTTTAAAAAAGTTTTAAAAGTTGCTTCCTTCTTCTCCCTGGCAGGAAACTGGCAGGAAACTTGCTGTCCAGAAGCTGCTCTCCTTCTCTCTGGCAGGAAACTGGCCTGGAAAGCCTCTGCAAGGACTTATATAGAGCTAGGCTCCCAGCTCCACCCCCTAATGACTCACAGGTGTGACTCACAGGTGTGACTCACAGGAAGGCCTCTGGCTCTTGAGGGTAAAAGGGGAAGTTCAGAAGTTCAAGCCCCTCAGCAACAAGCAGCCTCTCCCAACAGTTTTTTAAAAAAGTTTTAAAAGTTGCTTCCTTCTTCTCCCTGGCAGGAAACTGGCAGGAAACTTGCTGTCCAGAAGCTGCTCTCCTTCTCTCTGGCAGGAAACTGGCCTGGAAAGCCTCTGCAAGGACTTATATAGAGCTAGGCTCCCAGCTCCACCCCCTAATGACTCACAGGTGTGACTCACAGGTGTGACTCACAGGAAGGCCTCTGGCTCTTGAGGGTAAAAGGGGAAGTTCAGAAGTTCAAGCCCCTCAGCAACAAGCAGCCTCTCCCAACAGTTTTTTAAAAAAGTTTTAAAAGTTGCTTCCTTCTTCTCCCTGGCAGGAAACTGGCAGGAAACTTGCTGTCCAGAAGCTGCTCTCCTTCTCTCTGGCAGGAAACTGTGTTCTTGGAACTATCCCACTCTTGTTTCAGATATCTGAGGTTGTTTACCATGACTGATAGTTTGTTTGCACACATCCCATGCTTGAAACTATGAGAAATAAATAAATTAGAAAAGAACTAAAAGTTCTTTCAACATGATCACCCTGAGTGCTGCTAGTTGTCTTTACCATTAACACCTGAGCAGACCATTAATCTCTAAGCAATATGATTTCCTCCTTCTTAATTAAGAGTTTTTTAAAATGATACAAAATAAAATGTCCATATGTGTTTTAATCATTATCTGCATTTAGGAAAACAAACATCTCTGCAGTTACCCAAATTATTATGATTATACTTGAAAAATACAGAGTTGTTTATTTGCAAATGCCATTTTTGTGAAAGTTGAGTGGATTAAGTCTACTTTCTAAATGATTGGGAGAAAAAAAATCTCATTTAAATCACTCTCTGGGGCAGCTGTTAATATCATTAACATACTACTCATTTACAGTCTTCTGGAACAAAAATGGGCATCTGCAGCTCACTCTAAGAGAGAGTTGTACTGTAGTTACATGCTTAGGAAGAAACTTTCTGGTGTACACTCTGAACCAATTGTCATAATTTTTGAGAAATCTTGAGAACAGCTGAGGTGCCCAAAGGACTGAAGGAGAGCAAACATTGTCCCAATCTTCAATAAAGGCAAGAAAGAAGATCCAGGAAACTACAGACCAGTCAGCTGGACCTCAGTATCAGGAAAAATATCAGAATGGATTTTACTGGAGTCTGTCTGCAAGTATGTTGATGACAATGCAATGATCAGTAGGAGCCAACATGAGTTTGTCAATAACAAATCCTGCCAAACTAACTTTATATCTTTTTTTCAGTCAGGTCACTAGTTTAGTAAATGGTGGGAATACTGTGGATGTCATTTATGTGGATTTCAGCAAAGCATTCGATAAGGTCCCCCATAATATTTTGATTAGCAAATTGATTAAATACAGAATAAATGGAAACACTGTCAGATGGATCCGTAATTGGTAGGGGAAGGAGGCTCAAAGAGTCATCATCAATGTCTATGCTTCAAACTGGAAGTAGGACTTGAGGGAAGAGTCTTAAGGTTCTATTCTAGAGCCATTACTCTTCAGCATTTTTTGTTGCAGAAATGCAGAGTCCATTTTCTCTCTGCTTAGCAAGCAGTGAGGATTTGTTTCAATATTTGCAGCAAAAACGTGGGCTTTGAGCAAAACGTGTATATCTCTGGTAAAGAATTCTAATAAAAGCTTAATATTCTTTTCATAGCTTTTATTAAGGTTAAAAGAATAACAAAGTTAAAAACAAAGTACAGAAAGCATTCAACCCTGCTTCTGTATGCTCTAAAGCTTCTTGAGAACTAACAGGAGGGAAAAATCGAGTTTCCAAGCATCTGGTAACAAAATTCCTCCCTGGTTATCTATTTTTATCTTCTCAAGACACCCAATCTCCTTTTTAGGAGAAACAGAACTTAAGAATTTCTTTCGTTTCTGCTCTCCTTACTCTAAAGGACACAAAACAGAAAACCATAACATCAAGAGACAGATTTACGATCCTCAACTAAACGAGTTGGCATCTAGTGTTTGCCTGGTGATTAAAATTACCCAAAGGGGGGCATAAATTTCTAATCTCAGCATTTATTTTCCATGACATTTTTATCAATGACTTAGATGGTGGGGAAGAGGAATTTTTTTACCATGTTTGTAGATGACAGAAAACTAGGAGGGGTGGCTAACACATTGGAAGATAGGAACAGAATTCAAAATGACATTGATAAACTAAAAAAAAGTGGGGGGCAGAAATGAATAAAATGAAATTCAGTAGCGACAAATGCAAAATTCTACATTAAGGCCACAAAAACCAAACACACAGGTATAGGATAGGGATACATGGCTCAGCAGTGTTACATGTGAACATGTCCTTGGCATTATTCTTGATGATAAGTTGAACATGAGCCAGATATGTCAGGGATGATGGGAGTTGTAGCTCTTCACCTCTGGCTCAAACTCACCACCTTGTTATGCAGCAGAGCCAACCAGCTTAGATCAGTGGTTAATGCTTTCCTTCAAAGCAGCAGAGTTTCAGAGAATAGGCTGAAGATCCTGACAAACTCTCCAAGCCTTCTCACTCTTCTCCAGGTGTCTCCAAAATGTCTCCAGGATTCACTCAGGCAACTCAGTAGTTTTATATAAAACCTACTTTATTCTTCTATATAAATATACTATATGGTCAACAAATCACAATCTCTACACACTACTCCACAATATCTCCAAACTACACCACCTCTACTCCACAACAATACATTGGCAAACATTGCAATTTTATAGCCATTGTTTATCACCACCCACTAGTTAGTTTCCACCCAGTGGGTGTGTACTTCCATTCTGATTGGTCCACGTAGTTCCACCCATGCTTAGGACCAACCCATGTATTTCAACATTTCACCTTGTACACTTAATGATTCTCAGGTGTTTCCATTCTGCATTCAGTACCTCTGTCCTTGGCTCTCAGGCCTTCTAGATTACATTAGCAGTTTCACCTGTGTAGCTTCATAATTGCTCTTGCTTAGTCATTGTGACTTTCACATACATATTTTATTTCTTTCACTGTATGTCCCATGTTGCATTTTCCTTAACATTATTGTTGATGATAAGTTGAACATGAGCCAGATATGTGATGCTGCAGCAAAGAAGGCAAGGGCTATTTTAGCCTGAATTAATAGAAGCATAGTTTCCAAGTCAATGGAAGTAATAACCTGTCTATATTTTGCACTGGAGTACTGCATTCTATTCTGGGCACCTCAATTTAAGAACGATATAGACAAATTTGGAACAGCCTCAGAGAAGGGCAACAAAGATGACAAGACTGAAGGGTGACATGATTGCACTATTTAAATATCTTAAGGACTGTCACAAAGAGAAGGAGAAGGTCTGTTTTCTGCTGCCTTAGAAGGTAGGACCAGGTCTAGTGTTTGAAAGTTACAGGAGAGTAAATTTTGATTGAACATTAGAAGGAACCTCTTGACAGTAAGAGTCATTCAGTAATGCAGCCAATTGCCTAGAGAGGTGGTAAGGTCTCCCTCTCTGGACATCTTCAGAAAGAGGCTGGGCACCTACCTGCTAGGGATGCTTTAACTGGACATCCTGCATTGATGAGGGAGTTGGACTTGATGGCCCTTTCCAACCCTATGATCTGGTGACTCTATGATTCTAGTTGAACTCAACATACTCTTCATCAGTACCATCATTCTTGCCATCATTATCTGTTTTTATTATAATTTTTAAATAAATTATAAAGAATATAAACAAATTAACACACATGCCAGTAAATTTTAATAACACCATGTTGTGTGATTTGCGTTTAAAATATTTATCTACCTATTCAATTAGTTTGGTGGCTTCCAAAGACAGGCCCCACCTGTAGGCTTATAGTCTCAAAACTATGACATAGAAGAAAAAGGGGTTAGTAAGAAAGTGGAACAAAGCAAATTCTGACACTAGTTCTTTGTTTAGCCTGGAGATAAGAGGTAACATGATAGCCGTGTTCAAATATTTGAAGAGATGTTATATTGAGGATGGAGCAAGCTTGTTTTCTGCTGCTCCTGAGATTAGGACACAGAGCAATGGGTTCATACTACAGGAAAAGAGATTCCACCTAAACATTAGGAGGAACATCCTGATGGTAAGAGCTCTTCCACAGTGGAATGCACTGCCTCAGAGAGTGGTGGAATCGCCTTCTTTAGAGTTTTTTAAAAAATTTTATTTTTTAATTAGAGTGATATTGTTACAATATATATGTTACAATATGTTATGAATGTGATGTATGGGTCTTGAAGGCTGAAGATAAACAGGCTACCTAAAATGGAGATTCTCGCAATGCATGATATGTGACCCTTGAAGCAAGGAGGCAAAGAAAGCAAGAACTCTGTCAGACCTTTCTTTATTGCTAAAGGTGGATATGACAAGCAGAATTGACCAGATCAATATCAGTTCCATCTCTGGTGGAAATGGCAGGAAAGGCAGACCTGATTAACATCAAAGGAACACCTGATTGCAGCCTGCAAGGAATGTGGTGGGCAGGTTTCGGCCGGATGACAGCCCAGAGGTGATTCAGCTGAAAAGGACTATAATAACAAGAGACTTTCGACCACTGATCATGCAAGTTTAAGTGCTAAACTTGCATCCGTAGCCCTATGAAAATCTAATTTTCATGAGGTGCCTGTTTGTGAGTATAGTGTGTGAGTATGTGAGTGAATGAAACTCTTGGTACCAAAAGTTACTGTGTTTGCATAATAAATGTTACATGTGATTGTATATGTCTAATAAATGTCTAATGCATGTCTAATAAATGTCTGATACCATGTTTAATGTATGTCTAATCACTGTTACATGAAAGGAGTGTTTAAAACCAGATCTGGTGTCCAAGTAATGGTCTTTTCCTATAGTCCTAGTGGTTGAATCTTATTCTCTCTCTCTAGATCAAAAGAACCTTGTCACAAAACAGTAGTTTTATAACAATATCAATACATACATATTCCATTTCTATTAAGGAAAAAACACCACATTTTCTATTATTCTAATTGCTTACCTACATTTGTTCATTATGCGCCCCAGAATTTCTATCCTTTGTACTTCTTATATAACTTCTTTAAACATTTTTCAACATCTCATCCTTGCTCATAATTCTTTGTCATCTTAAACTATCCTGTTCTAACTTCCTTTCACTATTCCCTAGTGTGTCAAGATTAACAAATTTCTTTAATACAAACAACCTTCTTAATTATTGTCTTATCTTCCACTTCACCCTTTGTAATACCATTACCTCATTACTTGTTCACTGTAGCACTCCATTTCCCCCACAAAAATTTATTCTCCATTATCACATTAACATCCATGTTGTCTCCTTAGTTTTTATTATTTTTATTATCTTATTCTTCTTTTTATAGTAAATGATTCTATATTTCTTCCCCTCCTTCATTTATTTCCCAAAACTTTATCAAGGGTAACCAAATAGTTAAAGATTTTTTTTTTTACTTTGAATGTTCCGTAACCTGTTGGTCAAGCCATCTAGTTCTATCATATCTATAAGTTTGCTTAGTCATTCTTTAACTCTAGGTGGTTCTTTCTGTTTCCACTTTTTAGCGATTACTAGCCTGGTCGCAGTTACCATATACAGCATGATTCTCCAGTGTTGAATTTCTACTTTTTTTCCTAATACATTTGTCATATTCAGAATATAATGTTCTGGCTTAAATTCATATTCTATCTGTAAGATTTTCTTAATCATCATATGTACTCTTAACCAGAACTTTTTTATTACCTTACACTTCCACCACATGTAGATTAGAGAATCTTCATTGGCCTGGCATTTCCAACAATTTTTAGACAAACTCACTCCCATTTTGTTTAATCTAGCCAGCGTAAAATACCATCTGTGTGTAATTTTGACATAATTTTCCCTTAAGTTCTGGCAAGCAGTGAATCTGTATGATTTATTCCTCACATTTTCCCATGCTTCTACTTCTAAGTTGCATCCTACATCTCTTGCCCATTGTATAGTGTATTCTTTTATGGCCTCTGGTTCTAAATATCTTGTCAACAGTAGCTTATATAATTTTGCTATTCTTCTTTTATTTTGTTCTTCCCACATTAATTCATCTAATTCATTATATTCCCATTCTATTCCTTCATTGTTCTGATCTTCCTTGAACCTTTCCCTCAGCTGTAAATATGTGAACCAATTAGTTTCATAATTTAGTTGTTCCTTAGATTTTAGCATAAAGTCATTGTTGTTATCCAATACTAAGGTATCTTTATATCTTAGATATTGTGCTCAATCCATCCACCTTCCAAAGAATGCTTCCTGAGGGGATGTCCATAATGGGATTTTGTTGTAAAAAATATTTTTAATTTTCTTCCATATTGTTAATAATGATCTTCTTATCTAGTGATTGTTAAAGTCTCTGTCTACCTTGTCTTTTCCATAGCACAAATAAGCGTGCCACCCATATCTGTTATCGTGCCCTTCTAGGACTAGCAACTTTTTGTCTCTTAACTTCACCCAGTCTAGTAGTATCCATACCATTGCCGCTGTGTAATAATAGATTTTCAATTCTGGTAACTCGCAACCACCTCTTTTCCTTGTATCCAATAAATAAGACCATTTGATTCTTGGTTTCTTTTTCCTCCCACACAAATTCCGAAATGTCCTTTCTCCATTTCTCAAATGGCCTTTCATTGGTCAATATTGGCAAATTCTGGAACAAATACAGTAACTTCATTTTAAATGCTGAAATCTTTCCCATAATGGTTAAATTTAATTCCTGCCATCTTTCAAAATTTTATTTGACTTCCTTCCAGATTTTCATGTATTTGTTTTCAAATAGGTCGGAGTTTCTTTTAGTTATCTACAGACCCAGATATTTTACCTTTTTCTCTATCTTACATCTTGATTTTTTAATTAATTCTTCCTCTTCTTGTTTTATCAAGTTCTTTACTAGTAATGATGATTTCCCCATGTTGATTTTAAAGCCTGAATGCTTCCTAAATTCCTCTATCATTCTTACAATTCCTTCAATATTCTCCAATGGATCTTCTACAAATAAGACGAGGTCATCAGCGAAAGCTCTTAATTTAAACTCATGTCCTTTAATTCTAACACCTGGGATATTTTTATTCACTCTTATGTTTCTATTAAAGACTTCTAATACTAGAATGAAAAGGAAAGGAGATAGGGGACAACCCTGTCTTGTGCCCTTCATCACTGAGATCTTGCCAGATTTGTTCCCATTGATTATTAACTGAGCCCTCTGGGTAGTATATATTTGCTTGATTCTTTTTATAAAGTTGTCTCCCATCTCCATTCTCTTCATTGTTTCCAACATGAAGTCCCAGTTCACATTATCGAAGACCTTTTCGGCATCTACGAACAGCATAGCCAGTTTTTTCTCTCTATGCTGTTCAAAATATTTCAAAAGGTCTAGTACTATCCTGGTGCTATGTCTGATCTGCCTCCCTGACAAAAACAAACAAACAAACAAACAAACAAAAAACCCTTCTGGTCTTCATGTATTAGTCTTCTGGCAAGTATTCCTGTATAAATTTTGTAATCAGTGTTGAGCAAGGATATTGGTGTATAATTTGTTATCTCTTTCTTGTCTCTGCCTTCTTTAGGTATTAGCAAAATGTTTGTGTCTATCCAAGATTCTGGAATCCCCTCTTTATCTATGTTATTTATGGTTTTTTGAAGAGGCAAAGCTAGCTCATTTTCCAAACTCTTATAATATATGGTGGTGAAGCCATCTGGCCCAGTGGCCTTGTTAGTTTTTAAATTCCATATAGCTGTATTAATTTCTTCTATTGTGACTGTCATATTTAACATTCTCGTTTGTTCTGCCGTTAATTTAAGAACTGTTTGTTTGTCTAAGTAATTCCTTAATTCCATTTTACTTCTTTCTTCTAGTTTTTTAAATCTTCAAACAATTTTCTGTAATATTCGTAAAATAATTTTTGATTTTCTTCTTGATTTGTTGTCATTGATTCATTATGCTTAATTTCGTCAATCAGTTTCTTTTCTCTTTCTCTTCTCAGTCTATGTGCGAGCCATGTACTAGCTTTATTCACATATTAGAAGTGTCTTTGTCAAACTCTTTTTAATTGTTTTTCAATCTCTGTCTTAGATTCTAAATTTAATTGTTTCTGTATCAATTTTATTTGCCTGACCACTTTCTCCTCATCTGGATTTTCTCTTAACTCCTCTCTTCTTTAGTTCCTCTGATAGAAATCTGAATCTATCCATCCTTAATTTCTTTACTTCTGATCCTCTTTGTATTAGTATTCACTGCATGACTGCCTTACTGGCATCCCAGATAGTTCTTATCTGGCAATCATCCATTGTATTTTCCTTAAAGTATTGTTTTATCTCCAATTTTAATCTCCCCAAAAAGTTTTAATCCCTAAGTAAGAATTCATTTATTCTCCAATTATAATCCCTCTCTTTTATTTTTAGTGGCATTTTTATTGGATGTTGATCTGATAATATTTTAGGCAATATTTCCATGTTTATAATGCCTCCTAATAGCTTTCTGGTCACTAGGAATACATCAATTTGTGACATTGATTTGTGACAGTCCAAATAGAACATGAAGCCTTTTTTATCACCATATTTTGCTGTCCACTCATCTTCCAGTACTAGCTCTTTCCTTAGGTCAAAGAGACTTTTCAGTAATTTGCCAAATGCTCAAAGTTTTCTTATCATCGATCTATCTTTTTTGGGCTCTAGGACACCATTGAAGTTCCCTAAGATAATCAGATTCTCTCCCTGATAGTTTCCTAGCGTCTCATGTAACTGTTCGTAAAATTCTCCTTGTTTTACATTAGGACCATATATCCCTACTACCAGCAGTTTTAAATTCTGAAGTTGAATAATTTCTACCCCTATATACTGACCAGCCCCATCTTTAAATATTTCTTTTGCCTCATGTTTTCGGTTAACATATAATGCTACCCCCCTTTTCTTTTTCTCATTAATTGTGGAGTGAAATACCGATCCCAATTTGGGGTTTCTTAGAAATCTGGTATGTTCTTTTATTCTTGTTTCCTGTATACAGATTATGTCTAATGTCAGTTTTTCAAGACAATGAAATACTTGTCTCTGTTTATATTCCGAGTTTAGTCCCTTCACATTCCAAAAACATATCTTAGCCATTATTTCCATTCTTTATTTCTTCTTCCTCTACCTCCTCCTCACATATACTCCTGTTATCACCATTTTCTCCATCTTCTTCTGGGTCTACTTTTTTTCGTCCTTCTTCTGGTGTTATTCCTTC
The DNA here is from genome assembly GCA_030847615.1 of Gambelia wislizenii. Lineage (NCBI taxonomy): Eukaryota > Metazoa > Chordata > Lepidosauria > Squamata > Crotaphytidae > Gambelia > Gambelia wislizenii. The sequence goes on along the minus strand of JAUMIR010000003.1, from coordinate 210,398,653 downwards.
TTTTTCTTGTTCTTCTTGTTGTTCTTTTTCTTCTTCTTCCTTTGACCTCTTAAATTATTCTTCTTCTTTTCCTCTCTTTTCTTTTCCACATTTTTCTGCTTCTCTGGCAAGTTCAGATCTTTTTTTAGTTTTCATTTCTCTTTCAATTTTTTTGCAAAAATCTTTGGCTTTTTGTACTGAGTCTATTCTATATCTCTTCTGTCTAAATGTGAAGGAAATACCCTCTATCCTTTCCCACTTATAATAAATTCCATTTCTAGTTAACATTTGGGTTATAAACCTGTAGTCTTGTCTTTTCCTCAATATTGATAATAAGATATCCTTGAATATTTTAATCTCTTCTCCTTCTATTTTCAACTTCTTATAACTTTGTTGTAGTATCATTTCTCTTGTTCGGGATCTTGTAAATATCATAAATATGTCTCTTGGCAATTTTTTCTCCCTTGCTTTATATATATATATATATATATATATATATATTATTTTAAATTCTTAAATTCATACATCAACCATATTACACTCTTAAATAATACTTCTTTCTTTTAAAAATGAATACATTGCTTTCATCTTAATTATTAACATTGATTTAATTCTTTGTCCCCCTGCAAGTGCTCCCCACCCTCAAGACCATCTATACCAATTATTTATTCAATTTTCCAAAATTGCATTGATTCCCCTGGGGGTGTGTACCCCCTTTTTCTTTAAAAAGAAATCTATAAATGGTTTCCATATTTCATCAAATTTACAACTTTTCCATAATCCTTTTTTAACTTTCAGTCTACATGTTAATTACCATAAATAATAAAGTCCCATACTTCTCTGTACCATTCCTCTATATTATAATCTCCTTGTATCTTATATTTCCTAGGTATGATTAATCTTGCCGCTGTTAATTTTACGGGTCTGAAACATGGGTCACCTATCGCCACCACCTATGACTCCTCGAACACTTTCATCAGCGGTGTATACACACAATCCTATACACTGGACTGGCTATATGATGAATGTTGCTGTTCTTGAGCAAGCAGAGATCACCAGCATTGAGGCCATGATATTGAGAACACAGCTGCGCTGGGCAGGGCACGTTCCTAGACTGGAGGACCATCGCCTCCCCAAAATAGTACTCTACAGTGAACTCACCACGGGTCAGCATAAGAGGGGCGCTCCTAAAAAAGTGGTACAAGGACACCCTGAAACAACATCTCAGGCTCGGCCAAATTGATCACCAACAATGGTCCGCCTTGGCCTCACATTGGGAGGCATGGAGACGCACAATCCACAATGCTGCAGCCTTATTTGAGAACTCACGCCGAACAAGTCTTGAAGATAAATGACAATGCAGAAAGAATCACAACCCGGAAACATCACCCAAGGAGATCTGCTTTGCTTTCTGCAAACGGACTTGTTTATCTCGGACTGGCCTTTTTAGTCATCAGCGCACTTGCAAAAAGCATGGGATTAGTCCTTCCTGAATCTTCATTTGCGAAGAAAAGCCAGAGATTAATAAATTTGTAATCAGATCTTTCATAACTTGGATACAATTAACCTTATCATAAAGTGATAATAATGCAGTATCTAGACACATTTCTAAATCTTGTTCACTTATCTCTCTTTTTTCTTTAAATACCATTTGCCAAAATTTCTGTACATATTTACAGCTCCACCATATATGAATATAAGTTCATTTTTCTTGACGTCCCCTCCAAATAGCTTTGATCTATTTGACTTATTCTCTCCCTTGCTATCTGGGATTCACCCTGAATGCTTTATCCACTTCCCTATCCAATGATCTTCCATGCTCTCAATAAATTTAGCCAGGTCTGGTATTAACCTTTCTATCAGATTTTCATTCATTTTCTCTGTAGCACCTCTTAACTTGAGGCACTTCTCTCTATATCTTAACTCTTGGTTCATTATTTGAATATCTTCCTCTCCTTTAGCCTCTTGTAAGAGTTTGGTAGTTTTTTCTGTTTCTTCTACTTTTCCTTCTAAGTCTTTAATTTCAGATTTTTGATTTTGGATCTCTACCTTCACTTCTTCCAGCTCTTTATAACATTTTCCCATCTTTTTTCCTAGAATCTCTGTTTCTTTTTTATAATCCATCCTTATCTCCTTTCTCAAATCCTTCAGTTCTGTTCTAATTTCTTGTTTAAAATTCTATACTTCTGTTCTAAGTTCTTCCATGATCATTGATTGCATTTCTGATATTCTCAATGTTTCAATTGAACCTCTTCTAGTCATAATTTGAGTTTGAGTTTGTGATTGTTGTCTTGTTTTCTTTTGGCCTGATGCCATTCTAATTTCTTCCTTTTTTTCTCTTTTTCATCTTTTTTCTTTATCATTATTGTAATGTCTTTATTATTTGTTGTCCTTGAATCATTAGTTTCTTTTTTAAAAAATAAGCTGGAAGGTCATCTGTCAGGCATGTTTTGATTGTGTGTTCCTTCATGAGAGGGGGCTGGACTGGATGGCCCTTGTAGTCTCTTCCAACTCTATGATTCTATGATTCTAATTCTTAAAAGAATTCTTAAAAAACATTCTTAAAAGTTCTGTCTGGGAAGGAAGGTCAGAGCAAGGTCCCTTTAGATGTGCCTTCTCTGGAAAATGTCTTCTCCTTGCCATGATGTATTTCCTAGGCAGCAGGTAGTGTAGCCTCACAGTGGCTATGGTCCCCATGCCAATTAATGAAGGTAGAACATGGTATCCTTCAAATATGCAACCCCAGTTGTGCAACTGTTCAACTGCACAACTCTTAATGTTTGTTTTTCTGCTCCCTCAAGCTCTTCTTTTCAAGGTAATATATGGGGCTCGGTTGGACTCATGATGACTTATTCCTGACCAGTCCCTGCTCATTTGTCTAATGGATGTGACCAATATATGCCACATTTCAACTCAAGAAGACATGGCAACTCAGGACAAATAAATAAATACAGTCCAAAGAAAGATTATGATTAAATACTTTGCCTGTTTGATGAGTATAATCCCATCATTCATCTTACTGTGTTATCTGCAGAGAAATTTAAAAGATATGACAACTCCTTTTGTCTATGTGTTTAGTCTTGGAACTTTATCAGACACATCCCTTTCAAATGTTATTTTGCTGGCATTAAAAAAATTATGGCAGCAAAAGAATCCCCCCCACACACACACACTTACCTTCTAATCCCAGCAAAGGCTACCAGCAATAGAGAGAAAGTGAATGGAGCCCCATTCACTTCCTTACTGGAAATCTCGCACAATTTCATCGTGCATGAAATTAAAAAATTAAAAAAGCAAAATAAACTTCAAGAAGTGAAGCAAAGCACATACATACACTAAAAAAGTCCCAAGTAACCCGGGGAGGGTAATAAAAAGAGCTAAGCCTACCTAGATGTCTCTATCTGACCTGGAAGTGTTCACGCTGGAGTTCGTGATTTAAATGGTCTGAGGTAACGCATGCCAGCACTGCTGGCAAGAAAGCAGCAGGGAAATCTATTGAAAGGCTTAAGCCATCAATTAAAAACCCTGGGTTTTGGCCAGGACATAATCACAAAAGGGTGATGTCATCTGATCCATGCACCCTTTTGCAGTTATGTGGTGTTGTGATGACACCATATTATCCCTGTCTGATAAAGTCCTTGGTTTATACAACAGTTAATGTGAGTAGGGATGTAAAAGCTTATTCACAAATATTTTCTGATCATTGATGAAAGAGGATGCCTTGATAAAGCTGAACACATTACAAATTTTTGCACAATGATTTCTTTTTCATATTTTGATACTTTTAGCAAAAGTTATTTGTGCAAAAAATATGAAATTTGTACACAATATTTTGTATCTGTGCCAAGTCCATCACATTTTGTGCCAAATGACAATGTTCTTTGAAAAAAAATAAAAAAAATTCAAGAACATATTTTTTCATGAAATAAATGTTTGCACTAACTACACTGGATAGTCAAAGCCTCATGATCACCCAGTGCTCCACAGCTGATTAGCTCCCCCCACCATGCCAAAAGTGACAAAGAGAGCTGTGCATTTGATTGAGTTGTGGTAAGAATTTCAGTTGTACAATCTCTGAGAAAGCACAACTGTTTGTGCAACTACTTTTACAGCAACATAGTTTCCCAATAGGATTCCAGCCTTTATTAAAAGGTGAGAAGATACTTATAAGCAAGGGTGTAACAGTGTCAGCTGTTGCAAATCACTATCACCTTTAGCAAGGCAGATGTGGTCACTTACAGAAGTTCTGTAATATTGTGTTCCTTTCTTTCTTTTCTGGGGTGTTAGACTTAAAAAAGAAAGAAAGAATGAGTACACTATAAAGAAATTGTTATAATAACCATTGGTTGATGTAATAAACTTTTACTTACTTACCGGGAAGAACAGGTTACAAGATTGCACTAATGCTACAGCCTCACAATTTGCTTTCCATTGATCTCCTGGACTCTAAAACACCCTCCTCCAAAAAGGTCAACATTCATAATATAATTGGAAGCAGAGAGCAGAGCCTTGGGAAAAGAGTCTGTGTCTATTCCAGTATAATAGGACAAAGATGTTCATGCTTTGCTTGAATGCATACTTCAGTTTCAGGCAAACAGAATAGATTTTGGGTTTTTTTTATAAGAAAAATTACAAAGATTTTGGTGCAATATAAAGAAATTCTATTGATGAATGTTTTGAGAAACTCACCCCAATGTAAATTTGCCATGGAGAGCCCAAAATGCTGTTGCTGCTTTATTCTGGTATAATGAGGATTACACAAGTGATTGCACTTTCTCAGAGGTTGCACAAGAATGCAACCCTGGATGGAATAGGATGTAAATCCTTTTCAGGTTTAGGAAGTCCCATTATGACATTGTCAACCATTATGAAAGCCTAGGAACTATACCTAAGAGGTTCCATAACTGCAGTCCTCCGTGGTGGCTGGGGAGTTGCATAAATGTTAAGCAATAGGAAAGTGTATGTCTGGAACACTTATTTAACCACTTGTACAACAGCATGATCTAGTACTACAGCATAGACGTTTGTGTAATTTTTCACTATGCAACTGGTTAACAGGATTAAGACCTCTACACAAAGATGGGCAAAAAACGTCTCCCATCCATTCCATGCCAAGTAGATGTTTTAATGTTGGTTTTATGGAAAAATATATTTCTCCCTCTCTCTCTCTCTCCCTTTCTCTCTCTCCCTCTCCCCCTCAATCTCCTGTGTATTTTTCAAAGGGTTACTTGCTCCATCTTCAATATGACATTTTTTCAAATATTTAAACATGGCTATCATGTCAGCACTTAACCTTCTCTTCTCCAGACTAAATATACCCAGCTCCCTAAGCCATTTCTCATAGGGCAGTTTCCAGACCTCACATCATTTTGGTCCTCTAGGGCTTGTCTAAGTGGTGAAAATACTCCTCATATAATGCAAGGAGAATACATTTTTGTACCAATGATATCCTGCAGTGATTCACGTTATTCAGAAGGAGGGGGCCCAAAATCGCCAAATACCATGGGGGAAAAGTCTTTGTGGCTTTTCTCAAAGTTTTTAAAATAATGCAAGGAAATGCATGTTACAGCTTGTTAGGACAACAGATTTGAATTGCAGCACATTCTTGGCAAGGAAGGAACTGGAATGCTGATTGGTTGGATGTGCACAGGGTGGGCTTGCTGGCAATGCAGCTGTACCATAGAATCAAGTTCACACAGGGGGTTAAGGAAAATTTGCAGGTTCCTTCAGGGTTTTAAATGGTGTTTCCTTTTGGTGGGAGGAGTTGAAGATTAAGGATGCCCTTCAGGTGGCATCAGATGCTGTGAACTCTGTATGATTTGGAGTTTATTTCCAGGGTTGCTGGTGTTCTGAGACTTGGCCCAAAGCACTGATTTCAGGCTGGCTTTACAGCCAACCTTACTTTTTTGGACCTCTCCCCCCATTTGGGTAGCAATATGGGCTTGAGCAGAGGAATTGGCTAACTCCTTTGTGCACTTCTGGTGTGACAATGAGGCCATGGTACAGATAATCAATTTGTTGTCTTATTGGTCTAAGTGGGTTATGCATTTAGTTAAGCCCTGGTGGTGCAGTGGTTAAATGCCAGTACTGCAAGCCACCACATTGCAAGTTCTATTCCAGCAGGCTTCAAGGTTCACTCAGCCTTCCATCCTTTCGTAGGTCAGTAAAATGAGTGTCCAGCTTGTGGGGGCAATTAGCTAACACACGTTGGAAACTATTTAATGCAGTGTAGATGTGTAAATAGCTATTGCTTAAAACAATTTGTAAGCTGCTCTGATAGCCTTGTGGCTGAAGAGCGGGGTATAAATAACTAAATAAAATAAAGCTTTTAGCCTACAATTTTATAGCATAACATTTTGTTTATTTTGTCCATGTGGAGGAAGTGAACAACAGCAGTGCTGATACTCTGTCCAGTAAACAGATGGAGCACTTCAGGTAGATTGCCCTGGATGCAACACTTCTATACCTGATACCACCAGACCTTGAAGGAGTGAGGCACTGAGGTCATTAGTCTTTCAATTGCCCCAGGCACTAGGAAGAGTTATCATATGGCAGTGAGGGAATTTTCCCATTTTAGCAGCACCAGGGAGCTTGGGGTGGTTGTTCTCTGCCAGTGGCACACATTTTACAGTTCTGTGTTCATCTCAGGGAGAGGGGGTTGTCACCACAGTCCATTAGAGGCAGCTTGTCAGCCCTGACCTTTTATACTAAAGCACTGGGTTTTTCAGATGTCTAATCATGTTTTTCAGATGTCTAATCAGGTAAATGTGATGGTCAGGAGTGCCTGTCATCAACTTCAGCTGATACGCCAGCTGTGCCCTTTCCTGGAAACCAGGGACCTCAAAATTGTGGTACATGCACTGGTAACCTCCCGTCTGGATTTCTGTAATGCGCTCTACATGGGGCTACTCTTGTGCTTGACTCGGAAACTTCAACTAGTTCAGAACATGGCAGCCAGGTTGATTTCTGGTGTTTCCAGAAGAGAGCATATAACACCTGTGCTAAAAGCTCTCCACTGGCTGCCTATTCGTTTCCGGGCACAGTACAAGGTGTTGGTTATAACCTTTAAAGCCCTGCATGGCTTGGGTCCAACTTATCTCCGGGACCGCCTCCTTCCGTACGACCCTCCCCACGCACTTCAGTCCTCTGAGAGGAATCTGTTACAGCCTATGAAAACAAGGCTGTCGGTGACGTCCCAGAGGGCCTTCTCTGCTGCCGCTCCCAGATTATGGAATGGCCTACCGGTCAAGATCCGTCTTATTAACACCTTAGACAGCTTTAAAAAGCTGTCAAGATGGATCTTTTCCGGCAGGCCTTTCCTGAATAACTATCCCGGCCCAAGAGTCGGCTGTCCTCCCTGAGCTGTAATCAGATTTTTTAAAAACTATTGTATTTTTTAATCTTTTTTCTAATTTATATATTTTTAATTACTGTATGTTTTAATCTTTTATAATTTAATATTATTTTAAGGGGTGGGCGGGCTAGGGTACTGGGACTATGGAGTTTTTATATTGTAAGCCGCCCCGATTGCATTGTAGAGGGGCAGGATAGAAATAAAATTTTATTATTATTATTATATTATTCAGATAGCACAAGTAATTTTAAGATTTGTAAAATTCTAGAAGGCTGGTCCAGGAAGAGTGGAACAGTGGTTGATAAGCATGAACCCCTTTCTCAGGATGTATTGAGGGGCTTGGGTGGTCTTTGGGGCAGTATTTGCTCCTCATATTATGAAGTTTTCCTGTTTCATGCTTCTTACAGTTTTTTTCAGACCATTGAGCATCCGTGAATTAGTGGTATCATCTAGGAAGAACACCTCTGGTATGGTGCTTGAGTTGAAGGATGTTCAGCTGCTGAAACAGCAGGCAGTCGTTACTATTCATTCCTCTAAGATGGACCAGAGAAGAACTGGCACAACTCTTGAATTGGGTCCCTGAAGTGATTGGGCATTATGCCGTGCACTAGCACTACATGAATTTTTACATGTTAGCGGCTCTCAGTCTTGTCCCTTATTCTACCAATCAGACAATTCTCCTCTTATCAGATATCAATTTTGGGCAGTTACTGCTGAGGCATTGTCTGGATTGGGCTTGAATGGGGTTTGATTTGGGACCTATTCTTTTGAATCGATGTTGCTTCATTAGTATTGGCAATGGGTGTTGACAGCGGTGTCTTTCAGAAGCCGTGGCAATGGAGGACTTTTGCTTACAAGAGGTATATTCACACTTTCAAGTGTTAAAATTTTTCACTGATGTTTTTGTGTTTTATATTCTAGATCATGCTTGGAGAGGCTTTTGATCTGCAGACATAACATGTTCTATTGGGCACCATGACAGGAATGGACATGCTATTTTGAGTCAAAGTGGGGCCAGAATGACCAAGCTGTGGTTGAGTGGCTGAGGAAGAGGGGTCTGAGATGGTAATGGTTTTCTTCCTTTGTTGTTCAGGGAGTGCAAGGGGTCCCACCACACAGTCTTTTCACTCATCTTGGGGATAATGACCTTGGTTTGCTGAAGGAGAAATCCCTAATTATCCAAGCAGTCCATGACTTTCAAATTATTTAAGCCCAATGGCCTGGAGTGCATTTATTATGGTCAGCCATTCTTCCCCACCAGTTTTGGTGGAGTGAGGGTGATCCACAGTATTGTCTGGATAGGGCCCGCAGATGAGGCCATAGAGAAATTTAGAATGCATTGATGAAAAGGTTGGGCCAATGTTTTTACCACATCCCCAATTAGTACTTTAGAGACCAGAGTTTTACAAAGAACATTGCATTCACCTCTCTGAGGAGGGCAATATTTTGTTTTGCATTATTTTCAACAGAGGGTGAGAGCCCTTTTGGCTGCTGTGGTGGTGGAAAGAGGCTAAGCAGAGGCTTTCCCCTTGTTGGGTGGAAGGTAGTGGGGAGAGAAAAGTAAGATAAATGTGAACACCTATGCCACCCATTTTGGTGAAGTGATGGCCTCTGAAACTGCCTCTTTAGGTCCTGGGACCAGGGGAATGGGGAAGGAGACTGTGGATAGGGCTGGCCGTGGGACTGTGCCCTCACTAAGTCATGCAACTTGGGGAGGGATTTTCTGGCTTTACCTTTCATTGTAGGCTCAACTTGGGAGCAACCCAGGTATTGGGTTCTCATTGGCGTCCTGGTGTTTGCCCAGGGGAAGCTGAGGAGAGGGTTTAGTGGAGAACCACTGCTTCAGTTGCTCCCTCACCAGCTTGATTCCCTTGTTTCTTATCATAGTGTTTAAATTAGTCAAATAGGGTAATAGGTCAATAAACTGGCCCTTATTCAACCCAAGCTCTTGTGCCTGGCCTTTTTATTCCCACTGCAGGTCAGCAAACAACATTTTTTGTGAAGGGATGTTAATTTTTTTACACAGAAAATGATGTTTTCTTCAGAAGAACACATGGTTTTTCCATGCTGAATAAGTCCCAAAATGAGGAGATTCTCACCTGTCCAGGGTTCTCCTTGTTACAGTTTTTCAACACTTAAAAAAACAATTTTTCCTGAATATTGTAAAATATTCTTTGATGAGCCAATGCTTAAATTACCAGACCACACATGATATTTGGGTTGAAACAGGGCCACTTTATTTAACTGTCACCTATTTATCTTTGTTCCTGGAGACCTGCAAGCAAAGGGGGAGTACCTCAAGTGGGAAAAAATGGAGCCGGTAGTCTTACCCAGCCACACCTCCCAGCTTCACTGGCTGAAATACCTGAGCCCCAGGGGAGAACCCAGTAACTTGGCTGCCCCCCCCCCGGCACCATCTGCTGGAAGGCAAAACCCAAAATTGAGAGCTCCAAGTCATAAGATTTCTACCAAGTTTCTATCCCTCAGACCAGCCCCAAGGAATAGCCCCCTCCCCACCCCCAGGTGACACCTGGCTTGAGGGCAGTACATGCAAGAAGGATCTAGGAGTCTTAGTGGACTACAAGCTGAACATGAGTCAGCAGTGTGATGCAGCAGCTAAAAAAGCCAATGCGATACTAAACTGCATTAATAGGAATATAGTGTCTAGATTCAAGGAAGTAATAGTGCCACTCTATTCTGTTTTAGTCAGACTTCACCTGGAGTACTGTGTCCAGTTCTGGGCACCACAATTCAGGAAGGATATTGAGAAGTTGGAACGTGTCCAGAGAAGGGCAACCAGGATGGTGGGTGGTCTGGAAGCCCTGCCCTATGAGGCGTGGCTTAGAGAGCTGGGCATGTTTAGTCTGGAGAAGAGAAGGCTGAGAGGGGACAAGTTGGCCATGTTTAAATATTTGAAGGGATGTCATAGTGAGGATGGGACAAGCTTGTTTTCTGCTGCTCCAGAGACTAGAACACGGAGCAATGGTTTCAAACTACAGAAAAAGAGATTCCACCTAAGCATTAGGAAGAACTTCCTGACAATAAGAGATGTTTGGAGGTGGAATGCACTGCCTTGTAGTATGGTGGAGTCTCCTTCTTGAGAGGTTTTTAAACAGAGGCTGGATGGCCATCTGTCGGGGATGATTTGATTGTTTATTCCTCCATGGCAGGGGGTTGGACTGGATGGCCCTTGAGGTCTCTTCCACCTCTATGTTTCTATGATTCTATGATTCTATGTTGTATAACCTTTGAGGGTAGTTGTAGAGTGCCATCCTTCACCCAAAAAAGGGTGCCATAAGTGTATAACAAACTAATCCCATCTTCCTCCGCTTCCTGTAAAGTGACTGCCTAGTTAAGACACCACCCTAGCCAATTGTCCAAGCCCCTTTTTACAGTGTGGGGTAGGCAAAAAAGCCTGTAGAATAGGGAAAAAATTCCTACCTGGCCCCAGAAGTGACCAGTGAACTCACACTGTAAGCAAGGTGAGAGGATGGACCAAATAAATCCAAAAAGGAAGAGGCTGGGGGTGGATAGAACTTAAATATCTCAAGCTCCTCCTCCTAGCCTCTTACATCATGGCACTGGCACCATATGCATTTTACATCAGGTCTCCCCTCAAATGAGGCCATCAAGGCACCCCTACCCACGCAATGCTATGCTGTGCTTGGGTGTCTGTGATTCTATATGATATCATCATCTACCCACATCTGTCTCGTAACATGGTTAAGTGGTGTTATAATATGTTCATTACATATATACTGAAAATGGCCAAAGCCCTAAAAATAGAGCCAACAGTGCAGCACACAAAGAAACAGTTACGCACATATATACATAATCAAATACCACTAAGGAAGGGTCTTATTTTTGTTTCTTTAGAAACTTGTCACAAACTTTATGTTTCAGAAGGAATAACAATGGTTAAGTGAAGGCCCATTTTACTTTTACTTTTGTTTTGTTCTATTATTTTTGCTGCTGTTGCTGCTGTTGTTGTTTAGTATATTCATTGACATTAGATGACATTAGACCATTTGAATTTGGAAATTATTTTTCTGATCTTAATTATAGAATAAACATTATATTCTCTCTCTATGATAAGAAAGGGACATAAGAAAAAAAGAAGAGGGAGAATGAAAAAAGGAACAATTTAAGTTTAAATTTAGCAGTGCCATCTAGTGTTGAATAAAATTGTTGAAAATGATTTTCAAATAAATTTTATTTGGAAGATGTTCTACATGCAAATATATATCCAAAGTGCCTAATAAAATTGAATTGGTAACAACCTTCCATATCTTGATAATTTCTTTCATTTCTAAAGTAGTACAAAAAGTACAAGCATAATGGTCTGAATTTTGGGGAGTTGCAATCCAACAACATCATTCTAGGGCATTGTGTGATTTCCATCCTTGCTATTGGTGGTCCAAACAAGTGTAGCATTTAATCAGCAATATTTGACTCACCATTTAACACTTGATTCAATTGATCTACTGAAGCTGGGATTACAAATGGAATCTAGGATATTATATAAAGTCAAACAGCAAGCCAGCATCAAAGAAACATGTAGACTTCAACATTTTTTATGTATCTTGTGTTAAATCAGTATGACTTTGTAAATACTGCTGTATGTTTGAATACTGAAAAAGCTATTGCATTGTGATAGGTTTTTTTTTTTTTAAAGAAAACATATCAAAAGAATGATGAGTTGGGGCAGGATTCTTAATGGTCTGAGCTATTCATCACTTTCCAAAGATGCAAAAGTCTTCTCTTCTTCTAACGTGACAAACAATTGAGAGGACATAGAGCATTGTGTCTCTGCGTTAACATGTCCTACTACCCCCTCCCTGCAAGATTCCATAACTGGAAATATTGGATACTTTTCAGGGTCATATTGGTTAAAGCAGACTAAAGGTCAGTTGGAGGTCATGATGACCTGAGACATGTCTAGAAATATAATGGTGTGAAAACCCAAATTTGGATTCAGTGAAAAGCCCCCATGATGGGCTTATCTTTAACAACCCAGTCATTAAAGGGGCATGTGCTAATCCTTTCTTACAGCCTTGAGTGTTTCAAGCAATAATTCAATCAAGCAATCAAGTGACCTTTCCTCAATCCATAACCTACAGAAGTCTCCCCTCATACCCCCTTCCTTTCGAACCATGCCAGGTTGTTGCAAAACCATAAATGTTCTATCTCTCTGCAATTAAAGCAATCAGTTGAGTTTCAGTTTCCTTTGTTTATTCTGTGGAAGAGCCATCTAAGCCTTGTTATTGCTAAATTTGCCCCTCCAAGGCACGGACTAGGGTATAAATATTAGAGCCCTAAAAATAGTAGTGTGTGCCACAGTGGACGGACCCAGCCACTCTCTTTTTCAGTGCTCTCCAGATTAGAACTCCTGTGCCACCCTCAGTTGCCTGTCCAAGTAGCCTTGCTGCACAGAACTCTTCTCTTCAAGACTTTTAACCTTCACCCTATCTTCCCAGACCTCTCTCTCTATCCAACCTTTCTGCCTTACTCTGCCATAGCTTTATTTGGTTCTTAAGAATGTATGTTGTGCATGTTAGTTTACTTTCTGTATTATTCCAATAAAATACTGTACATTGTTTCACTTCAACTGGACCCTCTTCTACAGTTAGTACAGGTATACATAGGTGAAAAGATCACCAAAGTTATCCTCCTCTTGCAGGCCTCCTGTTTGTGCTAATAATTCCCCCAGCTATTACAGGAGATTTTGGCATCATGGGTGGGACTCTAATACCCACCTCTTATGGTAATATCCAAACATAAGCTAGAACATTGGTTTAGATCCCCCACTACACTATTTCCAAGCTCAGTGGTTTCATAATACTCACAATATTTCATTAGCGTCAGCCAAAAATGAGAACATATCTAACTAGGAAAACGTAGACAATAGCCCTGTTCAGGAATTTTGTGCATGGCTTCATTGGAATATGTAGAGAGTGAAAACTGGCAAACTAATTCCACCCCTCCCTCCCCATTCTCATCACATGGGTGTTTGTTGTGACGGTTTGAAGTGTCCATGTACCCTTGGGGGCTCCCTGTCCATAGACACTATATGCAGTGCTATAGTTATGGGAAGTGGCAAAATCAGGGCATTCTTTCCCCATAAGAATTCTTCTGCTTCCACTTACATTTTCCTTCATTCTCCAAATTTTTAAATTGTAGTCACTTAAATCTAAAGTTGAGCATTTAGAAATGTAGTTTAGGCAAGAAAAGGGGCAGGCAAAGTTATCAAAAGAACACAAACACAGCAGAGGAACAAACAGTTCCAGGTGTGAATAATTTTCAATGTCTCACACTCTGTAAAGCAAGAAATTTGGGAACTGAAGGAAAATATCCAGGGGTGGTGGGTGGTGGAGAGTATTCTTATTTGAGAAAGATGTTCTCCTTCCCTCCTTCCCAGCAAAGCTACTTGCCTAGAACACTTGGGTGGGGTTAATTTAAATTCTTTATAAGTATCTAAGGTTAAAATAGATATTTGTCCAGGTTGAAGGCACTTGGTAAATAACACATTGAGGTTTCTATATACCAAAATGCACATACTTCATCTTCTTTGGGTTAGGAAAGGGGTCCTGCCATGTAAATATGATAGATGTTCCTCAGGCTTCAGGCCATTTTTTTTAAAAAAAATATACCACATCTCTATATGTCAGAGATGGCAAATGGTGGTCCTCCAGATATTGTTGAAAAATAATTCTCATGAGCCCTAACCAAACCAGCATAATCAGTGATAAGAGATCATGAGAGTTGTGGTTCAAAAAAAGAGTTGTCCACACTTGCCAGATGTTCCTGCATGTTGAAGGTGATTTATATCAAAACTGAATACAAAACAGAAACACTACAATGAGTATGATACAAACAGAAACAAAACAGAATTTGGATTTCCCCTTGTGCTACACAGTGTCACCGGGGGGGTGGGAGGTGTGTTTGCTGGCCTCCAATGAAGAGAAGCCACTGTAACAGCATCATGACACTGACTGCCATGATGGGGAACATGAGGGGACGGAACCACAGCATTTGTAAGTTCCAACCACCCCCAAACTCAGTCTTCTTGCAAAACCTGATGGAATGCTGAGCTTCAGATATTTTCCCTTCAATTATGCTAACAATTTGTTTGGTGGTGATTGCACCATGGCATGGAGGAGCATTATGTTACTTGGGGCTGCTGCATGATCTGGTCCATATGAGGAGTGTTTTTCTTTGTTCTTTCATTTTGTTCTTACTGTTAGCAACAAGTTAGCCAGTACTTTAGAGATCAGGGATTTTATGTTGGACAGTCACTACATCCTGTGTAACATTCATTCTTCCAAAACAAACTAGAGGGGAAAAGGATCTGCAGTTCAAACTTGAGTTGCAGTGATTAGGCCTTATACCCAGGGAGTATGCTCAGGTTAAGGGTGTGCATGCTGTCACCCTATTTTGCCATGTTGACATGTTGCCCCTGACTAAAGACCAATTCTGGCCCATCACCTCCAGGGCCCTCACCTTGCTGGGTTTGTTCAGGTGTGAAATTCAGTACCCATTCTTTCAAAACAGCGATGTCATCAACTGCTAAATATTTTCAGAAGATTGGGTGCTGGAGGGCTTCAGCTTGTCATAGGTAAGTTTGGCTACTGCAACTCTAACATGTTATCTAGTTGCTTTCATTGACTTACAGTTCCAAGGTTATGGCTGGTAAAGCATTGAGTCCTGATCTGGGGTCATAGTTTTGTCTATTGGCCTTACCAGACTTGTAATGGCCATATTGGATCACGCCTGAGATTGGGCAATCTGGTTACGGTCAGGTGGCTGGGCAAGAAGGGCCTATAGTGGTATGGCCTGTTACCATTGTTATTTGGGGAATATCAGGGGTGTCTGCTGCAAGTCCTGGTCATGCTTTGGTCACCTGGGTGGTAATGACCTAGGCTTGTTGAAGTGTAAAGTCCTAAATATATGGGTTATCCATGACATGGAGGTTATCCAGTACTTGTGGCCAGAGGTAACCATAATGTGGTCAGCCATTTTGCCCAAGGAGGATGACCCCTGGCATATTGGAACAACCCTGGTCAAGGGATTGGGCCACTTCCTACCACATCAACAACCTACCTATCTGAAGTAGGAACCAGATATTCCTAGGAGGTTTGCAACAGACCATGAGAGCCCTTTTGGCCAGCCTGGTGGGGGATAGGGGCTAAGCAGGGCTTGACCCTTATCCATAGCATGTAGTGGAGACAGAAATGAGGAGTTTGATGCCCATTTGGTAAAAGATCTGCTCTGGAGCTGTTCCTACATATCATGAGACCCAGGGGTGGGGAAGGAGGCTGCCTTGGGGCTGGCCTGAGGATTTAGCCCTCACTTGAAGTCATGTGACTTGGGGGTTGGATCTTTGGGTTGGCCTTCCAGTAGCTGGCCAGCCAGGAAACAACCCAGCCTTTGGGTTCTCCCTGGGGCTCAAGTGATTCACCCAAGGGAAGCTGGGGAGAGACCTGGGAGAGACCAGCTGCCTCAGCTTTTCCTGCACTAGGTTCTTCCCCCCTGATTTTGTACATTTCAAGGGATAAAATCTAAATTGATTATTGTTTAAAATAAAATGGCCCATATTCAACACAAGTCTTCTGTGTGGGCTCATTATTTTATAGGTTTATCAGCAATTTGGATTCCCTCTCGTACCACACAGCATCACAGGGGCAATTTGATTTTCCCCAATGAAGACAGGACACTATAGCAATGTTGAGATGCTGAGCACCATGATGGGGAGCATGAGGGAGTGGCACCAGAGCATTTATAACCTCCAGCCACCCCTATCTCTTCCTCTTTCTGTGTCATGCCCCTTGAGCCTGATGAGGCTATAGAGTCAGAGGAGGAGGGGGACATGGCAGGGAACAGCCCTAGAGACCCTGGCACAGG
Source organism: Gambelia wislizenii (assembly GCA_030847615.1). NCBI lineage: Eukaryota > Metazoa > Chordata > Lepidosauria > Squamata > Crotaphytidae > Gambelia > Gambelia wislizenii. Next base: position 210,382,419 of record JAUMIR010000003.1, on the reverse strand, counting down.
TTTATCTACACCTGCGCCAGCAAGGAGCCCTGCCAACCTAGAGACTCAAGCAGAGGAAGAGCCTGGTCCAAGTGGCTTGGCATCAGTTCCAGCAGAGTTCTGCCCACTGAGATAAGGACGAAGAAGAGGAGAGAGACTTACCTCCACCATCGTATACCCAGCAGCAAGCTCAAAAGGAGGCTCAAAGGAGGTCTCTGAGAATTTATAAGAAGAACTTGCTCATAGAGAAACACCTGGCAAAGCTTTAATTGCTTTGTATAGGCTGGAAGAGGCAATGGAGGCTTTGTCAGAGATCAACTGATCTCCCTGGAGAAAGCTTCCTGCTGCCTTTGGTGCCTGAATCCTTGCTGCCTTGACTCATGCCTTGACCTTGGACTGTTCTGGACTACCCTGTTGCCTGCTCCTGCCAACCCACAGACCAACTTCTGGACAACACTGCCTTCTGTAAGCTTTGACCTTTGGACGGTATTCTGGACTCTTCTCTGTGTGCCTTCTTGCGTGTATTGCTGCTTCTCCAAGAAATGGAACCTTACTTGCTCTGAACTTTATCTGGCTCTCCCTAATTAGCTATCACTGGGGCTTGGCCGTTTTCCCAGCCCTTGATTATCATGCTAGCATTTTGAACTGCTTTTCCAGACATTCTGATCGTCTTGTGACCAACCCCCCCACTTCTGACACAGTGAACGTTTCTTGGTTGCTTCAGGGCCAGGTAGGATTCCCCCCCCCCTTTTTATCATGTTTTGTCTGCCTACCCAACACTGTTAACTGGGACATTGGAGATTTGGCCTAGGATGGTGTCTTAAGTAGATAGTCACTTGGCAAGTAGTGGGGGAGAGAAAGGAGGAGTTCAGTGAACACCTATAACACCCATTTTGGTGAAAGGTAGTTCTCTTGAGCTGCTCCTACATGTCATGAGACCTGGGGGTGGGGGAGGAGGCTCCTGCACCACGTTGATTCCCTTTTTGCACATTTCAAGGGAGAAAACCTAAATAGGTATTAATTTAAAATAAAGTGGCCCAAATTCATCCAAAGTCTTTTGTGTGATCTCATTATACCATGGGTTGCTCAGCAAACAGTCAGTATCAGATATACCATGTCATAATAATGCAATAAATCTAAATTTAATATAGTTTGTATGAAAGGATTCCCTAGAATTGCCTATATGGCCAATAGCAATGGAGAGACCAATAGCAATTTAAATTAGTCCTAGAACATGACTGCATATTTCCAGGTAGCAAATGGGGTGAGAAGGTATCAAATAATGTTGCTGCTCGAAGGCTTTCAAGGCTGGCATCCATAGGTTGTTTGTGGGGTTTTTTTCAGGCTGTGAGGCCGTGTTCTGAAAGAGTTTATTCCTGACATTTCGCCTGCATCTGTGACTGGTATCTTCAGAGAATGGTTAGGCAGAAGTGTGCAGGTGAAACGCTAGGAATAAACTCTTCCAGAACACGGCCTCACAGCCCGGAAAAAACCCACAGACAACCAATGTTGCTGCTCTTATTGTTCCTTCACCCCCTTTTCCCCATAGGTTCTTCCTTTTTACTCTCTTCCAACCCAGACCCAATTGACCTCATGTTAATAGCCTGTGTCTATAGAAGTACTTTACCTGCAGACTCTGATCCAACATTATGGTCAACATATGCTTCTTCCCTTTACGTATTCATATTTCAGAAGTATGGTTACAAAAATAAGATTGGGAGTTCTTCTGATATGAGGTATCTGTTTATTACAATATATTTTTCAATATTTAATGTTTGAGCATCCCTTTCTCTTCTTTTATCAGAATTATAGCTTGTTTACCATCTTGAACCAAACTTCTATTCACTCTCAAAAATTATGTTGTTGCTTATAAAATGTAGGTTATTAATTTCTACTTTGTAAGTGATAGTCTTGAAACATATGTTGCCTATTAACTGGACAGAGGAAGAACCAGTAGTGTGTTCCTTTTTACTTAACCTGAGCAATGACATGACTTAAAAGCCTGGGGAGGGAATCAATATCTTAAACGGAATTAATTTGAACATGCTCTTTTGCTTGATCTCATATTAATGGTGTTGCACAACTGTTTAAATTAAATAACAGAACCTTATGCTGAAATCACAAAAGTAAAATGACCATCTTGTGTTCATTAAGGAATATTAATCACTTCTTCACTTGACAAGATACTTTGCTTTTTATGTTTAGCTTTTCAGATATTGTGAGGAAGACATTCATTGTTATCCAGGCAGGGCTGGTTTAAAGCACCTGCAGGACCCACAGGCGTGTGTGTGTGTGTGGGTGCATCGGTGCAGGAGGCTGCACTGTGAAGGCCCTCATGACTCCCTCCTCGGGTGGGGTGGGGCAGTAGCACTGAGTTGGAGCAGTTGGAGGCTGCTGGAAACCGATGGACTGGCTTGCCTGTATGAGAGTTGGGAGGAGAGGAGAGATTTGAGAGAGAAAGGCTGGTGGGTGAGTAACTGTGAGGGTTCCTCAGGCCCACGGGGGTCATGCAGGGTGGGGTGGGGCAGGGAAAGCTGCAGGGGCGCCCCCCCCCACTCTCCTCATGCAAAAACCGGAGTGAGAAAGAGCGAGCAAGAGCAAGCCCAAAACCTCCTGCAGTGACCATAGGGCCTTTTAAAAAAAGCCATGTCTCCTTCCTCCTTCTTTCCTTCACCCACCAGCAGGACAAGTTGCCCCCCATGTGGCTGAAGCTGGGAAGGGTTTGCTGCTCCCTCACCCCCTCCTCCCAGGAGTTCATCAAAATGCAAGCCAGGTGTGTGTTCCTATATATGTCAGAGAGGGGTGTGAGTGAGGGAGGGAGGGAAGTGTGAGGGTCATCTCTTTCCCTCTCTTTCTCCCTTTCTCTCTCAGGGAAAGGATGGTCCCTTCCCCCTTCAGAAAGGGCTCCTTCCTTCCTTTCTTTCCCTTCCCTTCCTTCCTGTCTCTCTCTTGTCTGATCTCTCTTCTCTCCTTCTCCTGCCTCTCCTGGGAGAAGAGTGCCCCTCTCTTTTTCCCCCCAAGGGTCCCCATTGGGCACCCACACTCCACATATATCCCCACCATCCAATCTTTCCAGCTGCTCTTAAAATGTCCTGGTTTCTCTCCCAGCTCTCCCTTACCCCTTTTGTCTTCAGCTTACTCCCCTTGCTGCCAACTGAGTTCAACCTGCAAAACAAATTTGTGTGTTTGCCTATGTGCCTTCAAGTCATTTCTGACTAAGGTGAACTTATCTTTGGGTTTTCTAGGTAAGATTTGTTCAAAGGGGGTGTGCCTTTGTGTTCTTTTGAGGCTGAGAGAGTGTGACATGCCCAAGGTTACCCAGTGGGTTTTCATAGCTGAGTAAGGATTCAAACTCTGGTCTCCACAGACATAGTGCAATGCTGAAACTTCTTCAACACTCTGGCTCTTTTAACAGAAGAATATAAACAATATAAACAAAACTTTGTAGTAATATTACTGGGAACAATGGTTTTATTGTTGTCACTAAAACACCAGTATCCCATTAGTGTTATGTGAGAGCCATTGGGCTAGAACAGTAGTTCTTAACCTGTCCTTTACCAGGGATCCCCTTTAAATATCTTTTGTTGCCCTAAGACTTAACTCAAGATTTAAAACCCTAATAATAATAGCTAATAATAATAGCTAACAACAACAATAATACAATTACACCATCCATTAAGTTTTCCCTCAGAGGAACTCTTGCTTCTTCCTGAAAGTTTGTGGCTGGAGTGGATTGAATGGCAATGTACAGGCCAAGCCAGCCAGCCTTTGCCATGGTTCCTGTTATGTGGCTGCTCCACTACAGGGAGGAGGTGGGCCAAGCAGCATTCAAGCCTTTGTGGACCCCCTGTGAGGACATAATGGACCCCAGGTTAAGAGCCACTGGGCTAGAGAATGCTCAAAAAGGAACAATGCAACCAGATCTTGAGAAGGGTGCTTGCAGGGGAATTCTGGGAAATGTAATCCAAAAGTCACTTTCCCAGGCTCTGAATGCAGCCTAGAATCATAGGACTTTTTCAGACATCTCATATACACCACAAGCAGCCTCCTTGTGTTGCGAGGCTGCTGCACTGTAGGGCGTTGCTTTCGGATGACACTCTCCCCTGCCGGTACTGTTGCGGTACCACAGGGACATTTGAGTGTTATATTTGGCCAGTTTTTAATCACAAAAGTAGAATCATAGGGCTGGAAGAGACCCCAAGGGCCATCCCATCCAATCTGCTTCTGCCCTGCAGGAACACACAATCAAAGCCCTTGCAACAGATGGCCATCCAGCCTCTGCTTAAAATCCTCCAAAGAATGAGACTCCACCACACTCCAAGGCAGCATATTCCACTTCCTAACAGCCCTTACTGTCAGGAAGTTCTTCCTAATGTTTAGGTGGAATCTCATTTCCTGTAGTTTGAACCCACTACTCTGTGTCCTAGTGTCTGGAGCAGCAGAAAACAAGCTTGTCCCATCCTCACGATGACATCCCTTCAAATATTTAAAAATGTCTATCATGTCACCTCTTAACCTTCTCTTCTCCAGGCTAAACATGCCCAGCTCCCTAAGCCGGTCTTCATAGGGCATAGCTTCCAGACCTCCCACCATCCTTTTCAGTATCCATCTTGAATTGTGGTGCCCAGACTGGAGACAATATTCCAGGTGAGGTCTGACCAAAGCAGAATGGAGTGGCACTATTACTTTCCTTGAATTAGACAGTATACTCCTTTTAATGCAACTCAGAATCACATTGGCTTTTTTTTTTTTTGCTGCTGCAACCCACTGCTAACTCATGTTCAGCTTGTAGTCCACTCTTCCTTTTCTTTGAGGAAATCTACAGCATTATGTTAATTGATAATAAACAAAAAATATTATGTTAGCAACTATAACATTGGTGGCAAATTATGTAATATAGTAGCCCCCCCTTTATCCACGGGGATTGGTTCGGGGGGGGGGCGTAGATACCAAAAACTGTGGATAATAGTGAACACCACTGAAAATAATGGGACTTCTGGTTTAAAATACTATAGAGTTGCTTAGAAGGACCTAGAAAATAGCTAGAGAGGACGCATTTTAGGAAGACTCTATGGTAGGTGTGCTGTTTTGTGTCCTGTGGATAACTGAATCAGTGGATAATGAATCAGTGGATATGGGGGTCCCACTCTAATCTGAACATCCTAGGTTATGTTACATTGACCTGAGATAAACATATGGGCCCCCCAAAATAAAGTGCTGCAGGGCCCCCCAAAATCCCTTAAACCAGCCCTGCATCCAGGCTATCAAATAAATAAATAGCAATGTAAAAAGAAAAGAGTTGCCTGCAAATTTCTCCTTACAATAAGGAGTAATATTGCAATGTGGTGACTTGGATTGTTTTTCTTGCAATGTGGTGACTGGCATTTAACCACTGCACCACCAGACTGGCCTTCTCTACCATGATCACCATGGCAGCAACCAGGAGCAAGAGACAGGAGAGGTGAGATTCCTCCTCCCCCTCCCTCCCCCCATCATGGCCAGCCACAGATAATTGAATCCGCAGTTGGTGAATAAGCAGATGCGGGGGGTGCGACTGTATATCCTTTATTAATGCTTCTAGAGTCTACTTCTGCTATCTTTCCCCACATATACTTGTTGTAAGAGAAGTCTCCTTTGTTTGTGAAATGCTCAAGTTGAAAAGGTAACTGAGAGAGGAACTCATATATTGAGTGAATCCAAATCCAAATTGGGTGAAAGTTAGGCTAATTGTGCTTGATATTATATTATAGTGTTCCCACTTGTAAATTCTCTATTCACATGCTGCTTCTAACCACTCCCACTTTGAGAGAACTGAAACAATTCAAAGAACGTGCAAAGTTAGAGGTTCTATATCATGTAAACAAAAGGAATCTTTCTGAGAAGTAATGTTAATAACAACATTGATGTGAAACACAAAACCAGATTGCAATGATAGGTAGCATATATCTGTGAATCTGTAGATTCACCTGCCATCACTGACTACAGTGGGTCCTCATATCAGCTGGGGTTTGGTTCCAGGACCCCTCATGGGTACCAAAATCCGTGGATACTGAAATCCCATTATATACTGTGGTGTAATGAAATGGTGTTCCTTTATATAAAATGGTGAACAGCAAGGTTTGCTTTTTGGAATTGTTTTTCTGAATATTTTCAAACTGTGGTTGGTTGAATCCATGGATGCAGAACCTGTGGATACACAGGGCTAAATGTATATCATGTATACAAGATGTTTGGCATCCTAAATGTTACTGTTACTCAATGTATCTCCATGCATCACACCAGGAGTGGGCAACATTTTGTCTTTTGAGGGCCACATTCACTCATAGCTAATCTTCTGGGGGCAGCATAACAAAAATGGATAGAGCTGAACTGGCAGTAGGTGGTGTCAGAACTAAAAGGTAGCAAGGGCATCTTTTACTTTCATTTCTTCTGCCACCTCATTTTCCTTCTCTTTCTGACACTTTGTCTTCTCTCTCTTGTTCCCTCCATGACTAAGCCGCTTTAGGAAGGACAAACTGCTTTTGCCAAGGGGTCGTTTACACAGGCAAATATTCCTCTAAATATACCGCTAAGATAGCTCATAGTTCCCACGGATCGCAGCACAGCATCACCTCATTCAGAAGGGGGAAAGGTAAAACACCCAAATATAGCGTGCCAAGGGATGTCGCTATTTTTGCCGGCATATTTGCAATGTAGTGCTTTATTGGCAGTGTAAACTAAGGGCTGCATCAGATCTGCATTGTGATTGGTTGCTATGATATAAGGGGCGGGCTTAAAAGAGAGGGACTGCGTTCAGTAGCATCAGGAAAATCCTCTCTGCTATTTTGCAGAAGGTCTGCCAAGAAAAAGGATTCCAAAGACCTTTCAGTCATAAAGTTCCCATCTGGTCAGCTGTGCTTGCGGGAGGGGGAGAGAGAGAGAGAGAGAGAGCATGAGCGAGAGAGAGGGGGGAGGGAGGGGGAGGCTGGAAAAACTTGCAATAGGTTCACCTTAGGATCCACGGCATGGCAGCAAGGTCTTTTAGCAGAGAGATTATTGTCCCTCTGCTTCACGGAGTGAGTTCATTTACAGGCAGATTTACAGAGACACAGAGCCACTACTTTGATCTTCCGCCCTGCTATTTCGGCAGTCTGTGAGTCTGTCTATGCCCTTCCCCATACAGCCTTTGTCTGCTTGGGAGGCCACGCCCCCCACACTTTTTCAAGTCTGAACGTAAAACTGGCATAATTTAAAAAAAAAAAAAACCTGACTGGCACAGCTGCAGAAAAGAATTAAAACTCAAGTTGCCACAATAAATCTGCTGTGTAAACCAGCCCCAAGAGTGTGAATCAATCAGTAACAATGGTCTTCTCAAACTGAACAGAAAGTTACAGGAAATGAGGTCATGAGCTACGTGCTGCCCATTAAGGTTGCATTGACATGCATATTTACCTGGAAATCAGAACTCATAAAGTTTACTTTTTAGTAGTCAAGTATAGGCTTGTAGTATAAGAGGGAAACATTATTCATAGGTTTTCCCCTTCTTTAAGTGAATAAACTGACCATTTTTATTCTGAAAAAAAGCAGAAAATTCTGCTATGGTTGGAACATTATATCTGAATCAGGGCCCACAGCACTCCCACCCCCATCGGCTATTTTATAGACTCATAGAAACCTAGATTTGGATGGGGCCACAAGGGCCACCTAGTCCAACCCTCTGCCATGTAAGAGTACACAACTAAATCACTCCTGAAAGACACCAATCCAACATCTGTTCAAAAACCTCCCAAAAACGGAGAGTCCACAACTCTCTGAGGCACTGTATTCTACTGTCAAGCAGTTCATATTTGACCCTGAAGATGTTCTTGGCAGTAAACAGCTCCTTTAGAAGGGACAAGAAATTTCTGAAAAGAAACCATTGTGAATCAGAATCATGCTCTTTTTGTTCTGTTTCACACAGTTAAGTAAAGTAAAAGAAAAGAAAAAGTCCAGTTTAAATATCCCATTTCAAAAAGTGCAAACCACATTATCTGAATTTGGCCCTATGGAAATCATTATTTCAGAATATTTTTGAATTATAATTCCTATCTGAAAAAAAATTATACATTATGGTGCATAGCATAATACTATATGTAATGGCCTGCTACGTACTTGATAATCCAACTCTTTTAGCAGTTCTAACCAGGGAGGGGAAAAAAAATAAGATAATTAGGGTTGTTGTTTTTAAATGTCTATACTTATGCACACATTTTTATAAAACACTTGAAATTCAGATTTCAAAGTAAATCACAACAGTAAAAACCTATCATATGAAACAATACATATTCCATTTTGCAATATGGAAGGACTGGAAAAAAAAAGGTTTGCCTTCACCATAAACATATACAGTATATATAGGAAACGTTAGAACATGTCTACTATTTTAGAGAAGAGTATTCCATGGAGTGAGCACTAGATGTCCTTCCCATGTCTTGAATGACTACTGAATGTATTTCAGGAGCATGTGACACCAGCAGGAGGGCCCTCCAGATGAACTTATTGGCAAAATTGGTCTATAAAAAGGGAAAATGTGCTCCCTCAGATAAGCAGGCCACAAGCTGTTTAGGTCCTTAAACACCAACAATGAAACCATAGATCTGGCTGGTTACAAATAGGTAGAATAGTCCCTTTTTCCAGAGATTAAAAACTGTACTAACTTCACTCAGGAACTTAGTTGAATGATACTGAATAAGCTACAGTTCCAAAACAGTTTTGCAGCTATAGTTATAGATCCAGCTACAATTCCAAAATAGAACTTCTTCAGCTACATTTCCAAATCAGTTTTAATGACATATCTGAAGGGCAGTTTTTAGGATATATCTGAAGGGCAGCTATTTGGGATGTGAAAATATGTCAGTTGCTGAGGTTCTCAGTTTCCGACAACATTATTGTTATATCTCATTTCTATACAGAGTTGCAAGAGGACTCCCCCCCCCATGTGTGCATGCACACACACACACGCACACAGTGAAGCATGGGCATTTGTGTTCATTTTCTGTCTCTCCCCTTGAATGTACTGAAACATACTGAAACCCCTGTCAATTTAGACTGAGGAACTGACGGCCCTTGCCATTTGTTAGCTAACCTGAGGCTTGTCTACACTGGCCAGAATACTCCACATTCTAGCAAGAATATTACAGCCCTGGACCTGTGGCATCCCCCCCCCATTACCTGTGCTCACATTGCAGCAATGGAGGGGTGTCCTCACACCCACAGACCATGTATGAAGTGGAGCTTCTCTTCCCTATGCCAATTGCATCTCCTGAGGTCAGGAACAAAGTGCCTGCCCATGGTCACATAGCTGGATGCCTCACAGTGACCTCAGCAGATACCACATATGTGACCTGGCCAGGAAATGGCTGCACCAGTCACCTTAGGGCCCATGCATGTGGGCATCCCCCCCACAGCATTGTGGTAACAGAACTCACTGTTTTCTTCAGAAAAAAAATGTGGCAAACAGTGAGGGTTTTTTTTAACCATGTGTCTGCTCCATTTTAAGGGACATTTGTCCTGGATTCTCATTGGAACTGCCCTGACATTATCCAGACAATTGGGACTAAAAACAGAGCAAAAACCCTGCATTGTCCAAACTACTGGTCATGGGAATGAGGGGAGACTGTTTCATTTGGTCCTTCAAGACAAAGCCATAGATTCAGTCTGGAGTGCCGGTATCATGTTATGGTCACCTAGGCATCAAGTTTATGATAGTGGTTAAAATCAAACAGGGAGATTTAACAGCAATATTCCACTTAAGCATCCTTAAGTCTTGGAATTGCAAGATATTTATATGGGAGAATGAGCAGATGCTTTAGTAATCTTTTGAGCTATTTACTATATACTGTATCAATGTCTGGGTACCTTGCTTGCATTCTATTCCGTTATATTGTATTGCACACAAGACATTCATTACACAAGTAAGCTGTTAGACTTTCATATAAAGCCACATATCAGAACCACTTCTCCTTTTCACCATAATGGTAACTATATTTATCTTGCATAGTTAACTAGCTTTATTAGCCACATCAGCATTTTTGGGTTGTTTAGCAAATTATCAGCTTGGAAAAGATTAACAGATTAGAAAGCTAGGCCAAAACTAACAAAATGAATTTCAGCAGGGAGAAATGTAGGATACTACGCTTGGGCAGTAAAAATAAAATGCACAGATATAGGATGGTGACACCTGGCTTGATGGCAGTACAAGCAAAAGGGATCTAGGAGTCTTAGTGGACCACAAGCTGAACATGAGTCAGCAGTGTGATGCAACAGCTAAAAAAGCCAATGTGATTGTAGGCTGCATTAATAGGAGTATAGTGGCTAGCTCAAAGGAAGCAATAGTGCCACTCTGTTCTGCTTTAGTCAGACTCCATCTGGAATATGGTGTCCAGTTCTGGGCACCACAATTCAGGACGGATATTGAGAAGCTAGAACGTGTCCGGAGGAGGGCAACCAGGATGGTGGGAGGTCTGGAAGCCATGCCCTATGAGGAGTGGCTTAGGGAGCTGGGCATGTTTGGTCTGGAGAAGAGAAGGTTGAGAGGGGACATGATAGCCATGTTTAAATATTTGAAGGGATGTCATACTGAGGATGGGGCAAGCTTGTTTTCTGTTTCTCCAGAGACTGGGACACAGAGCAATGGGTTCAGTCTACAGGAAAAGAGATTCCACCTAAACGTTAGAGCTGCTTGGAAGTGGAATGCACTGCCTCAGAGTGTGGTAGAGTCTCCTTCTTTGGAGGTTTTTAAACAGAGGTTGGATGGCCCTCTGTTTTTTTATTGTGTATTCCTGCATGGCAGGGGGTTGGACTGGATGGCCCTTCTGGTCACTTCCAACTCTATGATTCTATGGTTCTAAAAGGAGTTTGGAGGCTACATCACAGCTTCCTCTTCATCCATTGCAGACTGCAGAGCAGTCCAGTTGCTATCCCCTCTGATCTTCTTTAATCTCTTCCTAGCATCCAACCCAGCTTTTAGGCTTTTCCCTTTATTTCAGTTTGTACTCTCTAGCAGACCCTGTTTGTGTCAACAATCCTCTTCACCAATCAGATTGTTGGGGCTAATATAAACAAACTGTGCATAGTTAAATCTAGACTTTAGGCTGTGATCCAACCTGTTTCATCAGCTGGTCAATTGCTTCAGTCATCTTGGCATCTGCTCTGAGTTTATTCTTGATCATGTCTGGTGGATTTTCTCTTATCTTGTTTACACTTGAACAGGTATTCTGCCCAGAATTAGGCTGTCACTGGTTTTCATTAACACACACATTCCTTAGCACACAAAGCTTTCTGCTTTCTATTTTAGACCTTATGTTTTGGGGGGTTAAATTCAGCAAAGTGTAAGCCAAATTAGCATCCAGCGAGTATCAGTACACATTTTAATGATGTACATATTTTTGTGTGCAATTTTACATTGACGGAATTATGTTGATGTACAGTGGTCACATTAATAGTTAGGTATGTTATGGAAATGTATGCATGGTTTGTGCACATTTTTGTTTCTTTTCAAACTACATGGGAACCCTATTAAGTTATAGATTTCCAAGGCAAGAGGCATTGCACTGTCTTGCTGGACTTGGGAGATATACATTTCAGTATGGAAATGTGAATTTAACATATTTCTTTTCCATCCTAAAGCTGCTATGCATGAATGGTAGGTTACAAGTTGAGTTCCAGAGTCAAAGTACTGCATTGGCATCCTGATAGGCTTTCAACACATGGGTTAAGTATCATGTTTGATTGGATTACTCTTTACAATACTTAAAACTTACTCCTTTAACAGTAATTTCAGCCCCTTTCTCTATGATCTAAAAGTCATGATGCTGTTTTGAAGTTGAGGAAATAGAGTCAGTGTATTGCTCTAACAAATCACAGCATCCTTTCTCAAGCTATACTCTTCCCCAGGGAAAAACTAGACATGCATTAAAGCTGTGAATTGTAGATGTTCTTTGCTAGGGAGAAAGATCCAACAGCTTGATATTGATTGCATTTGGCATGGTGTGTGTGTGTTTATCCAGATCCCTTTTCTGTCTTCTCACATTTTGAGTAAAGAAAATATCTATACATCCTCCCATTTCCTTTTAAATTGTCCAAGAGATGACAGTGCTCCTCCTCTCCATTCCCCCTGTCACTACTGCTGCCACCAGAGCAATCAACATCACAGAGGAAGGAAGAAAGGAGGTGATATCCCCCTCCCCTTTGCCCCCCTCCAGTCACTACTCCTGGCACCAGAGCCATCTTGGGGAAAGGAAAAACTTTCCCCATCACAACTGCCGTCACTGGAGCCATCACGGGGGAAGGGAGAAGGGAAGCTAGATCTCTCTTCCTCTTTTTCCTTCCTGCCCTTGTCACAACTGCCACCAATGGAGCCATCCCAGAGGAAGAGAGAAGGAAGTCTAGATCTCTCCTCCTCCTCTCCCTCCCCCCTGTTGCCACTGCCTCCACCAGAGGCATCATGGAGGAAGGGAGAAGGGAGGGAATTTCTGCCTTCCTCCTCTTCCTTCACCCCCTCCCTATCGCCAGCCCCACCACCAGAGCCATCACGGGGGATGGGAGAAGGGAGGGGAGATCTCTCCTCCTCCTCCCCCTTCCCCCTACCATTGCCAACCATGGATAACTGAATCAGCAGGTGGTCCTACTCTATTGAAGTCAAGCTGATTGATCTGCAGTTTCTTGGATCTTCTTTTTTTTTCTTAAAGAGCAGGACACTGTTTGCCCTCCAATCCTTTGGCACCTCCTCTCTTCTCCAAGTATGATGGCAAATGGTTCAGAGAGTACATCAAGTTCCTTCAGTACTCTGGCATGTAGTTCATCTTACCCTGCAGATTTGAACTCATTTAGGTTAGTTATGGGATTCCTGACTAACTTCCCATCAATCTTGATTTGCAATCCAGATTCCTTCCCAAGATCTCTGCTACTGCATGGAAGCACAGAGTTCTCTTTTGGGGAGAAAACTGAAGCAAAACAGGCATTTTGCCTTTTCATTGTGATTTGTTAGCCTTTTACCATTCTTGTTGAATTGTGGCCCCAATGTCACCTTCATCATTCTTTTGCCTCAAATGTATCTGAAAAAAACCCCTTTTTGTTGTTCTTTGCTTGCCCAGCCAGTTTCAGCTCATTTTGAGCTTTAGCTTTCCTTGTACTATTCCTGCAAGCTTAGGCTACACATTTGTACTCTTCCTTGGTGATTTGGCCTTCCTTCCATTCTATATACATACTCCTTTTTTTCCACATCCTCCTTGAGTTTGCAGTTCAGACACATTGGCTTTTTCAGATGTTTCCCATTTTTCTTCTTCCATGCAATTATTTGTGATTGTGGTTTTTTGCAACTCCTTCTTCAAAGACTCCCATTCTTGCTGGTTGTCTTTTCCCCCCTTTAGCATGTCTAGCCATGGGAATCCTACCCAGTATTTCCCTGAACAGCTTTCCTGAAATCATCTTTCTTGATATCCAAGCTCTGTGGTTGACTATACTCTTCTTTGCCCTGTCCCACAATTGTGAATTCTAGTATTGCATGGTCACTTCCTTCTAAAGTATCTTCCTGTTGACATGGTACTCCTGATAAGATTTCCACATCAACTCAGACACTTATAAACAGGTTAGCCAAATGTGTTTTACTTCATTTATTCAATCATTTTAAGCATTCACAACAAAAGGGTTTAGTTGTCTTCACTTCATGATGGTGAATGACATCCTATTGTCTTTTTGCAGAGAATGTTTAGAAAGATGATTATTTCAAGTGGAATTTTTTTAAACAGCAACTCTATCCAGGTTGGAGATTTTACAATGAGGATATTACTATGATCAATATTGGCTCAAATACAGACAAAACAACAAAAAGGTTTCAAGAAGAATCTGGTCATCCTATGGGGAAATTGGGTGACACACAGAGAAAGTGAAGACATTGCTTCCAGAACAGCCACAGCATAGTAGTGTGTGCCTATTTCAGCACTGGTGGATCTAAGCATATTAAAAGTGTGACCATAGATTATGAAACTAAATGAGAGGCCATACAATATGAAAAAAATTGCACTCATATGGTCGATATGTAAGTGTCCTAGAGGTTTGATATGTTCTAAGCATACTGTTCTTACTGTTCTGACCATAAGACAGAATAATGTAAACTAATGACAAGTAACAAGTTCACTGCCCTAAAACTTGTGTTAATTAGTCACTTTTCCATTTTAATGCTAAGATACACACTGGAATACTTTCCCAAAGAGGTTAGAGGAAGAGTGGCCCAGCTGACATATATGTTGATCTGAGGGCACTGAGTGGTGTATTCATGCCCATAATTGTTCTTCTATGAGAGTTCAATTGAGATGTCAAGGACTGCCTGGATTCATCAGCACAGTTGCCATTAGAACACTGCATTCAATGAGAGACATTTTTGAATTGGCCTGATTAGGCCCATTGTATTCTAAATTGTTTGTTCTCAGGGAAGTTGATAATCATCATGATAAAGATTTCTCTGCAACCCTTATATAGTGTGACCTAGTTCCTTTGCTCCCAGAGAAACTGCTTTAGATTATTAATTCAGAAAGGCAGTGCCCCTCCCCACTGACATAAAGGCTGGCAGTGGGTAGGAGGTTTCATAGGCTTGTCAGCATTTGAATTTGTCCATCTGTCTCTGCCTATAATAGCAATTTCCACAGCAACTATAACACATTAATTCCTAACTAGGGATGTTGATGAAGTTCACAAAAAAGTGCTCATAATACAAGCCATCACTCCTAATAATGCTTATTTTTATTATGAGTCAGCCACCCTTATTTTGAAGCTCTTATTTGGTTTATAATTAATGAGATACATTTCAAGCTGATGTCCTGTTTTGCACCCACACAATCAGCGTTATTAAAGATCAGGTCACAGAAACTGATTGCTATCTTCACAGCCTGATCAGGACATTGTTAGTTTCATTTCTTACTTGGAAGAAATACAGTTGTCCCTCCATATTCATGGATTTGGCATTCATGGATTAAAGTATCCATAACTTGAAAATATTAGTAAAAAAAAAACCAAAAAGCAAACCTTGATTTTGCCATCTTATATAAGGGACACCATTTTGCTATGCCATTGCATATAATGGGACTTGAGTATTCACAGTTTTGAGTATTCACGGGGTGGGGTGGGGTGTCCTGGAATCAAACCCCAGCAAATGCGAAGGGACAACTATAGTCTTTCTTTCCTGGTAGCTGCATTGTAGCCCATTGCTTGAAGGATGCTAGTACTCACTTTCTTTATTACCACTTCTAACAGTCAATCCTTAGTGCAAGGACTTTTTCAGACACTCTAATGCTCTGCCCTCGGAGGTCAGGAGGAGGATGCCACTGTCCCACTTCAAGCAGTCACTTCAGCACGCCCCGTCCTCCTTCCATCCTTCGTTCATTCTCCCTCCGTGCTGGAGTGATGAAAAAGGTGCTGCTTTTTATTGACTGAAACTTCTGTAAATAAAAGGCAGCATCTTTTTCGTCCCTCCAGCATGGAGGAAGGGAGAACAAATGAAGGATGGGAGGAGGACAGGGTATGCAGAAGTGACTGCTGGAAGCGGGATAGCGGCATCCTCCTCCTGACCTCTGTGTTTTGTTTTTTTTAGGGCATCTGATAAAGTCCTAAGGCTCCAAATTCAGAGGAGGATGAGCAATGTTCTGCTGGTGAAGGGTACCACAGCCTGGGGAAGTTCCTTTTGGACTATGAATCCCCCAGCCAGAATGGCCAGTGGGGGAAGACTGGGACTTGTGGTAGATGACAAACAGAATACCTCCCTGTACTCCTACACCAACATTTCCAAGTGGTGTTTCATGAACTAGCAGCAGTCACCAAATCAATACATATCAATTTGGAATCCTGAAGTAGAATTCTTAATCATTTCTAAATGTGTCCCAAATACAGTTCAAACAGAGGGGTCCCATCACATTGATGTTACAATGGCAAGGGTTGGGCCAGGAACTAGAACTCCTCCTGGCTCTTCTGATCTTGGAAACAGATATGAAGGGAAAACAGAGGCCTATTCACACTATGTAATTATAGCACTATGATTCCATCCCATGGAATCCTGGGTTGTAGTTTGGTGAGTTACTAGAGGCACTTTTTGGCTGAGAATTTCAAATGCCCCTCCCTAAACTTCCAAACCCAGGATCCCACAGGACAGAACCATGGCAATGAAATGATAGTGGCATAGTGTGAGTGGGACACCAGTAAATGGACCCATCTGTTGAAGATCTGCTTACAAAGTAGTATGATAAAGCAGAGTAGGATGGAGGTTCCTTTTTAATAGCTGGGCACATGGCAGAATTGGTCCAGTGCCTGCAGCCATTCCCATAATGCCTTACACACAGCCTTAACTACAGTAAATATGATACACAGGGAGTCCCCAACCTTTGCCAGGCTCTGCACTGTTAGGATTTTTTTGGATGACGGTTTATAATGCTAGCAGCCTCGTCCCCATTGCGAGGCTGCAGTGCTGCAGGGCGTCCCTTTCGGATGACGCTCTGCCCTGCTGATCCTCTGCCAGTACTGTTGCATAACTGCGGGGACGCAGCAGCGTTATATTTGGCGGTTTTCTAATCACGAAAGTTGATTGTGATTAGAAAACTGCCAAATATAATGCTGCTGCATCTCCGTGGTTACACAACAGTACTGGCAGAGGATCAACAGGGCAGAGTGTCATCTGAAAGTGACACCCTGCAGCGCTGCAGCCTGGCAACGGGGATGAGGCTGCTAGCGGCATAAACCCTCATCCGAAAAACTTCCTTACTGTCACAACCTGTACAACATGAAGGTTCATGAATTGTGACACTGACTCGTCCTAGTAGACCACAAGTTGAACATAAATCAACAGTGTGTGCGGCAGCTAAAAAGGCCAATGCAATTTTGGGCTGTATCAATAGAAGTATAGTGTCTAGATCAAGGGAAGTAATAGTGCCGCTCTATTCTGCCTTGGTCAGACCTCACCTAGAATACTGTGTCCAGTTCTGGGCACCACAATTCAAAAAGGATATTGACAAATTGGAGCATGTCCAGAGAAGGGCAACTAAAATAGTGAAAGGTCTGGAAACCATGCCTTAGGAGGAGAGACTTAGGGAGCTGGGTATGTTTAGCCTGGAAAAAAAACGGTTAAGAGGCGATATGGTAGCCCTGTTTACGTATTTGAAGGGATGTCATGCTGAGGATGGAGCAGGCTTGTTTTCTGCTGCTCCAGAGACTGGAACACGGAGCAATGGATGCAAGCTCCAGGAACAGAGATTCCACCTCAACATGAGGAGGAACTTTTTGACAGTAAGAGCTGTTCGGCAGTGGAACACATTCCCTCGGAGCATGGTGGGGTCTCCTTCCTTGGAGGTCTTTAAACAGAGGCTGGATTGCCATCTGTCAGGGATGCTTTGATCAAGATTTCCTGTGTGGCAGGGGATTGGACTGGATGGCCCTCATGGTCTCTTCCAACTCTACAATTCTATGATTCTATGACTCTTCACTCCCTGTTTTAATAATAATAACAATAGCAAAATTTATTTATATCCTGCCCCTCTGCGAACAATCAGGGTGGCTTACAACAGTAAAATAGTACATAGTATAAAACAACTCAAAATCCCTTCCCCCCCTTAAAACATTATTAGATCAATACAAATTAAAATCAACTTACAATACAATTGTTGTTAAAAACCTTCCTAGCGAGCAGCATCAGTTAGGAGCTCCAGAATCAACTTCCAGATGGGGTTCTTGAGGCTGGGATTAGCTATTCTAGAAAAACCTGCCTGAAGAGATCTGTCTTGACAGCCTTTTTAAAGCTGTCTAACAATGTCAATAGGCAGATCTCATCCGGCAGGCCGTTCCACAATTTGGGGGTGATAGCCGAAAAAGCCCTCTGGGAGGTGGTCGCAAGCCTAGATCTTTGTGGCTGCAATAAATTCCTCCCAGAGGACCAGAGAGCGCAGGGAGGATTATAAGGGAGAAGGCGGTCCCTGAGATAGCTTGGACCCAAGCCATTTAGGGCTTTAAAGGTGATAACCAACACCTTGTATTGGGCCCGGAAGCTGATAGGCAGCCAGTGGAGGGACCTCAAAACCAGAGTAATGTGGTCCCTCCTAGATGTTCCAGAGACAAGTCTGGCTGCCATATTTTGTACCAGCTGTAATTTCTGAACCAAGCACAAGGGGAGCCCAATGTAGAGTGCATT
Organism: Gambelia wislizenii; assembly: GCA_030847615.1. NCBI lineage: Eukaryota > Metazoa > Chordata > Lepidosauria > Squamata > Crotaphytidae > Gambelia > Gambelia wislizenii. The sequence goes on along the minus strand of JAUMIR010000003.1, from coordinate 210,364,256 downwards.
ACAGAAATCAAGACGTGAGGTTACCAGTGCATGCACAACAGTCTCAAGATCCCTTACTTCCAGAAAAGGGTGCAGCTGGCGTATCAGCCGAAGCTGATAACATGCACTCCTGACTGTCACATTTATCTGATTTGTCATCAGGAGCGATGAGTCAAGGAGCACCCCCAGACTGCAAACACAGTCACTGGAGGAGAGTGTGACCCCATCCAGGACTGGAGGTTGCAACCCAATTCTTGGTTTCGGAGCCCCTACTGTGAGCACCTCCATCTTGTCTGGATTCAGTCTCAATCTGTTTTTCCTCATCCAGCCCATTACTGCTTTAAGACACTCATTGAGAGAAGAGATGCCATCAGAATTTGAGGCGGATGAACGAGATACGGAGAAATAGATCTGAGTGTCATCAGCGTACTGATAACACCCTGCTCCATAAATCCAAATGATCTCATCAGGGACAGAATAGCACCCTGTCGTACTCCACAGGTGAGCTCCCTTTTACTGGAGCTACTGTCCTTGAGCAGCACTTTCTGGGACATGCCTGAGAGGAAGAACCAGAACCACTGCAAAGTAGTGCCTCCGATGCCTAACTCCCTCAGGCAAGCCAGAAGAATGCTGTGATCTATCGTATCAAAAGCCGCTGAGAGGTCTAGGAGCACCAACAGGGTCACACTACCCCTGTCGATGCTCAGACGCAGATTGTCGGTGAAGCAACCATGGCAGTCTCAACCCCAAAGCCTGTCCTGAAGCCAGTTTGAAATGGGTCTAGATAATTGGTTTCATCCAAGACATCTTGGAGTTGAAGGGCAACCGCCCTCTCGAACACCTTGATATTGTTCTAAATATCTTGATGGTTCCAAGTGCATGCACCCAATGATTGTCTCCTCAGTCAGTTTTCCTCACTTCTGAATTTTTAGTGTGCTAATGTGTGTACAAGTGCAACACAAACACCTTTGTGCTCAACCAGTAACCTCTAGTGCCGGATGAAAATGGATAGAGATGTCTTTCCATTGAAAATGTAGGGAATTTTTTATTGGAGTAAGACCATTCTACTAAAAAAATACACCCGACCGCAAAAGGCCATAACAATAATACAAAAACAATACTAATTATTTTCCTCTTTTCTTACTAATACAAAAGTAAATCTATCCTAACACTAATGTATTTTTCCCTTTAATCTAAACACACTATAATCACATTATATTTACACATTATAATTATACCTACTTAGAATGAAAAAAACCCCAATAAAATATAATTAAAAATAAAAATACAAAATAATACAAAATTAATAAAATATTTATTTAAAATATCATTTTATGTTATTGCTGGGGTCGTCTCACTAAACCACGGCCAAAACTTTTTCCAAGGATAGCTTGGCAATTTCTCTTTTTCACTCAGAGCTAAATTTTCAATTACATTCTTCACATAATAGGCAGTGCCTTTTACATCCTGCAGATTTTGACTTTTCACCTCCTTTTGTCTCTGGAAAACTAACCCTAACATCACATAGAGGTTTACCAGGCGCACCGTGGACCAGGGCACTTTCCAAAACCTCTCAGGCATGGCGGAACCAGGCTCCTTCCTCTTCCTCTTTTGGCCCACTGACTTTCTGGGTCCCCTGACACCCTCTGGAGGCTCAGTCCCCGAAAGCACTGTCTCCCAAGCCTGCTGTGCCAAATCTGGCCAATCCAGGACCCGGGCCACATCCTCCCATGTTTCCCGGGTACTCGGGCAGTCCTGGACAAAATGTCTGATCGTCTCCTTTTGTGCCACGCCACTCAAAATCTCAGCCTTTTTACATTTCAGACGTGGACAGGTCTGCTCATCCTCTGCGGTCCATGGTCTCTTTCCCCTCAGATTAAGAACCTGATGGTAGAGCCTCCACCTCAAGTCCCACAACTTTTTGGGGACCCTTTTGTCCATGAAATACTAAATTGGGTTAGTCTGGTGATTTAGGTATTCTGATAAATCTAGTTTGGCCTGACGCTTTTGCAAAAACGGGTTAACACAAATCTCCTCCATTATTTTCCTGTACAAACTCCTCTTGATGCTCTGACCTGGTCTGTCTTCCCCCTTCAACTCCTCAGCATGAATTTTATATTTCTTTATGTAAAAAACAAAATCTTTCAAATAATCTGGTGCTTTCAATTTTTCAGGTAAAGAAAACCTAAAACTTAATGAGCCTTCCTCCCACCAAGTCTTTCCCCATCTAGTCCCTATCCAGCACTCACAAAACAAAACTAGCCAAGCCTGAGGTTGAGTCTGACCCTTTTGTAACAGAGAAACTTTCCCAAAGTTTTGAGCAGAAAAGATGGCGATGAACTTAGGTCCCAGGGCTGGGAAGTCTAGGCCCCCTTGTTCTACCTGCCCATAAGCCACTGCCCTTGCCAGGGGGAATGTGGCCATTCCCCAAAGGAACTTGAAGAGAACCCGATCAGCTTCTTTAATCACTGAATCTGGAGGTGGGAAAACAGCCGCCAAGTTGGCTGCCACCGGAAGCAGGTAGGTATTTACAAAAGCGGCTCTCTGGTAAATGGTCAGCTTCCATCTCTGCCAGAGGGCCACCCTCTCCTTCACTTTTTCCAACCAGCGATACCAATTTTCTTTCCCTCCCTCTGGAGCCAACGCAAAATTCAGCCCCAGGATCTTCACCCTATCCATCTTTGCCTCTTGCTCTGCTTGCCACCTTTCCTTTTCTCCAACTACGTCCTTTAGAGGAATAGCTGCCATCTTGTCCTCTGCAGCAAAAATCCTGATCAAAAAACTCTTTTCCATCTTAAGTCGAGCACCAGAAACTCAACCGTAGGCCTCAAAAGCATCTTTAATCTTTCTAACTTCCATCCTGTCCTTAACCAAGAAGGACACATCATCAGCATGGGCAACAAATTTAACAGATTCATATCGAACCAACCATGAACTGTCCAATGGATGCGGAATTTGGATCCCCGAGATGCTCTTGTCCAAACTAATCTTACACAGAATAGCATCCAAAGCAATAACATACAAAAGAGGGCTTAGGGGACAACCTTGCCTCACCCCAGAATTTAACTTAATCCTCTTTCCTCTATGACCATTGACTTGCAAAACTACCTCTGCATCCCTATAAAAAAATTTAACTAAAGCAATAAATCTCTCTGGCACCCCTTTCCACTTGAGAGCTTCCCATAGGAACGTATGATCTACATTGTCAAAAGCTTTCATCTGGTCGACCTGTAGGATTTGACCAGTCCAAGCTCCCTCCTTGTTGAGTCGGAACACTTCCCGAAACAAACAAAGAGAGTCCACCATAGTCCTACCCGGCACAGCACTGGTCTGTGCTTCCATCACAATCTTATCAGCCACCTTAGCCAGCCGATTGTTCAGTATTTTTGCCAACATGCGGTAGTCTACGTTGGTCAGAGCTATGGGGCGCCAGTTTTTTGGGAGGGTAGGATCACCCTCCTTTGGGAAAAAAATCAGGACCCCTTGATAAAATGTCTCAGGGAGCTCATTATTATCCCACAAAAAATTAAACAAAGTTGTTAAAGGGGGAACAATCCACTTCCTGTAAACTTTATAAAAATTCCAACTGAGGCCATCTGGGCCAGGGGCAGACTTACCCTTCCCTTGAACTATGACCTCATGAACTTCTTGTTCTTCTATAGGAGAGACCAACCTCTTCCTGTCCTCTGGACTCAGACCCTTATAGATGGTGCCCATCTGGTCCTCTGAAAAAGCTTGAAAAAAACCCTTAATCTCTTCTATATCTATATTTTTCCGAGCATATAACTGCCTGTAATATCCTTCCATGATATCCAGCATCTCACTTGGTCTAAATACAATAGGGTCTGACTCAGAGGCCCTCAAGCCGTTTAATTCGATCGGAGCCCTTGGACTCCGGGCGCCTGCCCACTCATCCACGTCAATCACACCACCTCGAGTCCTGAAATTTTTACTCCTCTTTCTGTTTTGTCTTTGCTTTTGGCAAAATCTTGCTATCACTCCCTTCGCCCAGTTAAGCTCTTGTTCTGAAAAAGGAACACCTTGGTTCAATCAATAATGACACTTCAAAAAATGATAAATGGCCAAATGATACTCCTGAATCTGTTTCCCATTAATATTGGTCTCGTAGGCCCGGCTAGTGGCCCGAACTGCACGTTTCACACGTTCCCACCACCTGCACAAATTATCCTTGTACATGTCCGCAAGAGTTAGGCTGTGGGCTAGTGCTGAGGCGATGCGCTCTTTATATGCCACATCTTCCAAAAATTTAGGGCGCAACCTCCAGAGAGGTCTTCCTTTGGGATAAACCTGACTTATACTGAACTCTACAGCCAAGAGCCCATGATCTGACCAAGGAGTGATCATAACAGTGCACTTTTCCACCTTCATTTCCTTCACTGTTCTCACACGGTCTTTTCTGCTGGCTGAGGTTTTGTGATAATGAGTAAATCGAACTCCTTCCATTGGGGGAAAATCTGAACCAAAAGCCTTTCTGCAAAAAACAGGAAAAAATTCTAACTCATTCTCCACATCAAGAGCTGCATCCTTAAGACCTTGCCTCTCTAGAAAAGACTCCAACTCTCTTTCTTCTGCTGTCAGGGGTTTGGGCAGGGACAACTTTGTCCGCTCTTTCTGGTCTGCGTAAGCACTCCTGTCCATCATCCTTGCCCTGTTATTGAAATCTCCTACGATAATAAGATGCCGTCGAGTGTTACACTGATTTTTTAAATACCCCCAAAACTTTTTCCGTTCGGCATATTTTACAGGAGCATAAAGCCCACACAGCCTGAAAGCTTTCTTTTCTACTCTTCCATCTTTCTGCTTTTCCTCCATACTAAAATCCACCACCACCAACCTCCCCAAAACTACTTCTAACATGAAATCAATGGTCATATTGTTCCTGGACCTAAACAGTACCCCTATTCCCCAACCGCCACACTCCCCATATGACCATACAGAAGGTCCTTGTGTCCACAATCTCTGACACCGGCTCCGCTGTTGTTCATTACAGATATGAGTTTCCTGCAACACAATGATGTCATAACTCAGGCTGCCAAGGCAGGGCAAAATCTCATTGCACCTATCCTCAGTTCGCAAGCCACGAACATTCCACGTGGCAATTTTTAATGAACCCATTGTTTTATGTACCTAAAAATGTATTGACGCCTCCGTTGTAAATAACCAAAAACTAATAGAAGTATATTGGCCATGAAGCTCTATCCCCCAGCACCTCACTCTGCTTGATTTCACTCAAATTTTGGACATTAAATGAATTTTCCTCATAGTAAAAGTTCTACAAAGACTTTATTATCTCATGCAACTATCTCCTTTGCTTCTTTTTGCTCTGCCCGACACTGAATGACTATTCTTTTAATAAGTATGGGTGTACCTAGTCACCTTGGAGGGGCTGGGTAGAAAAAAATGAGCAACCCCACAATTAGCTCAAAGGCTAAGGGATTGCCCTTTTCACTTATTTCATGGAGTTGCCTTTGTGACATGTGACTGAGAGTTTTGGACAAGAGGGAGGCTTATACCTTAGGATATCCTGGTGAGCACCTAGAAACATCTTGTGTGATTCAGGATTATCATTTCTTCCTAATGTGAGGCAGTTCAAGGGGACAGAAGAGAGAGAAGGATTAGGCTTCCTCCTTCCAAATACTGTCCAGCAAGTCTTGAAACAGCAGGTAGGTCCCTTTATTTATTTTTCATAGCTAATGATAAACTCAGTCCAGAATTTGCCTTTGCAAATGGACATTCATCCAGAGTGCTGTTGGCCTGTGGGGAGGCAGTGGTGATGTTAGGAAGCCAAGCAAATGGTTAAAGTGTTGGCAGATTAAACATATGTTCAGTGTTTTTGTCAGGGCAACAGGAAACTGTATGATGCAATGAAACATGTAGGGAACCAGGGATTATCTAAAGAATCTTTTTATATATGTCTTTTTCTGTTTAAAATATTAGAAATATTTTTAAACATGATGCATTAATTCCCTCAATTAAAATTTTGCCTTGTTGCTGTTGTTCTTTGGAGATGCTCAGTTAGAAAAAAATATATAGTGCAGCTTAGTATTTTTTCCTCTCCATCAGCATATTCGGTAGGAACAGAAGGAACTGTGTGTGTATGTGTGTGTGTAATATCCAGATAGCCTCATGGGAACAAGTGAACAGTCATTTTATAGTCCTAAATATATTTTATGTTTAAAGAAGCACCTGCTTAAATCTCAGCCAAATAGTTGCACATGGGTCATTTCTATTCTTCATTTTCTTTATGAATTATAAGTAAAACGAATGTGCATTTAAGACTAGACAACAGATGGTATGCAATAGGTACAAACATATTGTGCCATATGTTACCAAAATCTTTCAGAAAGTTCCAGGAAATGTTCAAAGGATTATTTCACCTCTATTAAATTCAAGGAGTATTCACACACACACGCACACACACTATATTGCTTTAATTTTTTGAAGTTGCTAGACTCTGGAAAAAAAATCAATCAAAAGAGTCAAAATATTATTTATCTGTGGAATGCTTTAAATTTAGGTTATACATACAGTTTATCCACGTGACCTTTCAGAGGTATAAGACAACCTGAGGGGAAGGGACTATGTGTTGGTTCCCCATGGGCTGTGTACATTATGTGCATGATTCACATCCTGTGTCATGTGTCCATAAGCCAGATCTTGGCATATTGGAAACACAACCAAACAAAAAGAGCAACTAAGTCTTGCTTTTAGCAGGAAAAGCACACAATTGGTTTCCACAGTTGAACAACAAATAGTACATGCTGCATTTTTTCAGTGTCATCCACATTGCTCAGGGTATTTAGGTTGGAACAAAAGCACTAAAATTTTATCAGAAGAACGAAGGAATACTGAAGAGCATCCTCAACACTTTTAGTTCTAGAATTTCATTGGAACCTCAGTGGCTCAAAAAAAAAAAAACAAACCCAACAACATCACAACAATTAACCTCCTTTGTTGTACTTTACTGGTGAACATGTGTGAGCACCTCACCACCCATCCTTATACTAACAACAGCACTCTATCCAGTTGCATGCCAAAAGCATGGGTCCCTTTATTTATGCAAGGCCCGGTAAAGGTGGGATTGGAATTGGAATATAATTATTTGGAGCAGGCAGCACATACTTCCATTAGATAGACCATCTGATAAAGTAAGACAGCTATCATTAGATAGACCATCTGATAAAGTAAGACAGCTGCAGTGGATTTTTGTTGCCATAAAAGGATAGCAAATTATTATTTACCTATTTAGTTATTATAGCAGAAGAGCTTTTATAATTATTAGTACTTTTTGTCTCACACACCAGAATAACTTGATCACGTTAAGTATTACACACCGTGAGTGTGTGGGGGGATGACTTTTACTATGCCAGCTCAGGCAGCAAAATGTCTTGTGCTGACCCTGATTAGAAGATATAATTTTTTTAAGCATAAAAAAAATAGAAAAGTAACATGACAAATTGTCCTTAGGAATGCACTTTTTGTCATTTAATCACAAATGAGTTTTGAATTATGTACATACACACCACTGCATATTACATCCAGAAACACAAATCTGAAATGGAGGTCCCTGAATGACAAGCCAACTTTTAGTCAGGCAGTTGATTATGTCCATGAGTTAGACATAGGGATGTGAACATTTCAAGATTTAATTTTCTTTTTATTACTCAGAATCCCACTGGCCTTCTCATCCATCCTAGGTTTTGATCCTCTTTTTGTCTTTTCACATGGAAATTTGTGCATATATTGGTACACATTTTTCCTAGTGCACTTTTATTCATATTTCTCCCATTGATGATTTTAGGTTTGTCCAGAGTTTTAATTATGCAAAAAAGTATAGTTATGCACACATTTTTCAGTTGAACACATAGCTATGTGTACATTTCTCCTTTACCAACACTCATCACAAGCCTTGGAATTGTTCAGATTTCTGGGCAAGAGGCACTACATCCCGTTGCCATACATGGCAGTTGCAAAGTAGATATTTTTGTAGAGAAGTACAAATCCAAAGGAATTGTTTCCCACCCTACTGGAATGGAAGTCCACCCACTGGAAAACCAAAGTTCAAGTTCAGACAGTAAATACATCTTCTTGCTGAGATGTTACCAGTCAAATTATACCCAACCATTGATTTGTGGTTGTGGTGGTGGTGGAGGAGGAGGATGAAGAGGAGGAAGAGGAGGAGGAGGAGGATTATTTATGGTATCTTGGACTGTTTTCTTTCAGAAGAAAATGATGAAATATCTGAAGAATAAGTATTGGAATCTTTACAGGGGCAGAGTGGATTCTAGAAAGGAACAGATTGGCTGGCAGTAGCGGAGTAGGGATGAAGATGTGGGATGTGTGAAACAAGAGTCCTGAAATGCAAAACAGAAATGTTCTTAAGTGGGAGCATCTCAGTGTGGGTGTTTTTTTTACTGATACCAACATGGGGACTCAATTATGATGGCTGTTCCATTTAAATTGAAAGCTGGCTCCTATCAGCGTAGCTGTGTCTGAGGTGTGATTGTTGTTCATATTAAAGAAATGGCAGAATGTTTGAAATGTCCATCAGACTATTAAGAATTTCCCCCATTTGGGGGGGGGGGTTGTCTAGAGAGGGCGGGACTGAGTGAGAGTGATGGTTATTGTAGTTGTTATTTTCATTATCATCATCATTTTTTCTATGTCTGTTTATTATTAAAACATTTTTATGCTGCTCTCAAGCGAAAAAGCTCAGAATGGTATACAATAAAATCAACTCATCAGCTTTAAAATATAAGCAATAAAATTATTACAAAAGAATATAACATATTCAACAATTTAGGAAGTTAATGGAACACAGATTAAAGCCAGTTAAAATAGTTTTAAAGGATTTAAAACTGTGCACATGAGTGGACTTATAGAAAAACAATTTTACAACAACATAAAGCACTATTTATGTTGGATGATGGAGAGGAAGTAATTTGGTAAGTACAGCAAGTAACACAAACAACAAAGATAACCCCAAAAAAGTGTCTTTGAAGTTACAATCAGTATTTGCATGTACCATTCCAGTACCATATACGAACTCATTAGTGCTGTTAATGTAAGCCTATTAATAGATTTCTTCTGCTTTTCATACAGATTGGGCTTGAAAATACTGTGACATTCCTTCTTGTACATTCCTCCAGAGTTAATATGGAAGCTGTCTGCCTAACAATCAGCAGGTTTGCCAATTATGATAACATGTAAAATGCCTAAGTTGACAGGAAAGATGTCTAACAACTGGTCCTGACTTCATACATTTACACACACACAGAGAGAGAGAGAGAGAGAGAGAGAGAGAGAGAGAGAACAATCCTGGCTGAGAAGCCAAGTGAGAAAAAGAGAAGAGTCAAAGAGGATAGCTGAAAGCCTTTCCATGCAGACTTGCCAAACAGGGGCAGTAAGTGTCCAGCAACTCTGTTCATGACAGCTTTGACAAGAGCGAACAAAGTAACCCAGGTCACTTCCCTCCAAGCAGCTGCTACAGCAAGTAGGTTGGTGCCCCCAGGAGAACAGAACCTTTAGCTTCCCAGGCAAGCTTGGAGATGGACAGGTTGCTTACCTGTAACTGTAGTTCTTCGAGTGGTCATCTGTGAATTCACACATAAAGGGTTAATCCTGCGCCTGCGCAGTAGCATTCGGAAGTCGTTAGAGTCAATTAGCCATTAGATTGAGTTTTGGCGGTAATCCCGCCCACCATCCCCTCCAGGCTATATAGGTCCTCCTCGAGCCCGCCATTTTAGTTCCGAATAGCCGCAGTTGCAGCCCCCCCCTTTTTTTTTTTTTTGAGGAGGTAACCCAGGACACCGAGGGGAGGATGGGTGGGATTGTGTGAATTCACAGATGACCACTCGAAGAACTACAGTTACAGGTAAGCAACCTGTCCTTCTTCTTCGTGGTCTCTGTGAATCCACACATAAAGGGTAGATTAGCAAGCTAATACTCAGGAGGAGGGTGTGTCCTGTCTAAAACCCAAGGCAGAAGCAAAATGAAGAGACACCACACACCAGTCAAGATAAGGCCAAAAGGGACCCTTTAGGGTCATTTATTTACATAGTCGAGGTAGTTGCGCTGTGATGTCCAATGCCTATGGACTCAGTCAAGTCCGTTGTGCAATGCAGGACATGAGGACCACTCGTCCCAAGGCCGCGTCCTCTCTCGAGGTAGAATCTATTTTGTAAACTTTGACAAAAGTCAGGGGTGTTGCCCATGTGGCTGCCCTGCAGATGTCCTGGATCGGGATCCCTTGTAGGAATGCCGTAGAAGTGGAGGTAGCTCTGGTTAAGTGGCTACGGATGCCTTCCGGTAGCCGTCTATTCACCATTTGGTATGCTAGCTTGATCGTCGTTGCTACCCACTTAGAGAATCGTTGTGAAGATACCGCCTTGCCCTTCCTTGGGCCTGCATAGCAGATGAAGAGTCTGTTGCACCTCCGCATCTGCACGGTTCTGTCAATGCAGACAGCTAACGCCCTTCTGACATCCAGGTATAGGAGTGACTGTTGGCCGTCATCCGACGGTTGGCTAGGGAAGGCAGGGAGTATTATGTCCTGGTTGAGGTGAAAGCAGGATACTACTTTAGGTAGGAAGGCAATGTCCGGCCGCAAGACCACCTTGTCAGAGTGAAAGCGTGTGTAGGGGGGGTCTACCCTTAACGCGCACAGTTCGCTGGCTCGTCTTGCCGATGTGATCGCCACCAGGAAAGCCGTCTTCATGGAGAGGAGGCGGAGATCGCATGTAGTTATTGGTTCAAAGGGGGCCTTAGATAAGGCCGCTAATACTATCTCCAGACTCCAAGCGGGGGTAGGCCCCAGTGTTGGGGGGTGTAGGTTAGTGTAGCCCTTGATGAAGGATTTTACCTTAGGGTCTCTAAAGCAGGATGGTTTACCTAGGCGTTGGAAGTGCCAAGATACCGCTGCTACATAGCTCCTGATTGAAGAGACTGCGAAGTTCTTGTCTGAGAAGGAGGCTAGAAAGTCCATCAAGTTAGAGGAGTCCGCTAAGTGTAGTGGAATCCTTTTCTCCTCTAGGAAGGAGCAAAACCTTTTCCACTTGTAGTCGTAGGCCCTCACCGTTGAAGGCCGATGCGCTGCTCTGATGATGTCCCTTGCTGCTTCTGAAAGAGGGTTCACGGCGTTATCAGCCATGCTGTTGGGTTGATCAGGTCGAGGTCCGGGTGGAGAATCTGGCCGTCTGCCATTGACAGAAGGTTCGGCTTCCGTGGGAGGCGGTGGTACCGTCCTCGTGCCATCCTGAGGAGGGGGGCAAACCAGTGTTGTCGGGGCCACCATGGAGTTATTAGGATGCACCTGGCCCTGTCCTGGTGTAGTTTTGAAATCACTCTGGGGATGAGAGGAAAGGGGGGAAGGCGTAGAGCAGGGGGCCCTTCCACTGCCATAGGAACGTGTCCCCCAGGCTGTTCCGTGACCGACGGCCCCTCAAGCAGAACAGCGGGAGCACTGCATTGTTCTTGGAGGCAAAGAGGTCGACTGTTGGGGTGCCCCATTGCGAGAAGAGGGAGGCGAGCGTCTGTCTGTCCATAGCCCATTCGTGGTTGCTGGTGGTTGATCTGCTGAGCGCATCCGCCAGGTCGTTGTTCCTGCCCAGGACATGTATGGCTAGTAGTGTGATGTCTCGTCTCACGCACCAGTCCCAGAGTTCCAGGGTGAGTCGCAGGAGCATCGGTGAGTGCGTTCCTCCTTGTTTGTTTATGTAGAAGACCGTTGTGGTATTGTCTGATGCCACTTGGACCACTTGTCCGGTCAGGGAGGGTTCGAATGCCCTCACGGCTTTGAACACTGCTAGGAGTTCCAGGGCATTTATGTGCAGTGTCCTCTCCTCCCGTGACCAACGTCCCCGGACAGACAGTCCTTCGGCGTGAGCCCCCCAACCTGACAGGGACGCATCCGTCGTGATGGTCCTTGTGGGGTTTAGCTGTTTGAAAGGCAGGCCCCGTTGGACCATCCGTGGGTTCGTCAACCAGAGGAGGGATTTCCTGAGTGGTTGGGGGACGGTTAATCGTTTGTGTGGCCCGTGAACATACAGGTTGAACCTTGCAATGAACCAACTCTGAAGGGGTCTCATGTGTAGTCGCGCGAAGGGTGTGACTGCTGTAGTAGAGGCCATGTAGCCCAAGGTCTGCTGTACCTCTCTCACTGTGGACCTCCGTCGGTTTGCACACTTCAGTACTGCTGCTCGAAGTGTGTGGAACCGGTCGTCCGGTAGGAACGCTCTCCCTACTCTGGAGTCTAGGGAGGCCCCTATAAACCTGACGCGCCGCGAGGGGCGCAGATGTGATTTCTCGTAGTTTATCATTAGACCCAGTCGCTCGAGCCAGTTGATGGTCATCTTGATGTCTCTGTCCAGTTTTTTGGCCAAATGGGCCGTAAAAAAACAGTCGTCTAAGTATGGGAACACCACTACGCCTCTCTGTCTGAGCCAAGCCACTACCACTGCCATGCACTTCGTGAATACCCTTGGAGCTGTACAAAGGCCAAACGGTAAGACCTTGAACTGGAAGGCCGCGCTGCTGACCACGAAGGTGAGGAATCTCCTGTGTGAGGGCGCGATTGGGATGTGAAAGTAAGCGTTCTTCAGATCCAAGGTGGCAAACCAGTCTCCTGACCTCAGGAAATGTAGTATAGATGGGAGCGTAACCATACAGAATTTCTGTGGGCGGATGAATGAGTTCAAATCTCGCAGGTCTAGGATGGGGCGGCCGACTCCATCCTTCTTTTCTATGATGAAGTATCTGGAGAGGAATAGGCCTCCTGTGCGTGAGCGGGGAACTCGTTCGATGGCGCCTTTTCGTAGGAGAGTGTTGACCTCTTCCACGATGAGTGGAGACAGTGGGGTTCCTCTGCGTGGGTTCAGGGGCGGAAGTTCTTCGAAGTCTATGTAGTATCCTCTCCTTACAATGTTCAGGACCCAACGGTCTGAGGTAATGAGTTGCCATGAATGGAGTGCCTCTGAGAGGCGGTCTGCGGGAGAGGGTGTAGTATGGGGTGGGGAGGCAGCGTTGGTGTCTGGTGGTGGTAGTGGCTCTTCGAAGTCAAGCGCGTTGTTTGGAAGACTCCTGTTTCCGTTTGGGGAATTGCGGCTTGGGCTTGAATGATTGGAATCTCCTGTGGGCTGGTATGAGGAGGACTGTCGTGGCCTGGAGGGTGGCGGGCTGTATCTTTTGCGGTAGGTTGATCCCGTCCTGCAAAAGGGCAGGTGAGGTCTTGTCGGGTGGTGGCTGCTGGGTAGGCTGAATTTCTTGGATGTCGACCTCATCTTCTCCGCATGCTCTAGCTTTGAGTCTGTGTCTGCGTGGAATAGACCCAGCTCGTCGAAGGGAAGATCCTCAATGATAGAGCGGGCGGTATGTGACAGCCCAGATGATCACAACCATGCATGGCGGCGGACCGCAATTGAGTTGGCTACAATCTTGCCTGTGCATTCTGCAATGTGCTTTGCCACTTGTCGCTGGTATCCCGCTAGTGCCAAACCTTCCTCCCTGAAGGAGTTGACAATTCGTTGGTCCTGCTCAGACAACTTCGAGATGTGGACTGACAAAGCGTCCCATAGGAACTTCTGGTAAGCTCCCATGCAGGCCGCGTACGAAGTCATCTTAGTGAGGAGGCAGGTGGAGGAGTAGAATTTACGGCCTATGGCGTCCAGCTTCTTGCCCTCCTTGTCTGACGGGGTGGAGTGTAGTCTCTGAGATGTCTTCATCTGAGCTGACTCAACTACCACCGAGTTGGGTTTTGGGTGGATTGAAAGCCATGGTGCGGAGTCTGTACAGACTCGGTATAGATGGTCCAGTCGTTTGGATGTGGGCGGTGTGGAAGATGGTGTAGCCCAGGATGACTTCAATACCTGGAGTAGGTATGGTGAGATGGATAAGGAGGGAAGGGACGGTGCCCTTTGTTGCAGGCCTTCAAATATGGGATCGTCCACCTCCTTTTCTGGTTGTGTGGTTTTGATCCCCAAGGTGCCTGCTAGTCGGTGCATAAAGTCGGCGAAAGCCTTCATATCGTCCGAAGGCGACGGAGGGTCCGGTTGCACTCCTCCCGGAACCAGGGACGGTCTCAGTGATGGTGAAGAGGATCTCGAGTCCGAGTCTGAAGAGTGGGCCGAGGGGGTTCTTGAGACCGGCCTTCTCGGTGGTGTCGGGCGTCTGGGGGGCACTGTCGCTCCGGATGGTGAACCTCTAGGTGGGGGGCTGTGTGGGAGTGGTCTCTCCCGGGAAGGCGACCTCGACGGCGATCTCGATGGGGCCAGTTCCTTATTCTTGCCCAAGCCACCCGGGGCTGTACCGGTGCCTGACTTGGGTGTAGATTCCGTTGGTGGTCTAGTGATGGGTTGGCGCTCTTTTTCTGGGGTGCGTGTTAGGGACCATGGGCGGTCTCTGTGTCTTCGAGCCCTGTAGCGTGGCGAGGGGTCAAAGACGTCCTCGTAGTAGGGGTCCCAGTAGTGCCCGAACGGGTGGTACCGGTGGTACCTGTGAGGGCGTTCGTAATACCTACAGCCGTACCGCTCCCATAGCCACTCTTCCTCCGATGTCCCCACTTTGTAGATGTATGAGGCCGATGACGCAGATCGGGATCGTGGGCGTCTCGGTGAATGGGACCGGTGTCAGCGTCTCGGGGAGCGGGACTTATGGCTCCGGCGTGGTGAGTGGGTTCGTCGCGGGGTACGGGACCGATGCGGTGACCCCTTCGGGGAGCGGGACCAACGGGGAGTATGTGATCCCTGTGGAGATCTTTCCGTAGAGTAGTGGCGGTCCCGGGAGCGGGAGTGGGACCGACGCGGAGACCTTCGTGGGGTGGCTGGTTTGGTGAGCTGCGGTGAGCGGGACCGTGATCGGGAGGCCGACCTCGACGGGATCGTCTGGGGTGAGCGGGACCGATGCGATACCGAGGTGATCGATCTCGAGCGGGATCGGTGCCGTCCCTCTCTTTCTATCGAGCTCGTCGATACCTCGACGATCTTCAGCTCCGGTTCTTGGAGTTCACCTTCCGACCGCTCTCGTTCTCTGTTATCCCCTACTGACATCGGGGATGTATCCCTCGGCGGTGACCGAAGCTTGGAGAGGCTAACTCTGATGGGAGAGACTACCGGGGACTTGTGACCCGGAGAGTGGTCCGGTATCGGTGTCCGGCCTTTTTGAGTCCCACTCGAGAGGGAGTCGTCGGACCGCCTCTTTTTCTTCTTTGGCGGTTCCTCCTGTGGGACGGCCTTTGGGGAGGTAAGTCTCACTGTCTTAGGCCTCTCTTTCTGTAGTGTAGCGGTACTGTGATCTCTCGGGACGGTACCGTCCGCAGTCTCAGAGTCGGACTTCCTCGATCTCGAGGAAGAACTCTTGGCCACCTCTTTCCCCCGGTCCCGGGATTTCGGTTTGGAGGGGTCCTTAGCGGGTTGCTTATGTTGTTGCACTGAGCTGGACATCGAGGGCCTTGGGGTCGTAGTCGTGGCCGAGCCCGAGAGCACATGCTCATAAAGTTGGGCCTTCAGCCTCTTCTCCCTGTTCCGCCTCGCCTGAGGGGTGAAGGCGCTGCAGTGGCGGCAGGACCGGACATCGTGTCTTTCTCCCAGACACATCAGGCAGTTGGAATGCCCGTCCGACTCGGGCATCTTAGCCCCGCAAGTCAAGCATGCTTTGAAAAAGCCTGTCGACGCCATTATGCACAATGTGGTCACTCACGGTTTCGAGGTCCGACGGTAAATTCGGGGTCGTACTGAGGAAGATCTGTCTGTTGAGTTGAAGAGAATCTTATTCGGTGAGAAAAAACAGGGAAAGCAAGACCACGGGGGGGGGTGTAGAATCCAAGTCCCAAGGCTAAGACTCCAACAACGTTCCTCGTGCTGCTAACGCGGCGGAAAAAAAGGAACTAAAATGGCGGGCTCGAGGAGGGCCTATATAGCCTGGAGGGGATGGTGGGCGGGATTACCGCCAAAACTCAATCTAATGGCTAATTGACTCTAACGACTTCCGAATGCTACTGCGCAGGCGCAGGATTAACCCTTTATGTGTGGATTCACAGAGACCACGAAGAAGAATGTCATCTACCACTTTTTAACACATCTGCCCTTGCTCCAGCTGGTTGGGATTATTGTTGGAAGAGTGTGAAATCATGGAAGAGATGCCAGCCTGTTAGCATACATGTTTGTCACCTATAACTATGAGAGACTTCTCAGCATTCTTATGCTAGGGAAGTGTAATAGGCATGGGATTTTCACCAGCCATTTAATTTTCCTGCTTCTAGGAAGGGGAAAACAAATTTCTTTAGAGGCAGGCTCATTCACACTCAAACTAGGCACAGGAAAAATAATTCCAGGACCCACGAATAAAGGTCTTTGTCCACAATCTGAGAAAGGAAGACATAGGGTTTGTCTATATGAAAAATTTATGCCATCCTGCCCCCTTCTTGGAGCCCTGCAGTCCTGAGCATGCAGGGCTTTTGCTGGTTTTGCCCCTGGGCAGTCCCCAGGGCAAAGACGGGGCTAAGGTGGGGTAGTGCCCAATAAAACATTTTAAAACATGACTGCAGGAACCTGCTCCTTTCAATGGCCTATCACTGCAACCACCCACTGCCTCACTCTTCTGTAGCCATGAAGGGGGCCTGCAGCATGTGACCAAGGCTGGTCATATGTAGGGGGGCCTTGTTCACATACTCTGGGCCCCCTTCCTTAGATCAGAGAGAGCAACATGGAGGGCAGTGGTGGTGGTTGCAGGGATGGGATGGCATGCCCATCAGGACTCCAGCCCATTTTGTGGGGGGTAACAGGGAGGAATGGGCCTGAACCACAAGCAGGATATGCCAGCAGGGAGCCAGTGTATCCTGGCCTGTGTAGATGAGCCCATAGACTTGTAGATGAAGTAGCGAAGCATCTCAAGACACAGTGCTATAACAGTAAGGGCAGAACTCAAGGACTGCAGCTTTCAATAAGGTATCTTTGGATATGGTAGCACTATATGAAACCATGGAATTTATGAACCAGGACAATTTTAATGTTAAAGCTGGGTTGTTGTTTTTTTAAAATCATATTTTAACTCTTTTATTTTGTGATTTTTATCACCAACCAAGAATACAGCATCTTAGTCCTTAAAAAACCCTTCAGAAAAGTTTTATTTTTCTTGTTTGAAAACATTTATATGATATGTGTCATCTCTCTCTATATAAAAAATGTACAATAGGACTGGGAATGTTTCCTCTCCCAGTGTACTGATGGACTGCTCTTGAAACACACCCAACCAATCACTGCCCATATGCAAATTCCCTCTCCACCTCACAATCCACTCCTGCCACTCAATCTACATCTACACCCCCAGCCTCACACTTCCACAGCCACTCACCAGTCATGGACTGTGATGGGACCCAGACAATGAATTGGCAGTGGGGGCAGTGGCAGGCCACCGCTGCCACAACAGGACCCAGGCAGTCAATTGGTGGTGTGGGTGGCAGCCACGGTGGAAGCAAGGCAACAGAGCGAGAACATTTCTGGGCGAACGGCATATGGTACACCAGGTCCAGCTAGTTTCATATAAATTGCCCCAAAACCCTGGAGACAGGAAAATGAAAGAAAATCCCCCTCCCATTTTTTTTAGGGGAGGAAGTGCAATAATTCCACTATTTCTTATTCCTCATAAATCACTACTACTGTCCTGAAACTCTGCATGTTTGTTAATGAAGCCCACCTCTATAGTTGTTCTTGCACAAAAATGCCTGCCCCCAAATGCCCACACCTATCAATCTGAAAATTAGCATTGTTTATTCCATTAGGAGAGGAAATTATGCCTCTAAACCTTTTCAAATTCTGCCTAGAATTTTTTTTAAAAAAGTTTGTGTACTCCTTCCATCATTCTTTTCCCTGTGATAATCAAAGTTAGACACAGACCTTCAAGTTTCTGAGTTTTGATTCAGGTTTACACCTGGGTTGAACTGTATTGCCATTAAATTTAAAATAATTTGATCAGTCCATTTTTTGTAGTGCTGAGTTGGAGTCCAAATCAAATCTTGTGATCAGTGCTCACCTGGAATAAATACCAAATCTTCTCATATTATGTTAGAGATGCTTATCTTTGCTTATCTCATTGTCACATGCAAACAACTTCTATACACATATTTTTATCCTGCATGTGAGGCCTTTCCTTGCCCTTTGCAGTGAACATTTTCACATGTGCATTAGATAATTTTTCACAAATTGCATAAAATTACAAAGCTACTGCTTTGTTTTAAAACAAATTAGAATTGCGTGGCTTGATTGCATCCTTTTCATTCCCCTACTTTCCCTCCTGTATGTGTTTTTCCTTAGAAAGGAAAAAAAAGCTTGTCACACAGCTGCTGTGCACAAATTATGGAAAACTAGATGAAGAAAGGTGCTTCTTGTTATCATTTTGGAGGCATGAACTCTGAGGGAAGCTGACAATTTCTCCGAATGTTGAGACAGACCCTTTTGTAAAGAACACAAAATTTTGTTAATATTATTCACATTCCTATATTTTCTCTGGGTTTTCTTCGCAAATGAAGATTCAGGAAGGACTCATCCCGCACATTCTGGAAGTGTGCTGATGACTAAAAAGGCCAACCCGAGATAAACAAGTCTGGTTGCAGAAAGCACAGCAGAAGGTCTCCTTCGGTGATGTTTCTGTGTTGTGATTCTTTCTGCATTGTTGTTTCTTTTCAAGACTTATTCAGCGTGAGTTCTCAAATAAGGCTGCAACATTGTGGGATAGTGCATCTCCATGCCTCCCGATGTGAGGCCAGGGCAGACAATTGTTGGTGATCAATTTGGCAGAGCCTGAGATGTTGTTTCAGGGAGTCCTTGTATCCCTTTTTAGGAGCGCCCCTCTTACTCTGATTCGTGGCGACTTCACCATAGAGTACTATCTTTGGGAGGCGATGATCCTCCATCCTAGGAACGTGCCCTGCCCAGTGCAGCTGTGTTCTCAATAACATGGCCTCAATGCTGGTGATCCCTGCTTGCTCAAGGACAGCAACCAGTGATGGGCAACCTTTTGAGCTTGGTGTGTCAAACGTCACCAAAAAACTGAGCATAACTCGGGTGGTGTGTCACTTTGAAGAAAAAACATTATTTCATGATATTTATTGTTTAATCAACAATGTTATTAAATGTTATTAAGCCTGAGTTAACCATGGAGCAGAGGATGTGTTGCCAGCTAGCCTAGCACCGATTACGTGGGCAACTCCTCGGCTCCCAGACTCTTGGCTTCTTCCCATCATAGCACTTACTCCCCCTCCCCACAATGCCACGCACACACACACACACACGCGCATTCTCCTCCCTCCGTCTTTTGGTAGCTCCCTGTGCAGAGCTATTTAGGAGGGCTCCATTATGAGAAGCTGCGTGCGGTGCCGTGGGCTCAAATAAGAGGCCCACCTGCCCGCCGCCTTCCCCGGTTTTTCCAAGGTGGCTTCGAAGCCTCGGAGCCCCCCCCCCCGGAAGGCCAGGGAGAGGCCAGGCGGCCACCCTCCTGCTTGCCTGCCATCTTACCCAGCCTTTCTGAGTTGGCTCCAAGGCTTTGAAGCCTCAGGGCCACCTCGAGAAGGCTGGGGAGAGGCCCGACAGCCACCCTCCCACTTGCCCGCTGCCTTCCCCGGCCTCCCCGAGGCAGCTCTGTGGCTTCAAAGCCATGGAGCTGCCTCAGGAAAGCTGGGGAGAGGCCGGGCAGACACCCTCCCACTCACCCACCATCTTCCCCGGCCTCCCCGAGGCTGCTCCGATGCTTCAGACCCACCTCAGGAAGGCCGGGGAGAGGCCGGGCAGCCACACTTCCACTCGCCCGCCAGCTTCCTCGGCAGAGTCCCGCCCGCCAGCCACCCTACCCGGCCTTTCCGAGGCAGATCGGGGGAAGCACAGCAGGCCTCAGGGATGGTGGTGGCCAGATGGGGGGAGGCTCCACCCCCCGCCTCCCTAAAGTGGCAATTGGGGCTTCGTAGCCCCACCCACCACTTTCCTTCACCCTCCCACCCTCCCTAAAGTGGCAATCGGGGCTTCTTAGCCCCACCTGCCACTTTCCTTCCCCCCTCCCTAAAGTGAGGCTTTGAAGCCCGGATCACCACTTTAGGGAGGGTGATGCGGTTGCAGGCGGGGTGGGGTGGGGATGAGGCCTACAGCCGCGTGTCAGCACAAATGGTTATGTGTGTCAGTGCTGACACGTGTGTCATAGGTTCGCCATCACAGCAACATTCGTCACATAGTCAGTCCAGTGTATATTTAGGATTGTGCATATACAGCTCTGATGAAAGCGTTCGAGGAGTTTTAAGTGGTGGCGATAGGTGATCCATGTCTCAAACCCATAAAGGAGAATAGACAGTAGGAGAGGCACATTCCTATATTAGATCCTTCTAAAATCTGTGATTATGACAATTGAACATCAGTGCTGTCATCGCAAAACATTCACGATCATGACAGTTTTCAAAGCTAAAAAAATACATTATGAGGAGATAAATGCTCTTTATTGACAAACTCTAACATGCATTTTGGTATCTAGCACCAGCAGAGTTATAATTTTCTTACCCTTCCATTCTTCTGTAGAAGAGCAAAACCTACATCAGAGAATTACCTAGACCTCCAGAGATTATTTTTTAGGATACATTGGTGTAGACCGAAGGGCTTGCAAGTGCTGATGGAAGCAGTTGAAATACTGGGAGCATGCTGTGGAATTCAGCCTGTTAGTCCAGAATTTGGTTTCTCCCTCTTCCCCCCTCCCCCATTCTTAGACACTGGTTTTCAGTATCTACCCTAAATTGATTTCTTTTTTCACCAACAATATGAATGTTGTGTGTTTCCATAATCATCCTGATCTTGTCATCCTTAACAGGAGGTGATAGATACTGAGCTTCCTCCTTTGTTTCTGAGCCATTTGTTTCTGTTTCAGCCTTTTTTAAAATTCAGCTGACAAAACAGTTACTGTGCCATGATAAATTCTATTTCCTATGCATATAGGCTCTTTTTCTTATATTGCTAATAATGACACCACAATATAAAGACTGTCTACTGCTGACTACTGTTCATATGCAGTGCACTTTATACTCTTCGTGTTCTATGTCTTCATAGAAGTCATCCTTTCTTTTAATCGTTAGATAAAGTCAAGTTTTGAGAGTCCTCTTGATCATTTTTTATGATTAAGGCAAGATCTGAACTCAGATCTAATGGATCCAACTCTAAAACCATGTCTACTGAGCCATATAGAAGACTATGTCAGGGTAACAGGACATGCAGTCACAGAGAAATTTATAATGTAAAGAGCTGACATGGAGTAATGTTCTATTGCCAAGGGCCAGCAGCGAGCCAGCTACATGCAGCTGGCAAACATATACTGTCTAGACTCTAGAGGCTTCTGTGGGAATGGAGCAATGAGTAACCTATCTTTCTGCAAACATGTTGAGTATCCTGTGTGTATGGGAATCAAGGACTATAACAATACTAAATAAATTATGTCTTGTGTCTTTATGGATGAACAAATTGTTAAATAAATCCTTGCCATTGGATTTTATTAGTCCAGATTTTATTGGTGAGTCTTGTGGAAATATGCATGCCCAGGGGCACCACAAAACTGTTTCAACAGCCTTGAATGGAATGCAGATGTTTGTCATGGGAACATCCATCCAACCACTTTTGTAGAGGAATTTATGAATGCAGAAGATGCTAACAGGGTTCTGGCCAATATCTCATGAATATTGCATTGTTGTTTTATCAGGACATTCAGAAAAGTGTAATCCATCTCTTTTATTTGAAGGACTGCTTCTCCTGGTATGAGCCCAGTAAAGCTTTAAGATCATCTGGAGAGGTCTTTCTCTCAGTCCCACCACCTTCTTAGGTGTGTTTTTAACTTGTAAATTGTTTAATTTCTTTTTACATTTCCTATTTATAATGTGGTTTTAACCTTGTACTGTTTTTAGACTGTATTGTTTTTATAATGATGTAGTTACCTGCTTTGAGTCTCATTGGTGGGAGAATGGCAAGATAGATATGATGATAATGATGATGATGATGATGATTTTGTTTCCCTGGCAATAGAAGCATGTTCTTTTTGTCAATTTTGATGTCTTTATAAAAATTATTGAACATTGGGGAAAAATTCTGAATGTGGCTGTGTCTCATTGTACCAGCTACCAATTGTAAACAATTTTTTAAAGTTATCTGTGGAATCTTGACTAAGATTTTTAAATTGCACAATTTCCTTGGTTGTGGCATCATTTTTATCCCTCTCCCATAATCTTCATTTTACCTTTCTTATGAATGCAAATAAAACCTGACTATTTTTCTCCACCTGTTATCTGCCAATCTACCTTTTGTCTGTCTGTCTGTGTCTCTGTCTATCAAAGAAATTAAGGATGGAATCCTATGCAAATATACTTTGATGTCAACTTTGTAAAAGCCAATGGACCTTAGTTACTTTAATCAAAGCATAACGTTGTTTTGTTCTCTCATTGCCACAGTCTACCTCATTCTGAAAGATCCCTCAGCTGCCAGGGGTGGAGAAATACCTTCTGTCAACTACAATCCACATTTCCAAGAGCACTTTCTCTTTCTTCCTCATTCTTTCAGCACAATGCTTTCCCACATTATGTATAAGGACTTTAGCAGATGATCCCCTGAAAATGTTCTTTTGCTGGCATAAAAAACAATCCACTTTTATGCTTGCAAAAGAATGCCTCCCACCACACTTACCTTCTGTCCCAGCAAAGGTTTCCCCAGCAATGAAGAGGAAGTGAATATTCTTGCAAGAAGATGCTTGCATGGGAAATTCAAAAAGAAAAAGAAAAATAGGAAAGTTAAAGTTTTAAAAAGCAGTGGAGCACACTTTAAAAGTCCCAAGTAAACTGGGAAGGGTCATAAAAAGTGTGTCACTTACCCACCTGGATGTCACAATCTCACCCAGAAGTGTACATGCTGGAATGGCCATTCACTCTGCATTCATGACTTAAATGGCACAAGGTATCATACACCGGCAATGCTGGCACAAAAGTGCCACCAGAGATCTACTGACGGCTTTAGCCATCCATAAAAGGTACTTTTTTGGCCAGGAGATAAACGTGAAAGGGTAACATAATCTGATATGCACACCCTTTTGTGTTTATGTAACGTTGTAATGATGCCATATTTAGTACATCTGATAAAATCCTAAAAAGCCAGAGATGAAGAGGAGGAGAAATGATCCACTTGTTAAAGTGCACATTTGACACTTCAGTTATGTATCATTTCCCATTGCTGTTTTGTTTTGTAAAATACTTTACATGTTCATCCCTTTGCACTTTATAGATCCAATATGGCTTTCCTGTTCCAGTTCCTCAGTGACAGATAAAATCTAATCCTCTCAGATAAAATCACTTCCTGAGCTGAAGCTGAAGAAAGCTGAGCAATTTTCTACAAACAATTATTATTGACTACCCCAATGGTAGCATGCTGTTGAAAAGAAATTTACAGCCTTGCTTTATGTTCTTGAATTTCCAGTTTACAACTCAACAACATCACTATATCTGATTTCTATTAAGCTGGGAGATGAAGGGGATTGCAGGTTTTCTGAGTTCATTAAATAGGCGGTTTGGTTTTGTTGTTAATTCAGGCATGACATATTGCAATATGTATTGGAATAGATTCCAAATTGGTCTGAGTATTGCTCTTTTCAGGAACAGATCATTCTCTGCAATTGTAGAGGTTATAAAGGTTCACACTTATGTTTTTGTTATGATGATCATACATAAAAATGTGGCGGGCCTGGCTTACAAATGCAATCGTAACACAATCCTTATGGTAATTTCTAAAGTCATCAATATCTATCACCATTGCCAAAATCTGGAAGTATTCTTATCACATCTCTGAACAGACGCACACTGAAACCCTTAATGAAAAGAGCAGTTTCCTGCAGCAGAACATTCATATAGTCTGATATCATTTCTGAAAAAAGCCCTATAAGGTGCTATAGTAATTCATATGTGACGGCCTTGGTGAATGTCTGGTGTTGATCCATACATTTTCAGCTATATCTGTATTATTGTATGAGGGATGCCAACTTTTTTTCTGGATGGTTTCTCATTGTTAACCATTACATGGCATGTAGGGACACCATGGTTGTCTCCACACTGGCAGTAACTCTTCATACGGGTCAGGGTAAACATCTCAGTAGCTTATGTCAGCGGGGGGGGGGGGATCAAAATTCATAAACTTTTTTGTACTTGGGATTAAAAGAACACAAGGTTTAAAACATTTCAGTTTGAACAAAAATCAAACTGACTTGATTTTTCCAGTTTACTAGTGAGTGAACATTGTTGCTGTTCTGTGCCTTCAAGTCATTCCTGATTTAGGAGATTTTCACATGGGGGAAATAAACCCCATGGGGATTGGGAGAGAAACGGGACTGTTCGGCCAACAGACCTCCATTTTGTACACCCCCTTCCTTCTCCTGATCTCCCTTTGTCCTCCCTCCATACTGCTTCCATTTTCCTTCCGATATTTTCCGTCTTTTTTTTTTTACTAACGAAAAACTTTTGTTAGTAAAAAAATTATCAGAAGGAAAATGGAAGCAGGTTGGAGGGAGGATGAAGGGAGGTCGGGAGAAGGAGGGTGTGTGTAAAACAGCGCTGGCAGCAGAACAGCCCAACCCACCCTTTTCCTTTTGCCCCCAAAACCAAGCACGTATCAGGAGTTTAAGGTACAAATACTGTACCTTAATTGTGTGTGTGTATGCAACACAACAGCCTAGGTTGCCAAAACAGAATTAAATGGTGTTTATGCAGAAGATTTATTTATCTCTTTGTTGTTTGTTTGTTCATTTGTTTAATATGCCACCTTTCTCTTGGAGTGGGACCCAAGGCTGCTCACAAATAAAAGTACTTAAAACCCAATACAATTTTTAAAACAATTAAAATATATCACTTTAAAAGATACAAAAGTCAAAAACATAAACACAGCACACACACCCAATAAAAAGCCTCCCTGAGAGTGATTACATATTAAAAGCCTGCTTAAACAGAAACGTCTTTGCCTGCTGGTGAAAAGAAAGCAGGAAGAGGTCCAGCCTAGCCTCTCATGGAGGGGCATTCCAGAGGGTGAGAGTAGCCACTGAAAAGGCTCTCGTGTCCTCACCAAGTAGGCCTGTAAGGGTGGTTGGACTGAAAGAATGAGTCCCTGTACCCATGCAGCTGAAGAGTTCTGTGAGGGAGGGGGCTGTTTGATGGTCTCCTCAGGGAGATGCCAGTTGCATCTGTGCTTGATGCTTTTATGCCAAGCTAATCACATGAGGGAGGGTAGAGACAGTTGTGAAAAGACTCTGCTTCCCCCCCCCCATGTCTCTTTCCTGGATCATGCAGCCCAGCCGCACTCCCTTTATACAAGTTTATCTGGTCACTTCAGTGCTGGGTAGGAATTTGTTTCCCTTCTTTACCATTTTTTTTCACCTACCCCACACTCTATCTCTGGGACTGGGTTGATTGGCTTGGGTGGAGTCATTAAACAGGAAGCCAGTTGGCAGAGGATAATTCTATAGTTCAGTGTAACCTTGGCAACTTTAAGTGAAGGCTGGGGCTCTGGAACTACATTCACAAGTTCTGAAACCTAGGAGATGAGCAAGGGGTCTGTTCTCTCTTATAAAACCTTGTTCTCTCTTATAAAAATCTTGCAATGTGGGGGGGGGATCCCCCTGGGTTTACCTTCTAGAAAAGACTGGCCGGGGAGCATCCCCAAAACCTGGGACTGCCCTCGGGGTCAGGTGTTTCACCCAAGGGAAAACTGGAGAGGTAATCACCAGGATCACACCTGACCTCAACTGGGCTGCACCAGGTTGCTCCCCCTCTATTGCTCATCCACAGATTGCTTTAAATAGGTTTTAGGTCAAATAAAGTGGCCCTTATTTAACCCAAGTTCTGTGTCTGGTCTTGTTATTGTAGGATCGGCCTTCCTCTGATCTCAAGGTTCTAGCAGGTTCTCTGTTAATGTCTGTGTATGGAAAATTCAAATTTTAATTAAATAGATTTAAGTGTAACTTTGGTGCAGTAATGAAAATAAACTTTTTTTCTCCCTAAAAAACAGTGTGTAGGAGTTAGGTAGGTCTTACTGCAACATAATTTTCTCTTTTGTATGTATATGGGTGACAGACCAAGGCTGTGTAATGAACAAAGACTATTCCCACACAACTCTAGAAAAGTGGCTGTTTGTTCTTTCAAAACACCTTCAACAGCAAAGCCTACTGAATCACAAAAGAACAACTTAATTGTGATGATGACAAATATAGCCACACAATTTCCCCTTAAACAAGGGGTTGGAAGATGAAAAGTCACTAATTAGGCAGAGGGATGACTACAAATAATGCAACTTTGCAACAATGTGTATTAGTAAGTAGCACAATAATAATAGCTAGAATAATTCCAAACATCTGCAAATTACAAGGGTTTTCACACACACACACACACACACACACAACCCAGCTACACATTACTTTATTGCTTTATTGTGTTCTGCTATGCCCGCTGACACCATTCAATACATGAAAATGTCAGGCACATTTCTGAAGATTATGATTTAAGAGATCCATTCACCCCTACATTATATCAATAGGTTTTTCAGAGCATGACTTCTGTAGACTTACCAGTTAAACAGTTACCATGAAAATAAGTGGCAGTGTTTCATGGATATTGGTGACTCATATGTGGGGGGGACATGATTTGTGAGCGGGAAAGGCAAAGACCAGGCACAACAATTATTTCAACATTACATCACCATTTTACTCTCCAGTAGCAGAAAGACCTAGAAGAAATATGAGGTTTTAATGACACAGTGTTTTACTGCTGAATGGTGCTCATAGGCACAGGCCCAAGGAAACAAGAGACCAGATAACGTCATGCTAACTAGGGCCTTTTCTTTTCTTTTCTTTTGATTTTGTTACAAAATCTTTATTTCCACAGCTTCACTCTGAGACAACATACACATAAGTTTTGGTAAATGTTGAGAGAGCCTGGCAGTGGAAGTAAAAATGAAGACAGAGAAACTTATCTTGGGAGAGAAGACAGTGCTTAAATCTCATTTTTATAGGATCTCCTATTTCCTAGATGAACTATTGATGAGCAACACAAAGTAATAGTGGGTTTTGTTTATTTGCTTGTTTGTTTCTTGTGCTTATCTTCGGCTTCTCAGTGAAATATCACTGAGGAATCCACTAATGGATTTTGCTGTGTTACATGTATTTTTGGAAGGGATACTGTAGTAGGTGGTGAGAGGAGAGGAAAGAAAGAGAGAGAGAGACTCTGCAACTGTCCCAGTTTGTCAGGGACAGTCCCAATTAAATCCTCTGGTCATCACACGTTTTCAGCTGCTTTTAAAATTTCCCAGCTTCTCCTCCCACTTCCCTCCTTTGTCCTTGGCTTACTTTAATTGTGCAGACTGAGTTCAACGTTAAAAAAAAATGGTTTACATTCAATCAATTCAGTACAGGGGAGAGGAATGGAAAGGATAGAATATTTTCCTTCCCTCCAGATTCAGGCAAAAAAAAAAACAAACCGTGGCAGCCTCTCCCAGCCTATGTACTCTTTCACATTAATAAGTTTTGCCAACTAGACCACCCTCTGATGTTGCTTGGCCCCATGTGTCATGGCTTTCATCTGTGTTGGGGGGGGGCAGGGAGAGAGAAATTCCAGCTTTCTCTGTGGATTTTTCAGACCAAATGCTTTCCTCCTTTCTGTGTTATAAAGTCAGCTTATTTCTTTTACCATGTGGCACAAAAAACCATGCTGCTGACTGCCTTTTGTATTTATAGAGAGTCTTAAGTTGTTCTATGACAGGTCCTTTCTCTTCTTTATAGGTTTTTAACTGGAGAATGACATTCTCTGGAGATAGGTATGACTGAAGCTTCACACATGGCATATTGCAGCATTGACTTTGCTGTCTTCTGCCATGCTGTGGATTCAAAGTTGTCCTATCTAACTGAGTTTTAATGGGCATCAATTAGACTATCCTCTTTCACATTTAATGGCAAATGGAATACTGTATACTTCAGTATTTCAAGCTTATCAGACATAGGGGAATTCACCAAAATATCATGTTCCCAAATGTGTCACAGGATTGCTACAAGAACAGAAAAGGCAACCTTACCAGATGCCTGCATCCTTTTGCTGTTCCAGGGCATAGCATTGCCATGGATGAAGATTCCCTTTTGCATTGACGGGGAGAAGCCACTAATAAAAAGGGATGCCTTACTGATGCCCATACTACACCCCCAAAATGCTTGAGGATGGCGTTGTCTGGTAAGGTTGCCCCTTCCTGTTCTTCTAGCGATCTTCCAATGCTGTTTTTTCCACATCTGATAATCTTCTACAGCTCCCAGGATATGAGGGAGCCTGAAGAATGCATGCCTGGTGGCCAGGGCTTGCCAATGCCTCTGCTGTTGCCCTATGCCATTTTATGCATGAGGTACTTCAGCATCTCCATTTTTTTGGTATCTGTGCAGTTTGCTGAAAACAAACCCCTGTGAATACCAAGGACCTAGGATATTTGATACACTGAATATATTCAGTATATCAGTTTTAATTGTTGCCTTAAGAACCAGGTGTAACTATCCACTAAATCTTCAAAAATAAGAACATTGGTGACACTCTATACTGCCCACTATTTTCTCTGTGATGCTATTTTTTATTGTTAATTTCTATTTAGCACAGGGGCCTCATTTCCACTTATATATCTTTCAGATAGTTTTCCAATGGTGTAAGTGGGCAAAACTAAAAGTGGGCCAAGGCAGAACAACATTCTCTCCCTCCCCTTTTTATCCCTCCCTGACTTTCCCCCATTACTCTCTTTGTCAAGTTTATTCTCCCCATCTCTTCCACTGTGTTCCCTTCTTTCTCCTCCTTTCTCATCTTATCAGTCTCTGCTTTATTTTCTTTTTCTATCTCCCTTCTCTCTTTCTCTCTTCCCTTTCTCTTCCATTTTTCTCTCCTGCCTTCATATCCTGTATCTATCTCTCCATCCTCCTCACAGTATCTCTCTTTTGCTTTCCCTCCTATAAAGAGCAGCATGCTGGATTTAACTGTTTTGCAGGGGAAAAGCTCTCTCAGGCACTAACTTTCTGCAGGACCTTACAGAATAAAGGTTTTTAAAACAGATAATTAACTAGAGTGGCCCAAAGTTAAAGAAATCAGGTCATGGACAAGCTAATTTTGCAGCAAAAATGATTATTTCTTTATAAAAGGGACAGGAAAGGATAGCAATAGAAACCAATACAAGAATATTCAATGCAAGCAGTTTCTAAGCTGTTTCTCAAAGTAAAAGATGAAAAACAGCATGTGTGCTAAAGTTCTACTCCTGACCAGTCTAAAGCGGGGGGGGGGGATAGAGGGGTGTAGCTAAGTTTGGATTTTCTCACCCTCTTGATGCAAAGAAGATTCCAGGTTTTCTTTGGCAGGGCTTTTAGAAGATGGAAGGGGAGGGTGGGGGAGAGAGTAGTCAAGAGAATGACCCTCCCCCTTTCTGGCTTATATATAGCTCTTTTCTAACTTGGGGGCTATCTTCTGGGCAGAGAATGTTATTCTATTAGAGGGTTCAAAAGGCTCATTTGCTTAGTATGATCTGTGCAAAGATCAGATGTGAATGTGACCTCTGCCTTTCAACTTCTGAGCACTGCTAATGACTCTTAGATGGTCTGGGAGAGATGAACAACAGAGTTGCACATCTTGAGAAAATGCCAATCAGGTATCTTCTTTGAAACGCAATCAGTGCTGTCCAATATCTCTGGAAACTGCAGAATACCTCACAATTGGGGGGCTGTACCAGTCTGAGACAGTTTGGCAAAAGCTCCATTCAATGGAGAGATGCAAAGCATTAGGCATTAATTGTTCTATTGAACATACTACTAGTATGCTAGCAATAGGCAGAAGTCTGCATGCCTTAAGCATCAAAAGTCTACTTGCAATTCAGATTTATTGAACATAACTCATAACATTCCCTTTCCCCTTTATCTTTCTTCTCTTTCTCTCCCTCAATCTTGTTAAAGTTGAAGGTATATTTCATTTCAAGGTTGCAAAATCCTCAGGACAGCTGTAATACATAGTATTAGCTATGATGTTGCAAAAATTGTGAAGTACCAGAAGAACCTTTAATTTCATGACGCAGTGCTACAGTAGGAGTTAATCCCAGAAGGTGTGAAGAAAAAAAGAAAAGAAATATCAAGGGTCTACTGGTGGATGTGCTCTCTTCTATAGGGCCCCTGCCTTATACAGTTTCTTCCCTTGCTATAAGGCCATTTACCACCAAATGTTGTATTGATGATAAACAGTAGAGAGGAGAAAGCAGATAATGACACTATCATGTGCCTGCTGCTATGACTGCTTCTTCCTTAACAATAGGGTTACCCCCTAGTTTTCTTCCTTTTTTAAATGTATGGTACTTAATATCTTTTAAACATTGCTTTTATTATTTGAAAAGTGGAACCTAGTAAACAAATAAGTGCTTTTTATCCCAAACATTCCTTTGTTATGATGGTAAATCATAGGGTTAACCCACTGAAAAGCTTTATTTTACTACCATTTTCACTGAGAAGCCAAATTCCCACCTGTGTGTCTATGCAGACAGTTGCTAAGATGTCAGTGGAAACAAATGCATACTCACAGAAGGCTCACAGACAACTTTCACTGATTCACTGATTAATTAGGTCTTTGTTTACTAAGGGATTTGTAGATGAAGTTTAGCAATTTAGGGAATGGCTGTTCTGAATGAAATATATTATCATTACTATGGCTGATCTTGCTATAATATAACAAATTGAAGAGAACAAGAAAGATTACCCTCAGTAAACATAAGAGGTCACCAGATGGGTAAATGCCATACACATTAAACCTAAGGCAATGTGACAATTAGAAAGCTGTGGCCAATTTAAACTGGTTTAACAAATCAACATTTTGTCTATGGGCCTGTCTTAATGGTGAAAATAATCCTCTTAGAATTTGCTTAGAATCCTACCTGTCTTAATGAGATCCTGCATAAGTCCACCATATTCAGGAGGAGGGGGGTCAAATCCACCATAAACCCTGAGGGAACAGCCTTCAGGGCTTTTCTGAAGTTTTTTAAAAACTTCATGGGGAATGTGCATGATTGATCATTAGGACAGGTGATCAAATTTGTTTGCTTAGCTCTAGAAAAGTGGAAGTAGAAAGCTGACTACCTGGATAGGAGCAGGGGGTGGGGCTTGCAAAGAAGGCAAACCTGAAACTACTATCTTGGATTTTTTGCCTTAGCAATTGTTTTCTGAGGCAAAGAAACAGGTATTTTCTTTTATCATTTATCTTTATTTAGGTGGGATATCACACTTTTGCTCCTTAGATATGCCTTTTTTTAAAAAAAAATGTTTGGTGGTGGCAACTGGTGAAAATAAAAATGTGAGTCATGCCCACCATCTTGAATCACAGGCATGCCTGTTGGTACAGCAAAAGTGAATAGCCTCGTAAGACTGTGATTTGCTGAACACCATTAAGACAAGTCAATCCTGCTTCGAATTTGTGTGAGTACACATCAATTCACATTTCTCCCCTGATATAGACAGGCCTTATAAGTTTCAGATGAATGGATTCATTTCAAAATGTAAATAAAAGCCCCATGCATAACTTAGCATCTGATAATATGGTGAACATATAATACTCAAATAGTATCCTAAAAATACTTCATATTGTTCATCATAATGTTCATATTAACATTCCAAAAATGTTAAAAGTGATACAGGTAACTTACCTATATAATATATTTTATATAGGGATAGCCAGGGATCTCACGTTCCTGGAATTCTTCCCCATCCTCGTGGCTGTCATCCTGTGGAGAGAAAAATTCAGGGATAAGAAGATCTGCTTTTGGTGTAATAACTTGGCTGTGGTCAGGATCATCAACAGGCAGTCCTCCAGGTCTGAGAGGGTTATGCGCCTGGTACGGAGGTTTGTGCTGGTTTGCCTGGAATCCAACCTCAGTTTCTATGCCTGGCACATACTGGGCATAGATAACTAGATCACAGATGCTTTGTCTTGCTTTCAGGAAGAGTGGTTTTGTACTCTGGTCCCAGACGCCGACGTAGCTGCGGTCCCATTCCCGGTCAACATTTGGAGCCTTGGAAGCGAACGGTGATGCAGGGTGTGGCGGATTCCCTGGCACGTCGACCGATGATAGTTGTTGGCCTGGTCTAGAATTTCTGTGTTTTCAAATATCATTTTGCATCCAGATTGGTTTATAACATGTTCTACTACTGATTTTTTTCTGGCTGACCCAGTCTGCAGTGTCTCTCATGTTCCTTGATTTGTGTTTGCACACTGCAAAATCTAGACCAGGCCAACAACTGTCATGTCAGAATGCACAGAGAAGCTATTGAAATCCACAAACATTTGGACAACTTCAACAGGAAAGAAGAAACCTTAAAAATAAACAAAATCTGGCTCCCAGTTTTGAAATACAATAGAATCAAACTCAACACTAACAAAAGAATTCCAGCCAGGGACAGGGGGATTCCCAGCAGATAATGGCCCATCAACCAACCATTAGCCAAACAGACACTAATGAGCCTTGCATTTCTATACCCAGAAACTAACCATTCAATTACACAAATTTACATATTCTCCACAACAGAGGTTCACAGCATATAAACTCTACACACACACCTACACAACCATTCTCTGAGGATGCCAGCCACAGATGCAGGCAAAACGTCAGAAAGAAACTATTCCAGAACGCGAACTCACAGCCCAGAAAAAAAAAAAAAACCCAAGGAAAATCTATGGATGCCAGCCATGAAAACCTTGACTTCAAATTTTATGTTACTTTCTTAAGCTTTGGCTGAATGTAGCTTAAAATAACTGAATGCTTTGACTTTAATACTTTTTCTATTTTTGTACATCTAAAGTATACCTGGGGGTGGTGGTGGAAGGTGCCTGCCCTCATGAGAGATTTGCATGACTTGAACATGCTTGAATAAAATAAGCTTTTTCTAATCTTCCTATAAGCTGGTGCTGCACACACCTTATCTCTTGGCCATTGCTACATTTCCCTTTCTCTGGGAGGGAGGAGTTGGTTGGTTCTACAGTGGCAAGTAGTCCCACTGGCTATTCACAGACCCTGCACAGCTTACTGCTGTGCTGTGTGGAAAGGGGGATTCAACTCAGCGAGTGGTGGCAGTGTTTTGGCTCCTAGGGGGTGCTCTTGAGTGAGGCTGTTCAGGGTTGCCTTTAGAGGGAAGCTAACTCTTGGGGGTCCAAGCCAAGATCCCCCAGACTAGCCTGACATGCCTGCATTCCCCCCTCATACAATGGTTTAAAAAAAAAACTGCAGAGAGGGAACTCAAGAGAGGGAGAATTCATGGTGCCATACAATGTATTAGAAATGGTATTAGAAAAACAATTTGTGATTTTAGATATTTCTAAGTTTAGACATACATTTTTTTTAGACTTGTGATTTTAGTTATTTTTAATGTATGGTTTTAGCTATGTGTTTTTAATGTAAGACTGCTAGCTGCCCTGGGCTCTTAAGATGAAGGATGGTCTATAAATAAATTAAATAAATAATATTGTGATGCTTCCACAGCACATTATGTTTGTTTGTTTTGTTTTTGTTTTTCTTGTACTGTAACTCCCAAATCTCTCACCATTGGCTATGCTGTTTAGGAAAGATGGGAGTTCTAGTCCAAAAAAAATGGAAGGCCACAATTACCCAAGCCTAGTTTAGTAGATGAATATAACTTTCAATTTCACATAATACAGAAGTACAATGAAGACTCCAAGGTAATTGATGGTGAAAGGGAAGTATCACTACTTGGTGAATTACCTCCTCTGGATAATTTAATCCCATTAGTGGATTGTCATTTTCACCAGAAAAATACAGAAATACAACAAAACTCCTCCAACTCTCCAACAGGGAAAAACAAATATACATTTAGGGATGGAATTCTTTACTAAGTTTCTTTTTGAAGATTGTTGTTGTTGTGTGCCTTCAAGTTGTTTCTGACTTATGGCAACGCAAAGTAAACCTCAAAAACCTTAGCAAGATTTGTTCAGAGTGAGTTTTCCCTTTGCCTTCCACGAGACTAAGAGAGTGTGACTTGATGAAGGTCACCCAGGGTTTCCATGGTTGAGCAAGGATTCAACCAAATTCTTAAACCACTACACCACACTGGCTCTCCTTCTCAAAGGTAGCAATGAGTAATTTCAGTAATTTTCTTCCAACTGTAAGAAAGTCTTCAAAAACCAGGCAGTTTTAGAAGGCTATTTGCAATTCAGGACTTATTCTGTGAAAAAAAAATAATCATGTGGTTGTTTGTGCTGAAATCAGCATCGTCTGCACAGGAAACAACCTTTTCTGTGTGGAAAATAATGTTTCAATGGAGCAATATTAATTCCTCTGCAGAAAATACTATGTTCTGAGCAGAAAATGCTGTAATTAAGGGTTTTTTCTGTGTAAAATTTGCACATGGTTGATTTCCATAGAAAACACAATTTTTTGTGCAAGAATTAATATTTCTGTGTTAAAATATTATTTATAATCAGAAAAGGCTTTTTGCTGGCACAGAAAATCTTGATTTCTGTGTATAACAACCACATGCAAATTTTGCACAGAATAAGTTCTAAACTGAAGATTTTCATCAGTCCAAGATTCTTTTCACTAGTTTCTCAACACTCACAGCCTCTTTGCAGACTCAGGCCCTGGCTGTGGGAGTCTTGGAATAACCAGGACCAAGCTATTAGATGCAGCCAGCACACCTGAACCAGACAGGGGAACTGCTACTTAAGAGTGGCATTTGGCCCTCAGTCTTGGCAACCACAACATGATCTTCTGTGGTGTCTGTAACTGTGCCTTGCTTTTGGGCCCTGGGCCTCCTGTGCTGTCTGTAGCTGGTTCTTGCTCCTGGACCTTGGGCCGGAAACATGTGAAAAGCTTCAAGTCCTGTCTAAACATGGCAGTGGAGGGGTCTCAATGTCCTGGTGTGTGTGTGTAGTGTATGTGTAGCATGGGGTTGTATGTGTGGTGTGGGGATGTGTGTAGCAAGGGGGTGTAGTGTGGCATGTAGCATGGTGGTGTATGCATGGTTGCATGGTGGTGGCAGAGGGGCCCTCGCATTTTGGTATGTGTGGTGTGTGTAGCATGGTGTGACTGTGTATGTGCAGTTGTGTGCCAGTGGCAGAAGGGATCTTGCATCCTGATGCATGTGGTGCATGTGTGTGCATGTAGTGTGGTGTTTGTGTCCTGTGCAATTGCATGGCTGTGGGGCTGTCATGTCCTGACATGCACAGTGTGTTTATGTAGTGTGCTCTGTGTGTGTGTGTATGTGTGTGTAGTGTGGTATGTGTGTGTACACACAGTTGAATGGTGGTGGCAGAGGGGCCCTCGTGTCCTGGTGCATGTGGTGTGTGTGTAGCGTGGTGTGTGTGTACATGTGGTTCCATGGTGGCGGAGTGGCTCTTGCAACCTGGCACGCATGGTGTCTTAAGTTTATGTGTCTGTGTGTACATGCAGTTGCATGGCAGCATCTGAGGGGCTCTCAGCATGAAGCTAGCCATTATAGTTGATTTGCAAGGTTATATATTAATGCGTCAAATGATCGTACTCTTGACATATTTCCTAAGTGGCCAATCAGCAGAGTGGGAACAGAAACATACTGAAGCATTTTATATATGTAGATAACAGTGTCTGTTACGTCAGGTATAGCTAGTATATTTGAATATTCTCTCCCCCTCTCTCGCTCACACACATACGCACTCTCTCACATTCTCTCTCTCTCTCTCTCTCTCACACACACACACACACACAAAACTATAGATTTAAGGATGTTAATGGACACTACGAATTGTAACCTTTAAAGGAACAATTGAGGAGATAATTATTATTTATTTAAAGGTACAGTATGTGTAGAACACATAGTTATATTTATGGACATTAAAAAACACAAAAATGAGTATTTACAGAAAAAAATACAAAACAAAAATTATAAATATTTAATGTCCATGAAAACTGATGGAAGGATAGGCTATCCAGGGAAAACATGGAAATACATGTACTTGGTCAACATTTTTTAACACCACAAATTGTTGGCTCATTGTAGAAATAGAGGAATCACTGAAACTTACTATCTTGTTTGTGTTCTTTACGATGTGCTATACACATTACTAGTACAGTATGTTGCTTTCTATGCTTACTGAATTACTTTTTTCCTTATTTCCTTAGTAGACAGTTAAATTTAACCAGGATTAATTTAACCATCTCCCACAGTGATAGAAGATACTCTTGGCTTGTAGTGGTTTTCATAAATGCGTCTAGCACTTGATATTCTATTTAGTTTGCTTTAGTACCATTGAAATGAATGGATTTAAACTGGATAAAGTCTATTAATTTGGTTGTATAAGTTTATCAGTCTAGAAACCATACAGTTCTAAAATTATAATTCAGCATCTTGGTATATCCACTTCTTTCCATTTATTGAACAAACAATGACTATGTATACAGCTTCTGAGTAGAATATTTTCACTGTCACAAAAATATAAACTACAGTATTCATTGCTCCTTTTAACTTGTTGATCTTGCATGCCCTTAGATCATCACATATTCTTATAATTTATTCTCATATGCGTCTTAGTTTATTTCTGAAAGTGTGCACATTTTTTCTAAAAAATACAAATCACAGATTAAATTTAATAGAAAAAGATAATTGCATCATTTTATGATACAAAATGTAAATATATGCACATGCCTACATAATTTGCTTTGATGTTTTGCAAAAGGAAGAGGATGATTTTCACAAAGAGTGACTTCCACTACAGAATAGTATATGCTTAACTGCTGTGTGGATTTACAATACCATTTGATTTAAGAATTTTTTTTTGAGACCTCATTAAAAATGTTTATTCCTTCTCAGAAAATCTAGGCAATCTGACTATTGGTTTTATCAGCACAGCATGTTTAAACAAACAAACAAACATCTAACCCTGGTATTTTGGTGTTATGAACAGGTCAAAGTTATTAAAATTCATGGGCCTGTAGAAAAGACCAAATGTATATTTGGTGATACACATCCATGACAACATATTATTTTATCTGGTAGAAGTGGCCGTCTGTGGCAACGCTGCTGCTAAACATCAAGATAGAGAAAACACAGTGCTGAACAAAGATTGTTTATCACACTTCAGGGATACAGTGTGTATATCCCATCAGCAGCAACCAATTTATGGATAACATTTCCTCATTAAGGATCAGTACCTATTAATAAGTGGAGGTTCACTTCATCTATTGCAAGTTTTGTATTTCAGTTTCACTGCCACCATGAACTGTTGTTCTCCTGATTCCCCTTACCCATTAGAGTCATGGTTGGACTACAGAAGCATTCACCAGTATTGCCCGTGCTGAGGAATGGTATGATTTGCAGTCCAACATCATCCTTAGGGATGCACTTTCCTGTTAAAAAATTCTATACTATACAACTACAAAATTCTATTGTTTTCTGTAGCTTACTGTTTATTTTTAATGGAACACTCAAATGTCCCAAAAGTATCCACCTCTTTAACTTACTGACTTCTTCTGAGGAATCCTCTGTTCAAGAATCCTCTCAAGACTTCTTCAGTCTTCACTCTGGTCAAGAATCTACTATTGCCTCTGGTTGGACTCATCATGTTTAGCCATCCAGGGAATGATGTTGTGGCTATATACAAGAATGTCATATGTAGCTTTTCCTAAAAGAAAAAAAGGGGACAGACACAATAAAATTGACAGTATTCTGACACTGGATAAGCATAACACTTGTAGGAACTTGAACACTATCTGCCAAGCGCCATGGCTGCTGCAGTAGATGCATTACCTATTTAGAAAGAAAGTGTCTTGAAGCCTGCCCATCACCCAACCCAGCCTATGTAGGGGTTTTGATGTTAGGACCCAAAATTGATATTTAGTAAGTGAAAACCCATCTTGGTTCTGGAATCATATGTATGTAGCCATAGTCTTGACAAGGAAAATATCCAGCCACATCACATGGCCGTAGTTTGATCTCTGCCCCTGTTTGCCATGGTTAGTTTAAGACCTGCATAGTGGTCTATGTTGTATGTCTCCACATTCACATGCTCTTCCTGAGTGATCCCATTTGGAATGCACCAACATTTCTTTCGCTTACAGTGTCCCAGACTATGTTGTAAGAGCTGTTGTATGAAATATGTTCCTTCAAAAACATTATGGCATAGTACCTTCCAACAATTTCACAAACTGTGCAGTTTATTGGGGGAAGGGGAGCCTGTCTGTTGCAGTGGGACCCTGATCCTTGATTCACCCTGCAGTATTTTTTAAGCAGAAAACTCCAGCAATCTTTGATAGTAAGACTAGCACTGAAAGTTTAGATTGTACTGAAGTTGATGCCAAATCCTTTGCTTAAAACTCTACATACAATTACAACAGATGGTCCATGTGTATGAGCCATACTTCCTGTAATCCTTCTTTGGCCCTAAAATGAGCAAACTGAGAGTCTAATCTGGGATAGCTACATCTGCTTTTGGGGACCATGGTCATACCTATCACTCTGTTGAACCTATCCCTCCCCTCCCACTTCCAAAATTGATTGGGCAGGGACATCTGAAGCTCCTTGGTGACATACAGACAATTGGAATATCTTGGTGTGTTCATGAGGTAGCAAGTTGACAATCATATTAAAAAATCTCAGCAATATGATACACCATAAACAAGATGTTGCTGTGAGGCAGTGTAATGTGAAAGCTCTTATTAACATAATTCTCCTTCTTTGATATTGATGTTAATGTGTTTGTGAAATGAACATCCCTCAAAGTGTCATACTAGAAGTGAACTGAGGCATTAGTCCACTCCACTACTCAGAACCAGATTGCAACCACCATGGGGGGGGGGGCTAGGAAGGATAAATCTCAGATGATACCTACCTCAGTCCAGGGAGCAAAATACCCTTCAGTACATCATCTGTCATTGAAATAAGTATCCAGACCCAAAGACCACACTGCATCAGAGTTAATCTACAACTATGCCCCAAAGAAAAGTTCCTGAAGTCAAAAAGGACATGCCGATGTAGCAATTTAAGAACTATGCCTCTTGGGTACTTGCTTCTTGGTAGGCTGTTTTCTCCTTTGTTTTCAACCCTCTCTCTTAGGTGCTGTGATAGTGTAAAGGGGATTATTTGATGCCAAATAAAAATCAAATTTGCCTTACATTACACAAGCACCTGTGTTCCCCTAAACAGGGTCAATGTGGGGGATCAAATTTGAGCAATCTAAGGACAACACTGGCAACTTTTACCAAGGACTCTGTTATACCACTAGTTTCTCTGGCCTTATAGATCTCCCAGCATCCCACTTTGAAGACTTATTGCCTTTCCTTGGCAAATACAGATGGGAGTGCTCATAGTGCCGGATGGATACATAGGTGGATCACTAATTGTCTTCAAAAACTGAGGCTAATTGGAAGAGTAGATCCCAAGTGATTTCATCCTATCTCTTCTCCAACACTCTGTTGGCATGCCCAGTTGCAGGCCTGGAAGTCCTATCCAAAACATGTCCAACTGGATGATGGGCCTCAAGTCCACTGGACACTGTTGGGATTAGCAGGCCTTCGATAGAATCTCAAGTCCAGCTGGCTTTCTGTTCCATTGCTACCCCTGGCCAACATCTGATAGATGGAGTCAGATCTTAGATGAAAGCCATTTCCAGATCACCATTTCCCTGGGCCTAGAAAGCTGCTTCTTCCTGACTCCAGTGCTGTTGAAACTGATTTAATCTGTGGCTGTGTTTACATGGGCAAATAATCCCCTAAATATACCGCTAAGATTGCTCATTGTTCCCACGGATCGAGCCACAGTATCGCCTCATTCAGAAGGGGGGAAGTCAAAATACCCAAATGTAGCATGACAGGGGATGTCACTACTTTTGCCAGTTTATTTGAAAAGTAGTGTGACTTAGTGCACTATTGCTATTGTGAACAGCAAGTCTGTGTGAATTACCAGCAATCTTCCCGATACAGTTGTAGCAGAGATGCACTGTGATTGGTTCTTATGATGAAGGGGTGGGCTGGCTAGATATGGAGTCATGAGGGAGACGCAGTAGGAAATTTAAAATTCTTCCTGTCTTCTGCTTAGAGATGAGCCGGCTTGCTTTTAGCATAATTAGTGTTTCAGAGAGATATTGTGTGCTCGCTCGGGAGAGAGAGGGAAAAGCACAGCTGACAGAGATTGCAGAGCGAAAAGAATCTCAGCTGTTCTCCTTCCTTTTTTGTTGATTTATATGCAAACAAAGGTACCAAACTACGATCTCTTTTCCCCTAAGCACTGCCCCAGCTTCATTCCTCTGTCTTCTGCCTGGCTTAAATAATGATGATAGAGCTGCCTGGCCATCCCCCCCCCCCACCTTTGTCTGTGTAAACTAAAGCCATCATCCAAATTAGCCATGAATCGTAAGAACTATTCACCTGTTCTGAAAGGACGGAAATCCAGAATTTCACTCACTTTATTCTATCGTATAACTGGCCCCTTTGTAGATCAGCTGTTAAGCACAGAGAAAAAAACCTTCCATCTGGATTTTGATTTGGGGGCAGGGAGCTGTGGGGGGGAGAGGCAAAGGGTGACATTCTTTGTCCATCAGCTTTTAACCACACGGACTTGGGGCCAGGGCAGACATTCATATGGTATTCCTTTGTCTTCTCTCTAAGCTTGGCCACACCCCCACCATGTTTGGCTGTGTGAATCTCAAAGCAGAAAAAACATAGAGCAACAAAATACAGCTGTTTCCTCCATAGACTGTGTAAACTACCCACCACTGGTGCAAAAAAGCGCTAAAGCACAATTTATCATAATAAAACCTGTTGTGTAACTGCAGCCTATCATTAGGTAGAAATATTAATGTCTGCACAGCAAATGCTGTAGTTGGGGACTTATTCTGCACAAAATTCACACATGGATGTTTTTAGAAAATACAATTTTCTGAATATTTCTGTGAAAATGCTTTTTTCTGTGCCAAATTTCCACATGTGAATTTTCAACATAATAAGCCTTAAACTGCAAATATTGATTGAAAATGCTGCCATTTTCAAAGATTTTCTCACAATGAAAATACAGTGCTAAAACTACTACTTGTTTTTAACAAGAAAATTGGTGAAGATCCCTGATGGGATTATTGGGGACCATGATGCCTGTTTAGAAAGAAATTGTCTGCTTCAACTAAATGGTGACATTGCAACGCAGTTAATTCTGACTTGTGGCCTATGAAGTGGGAGTGTTCAGCAGTTACCCCTTTTTGGTTGAATGTATCACAATGTTTTAATTTTGCATTAGAGAAAGCTTTGGCATTTGCAGAATATATCTGTTCTTTTAAAGTATATTCCTGAAATATGGAATTTAACTTACAGCCAACGTTGTTGGATCCTATATGCTTTTACTGTTGCAAAAAGACTTACAGTCCAAGTCTGTAAGTTCAACATCCATCATCTATCATTCAGTGTTCAGAAGTCCTGACTGCTTTAGCTATACACAAATATGTTTTACAGATGTCAACTTCAAGAAAATGTATTTTGGCAATATGGTCAGCTTAAATCAGTGTATATGCCTAGTTTTGTTCATATCATATATATGCCCCCTTCTTTTTTTCTTTCTTTCCTTTTTCTTCTTTTCTTTGTGATCATACTTTTAAAATCCAATAACTTTTTTTTAAAAAATGTGCAAAAACTCAATCTCAACAGAGGGAAGAAACTTTCTGAAATTATTTGTTCTTGCTTGTAAGAACAAGATAAGCAGAGATTTACGTTCCTACTGTATATAAAGGCAAGGCGCTGTTGGCTCATATCAAGTTCCATGATTATAAAACAATACAAAATAGCAGTTTAACTTTCTGCCTGATATTTCATGGAAGTTTAAAATTTCTCTGGTTTAATAAAATATACATAATGATGTGATCCACACTTTTAGCATAGTGTAAATATAACTAGTGGAGTCAAGCTGGGTCTCAAAACTGCACCATTAATGGTGCAACAGCCCCACAACCTTGCATTTCTCCACTGTACAATGATCAATGTGTCAATAAGGGCCTGGAGTTATATGCCTTCATAGAATCATAGAGTTGGAAGAGACCACAAGGGCCATCCAGTCCAACGCCCTGTCATGCAGGAACACACAATCAAATCATTCCCGACAGATGGCCATCCAGCCTCTGATTAAAAACTTCCAAAGAAGGAGACTTCACTACACTATGAGGCAGTGCATTCCACTTCTGAATTGTCAGGAAGTTCTTCCTAATGTTTAGGTGTCAACAGCAGCAATTTGCCATTGCCTTCTTATGAGGCCGAGAGAGTGTGACTTGCCCAAGATCACCTAGTGGGTTTCCATGGCCGAACAGGGATTTGAACCCTGGTCTACAGATGTAGTCCAATGCTCAAAACCTCTAATGAAGGAGAGTTCACCACCCTCTCAGGCAGTCTAGTCCATTGTCAAATAACGTACCACCAGGAAGTTCTTTCTACTATTTAGTTCCTTTCACTAAAATCCTAAGAAACCAGGTTTATCCAAATCCTGCCAAACAAGTATAAACAGTTGAGCGTTTAAAACAAAAAAACAAAAACACAATGACAGTATCCAAATGTGATTCTGGTTGCAAGTTTTTCTCATTTTAAAGTTAACCCTTCGTA
Organism: Gambelia wislizenii; assembly: GCA_030847615.1. Lineage (NCBI taxonomy): Eukaryota > Metazoa > Chordata > Lepidosauria > Squamata > Crotaphytidae > Gambelia > Gambelia wislizenii. The sequence continues at coordinate 210,321,624 of JAUMIR010000003.1, read as the reverse complement.
TGACAATCAAAACAAAGCTTGCTAAGACAGGTAAATTCCCCCTCAGGTAACAAGGACTTTTCCCACATCATCATAATGTTGCCTGTATGGAATGGAATGGAGTCCAGACAGGCACCCTGGCCTGTATCTAAAGCCACCTCCAGTGCCATCTGCATCATTCTCTCTGACACCAGGCAGGAGGCCCACAGCACATGATCAGAGCTCCTTGCATGTGAACAGCCCTGGTCACATGCTGCGGGTCTACTTCCTGGCTGTGGACAGAGCGATGCAGATGGCAGCTGCAACAATTGGTTGGTGTTCTGGTATGGGCTCATGTTGTCATGCAGGGCCTAATCTGTTTTTTCCCAGATGAAGCAGTTTTTTGCAGGAGTTATAATAAAACAGTGTTAACAGGCTTTACTTCATCTTAGCCCCATCTTTGCTCTGGGTTTTGTGAGGACTGCAAAAGCCCTGTGCTGTTAGGAGTGCAGGGCTCCAAGACAGGGACAAGATAGGAAAAATAGTTCATCTAGACAAGGTTCATCTTCACAATAATGTTAGCAATTTTAGAGTATTGGATATTATGCACAAATTGGGTACACTGGATCATAGAGCTTGCTTTGAATGACAGAATATGGGCTTCCTCAGCAAATACATTAAGTCCTCCTATGTATGGGGTCAAGCCAACTCTACTGAAAGTCATTGTGGTGGAATAGTTATTAGTGTGTCAGGCTAGAACTGAGGAAACCCAGTTCCATATTACTACGAGGTAGGGAGGGAAAGAATATTTCAAAATAATTGCAGAAAAAAACTTGGTTGAAAAACATGCCTTTCAAGTGTTGACAAAACCAAATGAGAAAAGGCCTGGGGCCCATTTACATGGCAGTTTTTATCCCGGGAAGATTCAAAAAATTGCAACCTCAAATCTATCCCTCACTGTTTCCACTATTTGTCATGGGTAGCAAAAGTCTCGGGTTGTTGTTGTTGTTGTCGTTGTTTACATGTCCCTCCATCCCAGGAAAGGGGCACACAGCAGAGCTGAATTTTGATTGGTTGGATTATGGAGGGGGGGCTTGCAAGGGAAGCCTGGCAATTCTGGATCTGCAATTTTTGTATGGGCAGGGTCCTCTGCAGCCTCCAAAGCCTGGCTGGCAGAATCCCCCCCAGCCCAGCAGCAATTCCCTCCCACCCCATTGCTGCTGGGGTGGGGTGGGGGTTCCTCCATGTCACAGAGGAAGCCCCACCCAACCTCAGCAGCTCTTCCTTCCTGGCCCCACCACTGCTGCCAGGGCAGGGGGGGGTTCCTCTGTGACTGACAGTCATGGAGAAAGACCCCCCCACCTGTGGCTAGGGGATTTGTTTTGTTCATAGAAAAGCATTTTCAGCATAGAAAGAGCTTTTTCTTTGCAAAAATATTGTTTCCACATTAAATGGTTTTTATATGGAAAACAACCACACATGAATTTTGCACATAATAAGTAGTGAACTTTGAATAGGTTTTGAAAACTGGGTGGTTTCAGCGACTTTCTCTGGGTGGTTTCAACGACAGGAGAACTGGGTGGTTTCAATGACTTTCTCTGGGTGGTTTCAACTACTTGGTGGCTTCAACGACAGGAGAAAGAAAAAAAAATACTAAAATTACTAATTGTTTCCTTTGTGAAGAGAATTAGTACAGAATTACATCCCTACCATGAGGTTCACTACATGACATTGGTTCAGTCAGTCTCTCAATTGATGCAAATACTGTTTCTTGACTTGCTAAGCCACAAAATTCCTTGCACTTCAGGGTTTTGTTTGGGATCATTCATTTTGTTATAAATAAGTATAAGGTCCAACTGAATCAAGGTAAAAGAGACTCCATTTTGAGAGACAAGTGTTGGAGTGGTGTTTGAGTAGAGAGAAGGACCTGTCATTTGGGACCTGTCATGAAGCCTAAGAAAAACATGCCACAACTAACTGGACTCTTTCAAATAAGTCAATATGTGTTGGATTGCTAAACGTAAAAAAGAAAAAAAACTTACTGAGTTGTTAATCTGGATATATCAGGAACAATGTGGGGGTGTCTCTAAGAGACCCTTTTAATATCTGAAATATGCCTAGTGTCTCCCACCATTCCTTATTAGCCTGTTCATGTAGCAACAGTTTATCTGAGTGAATGGAAAAGAGAGAGCGCATGAGACAATTAGTATTAGTGGAATTACTTTATTCATTGAATAGGGAATTATTTTCTGCTTTGTCAGTTTTGTGACCATTTGACCAAAAATGTACATGGTTTTCCTATGCAGAAAATATATTTTGTGCAGAAAAATGTGATTTTTTTCAGGAAATGCACTGATTTTGGTGAAAAATCCTTTTTCTCACAGAAAATATGGGCAGAAAAACTACATTAAAGGATCCATATTTTGAGGGAAATTGCATAACTTGTACAAAGTACAAATAATGCTTGAAAATTACACAGAATTCCTTGTATTTTATGGAGTGAGGAGAAAATTGCTGAAAGAATTCATTCTTGCGTGTAGAAATGAAGTAAGTGAAAATTTACATCCCTAACCTGAACTTTAAGGAAATTATTCAATCTTATCCCCAAAACAGATTCCATAGTTTTGATAGGTTCTGTAAAGTTCAAACGAAAGCCCTAAATGGATTAACCACTACAATTACATGGAAGCCATCAGATGCTACTGATTCAGTGTCATTTGCTAAAGCATTACACCTGGATTTGGAAGAAGTGGCTTTAAATTCGTGTTTGGTCAGAAATCTCATTGGTTAGATTTAACACCTCTTTACATAACCAATCTCCTGGGATATTTTTTTTTTTTAAAAAAAGAAGAAAAGTAAATAATATAATACTAACAGAGCCAGTAGCCCCACCAAGATACTTAAACTGGTTTGTGGGAAATAGGAATACAGATGTCCAACAGCAGCTGGAACATAACTAGACTGTTTTGGTATTCCCACAAGCAGCTGGTAGTTTGTGGCACTCCTTTCTACACTAATCAGTAGCTGATTTGGCTTTTGGGTTGGAGATGAACTGTACTGATGTCCATGGAGGATAGAGCAATTTCAAACCAATGTTGACACGGGGAGATATTGGATGCTTCCATCCATGAACTTTGAAATGGTTCAACTATTTGTAGAACTGGGAGTTACGTGGCAGTAATGACAAAATTGGATCTTGGCCCAGGAATAATATCCTGAAATGGTATGATAGAAATGCAACCATAAATAATGTGTTCCATTCAAGGCACACAAGAGTTTCAGAGTTCTTTATAAAATTTGAGCCATTGGGATTCTTTACCCAAAGAATAAATGAACAAGCACAATAATATCACTTCTAAATAACAACTGTGCAATGCCTTAGTTTTCCTAACAATAGAGTATTGTTTATTATCAAAACTTCTTTCCAAATGTATTTATACTTTTATGTTCAAATTCAAATGACATTTCCAGGGGCAGGGAAACATATAGTACCGTTATCACTGCTGCTTGTGGTTGTAATAGGACGAAAATGATTCTGCATGGTGTAATCCCATTTGTCTACACAGTGGGACAAAGCTCAAGTTATCTGCCTTGCCCCCATGATGACAGCATCATATTCCCATGGGGTTGCACTAACATATGCTACTTCCTATCTGCTATTCTTGCATGTGGGTTATTTCCCTGTTGATAACTTTTTATAGAAAATTCAAGACAGTGGCCAATACATGCCATACAGGGAACATTTTCTTCAGTATGTCTACCCTGAGATCACTATTTTTTTTCACACAACACAGAAAACCAGATCCAAAAATTGCCCTGCTAATTGAAGGGGACAGATACCAATTGGGAAAGACTAATGGTTGCATGGAATCCATGAAATCCTGAGGGCAGCCTCAGCATTAAAAAGAAAAATAATGGGGATGTGTGAAGAAATCTAGCAGCACTTTTAAGACTGGTTTTTATTTTAACATGAGATTTCATGGATATTAGTCCACTTCTTCAGATGGAATACAGAATGATATTAAAGACTCGGCTTATTAAGCATATTTATACAGTCGTGGGAGGGGACAGAATGTAATAAGATTCAGAAGGATGGAAATTGTGACTGTCACCCAAAATCTTCAAAGGGCAGTGTAAAGTTGTACATGTCTTTCAGATCTTTGCAGTGGTCAGTCATTATTGGCATGCAAAAGCAATAAATCTTCTTACAGTCTTTCCCCCTGCAGTCAAAACCTTCTCTGAGGAGATTCCTTTTGTTATAGTAGTGATGACTCATATATTAATAAGTGTAAAGGGCCACGAAATCATTATCTTTGTTCGTATGTTTGGTAATGGACTGGAATTTGTGAATATAATTCATTTCAGATGCTTCTCATTCCAATTTTCCTTTGTCATTTCCTTGTTTGAGGATTGGGACCCGTGCATTCCATATTGCATGACCAGAAAGGTTGGAATGTTCTGCAAGTAGGGGTCTTTCTGTGTGTGTCTTCTCTCTCTGTCTCTCTCTCTCTGTGTGTGTGTGTGTTTGGTATTGGCATTTCTAATGTCAGATTTGTATCTATTTTTATCCTCTTGCACAGAGACTGTCCAGTTTGTCCAATGTAGTGCAGAGGGACACTGTGGACATAGGATTGTATATATCACATTGGATGAGTAAGTAAATGCACCTCTGATATTGCAGGTGATGTTATTTGTCTCTGTAATGTCAGATGTATTAAAGTTTTATCTGTGTGTTTAAATTTTCCTCATGGTGTGTTCTGACTAAGTAACTGCAGTATGCAGGCCCCACCCACAGCCCTTGAGAGCAGGGTGATAACATGTGCATTCAAGTAATGAGTTTCATCTCAGGTATTAATAGTTCCTAATTAGAAAGGCTACTAGAGCTGAGGTGTGGGCTGTGCTTACTGCTGGCATTTTTCTGTTCATTATGCTGTCAAATGTTGTTGCTGTAAGTTTTTGCTGCCGTTTATTTTGCTGTGCCAGTCTGCTATGGCTTGCCTTTTTACTTTGCCAGCAATAAATCTTTCTTGTGTCTTGAAGCTCCTGGAATGCAGTCTCTAGAGGTTTGTTTTACTCCCAGCCTCCTTCACATAATTTAACAGGTTATGGGCTGCCCAGCACACCACTTCCACTGTGCCAGTATCCTTGTGATGGTATGGTTTTGTTTGTTTTTGCAACTGGCTGTGTTTTGAGATGTTTGCAAGCTGTGTGAATATCTGCTGTGGTTTTTTTTCTGCTGCAGGCTGCATTTGGCAGTTTTTTTTTCCTTGAAGCTTTGTGAGAGCCCAGCCAGGAAGGCTTGTAGCCATGATGTCTGCTAGTAATGACAGTGGCCTACCCTTGACCAGGCTTAATGGGTCCAGTTATCTGTCATGGGATACAAAGATGGACGATTATCTACCAAGAGAAAACCTCTGGGTAGCTCTCTCTGCTCCACAGAATCTTCCTAATGATAACTGGGTTTCAGATGGAGCAAAAGGCTCGCAGCTCTATAATCCTTGGTGTAGAGGATTCCCAGCTGATTCACATAAGGCATTTGCCATCTGCCCATGAGTGATGGGAAGAGCTCAGGCATATCTACGTTCACACCACTGCTAGCTGTACTATAGCCTTGTTGAAATGGTTGTATAGTGCTAGAATGTGACCTGGAGTGTCTGTTGAAGAGCATTTAAACTACATGGCTATTCTTTTTGTTGCCTTGCAGGAGGCTTGTAAGCCCCTGGATGAAATAGATAAGGAGTATTGCATTTTGGTGTCTTTAAACCAGTCATGGGATATTGTAGTCTCAATAATTGGAGCCCAGCCACCAGCTCAAAATTACCACTACTTATGTATTTGCTTGTTTGTTTGAGGGGGAAGAACAAAGAGCCAGCATGTGTCAGCAGCAAACTGCTTTGCATTTAGGAAGCAGTAAAGGTGACAAGTCTGGGGAGCATCTGGGGAGCAGCAACCAGAAGGCTTGGTGAGCGCTAATACTGTGCAAATGTGTTTTTGTTGTGGATCTCCCTCACATATTCAGAGGGACTGCCCTGACCACTTGGCCAAGGGACTTTTTCCAGGTGAGCCAGTGCACTAACAGTACACTTAGAAAGAGGCCAGTTTGGTCAACATTGACAATGTGGAACAAGAGGATGACACTCCCAAGTTGTTGTGACTCAAGTTGACTCTTGGGCCAGAGCTTGGGTCCCACCAGTCTCTAGGGAGGTTCTTTGTGTATTAGACAATGGTTGTGCACAACATATTGTAAATTGTAAACGTTCGTTTAATTCTTTGCAAATGTCACATATTGCCACTGTTATTGTAGCTAATGGTGTTAAGTGCTATGTACTGGGAATTAGTGAAGCTTACGTTAGTCCTGTAAACAAATGTTTGCCTGGGGTTTTGTTTGTCCCTTCCCTGGAATTTTGTTTACTCTCAGTCTCTACTTTGGCTTGTAGTGGCCATAAGGTTGTGTTTTCTGGGAACCAAGGCATAATTCTGAAAAATGGGGTGGTTTGTGCTGTAAGTGAGCTGCACAAAGGCATATATGTTCTTCAGACTCAGACACTTGCCCAAACTGTATTTGACAACAAACCTCAGCATTTTGAATGTGTGCATGTTTTTCACAGAAGGATGTCTCATGCCTCCTTTCCCTTTCTTAAGAAGTTAATTGAGAGTTCCACATGTGTTAAATAAAGCCCTGTAGCTGTTACCTTGTCTGTGCTGTTTGGAAACAATCAAAGTCTAAGCAAGCCCTTTCATCCAGGTCTAGTGACAGGGTGCCTGATCATCCTTTTCAGTTAGTGCAGTGTGATGTTGGGGGCCTATGTCTCGAGCCTCACTGGGGGTGCAAGGTATGTGTTGATTATTGTAGATGATTATCATCATTATACATTTTGTTGCTTGGTAAAACAGAACTCTGAGGTACCCCAAGTAATCAAAAATTGAGTTAACTATATTGAGTACCAATTTAGTTATAAAGTTCAAAACTTTCAGTCTGGCAGAGGTGGGGAATTTCTTGCAGATAGTCTACAAAGCTGGTTTAGGACTAAGGGCATTGTACACAGAATCACTGCCTCTTATTCCCCAATCCAGAATGGTATAACAGAGAGAACTGGGGGATTGTTGCAAACCCTAATGCAATCTCTACTTGCAGATGCTAATCTACCTCTTGTTTACTGGGGGGAAGCTTTCCTCACACAACAGGTTGTGGAACTCTGTGTTCCAAACTACACCTTATGAAAGCCTGTCTCATAAGAAACCTGATCTGGTTCACATGTGTGTCTTTGGATGTTATGCCTGGGTACATATTCCTAAATCCCAGAGGAGAAAGGGGAAACCAAAGCCCAGTGCCTAAACTTTGTTGGATATGAACCTAATTAAAATTCTTAAAGGTTTTATGCTGGGAATGTTTTTTTTAAGAATTATTTTTATTTAATTTTCTCAAAAAGTAACATGTACATATAAAGGAGACACAAATACATACATAAACACATTAGACATCTAAATATATTATAAAACTTTCCCCTAGAGAGGTACCAGTTTGTTATAAAGGAGTTATATATCTTAATACTTCCTTTATTTTCCCCCCACCTCAGTAAGTTAACTAAAGTTAATTAACTAAATTAGCTAAATTAATAAAATTAAATTGACTAAAATTAAAACTAAATAAAAACTAAAATTAATAACCCAAATTAACAAAATCAAAAATAGAGGGTTTTCCCCCCAGTTACATTATCATTAACTTACTAATAACAATGTTATCTCATTATCACAGTTATAATAATAAATCTTAAAAAAACAACCATAAGCATCTTGAATCAGTAGGGCAATAACAGAAATAAAAAGTCAATAGAACTGTATCATGTAGAATGAATGTAGGTGAGAAATTTAACAACTGGATAAATGCCATATATCAAGATCAAAGGGCACAAATTCTGATAAATGGGGACAAAACAGAGAAAATCAATATAAGGAAAGGAACGTGGCAGGGGTGCCCCCTCTCCCCTCTTCTGTTCATTACGATAATAGAAATCTTAAATAATAGCATAAGAATGAACAAGAATATCAGAGGAGTCAAGGTCAAAGCTTTTGCAGATGATCTCATTATCTTTATTGAGGATCCGCTGGAGCATTTGGAAGAGTTTCAGAATATAGTAGATGAATTCGCAGGGGTCTCAGGTTTTAAGGTCAACAGGGATAAAACAGCAGTTTTGACCAAAAATACATCTAAAAAGGAGGATGCGAAAATAGAAGAAATGACAGGATATAAAGTCACGAATAAGATTAAGTATCTAGGAATGTGGATTTCAAAGAGAAACGCAGACTTATTCGATAACAATTACAATAAACTATGGAAGGAAATATCAAAAGATTTACATAACTGGACCAGATTACATCTCTCCTTTTTAGGGAGAATTGCTTCCATAAAAATGTCAGTACTGCCAAAGTTCATGTTCCTATTTCAAAATTTACCGATCATAATTAATACAAACTGTTTTAAAAAATGGAATAAGGAATTAAACAATTATATTTGGGAAGGAAAAAGGCCTAGAATAAAGATGAAATTATTAACAGATCATAAAGAGAGAGGGGGGTGTGCGTTTCCGGATCTTGTAAGGTACTATAAAGCATGCTCACTCACATGGATCGAGGAATGGATCAATTTGCAGGATGATAGGCTACTGACACTTGAAGGACACAATCTAGTTTTCGGGTGGCATGAATATTTATGGTACAACAAAAAGAAAGAAAACAAAGAGTTTGATAACCATTATATTAGAAAAGCACTGTTACGATCTTGGTTAGGCATAAAGAATAAGTTCTATAGGGAAATACCCCTTTGGATCTCCCCACAAGAGGCCTTTCTCAGTAAATATAGAAGGAAAGAACAAAGATGGCTGAATTATCAAATGCTGCTGATAGTAGAACAGGAAACAGGAGTAGTGAGAGCCAAAAAAAGAGAACAATTAGAAGAGGAAGGAATTAGGCTGAATTGGTTCACATACCAGCAAATCTATGAGCGATTCAAAATAGATCAAAAGTTAGAAGGATTCCAAATGGAAAAGAATGAAATAGATAAAATTATCTCTGATCATTCGAAACATCATATAGCAGAATATTATAGATTACTAACAGAGAGAGAATTAGAATCCGAATATATAAAAGATAATATGATAAAGTGGGCTCAGGATTTTGGTTATAAAATCAAAATTGACAGATGGGAAAAAGCGTGGAAAAATACTCAGAGATTCACATTGGCACAAAGTCTAAAAGAAAATTTTATTAAAATCTTTTATAGATGTTACTTAACACCAGTTAAATTAAATGCTATGTATAAAACTGGAAATATAAAATGTTGGAAATGTGGAGAGGCCACAGGAAATCTGTTACATATATGGTGGAGGTGCCCCTTAGCAAAAGAATATTGGAAGGAAATTCATAAGAAGATTAAAGAAAATTTGGACATTAATTATCCGCTAAACCCAGAAATCTACCTACTTAACATGATAGACATTATAAAGGATTCAGATATGAAAAAGAAATGGAGAATTCTATTATATATGTTAACTTGTGCTAGAATACTATATGCCCAAAAATGGAAAGGGAAAGAAGTACCAACAGTAGAAACCTGGATGATTAAACTGTATGAAATGTGTGAGGCGGACAGACTAACAGCACTATTGAGAGGACAGTCATTGGAGAAAAGGGAAAAAGAATGGGAATTTTTAGTAAAAGGTTGGAAAACGTTTAGTAAAATGTAAGATGAATAGTAATCTTAGGAAAATATAAAGCCGGATAATACAAAAAATTAAGAGGAAAAAGAAAGAAGTAACAAAGGGCTGAGGTAGAATAGAAGGAACGATAAAAGAAAAAGACAAGCAGAAATCAAAGAAACTGAGAGGATAAAGACTCTCATGCAGTAAGGAAGAGGAAGGAAGAAATATCTCTGATTGGTATTATTGCAGGAACCATGTATAGAGAGAAAGAATGAGGAACGAGGATTATTTAAATATATGTATGTGTATGTTTGTATGTATATATATACATATGTGTATGTGTATGTGAAGGTATATATATATATTTTGAGTCTAACAGGACCAGATCTTCAATATCCAAATCAAGTAAGCTTGTATTCATGTCAATCTTCTTCTCCCATAATTTCTTATATAAAGAATATTTACCGTCAGTTTCCTCAGATTCTCTGTCTCCCTTTGATCCAGTCATATTGCTATCTTTATTTTTATCCCCTCTTGGGTTTGATTCTGGCTTAGAGGCGGAGGCAGCAAAATTGTTCAGATGAGAACCAAATCGTTTTAAAAGTCATGAGCTTTATCACTTGAATTTATTTGAAACTTTCGATCTTTAGAGTTGAATATAACTCCTTCCGGACGTTCCCAATGGAACATTATTTGATTAGCTTTCAACTTAGATGCTAAAAAGTCACATTCCCTCCTCTTCCTCAAAATTCTAGTGGGAATTTCTTTTAGAACTGGTAATTGTTTGCCTTGGTCCACCACTGGAGTTTTATTATGTTCTTCTATTATTTAAAATTTTATAGATTTTTTGGCAAATTGTACAACTACATCCCTTGATATACTTTTTTTTTGCTAATGCCGATTGAACCCTGTACATGGTATCTATTTCATTATCTACCACTTCATCTTCAACCTCAAGAAAATTTGCTAACAAGCTTACTATCCTCTCTCTAATTTTCTCCTTACTCACTTCTTCTAAACCTCTAATTCTGATCCAGGAATCCATCTGCTTCTGCTCAATGAGTGCCATTCTATCTAATTGTTTCTCAATATCTGTTGTAGAAGCAACATTTTTTTTTTGTTTCAAATCTTGGATATCCTTTTTGTTCTTATCAATGTCTTTCCTGTTTAAAACCACATCTTCCTGAACTTGTTCTAGAGTGGTTTGCATGTCTGTCATTTGAGATATTAAAGCTGATAAATCTGTTTCTATATCTTTCATGAAAAGTCTCATTTCCTCCATATATATATATATATATATATATTGTAATAATCAGGAGGGTCATCAATAGACTCCCTTCAATGCTGAGGCTCAGTTCCATGTACTTTTCCTGACCTCATTGTGAAATTGAGTAGTGTTTGTTTTAATTACGTGTATACTGATTTGTTAGGTAAGAAGAGTATAAATTAACTCTCAAGTTATTATAGTCAGGTCCCTGTCTGTTAAATTGCACTTTAAAAGTTAAGGGATACCAAACTTCAGAACTCTGTCAACAACAACAAAAGAGGAAATAAAGAGAAATAAATAAATCAAATTGGCACGTAACGAAGACACTTGAGTTTCAAGAAAAAAAATATATGTATATACACTTCAAGAAAATATACATACATATATTATATATACACATGCACCACTGGGAATGGTTTTTGTGTTGTTAGTAGAAGTGCCACTTTTGATGAGAGTGCAGGATGGGCTAGAATTCATTCAAACTCTGAAGTATTGTTACCCATTTCAGAAGATGGAAAGGGAGGTGATTCTCCTACTACAACTCCCATTTCCAGTCCTGAAACAGTTAAGTCAGAAGCTGAAGATGCAGAAGGCACTTCAACAAGGGGAGATACACATAGTTTCCAAGATGACCAGGTGGTAACTTGTCAGCGTAAGGGTTCCAAGTTCTTGCCCATTAGAGTGGCTTTCTTTCCCCAGGATGACTAATCCTGTAAAGCATTCTGAACAAAAAACAAAGGGTATTCCTCTCCAAAGTTTCATAATTAACTCTGTAAGCCAACAGGAGCCTTTTTCTTATGATGATATGCTGCAACTTCAGGCAGATGAAGTTCAGAAGTGTCCAGTCTTATGTTCAATTGTGTTCTTTCTCCATGTAAATTACCTAAAGATGCTAACCCAGTTGATTGCAGGTGGGTCTATAGGCTGAAGCCTTTGGCTTCTGGGGCAGTTCAGTGTAAATCTTGTTCAGTGACACAAGGTTATTCTCAGCCAGAAGACTCCTTTGACAAAGTTTTTCCCCAAGTGCTAGAGTCCAGAGTGTATGTTTGGCTTTAGCACTTGCTGCTCAAAAAGTTGTATTGTTAACCATTTTGACATTACAACAGAGTATCTTAATGCTAACCTACCTGAGGAGGTATATATGACAAGAATCCCTGGTTTTGAAGTAGGGGTCCTGAAATAGGGTATAAACTTAACAAGGCACTCTATGGGCTCAAACAGAATCAATGTCTTGACAGTGTTCTCCAGAAACTAGATTTTAAACCACCTGTATCTGATCCTTGTGTCTATACTTGGGGATCTAAAAAAGAATTTGAAATCCTGCTAGCATATGAATATGATCTGTGTTTAATTTGTAACTCCCAACAACAAGTAAACCAATTTGCCAAAGAATTGGGAAGTCATTTTCAACTCAAAGATCTTGGTCCAATTCAGAATTATTTGGTTAGGTTTTGAAGTAGGGGTCCTGAAATAGGGTATAATCCGGCTCCCCGATATGCGGCGGAGCCGCTAAGCGTGGGGAGCCGCCTTTGCTGCGCTGTTTGCGGCTCTGAGACCACCCAGTAGTCGCAGGCGCGTACAACGCCTGCGACGGAGGATGAGGGGCGGGGCCAGAGGCTATAAAGAGCCCTGCCGCCCCTCACCTCCTCCTTCTGGCTTCGAGCGATCATTGAGATCGCTTTTTTCGGCAGAGCAAAGGGACAGAGCAGGCAGCGGCTTGAGTGCCAGATTCTGCCTGGCCCCCACCCTTGCTCTGGGCGTGCTTATACTCTAGCGATCTTTGAGATCGCTGTTTCTCTTAGCGAGCGGGGTGGACGGAGCAGGCAGCGGCTTGAGTGCCAGATTCTGCCTGGCCCCCACCCTCACCCCGCGAGGCATCAACTTGCGATTCAGGCATCTGCTAGGCAGGGAGGAGCAAGGCAGCTGATCGGCTGGGCGGAGCAGGCGGTGTCCGGTGATTCAGGACCCTGCCTGGCCCATTCGTCGGAACGGGTGGTCTACTGCCCGCGGTTGGCTTCCGAGGCATTGGGAGCCCTGCAGTCCCACCTGCTCATCTCTCTCCACTGCTTAAGTTTCCTGACAGGGAGTACTATTATTTGTAATAGTAAAGGTGGGCAGAAGGGGAAAGGGAGAGCCGTCAAGCAGCAGCCGCTGGTCCCCGCGGTACCTGATCCCCATTTATCTAGCGATGAGGAGGATCAGATACCATGGAAAGAAATCTTGGAGCGGATTCAACATCTTGAGAAGCTGCAGGGTGTTCAGCAAGGCAATGTGTCAGGATCTCAGGAACTGCGGAAAAAGAGGAAGCTTACTCATAATATTCTTTCCCGACTAGAGGCGTTGGAACGTAATATGCATCCAGGCGGGGCTTCTGGTTCCGGACATGACGATGAAGATGCTGGGGCGGAACAGCTTTCAAACAATCCGGCGGAGCAAACGGTTATTGACAATGCGGCACTGGGGAACTCAGGTGAGTCAGTTGTTCCTCCACATAATTCTGATATGGGGGTGTCCTGGCCTTGGGGAACTTGGCCCCCCACAATGCAGAATACACAGAATATGGGAAATACAGCCACTTGTGCACAGGCTGTCCAGGGGTCATGGCCATTGCAGCAACAGGCTTCGGCGTGGGCCCCTTCACAATGGTCCCCCTGGTCACCTTATGGGCCGGGAACTATGCTCCCCCCTTGGGGATGGCCCAGGGCTTCCCCGGCGCAGCGCCAGGGTGGGGTTATGAGTCCATTGCATACACTGCCATTCCTTTTGGAGAAATGTCCCTTCCCCTAGGTGATCATTTGCTTCAATCTACTAGAGATAAAATAGTGAAAGGTGAATATGTGGACTTATTTTCTCTACTGTATAGAGAAGTGGAGAAAAAAGATAGAGAGGAAATGGATGAGAAAGAGAAGGAAAAAGTGAGGAAAAGGAAGGTTGAGAGGAACTGGACCAATTGGTTGTCCGGATACCTCATTTATGCCGGGGTTGTTGTTAAGGTGCATCCTCATCGTGCGGCAGCCCTGTTCCAGTACTTGGATATCGTTCATAGGGCGTATGGTGATTTTGCAGGTCCAGCATGGCTTCTGTATGATGAGGCCTTCAGGATGCGGGCTGCACTTTATCCGTCCTTGAGATGGGATATGATGCATCCTCAATTATGGATGCAGCTTATGACCCCGGCCCGCCCCATCCAAGGGGAAAGAACACATAGTGGTCACCTAGTTAAGGCATCTGCTGGCCTAGTTACACGTTCACCCACCAGCACAGCGCTAGCTGCTAAGCAGGTGTGCTGGGAATTTAGTTCACATGGATTTTGCGCCAGGAAACCTTGCAGATTCAGCCACGAGTGCTCCATCTGTGGAGGGGGACATTCCTTTCAGAACTGCCCCAGAGGGAAATCAAGTGCCCGAGGTGGTAGGGCAAATCAAGGAGGGAGGGGTGGTGGTTCCACCACTCATCCTCAAAAAGGGCCCCAGCCCAATCAACAATGATGTTTTGCAGCGTTGGCTTAAGGCCTATCCTGACAGGAAGGCTGCCAAATATTTACTCGAGGGTTTCCTGTTCGGGTTTAGAATTCCATTTCAAGGGGTTAGGCGGCCTTTTTGGGCTCGCAATTTAAAATCTATTGTTGGTATGGAGCAGGTGGTTAGGGAAAAAATTAGGAAGGAAGTTAAAGAAGGGCGTGTTCTAGGTCCCTTTCCCTCTCCTCCGGTTCCCAATTTGAGAATCTCTCCTTTGGGCGTTGTTCCCAAAAAGGCTCCTGGGGAATTTAGACTCATTCATCATCTATCATACCCCAAAGGTGATTCTGTGAATGACTCTATTCCCCATGAGTTATGTACTGTTAGGTATACATCCTTTGATGCGGCCGTCAGGGCAGTTCGTCTACAGGGCTGGGGGGCTGAGCTGGCCAAGTGCGATATCAAATCTGCTTTTCGCCTTCTGCCAGTCCATCCGGATGATTTTGACCTGCTAGGTTTCCAGTTTGACGGACAGTTTTATATGGATCGCGCTCTCCCTATGGGCTGTTCAGTTTCTTGCAATGCCTTTGAGACCTTTAGCACATTTCTTGAATGGGCACTGAAAGCTAGGACTGGGCTACATAGTGTTGTTCATTATTTGGATGATTTTCTTATGATGGGGCCTCATCAGTCTGGCCAGTGTGCTTATTTGTTACATCAGTTCGAGACATTGGCGGGGGAATTGGGGGTCCCTCTAGCGCCTGAAAAGACGGAGGGACCATCGCAGGTTTTGACCTTTTTAGGGGTCGAGATTGACACGGTTAATCAACAATGTAGACTGTCCATGGCCAAGGTTACTGATTTAAGGAATAGGGTTTCACAGTTCTTAGCAAGGCATAAGGCCACTTTGCGTGAATTTTCAGGTCCTTATAGGTCATTTGAACTTTGCCTGTAAGGTCGTAGCACCTGGAAGGGCTTTTCTTCATCGCCTGTGTGATGCCATTAAGGGTGTGCGGCAGCCTTATTTTCTAATACGTATTGCTGGGGAGGTTCGGGCCGATTTGGGTGTTTGGCATCAGTTTTTGGAACAGTTTAATGGTATTTCATTTTGGCGGGAGGAGCGGAAGCTCAAGGGTAATCTTCAGATAGCGTCTGATGCGGCTGGATCCACGGGGTTTGGGGTTTATTTTGGTGGACGGTGGTGCGCAAGCAGGTGGCCTCCTGATTGGGCAGCATCAAACATTGTGGCGGATTTGACCTTCCTCGAATTTTTCCCAATTTTGGTAGCGGCAACCATTTGGGCGGAGCAGCTGGCAAATTCATCTGTGCACTTTTGGTGCGATAACATGGCAACCGTCCAGGTAATAAACTCCCTTACCTCTAAATCTCCTCGGGTAATGGTACTCGTCAGGGCCTTTACGTTGCAGTGTTTGAAGTTTAATATCTTGTTTTTCGCTCGGCATGTGACGGGCGTTAACAATGGCATTGCTGACGCTCTTTCCCGCATGCAGATGGAGCGATTCATAGAGTTGGCCCCCGACGCAGCACCCGAGGGCAATCCAATGCCGGCAAGCCTGTGGAGGCTTGGGAGGCTGAGCTTGTGAGAGCATTGGGTATGTCCATGGCACCGAGCACTATGAAAGTTTATACCAGGGCTCTACGTGAGTTTTTCCAGTTTAAGGAGCAGTCAGGCTTTCCCCAGGGTGTTTCAGTTCCGTTTGAGCAGTTGTTTCAATTCTGTGTATGTCTATATCGTAGAGGTTTGTCCCCTCAGTCCATTAAGGTAAGGCTATCCGCAATTGCTTTTTGGCTTAAGGCCCAAGGTGTGCCGGATTGTACGGGAGATTTCCGCATTCGGAAGGCTCTGGAGGGATGGTATAGGGAACGCGGGCGTAGGGCTGAGACTAGAGTGCCCATTTCGCCTACTATTTTGAAGGGGCTGGCTACGGTTTGGGCAGGCATTTGTTTATCGCCATATGAGGTGCTGCTCTTTCATGCGGCGGCATTGACTGCCTTTTTTGGTGCTTTGCGCATCAGTGAATTGGTGCAGGCATCCAGGAGGGATGTGTCCCATAGAGCTTTAGAATTCAGGGATGTTAACATGGTGGGGTACAGTGTCATTCTGACGCTGCGCTTTTCTAAAACCGATCAAAGAGGGAGGGGCAAGCAATGTCGTTTGCTACCTTGCAGTGACTCAGAATTATGCCCCGTGCGGGCTTTACAACAGTTTCTGAGGGTTCGGGGTCCACGATCAGGCCCGCTGTTTGTGCACGAGGACTTCTCCCCATTGACCAAGTACCAATTTTGGGCGCTGACGTCTAGAGCATTGAAAAAGATGGGTCTTCATGGGGTTCGCTTTGCTACCCATTCCTTCCGCATAGGTGCTGCTTCCACGGCCGCAGCAATGGACATGCCGGCCACAGCAATCCAAGGGATTGGCCGATGGAGGTCCTCCTCTTATCGGCGTTATGTACGCCCACTCACTTTCTAACTTGTTATCTTCCCATTTTGTTTTTGCAGATTATGGGCCGACGATGGTGAGGCTGCGGGTGCTGGTCTGTGGCCACAGTATGGTGTACTGGGCGGCCCGACAGGCCCGGCTGTGTCATTATGGGCCTCTCCTGGGTTTGGGGAATGGGGCAACAGTTGAGTGGTTGGGGAAAAGGGGGTTGCGTTGGCGTGGCCTGTTGCCACTGCTTTTTGAAGAGCGCCAAGGGCCTCCACCTAATGTTTTGGTTCTGCACTTAGGAGGGAATGACTTGGGGTTACTGAAGGGGAAGGCATTGGTTATTCAGGCGATACATGATATGCGTACAATCAGGTCACGTTGGCCTGAGGTTGTCATCATGTGGTCTGCCATGCTGCCAAGATGCCAATGGAGGGGCGAGGGTGATCCCCGTTCACTGGATAAGGCCCGAAAAGGGGCCAATCGGGAAATTAAAAATGCCATGTATCGGGGGTTGGGGTATTATCTGCCACACCCTGACATTGTGTCCAATAGGCCCGAGCTCTACCGAGCTGATGGGGTGCACCTTTCGGACTCTGGAAATTTGATGTTTCTGGGTGATCTTCAACAGGGGTTGAGGAACCTTTTGTACGATCTGGTGGGGGAAAGGGACTAAGCGGACGCTTGCCCCTTTCTGTGGCGGGGAAGGGGGAGGCGAAGCTTCGGTGGGCACCTTGGCACCAATTTTTGGTGAAGGTAGGGTCTCTGGAAGGGCCACTTCAGGTCGTGGGGCCTAAGGGGACAGAAGGAGACCCGCCTTGGGGTTGGCCTAAAGGATAATCCTTCACCTCAATCCGTGGGGCTTGGGTGAGGGACTTTTGGGTTCACCTTCCAGATGGGGGCCGGCTGGAGAGCAACCCCAGGCAACTGGGGTTCCTCTCCAGGGCCCAGGTGTCTGCCAGGGAAGGCTGAGGGGTGTGGTTCAGTATATACCTACTGCCTCAGCTGGTCCCTCACCAGGTTGCCTCCCCCTGTTGAAGATATTAAAAGGGAATTAAATAGGTTGATTCAATAAAATACTTTATTTCACCCCATTTCATGTGTGTGGTCTCATTATTCCGCAATCGCCTGGCAAACTTAACAAGGCACTCTATGGGCTCAAACAGAATCAATGTCTTGACAGTGTTCTCCAGAAACTAGATTTTAAACCACCTGTATCTGATCCTTGTGTCTATACTTGGGGATCTAAAAAAGAATTTGAAATCCTGCTAGCATATGAATATGATCTGTGTTTAATTTGTAACTCCCAACAACAAGTAAACCAATTTGCCAAAGAATTGGGAAGTCATTTTCAACTCAAAGATCTTGGTCCAATTCAGAATTATTTGGTTATTGAAGTCCATAAAACAGAAGGTGGTTTCTTGCTAAGCCAGAAACAAAATATTTTTACAACTGTTACAAAGATACAATATGGGAAGTTGCAAGAGTGTACACATGCCTATGGATCCTGGATTCAATAAAAACCCAGATGATCCTACTGTGTTTTCTAATAAAAAATTATATTGGTCAGCCATTGGGTCTTTGTTGTATCTTGCTGAAACCTGTCGTCCAGATATTGCATATGTGGTAAATGTATTGAGTAAAGCTAACTCAAATCCTACCCAGTATCATTGGCAAGGTGTTAAACAGGTTTTAAGATATCTTAAAGGAACTATAGATCATTGCCTATGTATTACCCCTGGGATAAAATGTGAATTTGTATGCTATTCAGACCTTGATTTTGCCTCAGATGTCTCTCTCTCTCTCTGGCTTTTCTCTGCAAATGAAGATTGAGGAAGGACTCATCCCACGCTTTCTGCAAGCACGCTGATGGCTAAGAAGGCCAATCTGAGATAAACAAGTCTGGTTGCAGAGAGCACAGCAGAAGGTCTCCTTGGGTGATCTTTCTGGGTTGTGATTCTTTCTGCGTTGTCATTTCTCTTCAAGACATGTTCGGGTTCGGCGTGAGTTCTCAAATAAGGCTCTAGCATTGTGGATAGTGTGTCTCCATGCCTCCTGATGTGAGGCCAGGGTGGACCATTGTTGGTGATCAATTTGGCCAAGCCTGAGATACTGTTTCAGGGAGTCCTTGTATCACTTTTTTGGATCGCCCCTCTTACGCTGACCCGTGGCGAGTTCACCGTAGAGTACTATTAAAGAAAATCTACTTCTGGTTTTGCCATCAAACTGGGTGGTGTCCTGGTTCACTGGGAGCCAAAAAAGCAAGACTGTGTCAGTTTAAACACTTTGAAAGCTAAGAATTCTAATCTTTCCCATTTATGTTTTGAATTAATCTGACACATAAAACTTGCAAAAGACGTAAGGCTAGCTGTTCAAACACCTTTATCTGGGTTTTTTTTTGTGATAATCAGGCTTGCATTTATTTAGCCACAGGTGACAGGACCAAATATCAATCTAAATATGTGCATGTAAGCTATTGTAATGTATAACAAGCTGTAGAAAATGGCTTTATTCAGTTAACATATTGTGTGTCAGAGGAAAACCTCACAGATGTACTAACAAAACCACTCAATGGCAGGAAACATACTGAAGTCTTAACCCATTTGGGGTTAATGGGTTCTACAGTACCAAACACACCTTAGATGAAAATTGAGGGAGTGTGAGATATACAGTCGTCCCTTCACATTCACAGGGGTTACGTTCCACAGACCCCACAAATGTGAAAAATCCGTGAATATTGTTTGCCCCTCTCCCGCGCCAAAGTGACCATGGGGCCTCCGGAGGCCCGATAGTCGCTTTCCCCCGCCTCCCCACTCCCTTCCTAGGCCTTCCTGGGGCCTCCGGAGACCCTCCCGAGGCCCCGTGGATGCCTCGCCAGCCCTCCTTCCTCCTGCCCAAGCCCTCAACGGGGCCTCCGGAGGCCCCACAGAGGCCTCCCCAGTCCTCCCCCCTCCCCCCAGGGACTTTGCGGGGCCTCCGGAAGGTCTCCGGAGGCCCTGCGGAGGCCTCCCCGGTCCTCCCCCTCCCTCCCAAGGCCTTCACGGGGCCTCCGGAGGGTCTCCAGAGGCCCCGTGGAGGCCTCCCCAGTCCTCTCCCTCCCTCCCAAGGCCTTCACGGGGTTGCAGCTTGCTGATGATGCATTTCAGTGGTATCAGCTGAGGGCTGTAGAGACAACTTGAAGTGTTCTGTCATTTTCTGTGTTTTCTGTCTTGGTCAGTCTAGATTGCTCCTGGGTACCAGTCTTTCCTTGTTGATTTGTTTTTTCACCTCCTTAGGTGGGTATTGTACTTTAAGAAATGTCTGCTGTAAATCCACAAGTTTTGTGTCTCTGTCTTGTGGTTTTGAGCAGATGATGCTGTATTGTAGGGCTTGGCTGTAAACAACAGTTTTGGAAGTGTGTTCTGAGTGGAAACTGGAGGCATATAGGCACATGTAGTGATCAGTGGTTTTTGTTTGTTCGTTTGTTTTTTAATACTAAGACATCCCTTGTGCAGTTGCACAGTGGTGTCAAGAAAGTGAATTTGTTGTGTGGATTGTTCCAGGCTCAGGTTGATTGTAGGTTGGAAATTGTTGAAACCCTGGTGAAACTTCTCAAGAAATTCCTTGAGTCCAAATTATGAAGATGTTGTCATCTATGAACCTCAGGTAGGGAAGAGGTTTCTAGATGCATGTACCAAGGAGGCGTTGTTCCTGGTCAGCCATGACAATGTTTGCATATTGTGGTGCCATGAAGCTGCTCATAGCAGGGAAGTACATGTTGTTTTCAAAAGAGCTATGACTGAGTACAAAGTGACAGAGTTGGATGGCTAGGTGTTTTGTAGCTTCATTCACGTTGGTATTCATGGTGACTTGCAGTCTGTCCTTGTGTGGGATGTTGGCATATAGGGATTCCATATCCATCGTGTCTAGGACGGTGTTCTCTAGGAGGTTGTAGATAGACTGTATTTTCCTTTGAAAATCAATTGCATCCTTCATGTAGTTTGGAGTGTTGTTGGCATAGACTGTGAGAAATGAGTCCATATATTCAAATGGCTCAACAGTGAGAGTTACAATGCTTGAAATGGTGGATCTTCCTTCATTGCCTTGTTTGTGTACTTTGGATAGTAGCTAGAAGATGCCTGATTTGGGCTTCTGGGTTGTGTCCATTCAAAATTTGTTCTGGACATCAGTGGGGAATTCTTTGAGTAATCT
This sequence comes from Gambelia wislizenii, assembly GCA_030847615.1. Taxonomy (NCBI): domain Eukaryota; kingdom Metazoa; phylum Chordata; class Lepidosauria; order Squamata; family Crotaphytidae; genus Gambelia; species Gambelia wislizenii. The sequence goes on along the minus strand of JAUMIR010000003.1, from coordinate 210,300,606 downwards.
GTGTAGTTCCTTCTGGCATTCATCATTGGGATCTTTAGAGAGAAATCTGTAAAATGTGATTTTGGACAGTTGTATCTCAGCCTTCTGTATGCAGTTTGACTTGCTCATTATGACCACAGCTCCTTCTTTGTCAGTCTGTTGTACGATAATGTTGGGATTGTTCATTGAGACTGTAGATGTCATCTTGTTCCATATGGCTAAGATTGTGTGATAAATTGTGTTTCTTGTTGATATCTCATCTTGGACATGATGACAAAACATTCTATGCAGAAATCCTATTCCACGTTCCAACCTTCTTGAGGAGTCCATGTTATGTTCTTCTTTTTGTAGCCCTGGGAAAATGAAATGACCATTGTCATGTTTCAGAGACTGAGATGATGCTTGTGAGCTGCTCTCCTGGTCAGTGTCACTGTTGTAGATGGCAGAAGAAACCATCCAGATCACCTCAGCATTGTATCATATATGTAGGCCTCTAAAAGGTAGAAGGATAGGCCATGTGAAAGGACAGACTCCTCTTTTTGTCTTAGTGTATGGCTGGATAAGTTTACTATTTTATTGTTCAAGTTTTATGGTGCTTCTGCTATGGGTCATGGGAACTTGTAGTGAGGTAGTTTATTTTTTTCTTCTTTCTTTTTCTTCAGAGAAGCAAACAGCAATCCAGCTTTCTAGACAGCAAAAGAATGCATGATCACTACAGAGTTTCTGGGAAACCTGGAAGTTTTCCTCGACTTTGCTTAGTTCGGAGAAAAGTCAGGTTAAGGGCAAAAAAAATGCAGTTCCTCCCAGAAGTAGCTGTTTGTTGTCTGGACTGCCAGCACCAGATTTAAAGTGAGTCCACATTTTTGACTGTGTAGACAAGCCCTCTGTTGAAGAATAAAAAGGGGGGAAGGGGGGGGAGAATTCCAGCAGCACCTTTAAGACTAACTGGACTTTTATTTTAGCATGAACTTTTGTGGATATTATTCCACTTCTTCAGATGCAATACAGAGTGATGTTAAAGCCTCAGAATACTTCTTTGAAAGCCTCATCATACCTGTCTACACTGCAGAAATATAAACTTGTACCTTCATATTCACTGGGGTTTGGTTCTAGGACCCCTTCCCTACCCCCGTGGATCCCCAAATCTGTGAATGCTCAAGTCCCATTATGCAATGGCATAGCAAAATGGTGTCCCTTATATAAGATGGCAAAATCAAGGTTTGCTTTTTGGATTATGATTTTTTTAAAGAATATTTTCAAGCCATGAGTACTTAAATTCATGGATACCAAATCCATGGATACAGAGGGACAACTGTACAGCAAAATTACAACAGTTTGGAAACACTTTATTTGCTATAGTTCTGTCCTGATATTTGTAGTTTTGTGAGGTATTTAGCCTTTTCTGTCAGAGATCTCTAGTGCCTCACCAAACTACAAATATCGGGATTTCATAGGACAGAAGCAGGGTGGATGAAGTGGTGTCAAACTGCTGTATTTTTGCAGTGTAGACAGGACCACTATTGTGGTTGAAGTTCCCAGCATGAGAAGGTGGGTAAGGAATTCCAGCACCAACTCCTAAGACCATCCAAGTCTTCGGATAAGATGGAACAATGCATTTTATCCGCATAACCCACTTTAAATTACCTCCCACTATCTTTATCTAATTTTATAAAGGTTATTTTTTGGAACATCTTCTTCTCCCTCATTTCACCATTCTCAGGGAACCTGCCTGACTTTTCCAACACTACTGCAATCACAGAAAGTGCAGACTTAGCATAAAGGGAAGATTATCATTTACTTAGAAATTGTACAGTTATTCCATTGTAGTTCACCTCAAAGCCTTCTGGTATGCTAATTTAAAGCCATGTAGGACAGCCCACCATTTGCTGAGTTAACAAAAGCTACACAGAAAATGGAATTTTTACTTAGGAGTGCTTTTTTCATTAAAGGACAATCAGAGTGGAGTTAATATGCTGAAATAATTAAATGCATACTTTACAAATTAAATAAAACTTTTTAGTAAAATAGCACTGCCTATGCAATTTCACCAAATCTCAACAATCTGGTATTGTATTATTTTAAGCTGAATTCAAGATAAGCAATGTGTTTAAAGATTTGGTGTAAGAAAGTAAAGAACCATACTTCTTCATGTCATCAGATCAGTTCAAATCATGCACAGATGATTCTGGCTCCTTTGCATACTGATGCTCTGGTATGACAAAGGGAATAGGATTAAGGACCATATTAGATGAGATGCATTTACTAAGGTTTGTTTGTTTGTTTGTTTGTTTGTTTGTAATGCCTTCGCTGGTGGTAGAGAGTCCCTGAGCAAGATGTGCACACAAAAATGTACAAATCAGATTTAAGATTTGATGCATTACCATCAAAATGTCCCTTGTTCATTGGCATCAGAGTTAAATTTTACAGGTTGTATCATGGGTTCTCAGATTTGCTTCTGACGTAGAAACTGCTGACCATGAATTTGTCAAGTATTATAGCAAGGAGGGGAAACATGCAGCCTTCCACTAGCTGGCATAAGCAGTGGTGAGAGGTACAGGGAGTGCTATTCAATAATAACTGGAGGGTCACATGGTTTTATTTATTTCATTGATATCCCACCTTTATCTCTCTTATCACCCAAGAATGGTTCAGCAAACTTTGTTGATATATTTAGGGAAGGCACAGCTTGGCACAGAATCCTCACATGACTTATACCTGTGCAACTGTGGGTTCCAGCAGCATAAGTTATGCAAGGAGCTATCCAGTATCTCCTTGTACAATGATTTCTCACAACTGTTCAGTGGAGAAATGGCAGTGTGGGTGCAGCTCCCCCTGCAAGCAGAAAATTATTGTTTGGAGGTGTGTGTGTGCTGGGAGAATGCCTTATCACTTTGTCCCAGATGGAAGTGGCTGGTTTCCCATACATCCATGTAAATAGGCTGATGGAACTTTACACTATGTCAGCATTAAATAGGATCTCATCTGTAAAGTCCACACTGTAGTGTATACTTCCCCCCTTTTTTCCTCAGTTATTCATGCTTCTGAGTAAAAGGAGCCCTGGTGGTGCAGTGGTTAAATGCCAGTACTGCAAGTCACCACGTTGCAAGTTCGATTCCAGCGGGCTCCAAGGTTCACTCAGCCTTCCATCCTTTCCTAGGTCAGTAAGATGAGTATTCAGCTTGTGGGGGCAATTAGCTAACACACATTGGAAACTGTTTAATGTAGTGTAGATCTGTAAATAGTTATTGCTTAAAACAATTTGTAAGCTGCTCTGATAGCCTTGTGGCTAAAGAGCGGAGTATAAATAACTAAATAAATAAAAAAAATAAAAAGTATCATATTCCTTTTGTAGAACTAAAAAAAAAGTGTGTTAAATTAAGTAAATTGCAGCTGTAATGAACCCTGACCATCCTTGGGATTGTTAGGAATATGAAGAGAGAATTTAACTGTTTCTCTCATAATCCAAGCAAAAACAGCAAAATACAAAACAAAACCCCTACTCTACCTCCATCACTCTGAAGCTGCTATTTTCATTTCAATGAATTTAAATTACACTTGAGTAGTGCCAATGGAGCCCTCCTATAAAGCTGAAACTGTAGCTCCAGAAAATATATATATATATATTTTTGTAATGCACGGCAAGGGGACAAAAACTCCCCCACTCTACTTACAACTGAGGCTACTCAAGCTTCTGCATAGCTCAGATATATGTAGCAAAAAGTGCCCAATAAAAATGGCACAAGCAAAATCTTACAATGCACAGTGGAACTTTGGGTTTGTCTTTGCCGGTGAAAAACCCCAAGTCCCCCCGAATTCAGCCTGATAATGCCACACAATGTGTGGCCTTTCCTCCAAATCCATTGTGTAGGGCCCTATTCGCACCCCCTTAATCCAGGTTTTAGAAAATTCCCAGTTTTACCCAGAATTTGCTGGAAACTCCAGAGAAAATTGTTGTGTGAACAATCCATCCACACTGGATTTGGGAGAGTGGAGATGAGATAAAGGACAAATATTCCCTGAGGTGCCACCATTTTTTCCCTCCTTAGTACCACTTCTCATTCCAAATTCCAAAGGCAGAGCCCCAGTGGTAGTCAATCTTTTTGAGGACAGAACCCCCAGTGGGGCCCACCATCACAAGGCTTGTTGTCTATTCTGACTTTAGAGAGGGCTACTACAACTGGGGCTTGGCTTTTCTGGCACTCAATCTCCCCCCTGAGCTCTGGGAAAAGCAAAGCACCAGAGGTATCTGCCCATTCTGGCTTTAGAGAGGTGACTACCACTGGTGCTTTGCTTTTCCTGGAACTCAGAGTCAAGCATGAGTAACAGCTCTGAATGAAAGCAATCCCAATGCAGAGTTGGGCTTTGGTAGGTGTGGAGCTTAAATCTGGAACAGAGTAGCCTGAATTTCATGTGCAGCTGCTCTGAGCCAAAAGTTGTCCCTTCACATTTGCTGGGGTTTGGTTCCAGGACCACCCATTAATAGCCAAATCTGTGAACACTCAAGTCCCATTATATGCAATGGCATAGCAAAATGGTGTCCCTTATACAAGATGGCAAAATCAAGGTTTGCTTTTTGGATTATTATTTTTAAAGAATATTTTCAAGTCTTGAATACTTAAATCTGTGAATGCCAAATCCGTGAATATGGAGGGACAACTGTAGTCATAATCTCATCTAAATTTTTACCCAGTGTAGTCAAGCCCCTGATATCCTGTTTCTCATCCCAGTTAGGTAATCCATATTAGGGCTGTGTGTCACAGACATAGCAATGTTAATTCTTCACTGGTTTCATTGTTGGAGGAAGCAATTAATAATTTTGGTAATTTGATTTTCTCAGAGTTTTTGAAGACTATTCACAGTTTGGAATTTATTATATGTAAAATTCACATGCCCCGCCCCCCACACTAAAGAAAACAGCATTTTATGCACAGGAAACAGCATTTTTGTACTGTCTCCTGCACAGAACTTGATATTTTCCATGCAAAAGGGAGTAAATGTTGCACAGAATATGTCCCAAACTGTCAGTCTTCTCAGTCTAGGACTCCTCTTGACAGGATTTCCTGATACTTGAGAAACACCATTTTCTGAGCATTTTCCAAAATTTTCAAAGATTCTTTCCATATCTACACTGGTAGCTTATGAAGTAATTGAAGGAGTTGTTTTGTCCCCCAACCTCCATCCATCATCCATTGGGAAGATGCACACCATTCCAAGCAGTAACATAGAACATCAGGAAGACTCATTACTGAAGGATGGTTTGAAAAATAGCAAATGTGCAAATGACAAGATGATTCTCTGTGCTCTTCTGCCAGATATTACTTTATCTGAATCAGAATGCTTGGTTTTACACTGGCTGGAACATCAAATGTTAGAGGGGATCAAACTGAACTATACGGATAGAGTGGGCAGCATTGAGTCAGATGGGTCATAAATGGCCTAGTGGGCTTCCTGCCCCCTCCTTTCCTATCACTTACACAGAAGCACATCTAACACAAAAGAAATACAAGGACACCTTTCCTCCCAACAAAGAGAAAACAGCCAAGACTTGAGGCCTCTTTGTTCACTTTCAGTTCCACCAAAAGCAACAACCCCTCCCTTCCCAAGGAGTTTTGGGCACAGCCTATGAGTGAATGGAGCAGAGACCTCAGCCCCTCTCACATTATTCTCTGTCCCCCACTTGAACAAGCCAAGACTACAGCACCCCCCAATCTCCCTTTCTCTGAAGGCAAGAGGCAGAGCCTGTAGTTCTACTAACTTCCCAAACTGAGCTATGTTCAATCCCGCACGCTGCCATCCATGTCAGGGCTCAAACCTGAGTTCCCTTCCCAGGAGCTCCAGGTTAGCCCTCTCTCTGTAGGGTTAGTCCTGAGTTCAGGATCCTCAGTCCAGGATGTTCCTCACAGTCCCCAAAACCATCCAATCTGCCACCACCCACTGGGTCAAACTGGGGGGGCTTATTTTCCCCCTTGGGACCCCCCCTTTTCTCATGCACAACACAGTGGGAAGTTGTGCATAGTTTATATTAATCAGTGGCATTCCTTGCCACTATAGAATCAACTAACTCACTCCTCCTAACCCCAGAGGAGGCTCACAGTAGCATAGTCAAGAGTAAGGCACGTGGTAAGCATCAGTATAGGAAGATTAATAAGTTTACTTTATTCAAGAGAAGTAGTCATGCAATCTCACATAAGGCAGGATTCTCCCCTACCTCAGGCAGGCAGTCTTAAAGTGATAGCAATACAGAATATCAAGATCAAAGCATTACATTACTCAGGTTACATTCAGTTACTAATTTAGCTACATTCAACCAAAGTAAAGAAATTAAAAAGAATTCCCTAACGCAACTAAACAGGCCCTAATCTCTAATAAATACTTGCAGTTTGTTGCCTTGAGATCTTGTCCAGGCAGCTGGGAGCAAAAGCCAGAGATGGAATGGCTGTGCTCTACCAGCATAGCAGTTTTTGTTTTCTCACATCTCCCAAAATCTCTTTCTCCAAATCCCACTCATCTCACACCCACTATCTCAAACAAAAGCAATTAAATCCTCTCCAGATTTCCTGGGCTTAAAGCTATAATTGGTCAGTCCAATCACATGGTGTTATGGTAATGATGTCATCTCATTAGCTCTGTGAAAGTGGTGCTTGGGCCCTTTCCCATTAACCCTTTTCTTACCTGATACTATGCTGGCAAGACAATCTATTTACAGACAATGGAGTTATAGTTCTCTAGCAGAATGATGGGAGTTGCACCTTGTGGCAACATGATGGAACTCCATCATGACAGTACTGAATTCAGGGTTCACATACGACTGCAAGCTTACGGCACTTAGATATTTGTGGATAGTGCCTATTAAGATGGTTACGAGGTTAAACGAAAGCATTCCCTGGAAAGAAACAACACATATTAATCCAGTTTAATATAGAGACGTACTTAGTTTTGAAGTTTTTCAGGTCACCTTTCAGATGTGTGATAAATGAGGAAGGAAGTTAAACCATGAAGCAGGAATGCAGGCTTATTGTAAAACATACAGCACCACATATTTATTCTCCCTTCTGAGTGATATAAGTTCTTTAGCAAGTCCCAACCATACTCATAGGAGCCATGGTCTCTACCAGTCATGGGAAAGTTGTGGTCCTCCAAATATTGTTGGGCAACAACTTCCATTAGCCCTAGTCAGTGGGTTCAAGTGAGTGACAGAAGTTACAGCCCAGTAACTGGAGGGTGTTGTGTTGTTCAGTCATGGTCTATACACTACAAACATGGATGAGTACCAGTTTTCAAACATTTAATGGCATAGCTTTCCTTACAAATTTATATGTTCTGAAAAACATTTTTTTATGTGACCAGTGACTTCTCTGGTTCTAAATCATAGACCTAAACTATATAAGTTCATATTTCAAATATGAACCCTGTTCATATTTTTTGCCCTCCAAATGGATATTTTTATGATCGTATAGCTGCACCCACTGTATACATGCTTTTTTTTCTAACTGTAGCAGCTGGTCTATAACTACAATAAAGTTATTGTGTCAGTGTCCCAGGTTACAGACATAAGGCTTCAGATAGTCTGAGTTTCTGTGTTAAAAACCTTCTGAACTTTTAGATCCATACCTGAAACATTCAATGTGTCTAATTCAATATACCTATTTGTATTTACCCGATGGAACAGAACACACAGGCTTGTAATTTTTGGTCTAGGCATATTATCCTCCCATTCAGTTTTAGTTACACAGTCTGTATTTTGAGCTCTCATTGTTGATGTTTACCTTTAAGTCACTTTTGACTTATGGCAACTGTAAAGTGAACTTATCATGCGGTTTTCTTAGCAAGGTTTCCTTAGAGGGGTATTCATGTTGCCTTCCTCTGAGGCTGAGAGAGTGTGACTTGCCAAAGGTCAACTAGTGTGTTTCCATAACGAAGTGGAGATTCAAACTCTGGCTTCCCAGAATCTCAGTCCAACACTCAAACCCCTATACCATGCTGGCTCTCTTTCAGCCCTCATTACCCCCACAATGACTACATGTTGGCTATGTATTACATAAAGTTATCAGAGGCAGGATGATTCCCCTGAATATCAAATGCTGATGAAGACCAGTAGGAGAGGGCAACTGTTTTCATGTACTGCTTGTGAGATTCTCATTAAAACAAAAACAAAAATGGGTTGTGCTAGACTAGATAATCCTTTGTAAAGATGCCTTGTTTAATTATTGATTCTTATAGAAGTTCTTGATATTGTATTACCACTGGACACACTCAGGAGATTATCAGAAACACTAAAAATGGTATTATAACGATGCCAGGAGATTGCTAAAGGGCTCCCTTTTCAGATGATGCCGTTCCCCACTATTAATGAATTTAATGCTCTTTTGTGAGGGCTCATTATCCTCTCCATTGACGCCCCCTTGTCGTGGGAGAGAGGCTTGGGTACCCTAATGATGTTTTGAGCTATGCTGGCGGTGGCATAATAGCCACCGGTAGGGTCTCCCATGCCAGAAAGGTCAAAACCGAAGGGTCTGACAAAGAGCGTCAAAGGGCAGGATGGGCTCTCTAGCCTTGTGGCAACCGTCCTAGGAGAAGGAAAACTCTAATCCCAAACCCGGGCAGATGGTGCTCGTCCAACCCTGTAAGGTCAACCATCTAAGAGAAGGAAACTCTAATCAAACCTACGGCCCGAGGACCTCACTGCCACGTCCATGCTTGCAAGGCCACGGCAGATGAATCTCTGGTTTAAAGGGTGAGGCCAGTTCTGTGCACGCTGCGCTCCACCAGAAAAATCCATTGCACAGGCTCGAAGGACAAATCCAGTTCCAAAAAAGCCCTGTAGCGACTGGCGAGGGACGAAACCGGCAGGTGTAAAGATGCACTGGAAGCCGCAGCCCCAACCCTGCATGCAGGCGGTTCAGGACATTGGTCGCTCAAGCCTGACCCGGGAGATGACAGTCTTGTTCGGCAGCATCCTGAACGACCAAGCAGCCTTTTTTAAGGAGAGCACTGCTTGCTCCATATGGAGAGGGGCCTAGAAAAGGTGGCCTAACGAAAGCTCATCCCCAACTACCTGGTTGGCTAGCCGCAGCCAACGGGAATCTTCTGAGGCGGTCAAACCAAAGCAAAGAAACAAAGGCACACACCGGCCTCCAAAGGTGTAAATAAACTGACACTTGCATGCTGGAACATCAGAACCATGCAAGACTCTGAAGATAGTGGACGGCCTGAGCGTCGTTCTGCCCTAATAGCCCTTGAACTATCACGGCTTAATATTGACATCGCTGCACTTAGTGAAGTTCGCTTCCATGAGGAAGGCAGCCTTAAAGAACATGGCGCCGGCTACACACTTTACTGGTCTGGCAAACCCAAAACTGAAAAACATCTTTCAGGAGTAGGCTTTATGATTAAAAACTCCATTGCCTCCAAACTCGAAACCTTGCCAACAGGACACTCTAATCGCATTATTTCCTTACGCCTCCCACATGTTGTTCTCTTTAGTATATATGCCCCAACTATGCAAGCCGACCCTGTAGAGAAAGACAAATTCTACACAGACCTACGCCAACTCTTACAAAAAGTCCCTGTAGAAGATAAAATTATTATCCTTGGTGACTTCAATGCCAGAGTAGGAAAGAACTCCGAAGCCTGGAAAGGTGTCTTAGGCAAGCATGGTGTTGGAAATTGCAATGATAACGGACGCCTCCTGCTAGAGTTCTGTGCAGAACAACAGCTGACTATTACAAACACAATCTTTCAGCAGAAAGATAGCTTGAAGACAACCTGGATGCATCCCCGATCCAAACATTGGCACCTCATTGACTACGTCCTAGACTGTCAGAGAGACATTCGTGATGTCCGTCATACACGAGTGATGCCCAGTGCAGAATGCCAAACAGATCATCGCCTCGTCAGATGTAAACTAAATCTTCATCTTAAGTTCAAACCTAAGAGAGGTGGCATCTTAAAGAAGAGACTCCAAGTCAACAATCTTCAACAAACTACCATGAGAGACAACTTCCAGGCAAATCTACAAACGAAACTTGAAGATCATACTACAGATGCTTCTCCTACAGTGCTTTGGCAACATATCAAAAACAGTATCCTCCAGTCTGCAGAAGAATCCCTCGGGTTCTCCCACAAGAAAAATCAAGACTGGTTTGATGAAAACAACCAAGAGATCCAGGAGCTGTTGGCAAGGAAGAGAGCTGCTCACCAGGCATACCTCGCCCAGCCAACCTGTCATGTAAGAAAAGCAGCTTTCCGCCTCACATGTAGCAAACTACAACAAAAACTCCGAGACATGCAGAACAAGTGGTGGATCAATATAGCAGAAAAGACACAACACTGTGCAGATCTGGGTGATCATAGAGGATTTTATGAAGCTCTTAAAGCAGTGTTTGGACCTACTTATCAGGTCCAAAGCTCCTTATACAGTACAGATGGTCAAACATTAATTACTGATAAAGCCTCCATCCTAAATCGTTGGGCTGAACATTTTCAAAGTCTCTTTAGCGCCAACCGAGTAGTCCAAGGCTCAGCTATCCAACATATGATACAAAAACTGATGAAAAATGAATTGGACATAGCTCCCACTTTGGAAGAGACCCTTAAGGCCATACAGCAGATGAAAAACAGCAAGGCAGCTGGGATTGATGGAATCCCACCTGAAGTTTGGAAACACGGAGGTCATGCACTCCACAAAAAATTCCACGAATTCCTTGTGAATTGCTGGGGAAAAGGGGAACTGCCATCAGACCTCCGAGATGCAGTCATCATCACCCTGTACAAGAAAAAAGGAGCAAAATCCGATTGTTCAAACTATCGAGGCATAACACTGCTCTCTATTGCTGGGAAAATCCTTGCAAGGATACTCCTGAACAGATTAGTTCCTGCTATTGCAGAAGAACTTCTCCCTGAAAGCCAATGTGGCTTCAGAGCCAATAGGAATACTACAGACATGGTATTTGCCCTTAGGCAACTGCAAGAAAAATGTAGGGAGCAGAACAAGGGTCTCTATGTAACATTTGTCGACCTCACCAAAGCCTTTGACACTGTAAGTAGAAAAGGTCTGTGGCAGATCCTGGAAAGACTAGGATGTCCCCCCAAATTCCTTAAAATGATTATCTTGCTACACGAGGGACAGCGTGGTCAAGTCAGATATGGCGATGCTCTTTCGGAGCCCTTTCTAATAACTAATGGAGTGAAGCAAGGTTGTGTTCTTGCACCAACTTTATTTACAATCTTCTTTAGCATGATGCTCCAAAGAGCTATGGCAGAGCTTGAAGAAGACGACGGCATCTATATACGCTACCGTACTGATGGTAGCTTGTTTAACTTAAGCCGTCTGAGGGCTCACACTAAGACTCTAAACTATCTAGTCCGTGAGCTGCTCTTCGCCGATGATGCTGCCCTTGTTGCCCACACAGAAGCAGCTCTGCAGCGCCTAACATCCTGCTTTGCAACAGCTGCAGAGCTGTTTGGGCTAGAAGTCAACCTGAAGAAAACAGAAGTTCTTTACCAGCCTGCACCACAGGACGAACAGCACCATCCCCACATTGCCGTCGGTAAATCTGTGCTCAAGTCCGTTCAGCAGTTCACCTACCTGGGAAGCATCATCTCCTCCGATGCCAAGATTGACAAAGAGATCGATCACAGATTAGCAAAGGCATATAGTGCATTTGGAAGACTTCACAAAAGAGAGTCTGGAGCAATAAACACCTGAGGCAAAGCACAAAAATCAGTGTGTATAGAGTCATCGTACTGTCTATCCTCCTTTATGGATCTGAAACATGGGTCACCTATCGCCACCACCTACGACTCTTCGAGCGCTTTCATCAGCGCTGTCTACACACAATCCTAAATATACACTGGACTGACTATGTGACGAATGTTGCTGTCCTTGAGCAAGCAGGGATCACCAGCATTTGGGCCATGATATTGAGAACACAGCTGCGCTGGGCAGGGCACTTTTCTAGGATGGAGGACCATCGCCTCCCAAAAATACTACTCTACGGTGAACTCGCCACGGGTCAGCGTAAGAGGGGCGCTCCAAAAAAGCGATACAAAGACTCCCTGAAACAACATCTCAGGCTTGGCCAAGTTGATCACCAACAGTGGTCTGCCCTGGCCTCACATCGGGAGGCATGGGGACGCACTATCCACAATGCTGCAGCCTTATTTGAGAACTCACGACGAACAAGTCTTGAAGAGAAACGACAACGCAGAAAGAATCACAACCCAAAAACATCACCCAAGGAGACCTTCTTCTGTGCTTTTTGCAACCGGACCTGTTTATCTTGGATTGGCCTTTTTAGTCATCAGCGCGCTTGCAGAAAGTGCGAGATGAGTCCTTCCTGAATCTTCGTTTGTGAAGAAAAGCCAGAGAGAGATTATAGAGGATTTGACAGTGAGTGAAAAGGTTTCACTGGTGAGATCCCAGTGTCAAAGCAATGTCCCTACCAGAACACTTCCTGGTGAGATTGGAACATCAGGGTAAGTGACACAATTTTTAAAAACTTCCCTGGTTTACATGGAAGCTTTAAAGTGCGTTTCTGTGCTTGGTGTCACTTCTTCTCTTTTATTTTTATTTTAAACTTGGAATTTCCCACACTCATGTCTTCTTGTGAAAGCAGGTGGGATTTCACTCCAGGAGGTGAATGGAGCTCTGTCAGAGCTCCATTCACTCCTGGGCTGCCCTATGGATGCTACTAAGATACGTATAAAAAGTTTGGTTATGGTGGCAGATCAGGGACAGGAGAGGGGTGGGAGAGGAGATTGTGGGACAGGAATGCTTTTTTTGTTCCTGTCTGATAATCTCCTTAGTCCTTATTGAGTGATTTTGTCCCCTTTAGTATCATTATTTTCTTTCTTACCTCTAATTCTCAGACCTTAGTGTTCTCCTGAGCTTATTGAAGCTCTGTGCCACAGATGGCCCCATAAGCCGTACAGGACTCAGGAAAAGGAGTTTATAATGACATAAGAGATATTTACCATCTGATCAAATTGCTGGATAGCTGTTTACAGTGTGGATCTCCCTTAAGACTTGCTTCCACCTTCCACTCAAAATCAATTGATGGATTACTTTGAGTTTATTCTCAGTTGAGCACAAATATTATGCTATGGAAAAGGCAATATTGGCAGAAATGTTGTGCCAGTAAAAACACTGTTAAATACCTTTCTGCCATCTGCCTTCGGTCCACATCCAGAATATGTGATGTGCAAGTTTGGCAGGAATTAAAATAGTACACTCAGAAATTCAGAAACAAACCATGTATTTACTGCTCCCAGGAGCTAGTGGTATCTCACATCATGCTTGTCTGAACATAAGGCTGAATCAACATTGTTTCTGTCAGGAAATAACTGCTTCATTGTGAAAGCATTTGAGAAGGATTCCACTTAATTGCAGAAAATGACACAGGTTTAAATATTGTGAACTACTCAGATGCTAATGCTACGCATCAGAATGACTTCAAAATATTTTTGTGCACTCTGCTTTTAAAATAAACCAATGGGAAATATAGATGCATAGACCAACACAGTGCTCAAAGAAGAGCTTAAAAATGATACTTTACAAAAAATATTCCTTGTTTTTCAAGAACAATGAGTTACTCATTACATATTGCTCATGACAGTGGCAAATACACTATCAACTTAATACTTTAACATTATTTTTGCCAAAAAACATGAAAAATGTCCAAAGCTAAATAAAGTCCACACCCCATAGCCTACCAATGTAATATTTCTGAAACAACAAGTAAATGTTACTGTAGTCATCATGCAATAAATAAATAAATAATGTTATCATCACTGCTGTTAAAACATTAAAGGTAACCACATTACGGTACTTGTTACTTAAAACAAAAGTAATTATTAAAAAGAAACATCATTAGGGTTCACATTACTTCCAAAATCTGGTTCAAAGCACTTCACACACATAATTTGCCCAATCATTTAAAACCTCTGTTGAATAGATCAGCATTATGTCTTCCATGTTGTAGATGTAGGACTAAAGAAGTTGAATAGTTAAGAAAGTATGCACAAGATATATGTATACACATTATAAAGCTACAGAAAATGGTTACAGTGTATTGAGTAACATTTTGTATCTAAATTCAGAGCAATGAACAATCCTATAATGTCTTCATAAGTCCACTTGTCGAAATAATGACTGAGGCAAAGTATCAAGCAGATGTGTTCTGACTCACAGTGACTAAACTTTTACATTATAGAGCACCCAATAATACCATAGCTAACAATGATAACCAATTAGTGTGGATGTTTATTTCTGTTGTAGAAACTCCAAAATATGTGTGTTTCTTAGACTTGGTTATAGACAACAAATACAAATCCTATATCTCAGATCTTATTCTCATGACAGACAGGGGCCCATAAGGTTTAATGGAAAAGTAAGTAGGGTGGGTTTTTGGTGTACCTGAGGAATTTCAAGGGAATAGAGAAATATGTCCTGCTTCCTCCTCCTTGAAAGGAAAACAAATCCCTCAGAAACATGACATTATCCCATTTATCTAGAATAAAAAGGCCAAAGAAAAAGTTGATCTCTTCACAAATGAAAGGTCCCCCTCCAGCCCTTTGGCAGGAGAGAAGTTTCAGTTCTTTCCATCAGTGTGCATAATTCTTGCCTTTATCATTTCCATTTCCCAGGCTATAAGTCTTCCCCATGCAGAGCAACCTAAAATTGGTCAGCTGGGTGGCTTTGAAGGAAGTGATGACAATGACTGAGAGATGATGAGAGGTAGGATGTGTTCATGTGCTTTCTGCTTAAATATCCCCCCTCACTCTCTGTCAGGCCTTTTTATAGCCATGCCCAGCTGCCTTCCTATTGGCTAGGCACCTGCTGCTCTGAGATTGGCTAAAAGGGCGGCCTTTTCCTCACACACCTCCCCCCTTTACGGGTGTATTAACACACATGACCAAACGGTTATGTGAGTTAATACAACATCACTCCAAATTTATACTTACCTTATAACATCATAATACATTACATCATATGAATACAAACTCTATACATATACATACCATATTTATATAAACAATTATATGAAACTGTTCATAGACTCTTTATTGCTCTACTATCTTACCTCTCTTCGTATTGTCTAGAGAGACCATCTACAACTATATTTTCCTTACTTTTTATATACTGGATGGAGTAATCAAAGTCCTGTAACATTAGACTCCATTGCAGTAACATACTGTTATTATCTTTGGTCTGATTCAACCAGCATAAGGGGGAGTGATCTGTTCTGATCACGAAAATTCTTCCCCATAAGTATGGTGTAAGCTTTTTTATAGCCCACACTATAGCCATGCATTCCTTTTCTATTGTGGCTAAGTTTCGTTCTCTGGAGAGGAGTTTTTTTTACTTATGTACAAGATTGGATGTATCTGGCCATCATTGTCTTCTTGACTTAAAACTGTCCCATGTCCAATATTAGAGGCATCTGGAGTGACTATAAAAGTCTTGGTGTAATCTGGTGCCATCAGAATAGGCACTGTGGTCGTCAGGTGTTTTAACTCTCTGAATGTACTGTTGCACCTTTCTGACCATAGGACTTTGGCAGGCTTGTCCTTTTTGGTTAAATCCGACAATGGACTTGTGATACTGCTGAAATTGGGAATAAATTTCCTATAGTATCCTGCTAGTCCTAGGAATGATCGCACACCTTTCTTAGAAGTCGGAATAGGCCAGTTAACTATGGCTTGCACTTTAGAAGTTTAATGGTTCCACTGCCTACAATATAGCCTAGGTGTCGGCTCTCTCTTTTCCCTATATGACACTTGGAACCTTTGACGGTCACCCCACTCTTTTTAAGTCTTCCCAGAACTTCAGTAAGATGGTGAATATGTTCATCCCAGCAGTTACTAAAGATTCCAATGTCATCATTGTAGGCTACCACACAATGTTTTAAACCTGCTAAGATGTTGTCAACCATCCTTTGAAAGGTAGAAGGTGCATATTTTAAACCAAAGGGCAACACTGTAAATTCGTATAAACCCTTATGTGTAACAAAGGCAGTTTTCATCTGGTCCTTTGGACACATGCCTACTTGCCAATATCCCTTGGTCAAGTCTAATGTGGAGATATACTGTGCCCTTCCCATCTTCTCAATTAGATCTTCTGTTTGGGGCATAAGATAGGCATCAGTTTGGGTTATTTTATTTAACCACCTATAATCTATACAAAACCTAATAGTGTGATCACGTTTTTCCACCAATACTACCAGTGATGCCCAAGGACTCTGTGATAGTACAATAATCCCCATCTGGAGCATGGTATCATTTTCCTTATTTATGCTGTCTGCCACTGGACCAGTTACTCAGTACGGTGACGTGGCAACAGGACTTGCCTCTCCTGCATTGATATGATGAACTATCTCTTTTACCCTTCCTGGTAAATCGGAAAAGATTTCCTTAAACTTAGCTAACACATGCATTATTTCTTCTTGTTGTTGGGGAGTAAGAGGAAGAGTCAAGAGTAACCTCTTGTACCTTTTCTTTTTCTGTATTTTTAAGGGTCCATCTAGGAATGGCAATCCCTTCCTCCCCCATCTCTTTGACTGCATATAACACCAGATTTTCCCTCCTGTAATAGGGTTTTAACATATTTACATCCCCCCTCATCTCCCAAGTCCACTATATAGTTGACATCATTGATCTTTTCTGTCACTTGAACTGGGCCAGTCAAAACATATTGAAGTTTGTTCCCTCTCGTTGGTTGCAGAAGTAAAACTTCATCTCCCGGCAAGAAACTTCGCTCTCTGGCCTTCTTATTATACCAAGTCATTTGTTGACATTGGGTTGTCTTTAAATTGTCTCCAGCAATTCGTAAGACTTGACGTAAAGATGACACCAGGGTCTGGACATATGTCACCACATCTTGGGGCTCCCTTTCTCCTGGAGTTTCCCACTCAAGTAGAAGGAGATCCAAAGGTCCTTTCACTCTGTGTCCAAACATCAACTCAAATGGACTGAATCCCAAGTTTTCTTGTGGAACTTCTTGGTATGTGAACAACAGGTGTTGTAGCTTGGTGTCCCAATCTCTTCGATTTTCTTTGGTATAGGATTTAATCATGTGGATTAATGTCCCGTTAAAATTTTCTATCAGTCCGTTACTCTGTGGGCGATAAGCGGTTGTGGTTAAATGTTTAACCCCACATACCTAACATAGTTTCTGCATCACCTTTGAAGTAAACGATCTTCCCAAATCTGAGATAATCTCACTAGGAAATGCTAATCTACAGAAAATGTTTATTAAAGCGTTTGCCACCATCGTTGTCTCTATATTTCCCAAAGCCACAGCCTCAGGATATCTTGTGGCATAATCTATCAGAGTCAGAATGTACTTATTTCCTCTCTGTGTAGCCTGTGGTAAAGAACCCACAATGTCTATGCCTATCCTTTGAAATGGCTGTGAAATCACTGGTAATGGACAAAGCTTGGCTTTGGTCTTATCTTTGCCAGAGCCCATTTTCTGACAAATGTCACAAGATTTACAATAGTGTTTAATATCTTGTCCCATCATTGGCCAGTAAAAATTTGAAGAGATTCTTTGAGTGGTCTTCTTTATTCCCAAATGTCCTCCGAATGGACTAGAATGGGCCATTTCTAGAATCTGGCTTCTGTATTTCTGAGGGACCACTAATTGTTTTTGGATTTCTTTCTGCGTGTTATATTTACTCTTTAGGACTTCTCTATATAAGTTGTCTTTGATAATTCTAAACCTGTGAGGGTGTTCTTTATTTAGCTCTACAGCCGTTTCATCATTTGCCAACATGAACAAAGGTTTTAAACTTTCATCACTTCTTTGTTCTTGACCAAATTCAGGGGTGTTTTTGACTTCAATCTCCTCAGATCTCTCCTTTTTTTGAGGCATTTGTCACTTTCACCTCATCTTTAGTGACCACTTCTTTTTCTTGTTCCTTTTTAGACATTGGATTGATCTGTTCTGAGGACTTTTTCTTTTCTTGTTGTCTAGTGACAGCACAAGCAAATCTAAAATATCTATCTAAGTCATTTCTAATCAGACATGGGAATGGAATATTATCCCAGACTGCAAATTTCCACTGGAGGCTGTGTCCTTTAAAGGAAACGTCTAACTTGCATACTGGTGCTTTAAAAGCAGGACCCCCCAAGCCCTTTAACACCATGTCTTCCTCTGGACACAAATCTTGAGGTTTTATTAAGTGTGATTTAACTAGACACACATCAGCCCCTGATTCACGAAAACCCCACACCCAGGACTTATTTATTTGTATTAATTCTCAGTATTCATCAGTTTCTGTTTCTGGAGGGAAATTTGTTACAAACAGGCAAGTTCTTGGAGAAGAAGCTCTCTTAGAGTCTGACATTGTTTCAACTGATGTTTCCATAAGCAACTGTTGCCTCAGGCTGTTCTCTGTGACAGCACTCTTGTATTGCTGGTTTAACTGAGTTTACACAATAAGCTGATTTTATATTTGATTTTGAGTCCTTATTAAATATATTTGGACAGCTATATCTGAGGTGACCGAGTTTTCCACATTCATAACACTTTTTGGGACTGGGTTTTGATTGCTCCCTAGCCCAGTTGTCTTTTTTATGGGCCTCAAGGTCACACTCTCTCGACCCAAAACCTTTTCTCTCAGCTTCACGCAGTTGTTCTTGTTGCCAGGGTCTAAAATTTTTACCATTGTTATTCTTATCTTTCGAATTATGCCAGTTTTTAGGATTTTTCTTTTCATTTTCCTGAGATTTTACCTCAGGTCTTGTTGTCTTTCGATCATCTTCCCTGATCAATGCTATAGCATCAAGCAATTTGGGTGCTTCTGCCACAGTCTTAGGCTGTTTGTCCTTTACCAGCCATCTATATTCTTGGGGAATAACATTATAGAATTGTTCTAATCCTATAAGACTCTGTAATTCTTCCTTGGTTGTTATTTTGGCTCCTTCAATCCAACTTTTTAATAAATTATCTAACCTGGCTCCCAATTGGCAAAAAGACTCATTTCCCTCTCTCTTAATTGTTCGGAATCAATGTCTATGATGTTCAGGTGTAAGGACAAACCTTTCCCTCACCATTTCTTTAAATAAATTGTAATTTTGGGCTTCATCTGACCTCATTTCTGGTATATTTCTGTGAGTCCTCCACTAATCTCTGATCTCAAATAACTCATTCTTTCCTCATTCTTTATTTTCCATTCTGAACAAGTTCTTTCCAAGTTAATGAAGAAAGAGTCAATGGTATCCCCTTTATAATACCTGCGGAACCTCTTCATATCAATCTGAGGTAACCTATTTACCTCAGGGACCACTTGAGATTGAGGCATTCCCTGATCCATACTTCTCATTCTAATTTGATAATCCATTTCTTTCTCTCTTTTTTTCCTTTTCAATTCTGGACATTTCTATTTCCTTTCCCTTTTTTATTTTGGCCATTTCCTTTCCCTTTTCTATTTTGGCCATTTCAAATTTGGTTTTACATATCTCAGTACTCTCTTGGGGTTCAGAATCAGAGGTGTCAATACTATCCACCATTTCTTCCCTGACCTCCTGTTCCTCCACCCTTTCAGCTACAGCAGGGGTTGTGACTTTCTTAGGCATGTTAGCAGTATTTCCTCACCAATACCCAAAACTTTTACCTCAGGAAATATCTTTTTATTTTGCCTCCACTAAGTAAAATAAATTTATTTGGATCTTAAAATCAAACTAGTGATTCCCAATGCTACCACTGTCATTTACCTCAGGAATCACATTGAATTAACTGTGCCTCTACCACGTACAGAGATCCTACTTGAACCTCAAAGTCAGACCAGTAATTCCTTACTTTACCCAGACTTTTACCTCAGGAATCACTTTTGTCCATCTTTATCTCTATCTGCTAGTCTCCTACAATTACCAATATGTTTACCTCAGAGACTAGTTCTTAGATAACTGTGTGGCGTAGTCGGATTTTAAGTAATCTCTTACCAATTACCCTTTCACTGTTACCTCAGAGATTACTCCCCTAACTCAATGCCCAAACCTTTATTGTTGGTTTTCTACTCAAACTTTAACCAACTATGGGTATCTGGTATGTTTACTCAGACCCCTAAACCCCAGCACAGTTCTGGCAACCGGACCTTTCGGATCCCGTTGCTGCCCACCAAAAATATGTGTTGACCCATACATGGTCAAACCACCACCTTAACACTCCGACTTTAGGATGGCAGTCCTGTGGGGTCTCTTGCATCCCACTACTGCCCCCAAAAGAATGTGTGAAGCACCAACCACTTTCTATTGAGACAACCCTTTGTGTCCCTGATATCAGGTAGCGCAGTTTAAATTAAACGGAGGCCAAGCAGCTTTAAACTCTAACAAAAGTTTATTGAAAAATATAAAACAAGTAAACTGTAGTTGAGCATTAAAGTTGTTAATCTTCTTAAGGCTTAGTTACATCAGATTCCTTTTAAAATAATAACATCAATCTAGACACACCAGCACTACTAACTCAGGCACAAAGTCCTAAATCCTCTTTATATACTTGACTTGTTCTGAGCCTCTCCCTATTAGATTCTCCAAGTCTATTCAGTCCCCCTCTGGAACCTTAAGACCCTTCTGTGGTTGTCAGACTGAAAAGTTTCCTCAGGAACTCTAAGAGCACACCCTCCCTTTGGTGTAACTCTTTCTTTCCAGTCAAACCTCAAAACAACTAACACCCCACTCACTCTCTGTCAGGCCTTTTTATAGCCATGCCCAGCTGCCTTCCTATTGGCTAGGCACCTGCTGCTCTGAGATTGGCTACAAGAGCGGCCTTTTCCTCACATCAGCTTGTTGATTGCAGTTGTAACACATTGTAAACTGCTTAGAGAGTGCTTAGCACTATAAAGCGGTATAGAAATGTAAGTGCTATTGCTATTGTTATGCATGTGCAGACTCATATTGAATCCCAGAAGTACAAAACCACTTCAATTTTGACAGTGGTGTGATGTGCCATTTTCTCATAAGTGATAAAAATTATTTGGGGAGGGGGGGTAAAGGCAGACTTTTTATAGTAAGAATTCTAATAATAATAAATAAATAAATAAATAAATACCATTTTATTTATATCCCACCCCTCTATGAAACGCATTTGGGGCAGCTTACAAAAATTAAAATATACATCCAGACCCTCAATCCCATCACCCCTTAAAATATGATAAAATACTTTAAGAATTAAAACATACTTTAAAAATACAAAAATAAAAATATATAAACAATGGACAGTGGCCATGGCGAGATCAGGACAAGCTAGATTTCCCTTTTCTTTTTCTTTTTTTAATGGCTGGGTATCTATTCAGGAAAGGCTTGCCAGAAGAGATCTGTCTTAAGACCTTTTTTAAAGCTATTTAGGGTAGTAATATGACAGATCTCATCCGGCAGGCCATAATCTGGGAGCAATAGCCGAAAAGGTCCTCTGGGAGGTCAAAGAAAGCCTAGTTTTTAAGGTTGTAACAAATTCCTCCCAGGGGACCTGAGTGCATGGGGAGGGTTTTATGGAAGGAGGCAGTCCCAAAGATAGGTTGGACCCAAGCCATTTAGGGCTTTTAAGGTGATAACCAATGCCTTGTACTGGGCCCGGAAACTAATGGGCAGCCAGTGGAGTGATCTTAAGATCAGTGTTATATGGTCTCTTCTAGATGTACCCGAGACCAATCTGGCTGCCATATTCTGTACTAGTTGGAGTTTCCAGACCAAGCACGAGGGTAGCCCTATGTAGAGTGCATTACAGAAATCAAGACGGGAGTTTACCAAAGCATGTACCACAGTCTCAAGATCCCTGACTTCCAGGAAAGGGCGCAGCTGGCGTATCAAAGCTGGTAACATGCACTCCAACCATCACATTTATCTGATTCATCATCTGGAGTGATGGGTCCAGGAGCACCCCCAGACTGCAAACATAGTCCTTGGAGGAGAGTGTGACCTCATCCAGGACTGGAGATTGTATCCCAATGCCTGGGCTCAGGACTGCTACCATGAGTACCTCTGTTTTATCTGGATTCACCTTCAATCTGTTTTCTCTCATCCAGTCCATTACTGCCTTAAGACAATTATTAAGAGAATAGATACCATCTGAAGTTAGAGCTGAAGACCGAGGCATGGAGAAATATATCTGGGTGTCATCAGCGTACTGATAACATCCCACCCCATACCTCCGGATAATCTCTCCCAGCGGCTTCATATATATATATTGAATAGCATCGGGGACAGGGTGGCACCTTGTAGGTTGCCACAATTAAGCTCTTTCCTTGCATAGCATCTGTCCCCGAGCATCACCCTCTGGAATCTGCCCAAGAGGAAGGAAGGCACAGTGCCTCCAATTCCTAGCCTCCTCAGGTGATCCAAGAGGATGTCATGATCTTTTGTTTCAAAACCCGCTGAGAGATCCAGTAGCACCAACAGGGTCACACTATCACTGTCGATGCTCAGGTGAAGGTCATCAGCCAAGGCAACCATGGCAGTCTCAATTCTGAATCCTGTCCTAAAGCCAGTTTGAATCTAGATATGGATCTAGATAACCGGTTTCTTCCAAAACAGCTTGGAGTTGAAGAGTAACTGCCCTCTCAGTCATCTTGTTCAAAAAAGGTAATAAGGAGACTGGCCTATAGTTCTTCATATCCAGAGGCTCAGGGAAGGTCTTTTTAGGAACTGTCTATCTGCCACTTCCTTCAAGCAAGATGGAACATGACCTTCCCTAAGGGATGCATTGATGATGTCCCTAAGGAACATCCTCAAGGCATCACCCCCCTGGATGGCCAGCCATGAAGGGCAAGGGTCAAGAGGGCAGGTAGTCTTCCTCGGTCTACCAAGGAGCTTGTCCACATCATCAGTACTTACAGATTGAAACTGATCCAGTATAACCTCATGAACGGAGTTACTGGACACCTCATCAATCAAATCTGTTACAACCCCGGCATCCAAATTGGCTCTTATCTGAGAGATTTTATCTGCAAAGAACTTGTTAAATGCATCACAACAGGCCAATCTTGGCTTTAGTAATGAGTTCTGCACAGGTAGAACCTGTGTCAGTTCCCTCAGCACCCTAAACAGCTCTGCTGGGCGAGACTCTGCAGACACAATGTGTGCAGAAGAGAAGGATTTCCTTGCTGCACGTATTGCCTCTCTATAGGAATGAAGAAATTTCCTATGACAAGCCCTATCAGACAAGAGCCGAGTTTTTCTCCAGATGCACTCTAGTCATTCTCCAACCCACTTCATCTTCCTAAGTTCTTCAATATACCATGGATGGTGATTAGAAGCAGATTGGAAAGGACACTTGGGAGCAATTGTGTCAATAGCCTTGGTAAGATCGGTGTTCCAAATATTGACCAAGATTTCAACAGAATCACTGGTGTTACCAACCAATAAACCCTCTAAGGCTTTCTGGAATCCAATTGGTTCCATTAGCCTTTGAGTGTGGACCATTCTAGAAGGTCCTCCACCCCTGATGGGATGGACAGTGGTTCTCAGTTCAACCTTGATCAGAAAATGATCCTTGCATAATAATGCAGTGGTTTTTGTCACCTCCACCCATGGATATTCCTGTTCTGTACTAAAGACCACATTGAGTGTATGACCCACACATTGAGTGGGCCCATCTACCAATTGGTATAGGCCCATGTTTGTCATGGACTCCATGAACTCCCGACCTGCACCTGATAGATTTGGCAAACCGGTCTCAAGTGGGATGTTGAAATCACCCATAACTAGCAGTCTGGGTGACTCCAACAGCAACTCCATACCAGTTGTGTCAGCTCAGTTAGGGAATCTGTTAGACAACGGGGTGGATGGTATACTAACAGAATCCCTAGACTCTCCCTGGTCCTCAGGCTCAGGTAAATACACTCGAAGTGGACTGGTTTCTGGACAGGTATCCTGGTCAAGGTAAGGGTTTTTTTTTATGAACTAGAGCCACTCCACCCCTTCGCCCACTTCCCCTTACCTGCTCACTAACAAGGTACACAGCTGGGAGGGCCTGCACCCAAATTATTGTGCTGTCCTCTCCCAGCCAGGTCTCAGTGAAGCAAGCCAGGTTGGCATCCTCTTCCAAGAGAAGATCATAGATGATGTGGGTCTTATTTTTTACCGACCTGGAATTGCAAAGGAGCAAGGTAAGGGTCTGCGGTATGGTTGGTGTGCTCTCCAATCCATTCCGGGCAACAGAATGAACTGAAGGTGGAATAGCTTTTACACGTCTATCCCTCCTTCCTCTGTAACAAACTTTACTCTGTTCCTGTCGTACCTTCCGTTCCCCTGCACCACCTCAATCCTCGCTCCCAGATCATGCCCGGCCACATATGCTTGTCCCTTATTCTGATGATCTTCAAGTTGATGAAGGGAGGGGTGTGTGGAGCCCAGCTGGAGTCTCACCCTTTACCACCAAGGTCCTGGAACTTAGCAGCAGCAGTTCTTAAGCTTCTGGGTGGGGAAAGGGAGCGTAGCTCCCAGCTGTAAAACTCACCCTCTACAGCGAAGGTCTTGAACTAAAAGACTGGAAAGACATTTTCATTATTTCTTCAAGATGTCAAAAACAGATTTTTTTGCTCATGTTTGACAACAAAAAGTTTCTCAACATGTGAAGAGACCCTGTCTCATATAAGGTTCAACCATCATGATACTTTATGAGTCTTTTTTCATTTCTAACTTGTTTGCACCACCACCACCCCAGTTGCCCAAATAACAATGTTTTATTCCTTTATACAGACAACATTTTGTTTTTAAAATTCAGTGTGAAAATGATGAAAAATGTGTAAACATTTTCAATCAGGGAGAAAAACCTTGAATTTCTTAATTCTTAATTTGATGGGAAAGCAAAATAAGTGCAGATTTACAATAAACTTTATTCACCAGAGTATTAGTGGATTCTGCATTGTGAAGGCAAAACCCCTGGGTTGTAGGCATAACACTCTCATCATTCTTCTATGTGAGAACCACCTGTGGGTTTTATAGGGCTTGAAAATGATACTAGTTAATTAGATATCTCCCTTTACCACCTGCTGTGCTTTTTGGTATCAAATGTGAAACTAGACATATTCACACTCTGAGGTGTCATTAAGCTGGTGTCACCACTCCTCCTGATGGTGCCACCTGGTGAAGTTTGGCCTCTCCACACACCCTTAGTGCCACCATTGTTTGTACTTGCTCTAAGATGGAATTATTCATAGAACTGTACATGTTGAAGGGATCCCACCATTTATCTAGTCCAACCCTCTATCATACCAGACTGAAACACAGCTGAAACACACCTGAGAGATGGCTAGTCAACCATTGTTTGAAGGCCTTCAAAGAAAGAGAGGCCATCACATTTTGAAGCAATGCATTCCACTCTTGAACAGATGTTACCACAAGGATGGTCTTTTTAATGTTTATGTAGAACCTCTCTTCTTGTAATATGAATCCATTGGTTTCTTTCCTAGTCTCTGGATCAGCAGCAAACAAGCCTGCTTCCTCTTCTACGTGACATCCCTACAGATTTTTTTTAACTGTCTATCATGTCGTTGATAGACATTACATTAAAAATGTCTACCTCTCATTCTTCTCTTTTCCAAGCTAACTATACCCACTTGTCCAAGCTGTTCTTCATATGACTAGGTTTCCAGATTGTTTACCATTTGGTCACCCTCTTCTAGACATATTGTCAATATGCTTTGGTGCCTAGAACTGGACACAGTATTCTAGATGAGGTTTGACCTAAACAGAATGTTTTTCTCAGTCAGTATATGTCTCTTGATGCAGCCATGTCACACTTTTGAGTGATGTTTAGCTTGTGGTTTACTAACATATATTGTTCTCAAGACAGGTGTCAACAATTTTATATATGTGGACTTCATTTTTCATGTCTAAATATAGTACTTCCATAATCTCTGTACTCTTTCAGAAGCCAAGTGAAGTCAACCCTGTGCTCCACATTTGGTGTTTACCTCTGGTTTTCATTTACTTTACTATAAGAGGCCCTTATTACATATTTATGCTGGGTTTTTTTAAAGAAAAGTAATTATTTAAAGCAAAAAAAAAGTAAATACATACTAGACATATAACAAAAGAAAGTGAACAGGAAAATAAAATAATAAAACATTTTTGAATTAAACAATGCACATCTTAATTCAATTAACTTCTGTTCTACTTGACTTCCCTTGTAATAACATCTTATAAGGTACTTTACACAGTTATGATATATCATCTTCATTTCAATTTTCATCTTTATATATCATCGTGTACTATTAAAAATTTCTAAGTTTACTTAGATGACTGGATTTTGAAACTTATTGATTTGAAGGAACTAGACAAATTAACACATATACTAAATAAAAGATACTCAAGTAAAATTGAAAAGGACTGGCTTCCAATATCAAAATTCTGGGAATTCTGAGAAACAAGATATTTAGACATAACATTTATTGACAAATTGATGAATATACATTAATATTAGCCATCCCAAACAAGTTATTTTTTTCAGATGGGTGTAATTGTACCATATTTATGCTGGTTTTTATTTGTTTGTTTTATATTTTGAATATGTTTGTATACTTTGTATACTTAAAACCTATACTTATGTGCATGCTTATTACAGATGCATTATGAATAATAGAATCATGAACCATAGAGCTGCAAGAGACCACAAGGGCCATCCAGTCCAACCCTCTGCCTTGCAGGAATAAACAATCAAAGCATCAAAGTTATTCCATGCAGGAATAAACAATCAAAGTTCTTTGATGATTTTTAATTTATTGGTTTGATGTATTCTTTTTTGTTGGGTTCATTATTGTTCATGGCTTTTGGAATATATCCCAAGGGCAATATTTGGCTAAAATGTGCTGAGATATTATAGAAACTGGTACACATATATTAAAGATGAGAAGACATTGTAAATGCATGGTTGCTGTTTGAGTAACAGCCACACATGTATTGTGACATCTTGTTTTGTCCTGCAATATTGCTACTGTATCAGTTGCTACAGTGCAAATGCATTCCAGAGTCTTCTTGGAGATCGTTTGAAGATACAAGCAGGAGTGCAGACATGAAGGTCATTGGAAAAGTTAGGTGATGCGAAACTGAATTTAATGCTCTTTTGTGAGGGCTCATTACAGAGGAATGTGTATATCTTCATTTTAAAATACTTTAAACCTGCAATAAAGCATTCAAGAGTCCTCCTGTTCATTTTGCTGAATGGGGGATCTGGACCACCCCATCAAAATCTGATTCTGATTGTACCACTGGATGCTACAAATCATAAGCCATGTCCATGTACCCTTCTGATGCTGTTGAGGGCAAAATGTCACCAAGTTGATAACACCACTTTTGGAACTCAAAAGATTGGCCAGCTAGAAACAAACTGATTCCAAATTAAGTTGCATCCACTTTCCTTACATCCAACCCATTGCCTGGGCAACTTACTTTTTTGGGTGACAATACCCAGAATCCCTGGCTGACATGATCGCAGTCCAAAAATAAATTACAAGCTCTGATGCAACCACCAGATTTTCTTTCAGGATAGTAGGTGTCTTCTGAAAATCATTTGAGAAAAGTAAAAGGCCTTCTTCAAGTATTTATAATTGTAACATAATAAGGTACTCAATACCCTCAGAAAGGAACTTCGTGTTGCCTATTGGTGTGTAGCTGACATTGCAGTGTCGTTTGTATCACAGCTGATCTCAAGCCTGAATAATTCACTCTTAAAGGAAATAACATATGGTGCTTAAGTATTCTTTGTATAGTGTTGTCGGGTAAGTCCCTGATCCCCATACCATGTGTTAGTCTCTTCAGAAAAATAAAGGAACACTTGGTCAAAAAAAGTCATTACTACTTTGTTCAGAAATACAAAATGAGTGCAGCAGGGTCCCCATGGATCCAGGAAGATACAGAGCATAGAAACATTTCTTTTGAGGACAGCCAATCTACAAGGTTCCACAGGGCTCCCTGATCCTGGGGGGGGGGGACATTTATTAGACCCTATGTCAATGGCGCCCAGTTAATTGGGGGGGGGGTTCTGGCTCCTCTGGGGAAAGAGATAGGCAAGGATTGTATAATCAATATAACAACCTGAAGGGGCCTATAGGATGGCTTAGAGTCACTGCATTGCCATTAGATGACTGGTAACAGTGGTCATTACAAGATGCTCCACAACCTGAAGTGGGAGGACACACACTTCTCCCTACATTGTCCAGCTGTCCTCAATAACTCCAGCCTTCTTGATGGCTTGCTTAGGAGGAGACCTTTTTCTTCTGGCTGTGATTTCCTGCAGTGGACAACAGCTAGCATGGCTCTTTGGAATGAAAACTGGGTGGGCCAATGTCTCACTCTGAGACATTTCAAAATGGGACACTGGATAGCTGCTCTACAGAATTAAATGAGTTGCTTTCTTGATCTATCATTTGCTGCTATGGAAAAATTGGAAATGAGATACTTAAGAAAAGGTTCTCATAATATGACCTACTTGGAGAGATGCTCAGAGTGACATAGTGGGCAGATGATGATGGCCTCTCTAGAGAGAGCTATTCTGGTTGGAATCTCTAGAACACTTGCCTGGCTCTCGTGGCATCATCAGGGCAAACTCCCTTACCAATCTAATGTGAAGTGAGGAGGTCACCCTAGGTTTTAGGTAGACTGGCTTTGGTATGCAAGAAGAAGAAGAGAATAAAATTAAAAGGATACTTCTTTATCTACTTTAATTATTTGAGAGCACCGTTCCACCTTCTGTCTTCTGCTCTTGCTCACTTTCCTTTCCAGTCTCCAGCTTTCTAGAGCACCTATCTACATTCAGCTGGGAGTAGACAAATAAAACCAGTAGAGATCTTCAGACATAAATGAGAAAGTTGTTTTATTGCTTTTTCTATCCTTATATTTCTATAGCTGCAATAGAAAATCCAGTGGGCCCTGGGATTTGGTTCTAGGAACACACACACACACCCCGCAGATACCAAAATCAGTGGATGCTCAAATCCCATTATATACAATGGCATAATAAAATGGTGTCCCTTATATAAAATGGCGAAATGAAGGTTTGCTTCTTGGATTTTTAAAAAAATATTCTTCAAGCTGTGGATGGTGGAATCAACAGATGCCAAATCTGTGGATACAGAGGGATGACTCCTTGTCAAAACTGGACACATTGTCTTCTTTCGGTTTCCTTCCCCTTCCCCGACCAAACCTACTAGGCAGCAGCTCATATTCTCTCTCTCTTGAAACTTTGAGGGATCCTACAAAGGAAGACACTACACAGAGCTGCCTAGTGGCTTTGTGAAATATGAATCTCCCAAGCCTGCTTCCAGCTTTGTCTCTTGTGGTTAGGGAAGTTATAGTAGGAAGTTATTCAATTGCTTATATCAGGCTACATACAGTTTTAATAACTTAATCCATTTAAAAAAATGAAATAACTCTTGAGATGCATTCCCACAGGTCCCCTTAGTATTTGTGCCAATTTTAGATGTCTAGGTCCCCCAGCCTTGGAACTATGGCAGAGACAGTATCTGTCTGTCTCTTATCATTATACATCTACATGTATAATGGGACACTGTACATGTATCTCATGTGAAGCAGTCTCTGACACTACAAACTGATCAACTCAACCATGTATTGTTTTGATTTGTTTTACCTTTCCAAGTGATTTCCACCACTAAGTCTCTGTCTCCTCCTCTTCCTCCTTCTATACATCTTTGGAGCAGCAGTGCATTCTACTTTTAGACCTATTGGAAGCCATTGAATATTTACTGAATGACACCGGTGGTTCACCTGGTCCAGGACTGTCCATTCTAAGGGGCAGAAAATCTCTTCTAGGTGGCTAATTTGAATCCCTTTAAGCTGAAATGGCAAGAACTGACTCCAAGCTGTGTGATCTCCTAATTGCCTTCCTATTCACTCACCTAGTACAATAACAAATTAGTACTTTATTTTTTACATTGAGGTAGACGCATAAATGCAAGCTAAATTAAGGTTAGATGAGTGGAAAGAACAATAGCTATGTTCTAATATCTCAGTGGATCCCAGACTTTGCAAATTTTACTTGGGATCTTACCTTAGCAAGTTGTACACACTGTGAATAAGTCCTATGGAACTAACTGTGGCTTACTTTACAGGATTGCACTATATATATTTATACATAGGATTACACTATAAATTTTGTACAGTTCAAAATGGAGAGAGAAAAGCATTACATGGTAGAGTGACATGGCGATGACAATACTGTATGTCTTATATGAGCAAAGAGAAATGCAAAGTTCCTTGAAATGTAATGCCTGACTTTCGAAATACAGGATTAGAGAGTATGGAGAAAGTGTGTCTGTGTCTGTACTCGGTTTCTTTCAAGAGATTTCTTTTTCAAAGAGAAAACATGTTTTTAATCTTTCACGAGAATTGTATTTAGCCTAAGCAAGAAGAATTCAACTGTGATGCATTAATTTGCATACAGATAATGTAGCAAGTTATAACCTTGAACTCTGTCCTGTCAGCAAAAGGCTGAAACTGAAAGAGGTCTTCAAAAGTCAAATTCCTTGATGTATTTTGCTGCTTTGAGATTTGTTGAATGAAGGCACCATATGAGTTCAACCATTGGAACAAGAGATAGCAATATTAATGTTTGTAATGATAATGTCTTAATCAGGTTTACTACATTTTAAACCTCCAGGAGCAGAGTTAATTTATTCTAACTATAGAACTTCAGGCTTTATCACAGTTTTTCCCCTTTAATTATGAGTGCCAACAGAGATGGGTTTATTTAACTTGCAGCTGTCACTCTAGAACAATCACATTTCAAATCCTTAACCATGATTCTGTATTTTTTTTATCTGACTTATATTGCTTATATGTATTTTTTTAAAAGTCACCTTGTTGCCTAAAGTGAAAAAAGTATCATTTCTGGTGCTATCAGTCACTGGGTAGTATTAAGCAAGCTGATTTTATGAGCTGGAGAAAAACTCATGGCTCATAAACTAGCGGAGGTGAGTGAATTATGACAGTCTTTCAACTATGTTAATGAAATTCCGTAGACATCAGCATGGTACATTAGTCTCCCTAACATTTAGCTTTACTAAACACGCAGATCAATGAGAGGCTGTCACATGTGTCAATTGTTCTACTCTTTCCTAACAGTATTAATGTTTCTTTATGACAGAAGGTTCAGTAAACATACAGCATAAAAGGCTATTGTCAGGATGTATTGCTGAAATCAAAGTGAGTTAGGATTTGAACCAACAACCTTTGCATTGTTTCTATAATGTCTTACTGATGCAAACCTCCTCTTCCCCTTCTTAATGAATGGTGCATTGCCACACAAAGAATCTACTGTGGAATAGCCATGACATGTTCACTCACTTTTATATAGGGTTTTGGTTTTACATCATGATGTAATCATTCTCCTCCCATGCCTCCCCCTTTTTGCTTTGTGTTGCTTTTCAGAGTATAGAAAGATCAACCTAAAGAAAAGAAAAGAAAAGTGAAAGGACTGTATTGGAACAATTACACCATCTCCTGAGCTCTCAGTGTGCCATAGTGCAGCTACCTCGTGGTTTCTCTCTTCCCAAATAACACTCGATTATAGCCAACATAGGTCACCTAAAAATGTTTTTATTTGCTTCTCTATCCTTTCTATTGGGAATGAATGTTTTTCCTCTTCTGTATTGTATTACCTTCACACACACACACACACACACACACACGGACTATCCATAGGGACATCAGGTCATAGAAGGGTTGTGCTGTGAGGAGAGGGAGAGACATGGTGGTCACACACTTTACTGTAATGTCTGATGTTGCCATTAATATAAGACAGACTCATAAGCTGATAAGACTCCAAAGGCAGCAGAAGCAAGATTTATTTCTTCACAATTTCAGCAGAGCTTTGTGAAAGAAGTCTGGTAAACACAGGAGCCTCAGCCTATTAAATACTATACAGCTGCAGTAAAAATCAGATTTGCTTTAAAGAAATTTTACACCACATAGAACACATTAAATTACTTTATTTCTCATACATATCAACATCTATAAACAAATATTTGAAACATTACAAAAACAATACAACAGTTATCATGGGGCCAGAGGTCACCAGTACTCGGTCCACCATTGAGGGTAGTCTTTAACACTCTCCTTCCTCAAGGAATGTCTTTTTCCAGAAAAAGCAAAGCTCTGCCTTGGGATGTTACCTACACAGGAGCACTTGGAGGAACAGATGTCTCATAAAATCAATCATGATCCTCATTGGCCTCTCCTATGTCACTCAAGGGAGCACTGGGAAACTCATCAGATTGAGCTTTGGTTCATCTTGCTTCAAACATATGTAACCTGGACTTTCAAGTGCCTGCCTTCATGGTCTTAACTGATGCCTATTATGCTAATACTAGCTGTACCCAGTGTAACATACACCATTAAAAAACTCCCTAAATAATGCCTGGTAGGCCTCATGACAACCCTGTAAGATAGGCTGGTAGATTTTTAAACTCCTCCTCCCCCTTCTTAGCATTTCACACTTTCCCTGGAATTGCTACCACAACTGCTGCCACCACCACCACCAGTTGATTGCCTGGGTCCCATCACAGGCAACCCACCACCACCTCCAGTTGACTTCCTGAGTCCCATCGCAGGTGGCCCACCACCACTGCCTGTTAACTGTCTGGGTCTGAATCTGGGCCACATATTGAGTGGCAGGAATCTGGACCACAAAATAAATGACGGGAGTGGATTGTGAGGTGGAGAGGGAATTTGTATGTGGGTGGTGATTGGTTGGGTGTGTTTCCTGAGCAGCCAATCAGCACACTGGGAAAGGCAACATACCCAAGAGAATTATATATAGAGATACCCAGCCTTCTGAAGTTCTCACTTGATATGTATGTGATTGCTTCTTTTTTTTCCTATCTTTTCCTTTTTTTTGTAACAAGAACACGATACCATCATTCCTTACAATCCTTAGATTCTATCCATACTAAATTTCTCTCTTGAAATATTTTTGCCTGTTCTTGACTCTCTGAAGGTCCTGAAGTACATCAGTAGGAATCTTGGGGTGTAGTAAATTAGTTGTTAATGGAAGTGTACTTCTTACTTCTTAACATCCTGTTCATTAACATGTATACAGGTGACACCCCTGTAACTGATGTATTCTGATATTCCAGCAATGCCACATGCAGATCCATATGCACATCTTCTGCCTTCTTTATAAGCTCTTTATAGACTGGATTGTTTGTTCTGCTATTTAATTAGATTGCACATACCCTGGACACCTAAAACATTGCTCACACACCCCAGTATTTGGCAAACATTTGAAATTCTTGACTAGCAAAGGGCATATTCTCTCACACAACTGTCCTTGGTATGCCATGGCAAGCAATCACAGATGTAATCTTACCAGTCACAGGTTTGTGGTCCACAGCTGTGTTCTTGTTATCTCATCAACATGACATATTTTAACAGCCTTCTCAAGAGTAAGCTCAGATTCTTTCAAAAGTCCTTATTTTCACACTGAACACAATTTTATCTCTTACCATGTCATGGCTTGCGGTACCAAATTCACAACTAGCAGCTTTCAATTTAAGCTAAGCAACAAAGTACTCACTGGTGACTGCTGAACTTCGCAGATGGTTCCAGAAGCAAAAGCGTTCAAAATACAATGTTGTTAAAGGAGAAAAAGTGATTTTTTCCCTAGAACCTCTAAGACATCTCTTGGATCTTCCTCAGGGAAACTAAATTATTATATAAAGAAATTCCTTCTTTCCCCAATGTAATAAGACAGCTATTTGCCATCTCTTTGCAACATTTTCAAATCCAGCTGCAGTGAGATATAATTGAAAAGCTTGTTCCTAGCACCTCCAGTTCTCAGCCAAATTACCTTGCAAAACATGAGGTGGTAAAGGCCAGAATGAATCCATATCTTCAGTTAGAACAACAAACTCTCAACTGTAATAAAGAAGATTCTACACCAACTTCTGACACCATGTGATATCTGCTATTGCAATTAATATAAGATAGACTCACAAGCTGATAAGACTCCAAAGGTAGCAGAGGCAAGATTTTTATTTTTTTCTTCACAACTCCAGCAGAGCATTGTGGTCAGGTCTGGCAAACACAGGAGCCCATTACATTCTATACAGTTTCATTAAAAGCAGATTTGCTTTAAAGAAACATTACATCTCATTACCAATGGCTATGGTTCCCATTGGCTATGGTTCCCAATTCATCTTTTCCTAATAGGGCCACTGCAGTCAGGAGGAGGAGTTAAAATACACTTTTCCACTGGAATTTGCATTTATTTTTGTCTTTGTATGCCTATTAATTCTTCCCCAAAATACAGGTGAGCTGCTTTTTCTCCAGCATCTCTCTCTCTCTCTCTCTCTCTATCTATCTATCTATCTTTGGGGGGTTGGTGAGCAATGTTTTGTGAAAGATTAAAAATAACCCTTCCCCCATGTGGTTGTTTGTTGCCGTTCACAGCTCCAGTTTGCTATTCATACAGTACCTTTGAAAATACAAGATGTGTCTATGAAGGTGTAGGTGGGGAGGGGTTTTATTAACTTTTATGTGTGGGTGCACACTAAGAGATGTGTTGGACATCCATAGTAGGCTTTGCCTGTAGAATGTCACAGGTTGAATGCCTGGCATCCTTAG
Source organism: Gambelia wislizenii (assembly GCA_030847615.1). Classification (NCBI taxonomy): domain Eukaryota; kingdom Metazoa; phylum Chordata; class Lepidosauria; order Squamata; family Crotaphytidae; genus Gambelia; species Gambelia wislizenii. The sequence continues at coordinate 210,266,046 of JAUMIR010000003.1, read as the reverse complement.
AGAAAAAACAGAATGAGAGCAACTGTCAGTCAGTACAGACAATGCAGAGCTGGATGGACCAACTGATTGACTAGTGTTTAATGCAAGGCAACTTCTGGTGATATTGAGATACAGTTGGTAAAGGTCATAGACTGCCACCATCACCCAGCAATTCAACTATTTATTCTATACATTAAAAAGAGCAAGTGGAGACACTATACAACCTTTGCCTGAATAAAACTTTGACTGTCTGATTATATGGATGTTCATTACCCTCCCAAACATTCACATATAGATAACCAATACTTAAAACAAAATTATTCAATAGAAAATGACTGTAAATGCACTTGAAATTACAACAGACCTGTTAATTTTGTTTGCCAGTCTTTCACCTAATATGTATGTCCACCCATCAGTGCCCCAGCTCATTATATTATGACCCCAGGATTTGGCAGGATTTACTGGATGCTATTGGACTAAAAATCAGCAGATGTTCAAATGTTTCATGCATGCTGTCAGAAGATTACAGAGTCAGAATATAGTACCTAAATATTGAAGGAGTGGTATTTCTGAATAAAGACAAAGTTTTTGGACTGAACATGTTTCCTACAACCTGCAACCCCCATGTGAAGGTAAGAGAACTGTGCTTTATAGTGTTACAATTTTTTTTCTGGGGGTGGGATTTAACAAAAATTACCTATTGAACATTCAAAGCAAGCATGATTCTGGTCTCCCTTACAGGTGCATGTTGGGATGGCACTTGAACATAAACTCCTTTAAAAAGCACTTGTGCTTTGCAAAATTTAGATATGTTGTTACTTTGAACAGGCTTGCTTTACCTGTTATACTATATTTAAATTTAAGGGTTAGTTAATCTGTAAAGGTCTGTTTTATACTGAAATCTAAGTTACCCTGCCAAACACATATTTATTGTCGCCCCTCTGGTCTGAAACATTCTAGAAAGCATACATATTAAATGCAATTATTTAACTTTTCCTACTACATCCATTATTGAGAAAGGTGTTTAGTTCCTTGAAGTTCAATCTGTGATCACAACAAATGTCTCTGAGATATGATTCCTAAGACTGCAGACTTACAGAGGTGTTTGTAGCAGCAGCAAAATAGCATATCTTCCATTCCATTTAGTACAATTTACTTTTATAAGAAAATCATAAGTTAAGGACAGTTAAAAGCAAAACCAGCTTGAGATACCTAGCCAGAGTAACAGTGCAGCCCTAATGAAGTACAATGGAGTTTAATGGTACTTACTCCACTATACAGAATTGCACTGTTAATCCACTAACATTAAAAATGTACAGAGGGCCCTTGGTACCCTCTGGTGTTTGGTTCCAGGACACCCCATGGATATCAAAATCCGTGGATGCTGAAGTCCTATTATATGCAATAGTAAATGCTATATAAGGGGCATAGCAAAATGGTGCCCTTTATATAAAAGGGCAAAATCACATTTTGCTTCCTGGATTTTTTTTTTTTTAATATTTTCAAGGCATGGATGGTTGAATCCATGGATACCAAACCTATGGATATAGAGGGCTGACTACTTTAATGACAAACTGGTTAATATTATCAACATTAACAATACGTTAGAGTGTAGGGTAAACACGGTTACTGACATGAAGATGATGAACTTTATATTCCAGCTTTTCCCCCAAAATTGGGACTCAAGCTTTTTTTTAAAAAAAAAATAATAATAATAATCCACAGAAATATTTTTCATTAAGGCCTTGTCTATATGAGGCAAAAACAAACAAACAAACAACAAAAAAACAACAAACAAAAATACCTGGATTGCAGTAATGGCAATTCACAACAGCTGCTATGTGTCTTAATGGGGATTTTTGCCGATCAAAGTCATGCAAAGCTATCTTTGTTTGCTTTGCAAATGGGCATGCCTGCAAATCAAGATGATGGCTGCAAGTGAATTACTTGTTGTTTTTTTTATTTATCTCAGTTTGTCCCCAACAAACTTTTTTTTTAAAAAATAAACTATAATCAATGTGCACAAGAGCAATATTTTGCCTTTAAAAAAGCAATACTCTCTACACTTTTATGTGTGGGTGCACACTAAGAGATGGGTTGGACATCCATAGTAAGCTTTGCCTGTAGAATGTCATAGGTGTTGTGTGTGTGTGTGTGTGTGTGTATATATATATATACACACACACACACACATACACAATATATATGGGGTGCTGTATATATATAAAATAGGGTGTTGTATATATATTACAACACCCCATTTTATCACCTTAGCACTCACTCACTAAGGCGAAAATTCAACATGGCAGTTCCAGGTGCTTGCCTTGTTAGCAAGCTCCACTCCCATGCTTGTCTGACCAATCATCTGCTTTTATTTGGGAAAGTGAATCAATTTGATCACTTGTTCCAACAATGAGGCAGGGCTTGGTTTAAGGGCCCTGCAGCACCTACAGCCACAGGGGGCCCCATCATTGTAGGAGCCCCCGTTGTATCCTTCCTCCCGCAAAAACATTATTGGTAATAATCTGAATATCCTGTACTGTGAATAGGTTAGGTTAGGTTACATTAACCTGAGATATGCATATGGGACCCCCAAAATAAAGGGTTGTAGCCCCCTCCCAAATTCCTTAAATTGCCCCTGCAATGAGGAATGTGTATCCCCCTCACTGTTTTTCAAAAAAATACAGGGAAAGCTGCAAAGGCTTTTGCCGCAGAGTATGTGGTATTTCAGGCCACCCTCTTTTACAATATGGCAGATTGATGTGGAATCCCAATAAGACAGACACCATCCTCCTCGCATTCCGTAAGGAGTATTTTTGCCATTTAGAAAAGTTATAAAACATTATTAAACTACAAATAACCTTAAAACCCATTTAAAACATGCAATTAAAATAATTTAAAAGGAATATAAAAATAGTACAATTAAAAACCCTTTCTGTAAAAAAAATATAAGTTCTCATAAATTTGTCAGAATTTAAATAACCATTTGCCAGCAAAATATATTGCAGTAACAGTGAAAATTTGGTCAAATGATATCCACAGTCATGGTGCTTATTTCTGTAGTGCCTCGGGATTGATGCTGACATACAATAAACATGCAACGCGATACAATTGATATTAACATAGACCCTATCGCAGCAATCTTTTCAATGTTTATCCAGAAGCACATTCTGTCTGGAAAAGCTTGATACCAGCCAGCAAAGTATATACAAACAGCAAGTAGCTGGGAAGGTGGTCAGCTTTTAATGAGCACACCACAATGCAAACACAATGAAGAAAGTCAAGGGCTTACAGCAGGTAGTGCAGGTCCAAACAAGTCCACGAGTCAGTTGAAAACAGGCAGCAGAGTAATCAAGAACAGTCCGAGGTCAAGGCATGAGTCAAGCCAGCAAAGATCAAGGCAAAAAAGTCAGCAAGAAGCTTTCTCCAGGGAGATCAGTTGGTTTCTGACAAAGCCTCCATTGCTTCCCAAGCACATATATATAAGGATCGCAAGAACAAGAAGGAGGAGGCGAGGGGCGGCAGGGCCTTTATAGCCTTTGGCCCCGCCCCTCATCCTCCGTCGCAGGCGTATTACATGCCTGCGACAGCCTGGTGGTCTCAGCCGCAAACAGGGCGGCAAAGCGCGGCTCCTTCTGCCTAGCGGCTCTGCTGCATGGCGGGGAGCCGAAATATATATCAAGGCTGTGTCAGGTGCTTCTTAATGAGCATGTTTTTCTCATAAAGTTTCAGAGATTTCCTTTGAGCTTCCTTTTGAGCTCTCTGCTGGGTGTACGATGGTGAAGGTAAGTCCATCTCTTCTTTTCTATCCTTATCTGAATTGGCAGGACTCTATGTTGGCACTGGTGCCAACCCACTAGGGCCAGGCTCTTCCTCTGCTTGAGCCCCCAGGTTGGCAGGTTTCACTGCTGGCGCAGTTGTAGACAAACCTGTGCCAGGGTCCATAGGACTGTACCCCCCATGTCCTTCTCCTCCTCTGATTCCAAACCCTCATCAAACTCACGGAACATGACACATTCAATGGATTTCATTCCTAGGAAAGTGTGCATAAGATTGTAAACTATTCATCCATTTCTTCTCAGAAACAAGCTCCATGGATTCTAAAGGGACCCTCCCAGGTAAGCATATATAAGACTGAAGCCTGGGAGCTTTGTCTGAACCTTAAGACCTACTGGCAGTAGGAGGTCAAGAAGGGAAAAATTAAACAAGTCTTTCCAATAGCAGGCCCCCAAACAGGGCCTTCTGGGGTGGCAGAGTTGCAGTTGTAGATCCTCTGGCCCTGAGACCCCAGGTCATTTCTTTCACCTATATTATAAACACATATTCATGTTTTCCTTTTATCCCATTAAAATGAGCAGGAAGCAAAATAACATTTTATAAAAGATTCAAGGATCTGCCAGAGAGAGCAAATAGGGAAAGTCATCCAACACCTTCCACACACACACACCTTATCTTGGCCAGAACAAGGGCTTTGGAAGTTGTGATGACCTCCCCCCCCCATACTTTATCCCCATCCAAACTAGAAATCCTCTTCCCCTTATACCAGTTTCTCTTCTGTGCTAAGGGCCAATTTAGTATATTGCTCTGCAGTTGCATGTCTGGATTATGCAATTGCATAATTGGATTTTGCATAATTCCTATTTAACAGTAGTTTGTAAAATGCTGTTTTCTACTACTTGCTACATTTGCTGACTTTGTGTTTCTTTTAATGTTTCTGGTGAGCCACATTTGGTCCTATTAACCTTTCTTTTTCTTTTTTAAGGAAAACATGCATTTCTGTATAGTATATGTTGTTGAAATGGCTTGTGGCAAACTAAAGACTGATTGAATCAGCAGCACTCAAGTGCTATGATACTAATTTTTGGGACACTTTGGGTGCATTCATTCTATGTTTCTTGCTTACACCTTCAGTCTCTGTGCTTTTAATTTGTTCATTTCTCTGTCTATATTGTCCCCCCCCCCCTTGTGATTTATTTAAGAGATTTCAATGTGGCACCATTGGCTGAATCAGATGAGTCCTTGAAATTACAGAAAATGCATGCTTCTGTTTAACAGAGCACCTGCAGCACTTAGAAGAAAAGCAAGTGTCATTGGTATATATTGTTCTGATTGTAATATCACTTTGTGGTTGCAATTCCTATTAGTGCATCATCTGAACATGGAAAAGAGTCCTTTGCCTAAAGAAAGAGCATATGGCAGCCTGGTCTTGTTGCTGTCCAACCAAGCTTCTATTACTCCAGGTCTTTGTGGGTAGCTCCAAGATTAATTCATGGCTGACTCCTTATTGCAGCCAAGAGAGAGTCATCAGAACACTTTCAGGGAACAGCAAACCTCTAGAAGTAACCCCCACAAAAGAAAGGGTATTGAAGGAAAATTTCATTTGATGGGGAAGAATTCTTATTGGGGGCAGCAGCTTCATTTTGTCTTCCCCCTCTCCACAACTACACTGCTGCAATTGCCTCCCTACAAGCATCTTAAAAAGAATTATTATCTAAAATAATTATTATCTATCTTATTGCTTGGCTCTAAGAATCAAACATATCTGTAACACCATAGAAAATTACTGCAAAAGGGCCAACTACCATAAGCAATTACTACTTCAAAGAGGATAACCTCCTCCTATCAATGATGACAACATCAAGAGATCAATCATCATTTTGAGAGAGTATTTTCTCTGTCAAAGACATGAGTCAAGAATTAGCTAAGAATACATTCCATTTGTGATAAATTTCCAATCCACATCTCCTAACTACCATGTGACTATTAGAGAAAGTGATCCATTTTTAGCAAATTCTGAACGTCTTGCGATCAATAAACCTCTCACTATAGTGTTGTTGTTTTTGCCAGCCGCCTAACCTCTCTCTCTCTGGCTTTTCTTCACAAACAAAGATTTAGGAAGGACTCATCCCACACTTTCTGCAAGCGTGCTGATGACTAAAAAGGCCAATCCGAGATAAACAAGTCCAGTTGCAGAAAACACAGCAGAAGGCCTCCTTGGGTGATGTTTCCGGGTGGTAATTCTTTCTGTGTTGCCGTTTCTCTTCAAGACTTGTTTGGCGTGGGTTCTCAGATAAGGCTGCAGCATTGTGGATAGCAGCCTAACCTGCATCGCTGGTAAAAGCTGTCCTTTAAACACATGTCAGTAATCCTGACTTGCAGGGATGTGTTTGTTTAAATTATTAGTTCCTACATGGTAGAATGAATAATTTAAATCATTTAAATATATTTCTCCCCACTATAGGAATGTCTTCAAAAACTGAGCAGTTTTCAACATTCCCACAGGGAGGAGAAAGTCTCCTCTCCCCATTAAACTTTTTATTGCCATCTCACACAGCCTCTTTTTCTCCTTGTAGTCTTTCAGTGTTCTTTCCATCCCCACACCCTTGGGATTCCAAGCATTGCATCACCTGGATGTCTTTTAAGAAGAGAAACATTTTTAGGAATATAGTGACTGACAACAATTAATATATTAAATACAACATCATGTGCTGGTCCTGCAGTTTGATTGATGGGATCGAATGCAGACATACAGGATGCCATCTGCAGTAGATGGGGGAAGCAACCACAGACCTCTGTATGCATATTTCAGGAACCACAAGTCTGCAATGCTGACCAAGAAGCTTGAACAATCGTGGCTAAACATTTTAACTCGGAACACTACAGCCTCTTTGATTTGTCTGTGTTTGCAACAGAAGTGCCATCTCTTCAAGTAGTTTGGATAAAGGGGGGAAATATCTGGAACCTTAAGACCTTAGCACATTATGGTTTCAGGCTAGATGATAATAGTTAGCACCATCATCCACTTATGAATGTTGACAATAGAGTGATCTAAACTGCCACCTTGGATTTAATAGATGTTTTTTAAGCAACTGAAGAAGACAGATGCTAAAACATTTTAATCATTCTAACAAATATGCATTTTAATTATCTACTTCAACCTACTGGAATACAGAACATACTTGTCAGAAATACTATTTGTTTTTAAATTAAATAATAGAATCATAGAATTGGAAGAGACCACAAGGGCCATCTGGTCCAGCTCCCTGACCTGCAGGAATACTCAATCAAAGCACTCTGACAGATATCCATCCAGCCTCTGTTTAAACATCTTCACATAAGGATACTCCACCATACTCTGAGGCAGCATATTCCACTGTCAAACAACTCTTATTGTCAGGAACTTCTTCCTAATGTTTAGATGGGAACTCTTTTCCTGTAGTTTGAATTTATTCCTCCATTTCCTAGGGCCTTGTCACATGAGGCAGGTAAATTGCAATAGCATCAGGATAATAGTGCCTCCGGGCTGGCTGACTGCATGATATCATTGCTGCTCTGTTGCTGCCATGTGAATGACTATTTGAAAAGTGAGGGGTTTTTTTTACAAACTAAAAAAGTCCATTATTCACTCCCTTTCCAACTTATGTCACATTGTGATTTCCTGTGTAAAGTTCCATGGCACTGTTATGACACTTTTGGGGCTCAGGGTGTGTGTGCTTTGGGTGGGACATCCAACCCCTTTCCAGAGTCTCCCTCACTGCAACAATACAATGTCACAGATAATGCCTCACTTTCTCTTCTCATCTCCTGCTCCCTCTCCTCCTTCCCAGGGGAGGCCAGCAGGGCACAAGCACACACTTAGAAGCAAGCAGGCCAGCTCTCACTTGCCTATTGTAAAAACACCTTCCCAGTGAGTAAAGTCTCTCTCTCTCTCTCTCTCTCTGGCAGTAGCATTGATTTTGCTGCACCCAACCAGGGAAGCTTCTAGCATTGCTTTGAAGGGATAGAATGGCTGTGTTAGCAACCCACTTGGGCTGGAAAGTTTGAAAAGTGGGAGACTGGAGGAAAACACTTGGAGGGAAACACACACACATATCCCTGCCTCCCAGCCTGAGGACTGCTCTCTTGCTCTGGCCTCTCTCTGTCTGCTAGGACAGGAGGCAGATGCACAGCAAGCTACCTCCTGGAGACAACTCTCCCACTGTCAATGTTATTTTGGAAAATGTATTAGGCCTTCACCTTCTTTCTTAAAACTTAATGAAGGTGAGATTGCTGTGCTACTATCCTGCTGTTTTCAAAATGGGTCTATAGGACTTGGTTTTTTGTTTTTTGTTTTTGTTTGTTTGTTTGTTTGTTTGTTTGTTTTGTGAGCATTATAGCTCATTCTGGAACAGGGCTGTCTCAAGTGTATAGTGGCAAACATACCGTAGTTCAAAGACAAATCCAAACAGAGGATAGAAAGGAGCCCCCCACCCTCTGTGTGATCCATCCTAATATACTTCTCCCAACTAATTGCCCAAGCTGTGACTGTGCAGAGTGTGGTGGTTGGTACTGGATTTGTTTCATGTGTTGGGCAAGGGAGTTGTTTAGCTTCTCTCAAGCTAACCCTGATCTTGCTTCTTCCCTCCCTATGTCCTCAGCACTTCTCAGAAACAATGAATTGGGGATTGGATAATGTCGAGGAGGTAGTGGCTAGGCACTCTGTATGTGTTAAGGTTTTGCCACTAACAGATGCTGTAATCCCAGAAAGGTTATGAAGGTGCAAACAATCACATTTGCATTGCATTTTTACAGCCACCACAGTTGTGGCAGGAAAGGAGCATTGTGCAATAAGCCTCCTAGTCTTTAGAGCAGCAGAAAATAAGCTTGTTCCTTTGTCAATATGTGTATTATTTTTATATCCAAATTCTGTTTGTCCTTTGTTATGGGATGTGTTTAATTTTTTGCATCTTTAGGGTGTTGACAGAATCCTTAGAGAGGTGAAGAAGAGGACTGTCTGAGTGGGTAAGAAGAGTGGTGAATGCCTCACTGCAAGAAGACAGGGTTTCATTCTGCCTAAAAAAAGTTTGTGACATTTAGTGTGGGGGAAAAAACTCTCCATGAACCCAACTATACTAGGAAACTACCAGCTAATCTCCAATATCAGTTTTTGGGCAAGTTCTGGAACATATGGTAGCCTCTAGCTCCAGCAGTTCTTGGCTGAAATAGATGATCTAGATTCACTTCACCCTGGGCTCAGGCTGGCTATGGAATAGAGATGACATTGGTCACATTGATGGATGACCTACATCAGGAAGTAGACAGAGGGAGTGTGTTGGTGCTGCCAGACCTCTCAACAGATTTCAGTGCCATCAACCATAGTATCCCTTTGAGGTGCCTCTCAGGGCTTGGACACAGTATTTTACAGTGGTTCCAGACCTTCTTGGACAGGCAAACTCAGGTGGTGCTAGGGCAATTGTCCTGATTCACACCTACCAATTATCCCAGAACTTTGTGTCTCCCATCTGCCATGGCCAGCTAGAGTTCTTTTGGCCAGGTGAACACTGTCAGTATTCATGAAACTGGAGCAAACATCCAAAACAATCTATGGTCTCAATCACAAGAAAACAGTCCAGTGCCAAGCATCAAAGCCAGAAGGTAGGAGTCAAATAGATTAATCCAAGATGGAAGCCTGAATGCAAGAAGCACAGAGGTTTTAAACAAGGAGCCTGATAACGGTGTGAGAACTTGTTGTCATCAGCAAAACTATACTGTTGACTGAGCACTTATATAGCCACATGTAGTCCAACATAGCTGGCCTCATTAATTTGGTGTCTGCTATAAAAGCACCTATTTCTGCTGAGTTGCCATTGTTTCACAAGAATTACTGCATCAGTGTTTCTTTTTCTGCCAAGTCTGGGCCTTCCGGGACCTCCCTGCTCTCACGCTCATCCTCTGTGGATCCCTCACCCAGGTACAGGGTGACAGGAATTCTTAATCCACCCTATGGCCATTGTCCTGTGTGGGTATCCCAAGGGATGGTTTTGTCCCCCATGCTATTCAACAAGTACATCAGTCCGCTGGGAGAGATCATCTGGGTATTGGATATTCTGCTGATTACACACAATTCTAGGCCCAGACAGACTGGGAAAATGAGAAAGTCTCTGGTTTTGTTCCTGTCCTTCCACCTCCTTCGCTCCTTTTTATTATTTTATTTTGTTTGAGATCTAAATGACATTTTCACCATCCCAAAGTATTCCCAGGAATCTTCCAACATTATGAAGGACTTTTCATCCACACTCCCTACGCAAGTTTAAATAATCATTAAAATGTACCTCTCCATGGTTATCTGTGTTATACCAGAACTAGCTAAGACAGCTGCTTGCCAAGAAACATAGTGATAGTTTCCAGTATCAATATTCAACAGAAATCAAGTGAAAGAAAGAGGAATGCTGGCAATAAAAGAAAATTATCCTAATGCTTAACTCATAATATTGCTAAAGCCTTTTAACACTTTGAGTATAACACCTGAATTATAATTAAAAAGGGCTCAGTGGAAATTCGTGAAAGTTAATTTCCAGTACCCAGATTCAATAGAGATTAAGCAAGGGAAATTTTAAGTCTATATTGTGTATGTTTTTGCTGTTTTCTTGGCCAATGGGGGATCTCTGAAAATGGGTAGGGCTGCATGGCTGAATATAACTGTGAAGCTAAAAGGCATCCTGCAGAAATTAAAGGCCCTTTCACACTACATAATTATACCACTATGATTCCACTTCAGTTGCTGAGGCTGCAGCCTGTGGAAACCTGGGACTTGTACTTTGGTGTTAGCACCCCTAATGAACCCCTGCCTCCAGAAACCCCCAAATTGGCTTATTAATAATTTGGCTTATTAATGTGGCTTTCCACTGAGAAGAGCAGTAAGGTTTTAGAGATGTGCTGAAAGTCATGCATTGCCCAAGGGAAGAATCATTGACAAATTCCAAACTATGAGGAAATTTGAGGTCAAAAGGACATTGCTGCCACCATGCACCCAGTGGCAGATAATGATGCCATTAAGCAGATGGAGTATTCTTTTGTTTGAATGTTTCATGCTTCCCTTCCCCAAGCACCTAGACATCAAAAGAGGCAGCTCATGCCCTGTGAATCCAATCACCAGACATTTAAGGCAGTTTGCAACACATTAGCATCTTCAGACACCTACTGTCAAGACCAGGAGTCTTTCTGGAACTCATTGTGCAATCTTTAGAGCTTTTGTTTCAACCCATGAAACATCCCCTCTCCAGGGCATCTTTTTGATATAAATACTGGCTGACAATTATGCCTCATTGTGCAGAGAGCCTGTTCCTGAGGACACTCTGTCTCTTGGCATGCAGAGCTTCATCTTGGGGACACTACAACTCTGTGTTAACCACTCCAGATTCATCCATCCATGCTGGGAGATTGTTCAATGACTTCAGGACTACAAGACAGGTGTCATATCATCCTAGAAATCTCCCTATGTATCCCTCTGGCAACCTGTCTTCTTCCATTCCTAGTTGTCTTGTGTGAATGCTTCTTATATGAATGTGTGCATGTTTGGTGTTATTATTTATATCTTTAATAAATATCATTATTAATTTTCATTTTGCATTTGTGTGCATCTCTTCAGAGTTAGTAGGAGTATAGTTGACATAAAGATACCTATCTCTGTTGCCCCCTTTTGCATTGCTAAGGTCCAGTTGCTGCTAATTTCCCCAACATATTAGAAACTCAATATTTTCTTGGGATTTCCAACACCTCTTTGGGTAACATTGGAGAGGTACTAGAGCTGTCTGGCTGAGAATTCTAAAGACCCCTTTCTAAACTACAAAGCCCAGAAATCCAGAGGATCCAGCCATGGCCATTAAAGTGGAATCATAGCACTATAATTACGTAGTGTGAGAGGGCCTTCACCCACTTCTTCTGGGCTATGAAAAGGGGGAAATAGGGAAAAGGAAATGTAAAATAAAGAGACTGACATCAACAACAGTGGGTTTTCCAGTGCCCATTGGGATTTGTTCTACTATGCTGCGTATTGACAAGAAGCCAGGTCCCATGTTCATCAAAAATTATTAAATCAAAGATTAACAAATCACTTCCACATTAAGATTAAGGAAAAAAAAAACCCTTATTTGCTACTGTGGTAGGCACCACACCTGGTGAAAAAGATGTGATGTTTCCTTTGCTCTTGTATAACATGAAGCATTTGCCAGGAGTGAGACACACACACACACACAGAGAGAGTATGTGTGTGCACGTGTGCATGCACCACAGTCTGTGAATTTCCATCTCCCCAATCTGATGAATCTGCTTTGTACCTCTAAAAACTTATGACAGGTATGAACCACATGTTGCTTTCTAGACAGTGTTAAATTGCAGCTCTCATCAGCCCTTACCATTGGCTAGGCTGGTTAGGACTGAAATGAGAGTTGCAGTTCAAACCCATCTGGAGGGCCATATGGTGCTATCTCTGGCCTATGATATGCCTGCACAAATAGCTTCCCAGCAAGCTAGAGGCAGCTAACCAGCTGAAACAAGTACTACAGTTCACCAAGTTCTTCATAACTACCTTCCCCAGTATGCTTTCAAAAGTTCTAAGAAGGCAACTGTCTTTCCTCAAGACAAGCCACATGAAATAAATGTATCATTCTACATGGCTTACAGGCTTCATTTTGTGTGATCCATTGCAAGTCAGGCAGGCCTGGGGTATAACTGGAAAAACAGTACAATATTTGCCTTTAGAAATTCTCATAAAATATTGAAAACCACATCTGAAGGCCTTTTTTTGCACTATTTTTCTTTGAAAGGAAAGCAGAATTCCTGTATTTATATACCTAAAAGCAGTCCATGCATACAACTTCTTTATTGACTATTAAGAAAGTGTCAAGCTTTGCTTGTGTGCAAATCTAAAATCCCAACTATGCTACAGTTCTATTTTTTAACCACAATATTAATTTAGCTACTATCAGTTGCACATGGATTAGCCTCCCCTTTCTCTTCTTTCTCATCCACATTCTTCCTTCCTTATGCTCGTTTACACCTTCCCTCTCCTCACTTTGCTTCCCATCAGGGACATAGACTTTCCAATACCTCTGTGCAGGGATATCAGGATTGGGCCAAATTTAAGGAAAAGTGGGTGCAAGCCAATGACTATAGTTTTATCTCAGTGGTCTTCTGCAGTGTCCTGCATTTTAACTTTATTTTTAGGAAGATCACTTTAATATCTGCAAATGTGCATACCTGTATATTGGATGAACCAGAAAATCTCTATGCAATGAACACAAATTTTGTATTATGAAAGGCAACTCAGAAAAGCCCATAGGGGAAAATTTTATTCTTCCTGGTCATTTAATTGTAAAAGTCTTGTTTTTCTTCATTCATAAGGTTGATGTACCAATATGAAATATACTAAATTATAGCATTGAGGATACCTTTTTGGTAAATACATGGTTGTTGTTGTAGTAGTAACAGTTAGCAGTAGTAGTTGTCGTCATTGTCAGTACAAACTACAAATGAGTTCCTGTGCACTGACTTAATTTCTAAACAATGTACAGAGTTCAAAGTACTATTTATTTATTTACTGGATTTATATCCTGCCTTTCTCCCAAAATGAAATTCAATGTGGCTTACAATAATTTTTAAAAGATACAGCTAAAACATGAATTACAAAAGTTAAAAGAGAGTTAAAAATTACCATTGTTAAAATATAAGTTAAAAACACAATAAACACATTGTTTCAATAAAATTTTTAAAGCATTTAAAAAAATACATCAATTACAAACACACACACACACACACACTAAATAACTCCATGCTTAAAATTCACATTTCAAAAGCCTGCCTAAATAATAATAATAATAATAATCATCATCATCTTTACCTGCCAGAAAAAAAAAACACAACAAAACAAAACAAAACAGGGAGGTGACCAACCGGACCTCCCATAGAAGCAAGTTCCTCAGTCTGGGAGAAGCCATGAAGAAGGTTCTCTCCTGAGACTTTTTACTACTACTACTACTACTTCTTCTTCTTCTTCTTCTTCTTCTTTTAAGTTTTTACTTTAGACTCTTAATCCAGGCTGTATCTGAGCTGCAGAATTAATCCAGTTTGGCACTGCTTTAACTGTCATGGCTCACATCTATGGAATCTCAGGATTTGTAGTTTCTTGTGTCACCAGAGCTCTCTGAAAGGGTAAATATCTCACAAAACTACTGATCCCAGAATATGTTCAACCTCATGCCATATCCAGTCCCCAAAATGGGAACATCCATACTGACCTGGTTTGGATGGTATTACAATTCCTAGTATCCCAACAGCACAGACATTGTACTTCAGAAATCAATGGATTACTCTGCATTTCTAAATCTTTGTGTCCCCCCCAAATGTGATCTGAAGTGATTATCAGATGTGGAAAAACCTGTGTCAGAATATCACAAGGAGAACAGGAATGGGTAAGATTATCAGACGATGATGTCCTTCAGTATCCCAGAGGCATAACACCGTTGTGAGTAAGGTGTCCCTTTTTATTGGCGCCTTGTTCTGGTCAATAATAGTGTTATGACCTGGGAACAGCTGAGGATACAATTGTCTGATAATGTTGCCCTTCCTGTTCTCCTCCTGTTTTTCTGATGTGGTTTCGGATGCAGTTTTTTTGCCACATTCTACCACGTCTGATAATCTCCTATATGACAGCTGTTATACTCGTTCACTAAACTCATTGAAAGGTAGTAGCAGGTTCATTTCCTACAATTAAGAACAGTGGCTGCAGGGTCTCTCTCATACCTCAGCTTCAACGAGGGCTAGAGACATAAGTTGTGTCTGGCCTACAGATTTATGCCACTTTGATTGTCATACTTGCATCCTAAGAAATTCTGGGATTTGTAGTCTGGTGGGGGTGCTCAGAATTTTCTTGCTATAGTGTAGTATGTTCAGACAGACACTGTTCAGATCAGATTTTTTTTTGTCTAATCCCCTGAACTTCAGTTCCCAAAACAACCTTGGTATTATCTAAATCCTTCAGCAAATCCCAAGATTCCTTAGAATGAGGCCATGACAATTAAACTGTTAGGAAACTGACAACTGTGTAACACATATATAACTTTAAATACTTTTTAAATGAAATTAGAGGAACCAGGCCAGCTAATAATATAAACAGGCACCAAATGACAGGGCACTTGTCTATATGAGGCAGAAAAACAAACAAAAGCAAAAACCCAGGTGCCTCACAGCAATGGCATTTTGAAGCAGCTGTGATTTGTCTTAATGAAGTTTTTTGCCCCCAGAAACTCGTATACAAGATGGCAGCCATGAGTGATTTACTTGTTCCATACTTACCTCAATTCACCACCACCAAACTTAAAAAAAAAACAAACAAAAAAACAAAAAACAAAAAACAAACAAACAAAAAAAAACACTGATGTCCAAGGTATGATAGAGTGATTTTTTTGGTTTAACAGAGAAGTATTTTAAAAAAAAACATCCACACCACCCCATTTTCTTGCTTAGCGCTTGCCTGCTAAGGTGAACATCCAGCTTGGTGGCAGCGGGCACTTGCCTTGTTAGCAAGCCCTGTCCCCTGAGTTTGCCTGACCAATCAGATTTGTGTTTCCTCTCCTATGGGAAAGTGATTCATATTGATGGGAAAGTGATTCATAGTGAATCACTTGTCCCAACAAACAGGAATGTGTATTCCCCTTGCTGTTTTTTTTTTTTTTAAAAAAAACTCTGCTCCCCCCCTCCTTCCCAATATGGTGAAACAATGTGGAATACCATTAAGACAGGTAGATTATCCTCACATTCCGTGAGGATTATTTTCACCATTTAGACAACCACTTGGTTAGATTCCAAGTCAATCCCAACCAAGTGGGCAATATTCTTTTTCTTATTTTTTTCTCTCTCCCCCACCACACTTACTGCTTATTAAGCCTAATCCTCTCTATAGGGGGGCAGATAATTTCTGGAATGAGTCCGAGCAACATTAGTAAGTTCTTACATTCACCCTGTACATGGTTTTTATATGCTGAAGGAATGTATAACATAGTAATGTATAACATAGTAATTGTGTTGCTTCTCTAGCCGAGCCAGGTCATCTCACACTTTAACAGATGAGGTCTTTCCATTCAGGAATGCCTAGAAAACTGTTCCTTTGTCAGAATGACATGACTCTCTCCCTTGGCCTGTAAAGTGCCAGTACTTTTCAGAACATAAGAAAGGGAATATTTCAAGATCACAAGCACTCAGCCCAGTGGTCTAGTCCTGAGGGGGATTTGACTGTAATCCAGCAGAGGAAAAATTTGGTCTGTGGCCAGTATCTGGCTAAACATATGAACTCCAGGGGAAAGCATTTGCTGCAAAAAAATAGCTTCAGTCAGCTGAAAGGCCATGAGCTGTCTTTGCCTTTGCTTTAGGCTTTATTGCTGCCTCTTTATGTAATCAATAGGTTATCATTTATTGCACCTGTGACTTGTTTCACTTTGATGGACATGCAAATCTGGTTGAACTAGGACCTGGGTGAATCTGAACTTTAGAACTGCCACACTCTTCTCCCACCACTTATTAGGGAGCAGGAATTCTCATTCTCTATATACACAGCTTGAGTCAGGAACAGGCATATTTCTCTAAGCACCTGGCACACAAATGTACAACCTGTTTCCTCCAACAGTTAGAAATACCAGGCACTTAAATAGGCTTGTCCTCTGGTACACCATCCAAAACCAGCTGAATGCATTTGGACAAAATCTCAAAAGGAGCCCAGTGTCTGCCATCTAGTGGCCTAATGAAACAATGTCATCCACTGATCCAGTTTTAATTTTAATTAAAATTAATTAATCCAATCTAAAACCCAAATTAATCTGAGATGAAAACCTTCCTGATCTTTTGAGTATGTACACCATGTTTTGGATGATTAGGTTTCATGATTTTGAAGTACTGTATAGTGGGGAAACAGAAACACACATAGAGTCTTTTATTATTATAGAACATAGTCCCTTTCCATCTCAAGGAATTTGTTCTTGTCCCCACTAGTATTCATCCTCAAGGGTTCTGGGTCACACCTCTCACTTACTGAATATCACTGATTCTTTAGTTGGGGATTTATATATGCCAGCAAAATCCTGAAAAGGTTTAAAAGTACTTGAGTTTTTGAAAAATGCTTAGGAGAGGGGAGCTACTTTTTAAAATGGCTTAATAGGAAAATTCTGATTTGTTTGGAAGCAGTGGGTAATATGCCTAACATAGCTAGGATAAGAAATAATTTTGCATTTAGAGTAAATGCAATAAAGAGCAGATAATAATGAATATGAATGGCATTTGGGAGAGCAATGGTAGATAAGCTATTATCATACACAGAGAAGGTTTGGGAGTCATTATGGAGAGCTCCCTTAAGATACAGGACAGGGGCAGCTGGGATCTCAAGGGAAATTACTTTTCTGTTGCCAATGGATTGAAATTTCATTACCTGTCCTTTATTGCCCTTTCTCCCCTGTCCCTATATGGCCAAGAAAGGGAGTGGTCTCTGCCTGCATTGAGATCCCTCCAGACCATCTTAATTGTCAACAGAAATAATAACTAAGAAAAAATGTAGGCCTATGACTCCAACATTGTTATTTTTCCTCTCATGTATGATTTTTAACATCTTTGCCTGATGAAGAAGCCAGTGAAGTGCCAAAGCTTGCATGATGTATTTTCTACATTTTAGTTGGCCAAAAAAGGTATCACTCTTTTGTGGATTTTGGATTTTGTTGGATTTTGCTGCATAGCCAACACAGCTACCCCTGAATATGTTCCCTTGAGATAGTAGCTCAATGATATTAGGGCACTGAAAGGTTTTGAGGAAATATAAATAATGTGAAAAATGTTATTTGATAATTACAGCTTCACGTCATTTTATCAAGATTGTATTCCCTGATATACAAATATAGTAGAATGAAGCAACAGTGTGCTGAAGTAGTTTAACAGACCATACCTGCGCAGTTTACAAATGGCGGGTTAGCTTTTCCATTTTCCTCATGTGAAAAATTCACTTTGAAAATAAAACGAAGGCAACAAACAAGACAAAAGAGCTGCCCGAGGACTTCCTCCCTACTCTGTTTTTTCCCCCTTTTTCTTTCTTTCCCTTTGCTTCAGGAAGCTTTGCATGTCAGGAATGTTCTCAAATGTTATCTAGCCCTGTTGTTTGAAGTGGATGGTCAATTTACCCCTTAGTCCCCTTTCATTCTGTTGCATGAGCAGTATATTTGTTTGTTTGATATCCTGGCTTTCTCCTTGTACAGGATCCAATGTATAAAAAACAGAATATAGTTTAAAAAAAATATTTATATAAAAGATTTTTTTAAAAAAAATTAAGACAGCTCAGTTTTTTAAAAAACAACCACAAGTTTAAAACAATATAACAGTTAAAACATATTTTTAAAAATTAATTTAAAAAGGCCACTCCATTAAAAAAATTTTCTCTCTCTTACCCTCCACATAAATTATAAGCCTAAAGTCTGCCTGAATAAAAAAGTCTTTACCTGCTGGTGGAAGGAAAGGAAAGAAGAGGAATTCTACAGGAAGGAAGTCTATCACCTGGGATGACCCACTGATGAGGCTCTCTTTCATGCCCTTTTTGAATGCCTATGTTGGTTTTAGGACAAAGAGAAAGGCTTCTGTCAAAGATCTTAAAATGAGGGAAGGCTCAGGGAGATATAGTCTTTCAGATAGTGTGGACCCAAGCCATATACGCATTTAAAAATCATAACCAGCACTTTGAATTCTCCCCGGAAATGGACCAGTAACCAATAAAGCTGTTTCAACAGGGGGGCTGTATGTTTCCTGTAACCAGCCCCAGTCATCAGCCTGGCAGCAACATTTTGGGACGGTTAATTTTCTGAACCCTCCAAGGGCAGCCCCATGTAGAGCATGTTACCAATAATCCAACCAGGAAGTAATCAAGGTATGTGTTACCATAGCCAAATCTGGTACACTAGTTTTACCAGTGCAAGCACATTTCTTGCCACCTCTGAAACCTGGAGGTCCAGGATTCAATCTGAGTCCAGGAGTATGCCCAAATTGAGAACATGAGATTTCAGGGGGAGTGTAACCCTATCCAGCACAGACTGAATCCATAAAAGTCTGCTTTCCAACTGACCAAGAGCACCTCTGTCTTGTCTGGATTAAGCTTCAATTAGTTTGTCTGCATCCAGTCCATTTCTCACAACAGGCACTGGCTTAACACCGAAATAGCTTCCTAGAAACTACGTAGATGGAAAAAGAGAGATAGAATTTTGTGTCATCAGCATACTGGTGAACTCCACTATGAACTTCACAACACTGAACTCCAAAATTCTGGATGACCTCATCCCATGGGTTCATATAGGTTTTAAACAGCAGGGGACAAAACTGAACACTGGGGTACACCATAGGCAAATGGCCCGTGAGTAGAACAGGAATTCCCCCAGCACCACCTTTTGAGTTTGTCCCTCCAAGAAGGACTGTCCCCAAGTCCCATCCCTGAGAGGTGGTCCAGAAGCATACCATAGCCAATGGTATCAATAGCTACTGAAAGTTCCAGGAGAACCAACAGGGACACATGCCTCCATCCAGTTCCATATTTAAGTCATCCACCAAGGCAACCAAAGCTGTCTCAGGTGTTGTCTAGATGGGCCAAATGAAATGCCCTCCCTCTGTGCCTCCACCCATCAGTCTGGATGATTCAGGGGGTTTGCCCCACTTCTAGTCTGAACTGCCCAGCTGACATCTGATGAGAAACCACGGCAAATACACCTTAAAACAGAGCAGATACATGTTTTCAAAAGCTCACAATTTGCTCTGGCTTTTCTGGTGTCCAGCCTAGCCATTTCCTGGCTGTGTCACACATGCTGCACCTGTTGAGATCACTATGAGGTGCCCAGCCATTTGACCATGGCCAGGCACCTTGTATTTGGCCTTGGAAGACATGACTGGCATGGGGAAGAGAAGCACTGGTTTTTGTGTGGGCCACAGGTGTGAGGACAACCCTCCATTGCAGAAATGGAAGGGCAGGTAATGGGGGGAAAGAATGCCATGAGCCCAGGGCTAGAATACTCTGGCTGAAATGTGAAGTATTCTGGCTGGTGTAGACCAGCCCCCAGTCCCATAGCCAGGCCTGAAGGCAGATTGAAATAGATCTAGATAATCCATTTCATCCAGGAACCCCAGAACTGGGAGACCTCCACACACTCTAGAACCTTGCTCAAAAAAAGGATGTTGAGACCCATTGTTGTTTCAGCGCACAGTCGAGCACATGATCAAGCACACGATGGAGCACTACTTCCAAGCAGCAGAGCAAAAAAATATTTGTAAGCATAATATTGCTCTTCTACCTCTGTCATTTAACAGCAAAAAACAGGTGGGGGAATGAAGGGAGCTTTTTGGGAGATAATATAGCAGGTAATTCACTCATGGCCACCATCTTTTCTCACAAGCATGCTCCGTATGAACTACAAACTCCAACAGTTTTCCATGCCTGTAATCTTGTGAATGATTTGTGAGGACAAATGAACACCACGGTGATAGTGAGGTAATGCACTATTTTTTGTAATTAATTCTCCCGTCTAGCTAAGCCCTGTGTCAATAAATACAAATTACCAGTCAGAAGCCACCACAGCTCAAACTCTGCCACAGGTAGCCAATGGTGTGTGTGTGTGTGTGTAACTTAATAAGGAGAAGGAAACTACTGCACAATTAAAGGCATGGGCCCAACCCAGGTATTACATGTGGTAATGAAACCCAGTCAGCTTAGTGATACAGTAACAACCCTTCTGTTTTAGAACATTTTCAGATGCCCCTTACTGCGCAAGCAGCCTCCGGAGCAGTAACGAAGCTACTGCGCGGCAGGGGGTCAATTCTGGACGACGACGTCCAATGTGTGTAAATCACTTGCGGTTGCCATCAGGAATGTGATGCTTATGGGGGCTTCTGAGGCCAGAAAAAAACATTTAGACATGTTGCTGCTGCTGCAAGGTGCTAATACTACAAGATACTTTTAATTCCCCCCCCCTCATGTAGATGGGCCCAGAGGATTAATTGGGTCTGTCTTGCTAAACTGGGACAGCTGGAGGGTATGCTATGTTTGAGTTAAGACTGCACTGAGAGTTTCCTAGTCCTTCTAGGATGAGAAATTTTTTTTAAAAAAAAATATTATTTATACATAAAAACGCAAATATGGAAGAAAGGAAAACACCTCATGGACAGGGGGAAACTTTATGTCCATTTTTCATGAGAATTTACCAAAATCTGTGGGTGGGGGAGAACTGAAAACAAAACTGACAGATTTAGTTACAATTGCTTGCCTGTGCTGCCATGTATTTGGAAAGTGAGCCAATTTCTGGGCTAGCTCTACCAAATAGATAGGAGCCTCATCTCTGATACAACAGAGCCAGAGATGCAACTGGAAATGGTTCCCCTAGGACTTTTGAATGGCTTGTTTTCTGTTCATGGAAACGTAGCTTGTAGTTTCAGTGAGATATAAATAAACTGCAGCCTCTTGTGTTTTTTCCCTGTTCTGATGGCATGTTGGGGGAACTGGAGTGCTTTGGATATAACAGATTAATAAATTCTGCATATTATTGCTAAATAGTACAACATGTTACAGGCCTATCAGCAAGTCTGGAGAATGGCTCTTTTCTGTTATCCCTTGCAGCAGCTGCTCCTATATCAGTGAAACACCATCTGCAAGTTTTCTGCTTTCCTGGAGGGCCAAATTTCCCTAATCAGGAACAGCTCTTTCATCCATCAAACAGGAAGATCCACTCTATAGCCCTCTTCCATAAAATAAAGATCTAAAAGTTTAAACTTTCCCTAGAATGCCCTCCCCCGAACCATAGCATTGTTGCCTTTGTGGACAGTGTGTTACTAAATTGATTTGCTTTTGCTTGGTGCTTCTAACTTTTCTTGGTTAAAACATAATGCATTACATTTTTTTAACAAAAGTAGGAAAACTGTATTGGCAACATTTGCTGTTCAAGAACAAAGAAATTATGTTTGAGTTTCACACTCATATGCAGAAACATTTTAGAATTGCCCATGCTAGCATTGGCTATGTGTTTGGATGCACTCGAGATGCAGACTTCCCCAAACAGATGTGATTACTGTCCTCCAATTAAAACAATTTTGCTGTAGCCTGGCTGAGCACAGCTGGCATACTGAAACATTTCCAAATGGATTGTTGATTGGCATGTATCCCTCCATCTGATCACTACTCCATATAATCAGCATACTAGGAACACAACCCCTGTAATGTGCTGAACAACCCAATTATTCTTTTAAATGCATCATTCTATAGCTCTGGGATTGCAATTTCTGAAAATGAAACACTGGAGAGTATCAGCTGCTGCACAGTATTTTTTATTATTGCTTTGAAGGAAAACACATTTAATTGCAACATCTGTTCTCTGATGAACCCTGCAACTCTCTATTAATTATGTCCTGTCCTAACAGATTTATTTTGGGGGGGGGGGCGGGTAATTACTAAAATTGTGTATTAAAGTGAAATGTTGTTTGGACACTAAACCCATAAAAAATATAGAAAACTAGATATAACCCATTTTCATGTTCTTAAAAACTGGCTTCCCTCTATATTTAATTTAATTCCCATCTCTGTCCTGTTGCATTCCATCTATCTGTAACTAGAATTTTAATGTCTTGGATTATTGCATGGATAAATTCTGAACAACACATTTCAGAGACCTGCTTTAGTGTCACTCATGACCTAACATTCTAAATATTCCAGGGATTGCCACTGGTTATGAGTCTTGTTCAAGATCTACAAAGAAATCTGAGTGGAATAAAACACTGATCTGAATCAAGTTGTTAGTCCAAAGTAGAGTAAATCCATTAAATAAATGTGTTTTACCTGTATATTGACTCACGATTCAACAATTAATTTAACAGGCCATTCCAGTTGAGACTAATGAATAGGTTTCAACCTACTCTCATGTAGTCCTCACATGTCCTGCACAACTTTGACCTGAATGAGATTCAGCCAATCCCTTCTTCTTCCTCTTCCCCACACTGAAGACTGATGAGAAGAGGTTGGGAGACAAACCATCCCTGCTGTCTGTGATTGGAGATATTGGAGATTCCCTTTGGGAGGGCAGTGTTGAGTCACAAGGCTGGGATCAGGCAGGGCTTTCTGATCAATGAAGCTCACCTGTTGACATCTCTATGAGGAATGCATGCAGACCAAATTCAGTTACTAGCTCTGAGGTTTCCCTCACTTGGCATATTGGCTCTAAGCATACTTCACTCCCTGCAAGAGTTGTTTTAGGACATTATCACATAAGCATGTATAAATGCTGTTATTCTGTAGTTGAAAAAAACCAAAAGCATAGCATCATGATTACATTCACTTTTGCAATGGGATATTGCACTACCAGCTACTAGTGGTTTAAGAACAGGATTGAAGTTTGCACTGTTGTAACACTTGGGGCCCATTTATATGAGGGGACCAATGTGGATTGATGCATGCTCACACAAATTTGAAGCAGGATCGACTTGTCTTAATGGTGTTTGCCAAAATTGCAGAGATGTGAGGCTATCTGCTTTTGCTGTCCCAACAGGCATCTTTGCACTGCAAGATGGCAGCTGCAACTCACATTTGTATTTTTGACAGTTGCTGCCACTGAACAGAACTTTTTTAAAAAAGTATATCTGAGGTGTGAAAGGGTGATAGTGTGATATTCCACCTAAATAAACATTTTTAAAAGGAAAAAGCCTGTTTCATTGCCTCAACACACAATGACTAAGATGAAAATCAAGATGGTGGTTCTGGGGCTCTTGCCTTCTTAGCAAACTACGCCCCCTTCCCCCATCCAACCAATCAGCTTTCTACTCCCACTTTTCTGGGGCTATGCAAATAAATTTGATCACCTGTCCTAATGAACACTCACACACATTCCCAATTATGCTTTTAAAAAACATTGGAAAAGTCTCGAAAGTGGTTCCCTTGGGGTTAATGCTGGATTTGCCCCCTCTCCTTCTCAATATTTATTTATTTAGGTACTCGTATCCTGCTCTTCAGCCACAAAGGCTCTCAGAGTGGCTTACAAATTGTTTATGCAATAGTAATTTACACACCTACACCACATTAAGTGGTTTCCAATGTGTGTTAGCTAACTGCCACCACAAGCTGGGTGCTCATTTTACTGACCTATGAAAAGATGGAAGGCTGAGTGAACCTTGGAGCCCTTGGAATCAAACTTGCAATATTGTAGCTTGCAGTACTGGTATTTAACCACTGCACCACCATGACGGAATTATGTGGGACCCCATTGAGACAGGTAGGATTCTAAGCAAATTCTAAGAGGGTTATTTTCACCATCAAGACAGGCCCTTGTTTTCACATTGTGTTGGAATAGCACTGCATTGATGCTTTGAGATGGCTCATGCATGCACCTTTAATAATGTTTTCTCCTCCTTTCACGATTTTGCAAGAACATGGTTTCAGCCATTATTGCAAGGAGATGCCACTTCAATTAAACAAACAAACAAACAAAACCCCAAGAAACAAAGAAATTAACAAATTAATGAATTAACAATTAAAGAAAAAATGTACAGAGAAAAGATGATGGTTCATTAAAAGGGTGTCATGGAGGTCCTCTTCATGTTCTCCACCTGAAATTGAATTATGTGTTCTCATTGGGAATGGGGAGGGGGAAAGAGGGAGGAATGCCCATTCATACTGTAATATCAGAACTACAGCAGGATTGCATTATAGCATGCTCGTCAATACTGGGAAAATAGCAATATTGACGCTATTCATGGGTTTTGTCCATGAATGCAAAGCTACACCACAGTAATGGTTGAAGTACTCACCAACCATGGTATAAAGATGACATTGTGTGTTAACAGGAAGGCATTAACACTACTATCCCAGCATGATTCCATGATTTTGGCTTCATGTGTTAAAGTTCATAGAGGCAAGGGTGAAGTGGCTTTATTGTTTTTATTTCCCCTATTGAGACCAATAGAAGAGCAGAGCTAGAAAACTTTTCCTGCATTCCACCAAACCCTCATGCCAATCAATTATTTGAGTCACACCTAAATATGGTTGTGTGCTATTGCACTTTTAGAGAGGCACAAGCTCTCTAAAACAAAGTCCTCCTATCTGTGGTAGCAACCCATCTTTATTTTCCTGTGCAGATTTATGAGGCTTTCTACAGGGAAGTACTGGGATGGTTTTGAGAATGCAGGGAAGCAAGACATGTGGCATTTTTATATTCCTAGGGCAATTTTGTTCTTCTCTCATTAATATATTTCTTTTATAGGACTTTATCCGATTACCCTGCATTAATGTTCTTTTGCCAGCATGTTTTGTGGCGTTTTTATGCTGGCAAAAGACACCCCCTCCCACCAGACCTATCTTTAGCAGCAGCAGTGAGGTATCACTGGCATAAATGGAACATGAACGGAGCTCCATTTACTTCTGGAGTTGAGATTTGCCGATTCTTATGAGGAGACATGAGCACAGCAAATTCAAAAAGTTAAGCAAGACAAATACATAAAACGTAGACACAAGCACAGAAACACACTTTAAAAAATTACTAATAAACTGGGGGTGGTGGGTGTTTGAAAAAAAGAGCATCCCCCTACCTGGCTGTTGCAATCTCACCTGGAAGTGTTCTGTCCTTGATGTCATATTCACATGAACACAATGGTGTGAGGATTCAAACGCTAGCAATGCCAGCAACAAAGTGCCTGGGGAGATCTACTGACGGCTTGGGCCATCAATAAAATAGAATGGCTTTTTGACAGTACATGATCATGGAAGTACAACATAGTATGGTATGCATGCTCTTTCATGATTGTTAGGCATCATTATGATGCCATATTTACTGCATCTGATAAAGTCCATAGCCCATAGCATTTTTGTTGTGAAAATGTAAAACGTCCCTGATTTAACACTGGAGGATAAAAAGAATTTTTTAAAAAAAAAAAACTAATCAAGGGCATTTCTAGCATATGGCATTTCCATTTGGTCAAGGATGGATTCTCATTTGGTCAAGTTTAGAATGTGGTGAAGGAAGCATGCCCCTTATCACAGTGAACCAAACAGATAGGCAGGCTGATCTCCAGTAAAACCAAGCCATGGGGCCAGATGTTTGCCTTTTACTTGGCAATCGTAAGAACACTCAGTTCTTTACTTAAATTGACAAATTGCCTCTTAAAGGGTAAATGTTTAGGAGAGTAAATACACTGAGTATATGGGTATGCAGTGCAAATGTAAAAGCAATAAATCATGAGAGCTTTTCAAAAACTACTGCTCTGGCTCCAGGACTCGCTGAGTAACTCCCAATGTATATTTTCCATCCAAATGGCTGTGTCTTATCACAGAAGTAATAAATCAAATGGGTGGCTGTAGAATTTTCAGAACACGATTCCCTTTTTTGCAGTTACAGTATATCGCTTTAAAGCTAGCAAAGGTATTAGATTATTGCTGAATTATCCATTTTAAGCAACTTTATGAGCTTGCATAAGACAGTGTATGCCAGACCTCTTGCCCCTTATATTTCTTATTGTTATATACCTGTCCAAAAAGTTCCACACAATAGAGATAAACAGCCTCTGGGAAGGACCTTCATTTGACTTCAAAAACTAGCACTTGAATATGAGTTGTGCTACTGAAGAGTTTTAAGAAGACAAAAAAGAAAAGTGAAGGTGGACTGAAATGTGTTCATTTACAGAAATATGGAGAAAGGATGGGATTTGCTCTGGTTGCATGAAGATTTAGGACCCCTTTTAACCATTTTTCTGACTTCAGAAAACTCCCTGTAAATACCTTCAAGAACTGATTCGTCATCTCTGTAAAGCTCTTGGTGTTTGGTCAAATCTACTGTGGAAACAATGGGAAGCTGAAAAAGAAGAGAATGAATGAGAGAGAGAGATTTCCACAAAAGTATGTTATGGTTTCCAATGGGTATATGTGAATGTAGAGTTAATCTGGATGTGAAAATGCATAAATGTTATGGCCTAAACCAGGTGTGGGAATCATGAAGTCCTCCAGATGCTAGCAGACTGCAACTTTCAGCATTTGTTACTGTTGGTGATGCTGGCTAGGGCAGGAACATCTGGAAAGCACATGATATCCTATCCTAAATCAAATTGCTCGTGCACACTAAAGTAATCCTGTTGATTCAGTTGCTGAACATCAGTTGTGTAAATCAGTTGGACTTCCTTTTCTGGGCCTGTACCAGCAGGAAGAAAGGTTATAGCCATGTCTTCCCTTGGCTGGGGTGAACTAGCTTGCTTTATTCTGTGAGCTTTTGATATCTAATTGCATTTTAAAGATGAATGGTAGCAGAAGAGATGTATCCTGTAATTTTTAAAAACATATCTTCACATGCACAGTCTTTTTTGTTTCATGAAAGTTGTCCCAGAAATGTTTTTTTAAAAAACCTTCCAAAATTCCATTGAATCAAACTGCTTTCCCTGAACTACTTCAGGTTCTGAAGAAGACCAAGTATGTCTGAAGGGATGGGCACGGACAGACCTACCTATAATGAAAACATTCAAATTCTGGATGTGTTTGAATGATATCCAAACAGACAAATCCCTCATAACAAGATGGTGACAATAATAATAACAATAATAATGATGTTTTATTTATATCTCACCTCTCCCATGAGGATCGGGGCAGCAAACATCATTTAAAACATTATCTATAATCTACAAACATTAAAATAGCATCATTAAAACCACTATTCAAATTTTACCTATAAAAACACTATTAAAATAACTTAAAATAAGAAAAGACATATAAAAATTTAAAAAATGATAGAATAATAAACTGGAAAGTGACAGCCAGGCATCTAATCTAATCTGGAAAAGCCTGCCAGAAGAGATCTGTCTTAATAGCCCTTTTAAACATTCCCAGATTAAAGTTTTTTAACCAAAAAGCATGGGAAAAAAAAAGATTAGATTCTTTTAAAGTCTGTTTTGTACCACTGTAGGAAATGACAGATAATATTGTAAAGATTACCTTTCCTTTTCATTGTAAATGATAATGCCTGTGTATTAATTTTTAAATTAAATTAAATTAAATTAAATTATTGTACACTTCCTTCAGTCTGTAATCCTGTTTGTTGTATACTCAGAAATAATTTTCATTGATTTCAGATGACTACAAAGCCAAATCAACACTACCCAAATAATCCAGTCTGAAACTGGATTATTTGCCATGGCTCCTTCCTATGGAATCCTAGGGTTTGTAGTTTGGTGAAGCACCAACACTCTTTGGAAGAGAAGACTAAAGACCTTGCAAAACTACAAACCACAGGATTCCATAGGTGCCATGGCAAACAATCCAGTTTCACACTGGATTGTTTGTGTGATGTGGATTTAGCCTAAGCAAGGGATTTCAGCTTTTTAGTTAGTAGATACAGGGCTGCAGCCTTCCAGAGTCATCCTGTAAGAGCTGGGGATGGGAACAGTCAGCATTTCATAATGATGGCTGTCTTATGCCAGCTGGGTTAGAAGTTGGTACGCTTGTGATCACTCCCCTTTCCTTCATATATATGCCAAACTTGCCTTTAAAAAACACACCAAAACTATTATTCATCATAATCCAACCCATGGTAGATAGGAAATTTTGTTAGCTGCGGTCCCAAAAAGTAAAATTTCTGATAGGAGGGAAAATAAGTGTGGCAGCTCCAGGGCTTAGTTTCCCTCTATTCTCAGGACACATCCAAAGCTTCACCTTATTTACTACTTACCTCTTCCTCTTGCCATGCCTCTCTGTCCTTACTGTCTTCCAGAGTGCTAATGGTATGCTGTAAAGATGCAAATCTGTGGGCAGTTCTTTTCTAAGTGCAAATGTAAGAACATGGAAGGGTACCTTATACAAAGGGCTTGTTTATACAGGTGGGGAAAAACATACTCACATTGTACCATGGGCTGGTAGAACACACAATGTTCCCAAGGATTCAAATTGAATATAGTTCTATTTTGCACTTGAGCATTTAGATGTTATTTAAAAAAAAAAACTTACCTTTTATACTGCACTTTCCTGGAAAACAAACCAGTTTATTGTATGTATGGCCATCTCTGTTTTGGCTTTGGTGTGGAGCCAGGGATGGGGTTTGAGGGTCACCTGATCATTTCCATCAGGAACAGCTACTGTTTGTATTTATGTTTTGCTGGTGTGCAGTGACTTTTATTTTTAGAAGGTGTGTTTCTGCGGATACCTGTTTATCATTATTAGGGCACCTGTGCCTATTTGCATTTTCAGACATTTGCATGCATGATGGGAAGAAAAAAAGCAGAGTAGCCATGGTTGTGTGGCCAAAAATAATGTGAAGCATAGGGCACATGGTCATAGCAAGATTGCCTTTTCACACTGACGTGACCTTGCCTAGGGGAATTGTGTGGCTAGTAATGCCACTCTCCTTTGCTTTAATGCCACTCTGCTTTAACAAGATGTGTGGCATTAATAAGATGTGTGCAGGGTCACTGCAGACCAGGAAAATGCAATTTGAAACAGATTTTTTTTCACCTGTGTAGACAAGCCTAAGTCAGACTATTGGTCCATTTAGCTCAATACTTTCAGCTCTGACAGCTCTCAGCGATTCTCCATGGTGGTCTCCCAGACACTATCTATTATCTGTCTGTCTGTCTGACTGACTGTCTATCTACTCAGCAATCCTTTTTATACGCCACCCTTCAGCCAAAAAGGTATCTTGCTTACCTTCCAAAATCAGAGGGAATTTGTTTGTGTTCAAGTCGATGCATAGTGAACCTCCCTCTCTGCAAGCAAAAGACAATATTTTTTATGCAAGTTCGATAGCAGTGGAATTTGTTATTTGGAACACACACACACACACACACACACACACACAGATATTCATTTTTGAATATATTTAAAATATTTGTTCCATCTCTGTTGGTGGCTGCCATGGCATCCTTTGAATTCTGAGGACACAAAAGATTACCACAATCACAATTACAGCAGGACAATTGCATCTTTGGCTGGGACTTATCATATGACATTGTTCCTCTTCTGTTGGTCTCCCACTGGGAGATCATTTGGAAACTGTTTCTTTTATAATTATAAAATATTTGTTTATGACCATATTTTGTGCTACTGTTCTTCTACAATTTCTACTGTGAAAGTTCCATTCTACTTTGTGCTGTTTTGGGGTGGTTGGATGGTGTTCTGTGGGCTTGCTTTGAGTGTGGCTTAGGTGCCTCTTGCTTACATTCTTGTACTGGGAAACTTAAGTCTACCTCTAGTGCAGGTGAGGAGAGAGATTATCAGATGTGTTAAAATTGGCATTACGCAAACACCAGGAGATTGCAAAAGGGCTCCCTTTTCAGACAATGCTGTGCCCCCCTCCTTATGCACCTGTTCTACTGGCACTGTTTTTTATTTAGTTAGTTATTTATACCCCGCTCTTCAGCCACAAGGCTATCAGAGTGGCTTACAAATTGTTTGAATCAATAGCTATTTACACATCTAACTGCATTAAACAGCTTCCAATGTGTGTTAGCTAATTGCCCCCACAAGCTGGGTACACATTTTACCGACCTACGAAAGGATGGAAGGCTGAGTGAACCTTGGAGCCCTCTGGAATCGAACTTGCAACTTGCAAGGTGGTGACTTGCAGTACTGGCATTTAACCACTGCGCCACCAGGGCTTTTATTGATGGGAGAAGCCATAAATAGATCCCCCATTCCATTTCTGTCATGGATGTTCCTGCAAGTGAAAAGGTGCCCCATTATGCTGGTGAGATCCCAGAGTGAATGGGAGGTCCCTGCCAGAACACTTTTGGGAGAGATCAGGACATCCAAGTAAGTGACACACTTGATATGACCCTCCCCGGGTTACTTCTATCTTTTAAAGTGTCTTTTTGTGCTTGCTGTATTTTTTTCATATTCTTTTTATTTTTATTTTTGAATTTCCTGTGCTCACGTTTTGATCCAGGAAGTGAAAGGAGCTCTGTTAGAGCTCCATTCACTCCTGGGCTGCCAGAATGACAGGAGAGAAGGTGTGATGCAGCAGGAGAGAAGGTGTGATGCGGCAGCTAAAAAGGCCAATGCGATTTTGGGCTGTATCAATAGAAGTATAGTGTCTAGATCAAGGGAAGTAATAGTGCCACTCTATTCTGCCTTGGTCAGACCTCACTTAGAATACTGTGTCCAGTTCTGGGCACCACAATTCAGAAAGGATATTGACAAATTGGAGCGTGTCCAGAGAAGGGCAACTAAAATGGTGAAAGGTCTGGAAACAATGCCTTATGAGGAGAGACTTAGGGAGCTGGGTATGTTTAGCCTGGAAAAAAGACGGTTAAGAGGCGATATGATAGCCCTGTTTAAGTATTTGAAGGGATGTCATGCTGAGGATGGAGCAGGCTTGTTTTCTACTGCTCCAGAGACTGGAACACAGAGCAATGGATGCAAGCTCCAGGAACAGAGATTCCACCTCAACATGAGGAGGAACTTTTTGACAGTAAGAGCTGTTCGGCAGTGGAACACACTCCCTCGGAGCGTGGTGGGGTCTCCTTCCTTGGAGGTCTTTAAGCAGAGGCTGGATTGCCATCTGTCGGGGATGCTTTGATCAAGATTTCCTGCATGGCAGGGGGGTTGGACTGGATGGCCCTCGTGGTCTCTTCCAACTCTGCAATTCTATGATTCTATGATTCTAAGGTAAGTGTGATGGGGAGGGTTATTGTGGCATGATAGGGATGGGACAGGGGTGAAAGAGGAGATTGTGGGACACGAACACTTTTTTTGTTCCTGCCTGATAATCTCCGAGGAGAAGGGATGGAAGTTTTAATTTGATTTCTTTCACTTTGAGATGTCAAAGTAACTGAGAAACATTTAACATTATTTTTGTCTTTAGAAAAAATATGTATCTAGACCTGCATGGTGAATGCTGCAGTTGGGGAGGGGATGCTTTTGCTGGCCTCCATGATCAGAGGCCAGTTGTAACTGAATTTGGCTCTGGGTGTCAAGACATGACACATGATAGGGGCAGCACCAGAGGCTATGTAAGGCCTGGCCACCCCTTCACAGGTCTCCTGGATCTTTTCTTCATGAACAATGTTGAGATCTCAGCTCTTAGAGTGACCAACTATCTGCAGCCTCCATTACTGAAGCCTCGAACAGAAATTACTCACAGTCTCCAGAGCTTAAATGTATGGTAGAATAGATATGCTGCTCTCTCAAAAACCAGAGGTAGTTAAACTAATGTTTTCTTCATCCTGAACTTCAAACATAGAAGAGGCTGAACTATCTGGCTAGCAGAAGAGTAGATGCATCAGACTGTTATAGCTGACAAAAATATGGACTTATCACCACTTAATACCAGCCTATATGAAACAGGCCAAGGCCAAACTGTACATATATTTTAATAAGAAAGCTATACCTTAAAAGTATCCACAGCTTGGAATCATAGGAGCATTAAGTTGGGAGAACACACAAGGACCATCCAGTTCTCATGCCCACTATTGGCTATTCCATGAGAGGAGCACACATCCTCCTGTATTAAAGTATACCTTAAAAGTACACCCAGCTTAAAATCATAGAATCTTATAGTGGGAGACCAAACGATTATCAGAAATGGCACTATCCAAGAAACAGTGGGGGGAAATTCTGAATCTCTATGGATGCTCTCAAACTAACCTGAAAATGGTTATGCCAAGTAGATGAAATTAAAAGAGAAACCACAATGTAAATCCACTGAATTATAGGTCGTTAAGAAGTTCAGTTCTGTCATGCATGACATAAATGTTTTAATTGCTTAGTATGTTTTGATGGGTTTCAATTGTTGTAATGTAATTTGAAGCAAACAGACTTCAAAGAGAAACTGCAATGTAAACCCACTGACTTGTAATGCATTAAGAAGTTCAGTTCTGTCACACATGACAGATGTTTTACCAACTCAGTATGTTTTGACAGATTTTTAAATTGTTGTAATGTAATGTTTGAAATAAAATTGTTTCTTTAATAGTTCGTTAACCCTGGCATCAAATAAGGTTTTGCTGTACTTTGTTATTAATTTGATACAAGCCACATTGGGTCCAATACTGGGATAAAGGTAGGATATTAAATAAATAAATAATTAAATAAATAAAGTCATACTGGAGAAAAAAAAAATTCTTAATGAACTACATATTTTAACTATCTTGAGTGTGGTCACTGCCTATAACAGAAGTATCACCATCTGTACATCATGCATTTAACAACAACAACAATAATAATAATAATAATAATACCCCACCCCTCTGTTAAAACAATTGGGGCGGCTTACAAAAATTAAAATACAATACAGATAAAATCCCCAAACACCCTCCACCCCCACCCTCCCCCATAAAAAAATATTAAACAATTATAAATTAAAACCAACTGATCTAAAATCACATTTAAAAACAATAAATACAATAAAATACAATAAATGGCCAGCGGACTAAAAGAAGCCAGGATCCCCTGAGTCCGGGATCTAATTAGGAAAGGCCTGCCAAAAGAGATCCATCTTTAGTACTTTTTTAAAGCTACTCAGGCTTGTTATCTGACGGATCTCGTTCGGCAGGTCATTCCACAATTTGGGGGCGATTACCGAAAAGGCCCTCTGGGAGATTGCACATAGCCTAGATTTTTGTGGCTGAAGCAAATTCATCCCAGAGGACCAGAGTGCGTGGGGAGGATTGTATGGCAAGAGGCGGTTCCAGAGATAAGTTGGACCCAAGCCATTTAGGGCTTTAAAGGTAATAACCAACACCTTATACTGGGCCCAGAAACTGATAGGCAGCCAGTGGAGAGATCTTAACACTGGAGTTATATGGTCTCTCTGAGATGTTCCCAAGACCACTCTGGCTGCCATATTTTGTACCAACTTAAGTTTCCAGACCAAACATGAGGGCAGCCCCATGTAGAGCGCATTGCAGAAATCTAGACGAGAGGTTACCAGCACGTGCACCACAGTCTCGAGGTCCTTTACTTCCAGGAAATGGTGCAGCTGGCGTATCAGCCGAAGCTGATAACAGGCGCTCCTGACTGTTGCATTCACCTGACTCGTCATCTGAAGTGATGAATCAAGGAGCACCCCCAGACTGCGAACACAGTCCTTAACGGAGAGCGTAACCCCGTCCAGGACTGGAGGTTGCAACCCAACTCCTGGTTTCGGGGCCGCTACCGTGAGCACCTCTGTTTTGTCTGGATTTAATCTCAATCTGTTTTTCCTCATCCAGCCCATTACTGCTTTAAGACAGTCATTAAGAGGAGAGATGCCATCAGAATTCGAGGCCAACCATCGGGACAAGGAGAAATGGATCTCGGTGTCATCAGCGTTCTGATAACACCCAGCCCCATAACTCTGAATAATCTCACCCAGCGGCTTCATATAGATGTTAAACAGCATCGGGGACAGGATGGCACCCTGCGGAACACCACAAGTAAGCTCCTTTCTGCTGGAGCAACTGTCCCTGAGCAACACCCTCTGGGACCTGCCTGAGAAAAAGGACCGGAACCACTGGAGCACAGTGCCTCCGATTCCTAACCCTCTCAGGCGCTCCTTTTACTGTACTGTTTAAAATTACAGTACTCACTGTGTGAGCATATCTAACTGTCCAATTATTCCTGAATAATCTCATACCCTCAGCAGCTTTTAAAATTGTCCCAGCTTCTCTCTCTTCCTCCCACTCTTCTCCCCAGTCCACTTCCATTGCTGAAAATGGACCTCAAAATGCAAAAGTAGTTTCCGTGCAACCTTAGCGGGAGTGGTGGTGGGGAATCAAGAAGTGGTGAAATCCTACCCCTACCAGCTAGCCCAGACAAAAGCAAACTACTGCAGCCTAAACTATCCATTCTATCTCATTAATAACTTTTACCATCTGGATCACATTCTGATGTTGCTTGTCCATACATGTCCTGTTTTTACCTGCAGCCCTGTGAGGAGGAGGAGGAAGATGGAGAACAGGGAGGAGAGAGCTTGGTTAGCTGCTTTTTAGCAAGACATTTTCATTTAGATTGGGCAGACCCCTTCCTTCCAGCCCTGACAGTGCCTAAATTGCAAGCAGGGAGTCCCCTTTGCAGTTTTACAGATTCTTTTGCAATTGTTGTATATCCTCAAGTGCTGTTTCAGGAAAGTTTTTTCTCTGTCTCACCACCACAACCAGAGTTACAATTTCTGACATACACTCCAACTGCCCAGATTTTGCAGGGACAATCCTGATTAATTCTCTCTCACCTCACTCTTTCAGCTACTTTTAAAATGTCCCAGTTTCTCCATCCTCCCATTTTTCCCTTCATCCACCGCCCAGTTTTGTTCCCACAAACTGAATTTGAAGTGCAAAACAGTTTTCACTCATCTCAGTAGGCAGAAAAAGAGAGGAGGGTAAGGAATCTTGCCCTTCCAGCTGCTAGCTATCTAAATCAACACTCTCTTGACAATAACCACAGAGCAAAACTGGTTCCTAGTCCAGCACTCACTACACAAATGAATCAGAAGTAGATCCCACTCCTAGTCCTATACTCAATCCACAGATGACCAAATGTCAAAAGAACCACTAACTGCCTTAGTATAAAAAAAGTTTCACAAAATGGCCACCCTTGGGACAACCAACAAAATGGCTGTCACTTAAAACAACCACTCAAATGGCCACCAACTATACCTGGAAGCAAACTAGACAAAACAATCACTCAAATAGCCACTGGCTCTTTGGGAGGCGCCCAGACCTTCCCCAGCTCCTCCAGTTTAACCCAAATGGCTGCCCTCTCAAAACCCTCAACCTCCTTGTGACATAGGGGACTCAGGAGACTCATGGGCATGTGGTGGGGGAATCTTAGCAGGGCCCTCCCCCTTTGATGCCCCACTTCCCTTCCTGGATGCCACAAGTAAGTATGAGTAAGTGTCAAGACTAGATCCTAGTCTAGCATTCAGACCTTCAAAAAAGCTTGGGCCTGATTTGAGCAGGTGGTGACAGTATCAATGGGCTTATCCAACTATTAGGCCTGGAAGGGTCCAGGCCATGAATGCCTAAAGGCAGCCTAGGGCCTCCACCAACCCCAAGGCCTGTAGAGGCTTGCTCCCACCAGCAACCCCACACCCAAAGGGGGGCCTAGCACCAACCAACCCCCCCATTTAGGCTAGAGGTCATCTGCTAGTGGCATGGCCTATCAAGACCTACCCAGTCACCCCAAGCCTACAGAGGCCTATGGCATAGTACTAACTAGAGACCAATAGAGGCCAACTGCTCTTTGGCCTTGAATCACACTGAATACATGCTAATAGAGGTCCACAAACCTTGTGGCCAAAACATCACAAAGTGTGTGCAAAATAGAGGCCTACAAAGGCCTAACTCCTGTAGCCAAGAATCATGCCAGGCCCATGTTAAGAGAGACCTAGCACACATGACATGTGATGAAACTAAGCCAGAGGCTATTTAAGGCTTCACATGTCTTTTGGATCTTTTCTCCATAGCTCACCTTCCTGCCTCCAGTGCAGTGTGAGCGTTGCTGGTCACTTCAGGGTTGGATAGGAATGTTCTCCCCTTTAGCTGGGTTTGTTTTGCCTACTCCATATTGTATTGGGGTACTTTGACAATTGGCTAGGAGTGGTGTCTGTAAATTGGCTGGCAGTGTGCAAGTAGTGTGTGTGGGGAGAATGTAACACCTTGGCACCTCTTTGGTGAAGGGTAGGTAAAGCTCTGGAACTGCCTCTTTTGGCCTGGGACACAAGGGATGGGGAAGGAAGCTATCCTTGGGGTGAACATGGGAGTTTTGTGTTTACCGGGGTCTTGGCAGAGGGAGTTTCCTGGACCCAGACTGGGGTACTATTTTTGCCTGGGTTTGCCATCCAGGAAACAACCCAGTTACTGGATTGCCCTGAGGGCTCAGGTATTTCACCCAAAGGAAGGCTGAGGAGCTAATCAAGAGATGACACCTGATCCCTCCCCCCAAATGTAGTGCCCCACAGTAATAGCAAGTTACAGCAGCTGTGATTTGTGTTAGTGGTGTTTATGCTCCCAGCAGCCCCCATAAACTTCACATGCTAGATGGCAGCCACCCTCCTGCATTCCTTTGTAGTAGCCATTTTGACTCTAATGTCTATTTGCTGAATGCTGTTACTTACAATTACTATTTGGGGTCAGACTAGATAGCCCATGAGACTCTGGAAGTCTGCAAAGTCTTTTTCCTTTAACTCTCAGGCCTAGTCAATGTCCTTACTAATCAACTCTATGTTCCAGAAACATATGATATGCTAAGGTAAACAAATTCTTTCTCTAATAACGGTGGAACTGTACCTAAATGTTCCTAAGCTATTTTGCCTTGAACTATCAACACACTGTCTCAAGGAAAACTCAAGGGAAACTGCTTTCCTGAAATATAAACAGTATTGCAAGAAAGGGAAGTGCCAAATATGGACACCAGATGGGTGGAGGGAAGTGCTCCTGTTTGTATTTCATAACATACTGTATTTTTTCTATAAAAAGTTGCTTTCAAAGTGGCTTGGGGCGCCTTGGACTTTTGGAAGCTATTCCAACCAAGGGCCTGTGCGTAATTGAAAATAAAGCTCACTTTCTCAACTTCTCTGTGGTCCTGAGTCTGGTTCCTGTAACATTTCTGGGGGCTCATCCAGGATCTGCAGGTGGCTTTTGCCTGTCCCTAGTCTGCCATGTCGGATAGGGGGGCCGGGGCTCTCGTGCCCTGCTCCAGGTGCCACCGACATGTTTTAGTCGGAAGAGCGGGAAGCCAGAGCCATGGTCCCCTGAATGACTACACACAACAGGAGGACCCTGGTACAGAGAAAGAAACTGAGCTCAACTGTCTTCAGGAATCAGGTGAGAATAAACAAGGGAAATATTATGGCCCACTCCATAAGAGTGGAAGAGGGGCTTGATCACCCCCTAAAGGGCAACCTGAGTACCCAGATAAGATGCAGTGAGGGTGCACTGGTGAAACCGTTGTACCATTGAAGCATTGAGAAAGTGGTAATAGTGTAATATGGGGCAATTTGGGAAAAGTGGGAGGTAGGAACGAATGCCTGTGAATTGAATATATGCAATGTGTGTGTGAGTCTGTATGCGTGACTGCCGCAGTTCTTGATACTGGTGTCCATTTCCTCTTGGTTCGGGCAATAGGACCCCTTATCTACTGTCCATGCATTTTTTTTGTTTTTCCCTTGTGTCTCTTGCCTGTGTCTATTTTAGGAGGGTGGATATGGGTGGTGGAGGAAGCAATATTTGCACCCCTAGAGTTGTTTGTTGAAAAATTGTCCTAATTAAGCTCTCTTTCATAGTAGGATGGCCCAGTGGAGGATCTTTGAAGTTAGATAAAATTTGGTGTGTGTATTTTGTAAATGTTGGTGACCCAGAACATCCAAATCAGATTTAATAAAGATCTCCGTGGATTAAGATTAAAAAAAGAGAGAAAGGTAATGAAAACGAGCTTAGCTAAAGCAGTATAAGCAGCAACAGGAATAGGAAATTGTATATAAATTTAAGTGTGAAGTAATGGTCAGAGAATTAATCAGACCAACAGATAGGAAGAAGGAGGGGGAAGTCATATGCTTGATTTATGAATGTGTAAATGTATTTTAGGTGTGTTTAAAAAGAGTGTAGATGTGGTGTCTTGCTGATCTTTATGTATCTTTTTTTGTTTTGAAGACTGTAATTATTGGTCAGGTATATAAGTCATTTAATTATCTTTTTTGTTGGAATGGTTAATTGTTCAATGTGTAACGTGTAATGTTTTAAGGTGTCAAATGTGGTCATTAAGTAGGAAAAACATTGACTCAGGAGATACAGTGGTCCTTGAATCTCCCCACAGAAACATGTGACCCAGAAAACATATTATAATTGCCAGGTTGAAATTGAGAAGAAATGGATTAGGCTTGATGGAGAAGATCCCATGAATTGTGAGAGTTGTCAAATTCAGTAAAAGAAAGAAGAGAGAAATAATCTGACATGCTGTTATGATTGTGAAAAATGCATTTTATATACCAAGAGAGTTTTTAAAAGGAGTAGGGCAGTGAATTTCAGCATGTCATGTTGAAAGACTTTGTGTACAATTGGGAGCTTGTTTGCTTAACATTTAGCACATTGATTATAATGTCCACTAAAAAGCTAATATTTTCAACTGTGGGGTTTTTTTTTGTACCATCTTGAGAAATAATAGCACTATGAAAAGCTTTTAGGGATAACATCAAAATATGTTGATTTTTGATATTGTCTAGAAAGGTAAATTATAGTTTTTAAAGTAATTAAGTTTTTTATACAATATGCACAGGATGAGTCCTTCCTGAATCTTCACTTGCGAGAAAAGCCAGAGAGAGAGTACAGTTGTCCCTCCACATTCACGGATTTGACATTCACGGATTTGAGTATTCACGGCTTGAAAAATATTCTTTAAAAAATAACAATCCTAATAGCAAACCTTGATTTTGCCATCTTATATAAGGGACACCATTTTGCTCTGCCATTGCATATAATGGGACTTGAGTATTCACGGATTTGGGTATTCACGGGGGGTCCTGGAACCAAACCCCAGTGAATGTGAAGGGACAACTGTATATATGTATATGTAGTTACCTGTATATTGCTTCTGTGAGTTTCAGCGATTGATCCCCAATCGCTTGCTAAGCAGGGAAAATGGTAGCTGTTGGTGCTTGCCCTCTTAGGAAGCCCCACCCCCTGGGCTCAACCAGACAATCAGGGCCACACTTCCTATTCTCTCGGGCAGCGATTCATATCAAATCAGTGTCCTAACAAGGGGGAATGCACACATCCCTCTCTGTTTTTCAAAAACTCTGGGAAAAGCAGTGAAGGCTTTTCCTTTGGAATTTTTGCCCTTATGGTCCCCCTCTTTCCGAATATGGTGTAACAAGGTGGATTAACATTAAGACAGGTAGGCTTCTCCTCAAATACAATGAGGAGTATTTTCACTGTTTAGACAACCCCTAAACCTCCACTCATCCTGCATCATGTTGTCCCCCTCCTTGCTCCTTTCCAGGTTAAATTATTTTATTTATTTATTTATTTATTTATACCCTGCTCTTCACCCACAAAGCTATCAGAGCGGCTTACAAACTGTTTTAAGCAATAGCAATTTACACATCTACACTACATTAAGCAGTTTCTAATGTGTGTTGGCTAATTGACCCCACAAGCCGGGTACTTATTTTACTGGCCTGTGAAAGGATGGAAGGCTGAGTGAGCCTTGGAGCCCTTTGGAATCGAACCTGCAATGTGGTGACTTGCAGTACTGGCATTTAACCACTGCACCACCAGGGCTCCTTATTAAATAGCTTAATTAAATAATAACAACAAATAGCTTAATTAAATAATTAAATAGTTATTAAATTAAATAATTATTTAATTATTAAATAATTAAATAGCTTCTAGGTCAAATCAAGTGATCCATATTCAACCCAACTTTCTGTGTCTGGTCTTGTTATTCCATGATTGGGCATCAAAACCTCAGGGGCAAATGAGTGCAACTGGGGCTTGTCAGAGAAACTGAGAAGGCAAAACTTTGCTTCATGCCTCCCTCCTCCCACTTCCTTTTCCAGCCAGAGTAAGAGACCCAACATTTCCTATCTCCCTCCCACCCCATGTGCCTGGAAATGTAATTATTTTCCAGTCTTACAGTTAAAAGGCCATTTATTTCATGAACTCTGCCTTCTGCCTCTTCTTGTTACTTCAAGCTTCAGACTCAATTAGTTGCTGGCAGATGAAAGCCAGCTGCTGCTTTAGTCTGATCTATTCTGAATCAGGAAACTTCCGCTCTGTGTCTCAAGAAAGAAAGGACAGAAAGCTGGGAGGGTTATTTTTCTATACTTGTGATTAAATAAATGCCTTTTAAAAGATAAAACTTTTTATTTCTGTTTCTACATTTGTGGGCATCTCTCTCTCTGCATGTGCTGGAGACTGAAACAGGAACTGAGCAGCTACAGCTGCAAAAATTGTGTGTGAGAGGGAGTTTCTGTGGCTTATATTAAAAAGAGAAAAGATTATAATCAAGAAGGGAGAAAGTGAGGGAGACCTCCAGGGAAATGGCCAAATGAGACTAAACTAGGAAAAGGGGTGGGGATAATATCTCAGAGGAGGAACTGAGTGGGCAACCTCACATCCTGTGTGTGACAATATTTTAGCACAAATCAGATTTGCGATCGTGGAAAGGCTCCCGAGGTGTGAAAGGAAAAAGACGAATCCCAGCTGTATAGTGTATCTGCAAGAATGGATCAGGGCTGGTGATGATCAAGTGACTTGGAGGTCTCTCATTCACAGGTTGCTATAAATTGAGGTCGACTTGGCAGAGATTAAAGCAACAACAAAACTTTGTGCCATGAGTTTGTATTGTAAAATCTTAATTCCTGAAACCTGAATGCAAACCAGCCACTAAGGGGAGCTCTAACCCAGCAAAAGGATAAATCATCTTGTTAAATGAGAAAGAGAGAGAGAGAGAGAGAGAGAAGAGGGAAATGGCCACAGATATGAAGAGCACAACTTAGCTATTTCTAAGACAAATTTATATTATGTGATGAAGTTATAACGAAGCAGTGACAGCATGATTCCCAGAGCATTATGCTACTACCGCTTTGTTACAGATGGCTGCAGCCAATTCTGTTCATTCCTATTAAAAGTAACTCTCCAACCTCTCAAGTGTTTTTTATATATTTATTTTCTAACAAAAAGTATCCAGCTCCCCATGGGTTAGAATAGGTCTTGTAGTGTGATGCACAAAGGGCTTCCACCAAAATTGTGCAGCTATTTACACTGAATATATTGCCTCTGGGCTTAACCCGAAAAGGGGGCAGGTCCTTGGTAGTTCTGAGATATTCCCATTCTTTTTATTTTGATTTTACTTGCATATTCATGGATTTGAACCAGCATGGCATAGTGGTTTGAATGTTGGACTATGACTCTGGTGACCAGGGTTTGATTCCCTGCTCGGCCATGAAAACCCACTGGGTGGCCTTGGGAAAGTCACCCAGCCTCAGAATACTTGTGAAAGGTTTGCCTTAGGGTGACCATAAGTTGGAAATGACTTGAAGGCATGCGACAACCATTCATGACTTTGCATTCAAATTCTTTCTGGAAATATGCTGTGTTTCCCTCACTTCCCTCTCCCTTGGGTTTTTCCTCCTCTCCTTTCCATTGATCACATGTCCCATGTAGACTCAGGCAACATTTCAGAAACTGACTTTCACCAATTTCACTGAGCCTTTTTTCATTATTATTCAGGAGTTACAGGACATTTTCAGACACCTCTTACCATGCTAGAAGCTTTCGGGAGAGCTTCAGTGCTGCCGCGTGGCAGGTACTCCATTTTGGACGATGCTGTCTCTCTGGCGAAATCATCTGTGTCACTTCCATGTAGGATTGGAGGTGGCCGTGCCATATTTCACCAGATTTTATTCATGGAAGTTGTCCGTGAATAAAATATGGTGCGGCCGCCTCCAATCCTACACGGAAGTGGCACAGACAATTTCGCCAGAGGGACGGCATCATCTGAAATGGTGTTCCTGCCGTGCGGCAGCACTGAAGCTCTCCCGAAAGATTCTAGCACAGTAAGACGTGTCTGAAAATGTCCATAGTCAAACTGTTGAAGGGCTTTATCAATATTACACTAGTTAAGCATTAGAGTAATTTGGCAGTGTTCTTCTTTCCCTCACAGGATCTCTGTTGAATCTGGGTACTGGGGAAAAAATATGTTTCTTCGTAGCAATCATCTTAGTTAGTTCCAGTATAACGTAAACAGATAGCTATGGAGAGATAAATTTCATTTCAGGAAATACTGGAATAATTTAAATTGAGTGTGAAGTTGAAGGCCTTCCCAGCTGGCATCCATGGATTTTCCTTCCCCCCCCCCCCCAGGCTGTGAGGCCGTGTTCTGGAAGAGTTTGCTTCTGACGTTTTGCCTGCATCTGTGGCTGGGGAATGGGAATGAAAAGTCATTAATAACACTGGGAGTTCCCTGGGAATGTGAAATACAACACTGTTTCCCAATTCAGACATCCTAGGCAGTGTGGCTGTGGTACAGAGCCATGTCCCAAGGCCCACATCCCTCAGCATCACTCTTCATCTTGTGTGCTCTAATTCCCTTCTTTATTTCCCTCACTTTTAGGTGCTTCCCTAATTAGCCATGACAGTTAAGAATGGTAATAGCTAAAATTAAATACATCTGGGGGGGTTTCTAGATTTGGGCAGGCTGTTGCAGGTTCCCTTTTTTTCTTATATGTATTTTGATTTTCATATTGTACAGGCATAAAATGTTTTATCTATTAGGGATATAATTCTTCACTAATTTTTGTTTTTGAAGGAAACAGCTCATTCTAGGAACGCTTTTCTCATTGCAAGAAAGTGTTTGGAAAACTGTGAAGACTGTCACAGTTCTAGACTTGTTCTTTGCAAAAAAATTAAGTAGTTTCTTTGCCTCTATAGAAAATGCTGTCTTGTGCACAGAAAATGCTGTTTTCTGTGCAAAAAGAATTTGCAAATTTTGTGCAGAATAAAGGTCAAACTGTGAAGATTCTTGTCAGTTCAGGATTCTCCTTGTCAGTGTTTCTTGAGACTCAAGAAAAATATTTTCCAAACTTTTTTACAATTTTTAAAATATTCTTTCCATCTTATTATCTAGTGCTATTTTTGTTGGTACAATACTGCCAAGTACTTGAAGCAAAGAAAAGGATAACCATCACCATCATCATCAATCCTTGATTAAAATTGGAGGCAATTTGGCTGGCTAACAATGGAAAGAGAATTTGAACTTGATGGCCCTTGATTCAATCTAAGAACAACATGTACACAGAGAGATATTAAAGCATTTCCGATATAACCCATCC
The DNA here is from genome assembly GCA_030847615.1 of Gambelia wislizenii. Taxonomy (NCBI): domain Eukaryota; kingdom Metazoa; phylum Chordata; class Lepidosauria; order Squamata; family Crotaphytidae; genus Gambelia; species Gambelia wislizenii. The sequence goes on along the minus strand of JAUMIR010000003.1, from coordinate 210,222,493 downwards.
ATACAGTGTAGTTTTACTGAGTTCAGTGGGAGAGTTATGCATGCAATTAGATTGTTCTAACTGAAATATATGGAATTTAAATATGCTTAATGTTGACTAGATAGTACCATCAATGGGGAAATATTAGCATTCCATTTCCTCACTATTTTATTTCAAAGCAAAGAACTTCAGTCAAACTGAACCTGGGAAAAGTGCTGCTCATCAAATTTTCAGAGATTCAGCCTTGTCTTGGATGGACAACCCAAGATTTTCTCAGATGAGGATGCAAAGTGCTGAACATGACATTTAAAAAAATATAAGCAAAACCATTGAACCGATCTGGTGACACACTTGGTTTTTTACCTGTTGAAGTTTCCCCTTTACAGAGACTTCTATCTTTTTCAGGTTTCTTCTTTTTTAAAAAATATAAAGCAAAAAATCACCTGGAGAAAATACTCTGGCCTTCAATTACCTTTGTTTCCTAGGATTTCTTTGTTTAGTGAAGGCTTTGGGGTTCTCATGTTTCTGCTATGGATGTTTAACAAGCCTTCATGATTTAAATAATCTCTCAGTACAGATGTGGCTTTGTTTGCGGGTCACAAAAGAAACCACTGATAGATGCTGACTTGTGTAAGTTGATGAGCTGCTTGGCCATTTATATTGTTTTGATCTCATTGATCAGAGAGTCCTTTGACTAGTCTGTGTGCCTGCAGAGGAGGTGTCTTTGGACTGGATGTATTAAATTCTGGTCATCATTATCCTCATGCAACATTAGCTCTGGTTTTGTATGGGTAAACTTTGTTTCCTTCCATAAAAGAGATTCTATTTTTAGACTATGACTATTTGCAAATGAGAATTATGCCCAAGCAATCTGGATCGTTACATCTAGGACAGGAAAGGTCTGTATGCATCATCCTGTACAAGACTGGAAAATGTCAAAACAGTGTAGCTGTTTTCTTTAAATTGTGTTCATGTTTACTTTTAAGATAGCCTCTTTGTGCTCCATAAAGTCCACTTCTAGGTGAGTGGGCATAGGACTGTAGCCTAACAGTGAAATTCTGAATGCTTACAGGGGTGTGAATACCTCTGAGTTGTTGGATTTATTTCTGAAGAGAAAAACAACAGCTTGCATTTTTTTAAAATTTCCAAACTGTGTTTCCTGGAGAAAAATATGTTGTGAAGTTAATGGCTAATCAGTCCTATTCCAGTTTATCTCACCACCACCACCACCACCACCATCCTTTAGCAAAAAAATGGATATCTGAATAGAAGGTGGTAACTTTTTCTAGGGCACCTTGGGGAAGGGGGTGGAGAAAAAAAATCTTTGAGTCTGCAATTTTAAGAGAACCTATCTAATTTAATTTCCTCTAATTTAATTTGAACTATTTAATTTATATTGTCCACATTAATATGTTGATTTAAACACAATATTCCTTGGATTGCTTGTTTCCCCCAGCTTGGCAGTACGTTTATTTTTTTCAAACATTCATTAGAGGGAGACATTGTACAGAAAAATACATGCATTGGAAGGAAACTGTGCACAAAATGTGTACATTGGAGAAAATTCCACAGGAAATAAATATATGGGTTCAAAAATATGCAGAAGTTGGACAGAACAAATGTTATGACTGACTGCATGTGATACTGAAGAAGGACAGAAATACATCATTTTGTCTATAAGAGAGGATGTAGAAACTGTAGTCCAGGGGGCCGGTTCCACGACAGGAAAAAGTTCGCCAGATTCCGGATTACCATCCTTTTGCATCAGGAGTGCATAAATCACACGATGCCTGGCATTTTTGAATGATGAAGACAGATCCAGACACTTTCTATTTTGCTTAATTCACACTGGCAAAGGTGTGTGTGTGGGGAATTGCCTCCAGATGATTAAAGTCAGGCAGGAGGTGGGGAGGGAGCAAGGAGGGGGTTATGGAGACCATAAATAATGAGAGGAAAGAAAAAGGACAAACAAACAAGCCATCGAAAGAGCGATCTGCCAAACTCCCTTGTCTTCCCCAGCCCCGAAAGGCTTCTGTAAAGAAAGGAGTCAATGAAAGCACAAACAAGCAAAAGCATGGTGGAGCATATTCCCTTCATGCATGCACACACACACCCCACAGAACTAGGGCTTGCCTCATTTGGTTTCCCTCCCTCCGAAGCCTTGAATAAAGGGAAGTGAATGGAAGGACAAACAAACAAAAGAACGAACATGCGATCGGCTGTTTTCCAGCACACACACACACACACCAGTGAAGCAGTGAAGCATCTCCCCACCCCCCACCCCCCAAAAGATAGACAGGAAGGGCTCTGTTTTCCAAAGTGGGTTGCAAGCAGAAGGAGGGTGAATTTCTTCTCTCCAACCCCTCAGTCTTTTCGGATAAAGCAGAATGGTCACTCCAACCAATCAGGATTCAGCTCTGCTCACAGTAATTCAAAAAGGCAGATGCCAGTTTACACGATCGTTAGTTCCCACGATAAATTATGCACATTTTCACGAACTTAATCAAAAAAGTGCGGAAAACTAGTGAAAGCTGATATTGCGCAACTTATGGGGTTTTTGCATCCCCTCCTTCTGAAAAGGGCACTGTTGCTTCGAGATGCGTGGGAACTATCAGGCTTCTTGTCGCATTCTTTGAGGATTTATTTTGCCGTGTAAACGACCCCCTGGAGTTTGAATTTGGCCACAGAACTCTATTTTGTAACTGTCAAAAACCCCTGAATCCTACCTCAATCTTTTATCTTTAAATGGCTCAAAAACACTCCCAGATGAGGCAGTTTTGTCTCCACAATCTCCAATGACCCCCCCAACACAAAAAAAATGGCAAAGAAAGTGATGTCATTTCCAGTCGTGGGGCAGCAGTGTGATCTGTGGGGAACTCATGGGAGGGAGGAATAGCTCCTGTCACCTTTCACAGTTGCTCAGTGCTGGTCTATATCTTTTGTTTTTGTTTTGTTTTGCTTTGCTTTGTTTTAGGACTTGATCAGACCACCCCACTTTAATGTTCTTTTGAAGGTATAAATTGTGTAATTTTTATGCCGGCAAAAGAACCTCCCATACCAGACCTTACCTTAATGACATCAGTGAGGCTTCGCTGGTAATATTGAAGCATAAATGGACCTCTGTTTACTTCTGGGGTTGAGATCTCACAGATTCTCATGAGAAGATGCTAGTGTGGGAAATTTAAAAAATAAAGGGAAAAAACACCAAAAAAAAAATACAGGAAAGCACAAAAACACACATTTAAAGCCCCATGTACATGCAGGGAGGGGTGTTCATAAAAAGAGTGTTCCCCACCTTGGCTGTCCAGATTGCACCTGGAAGTGTTTGACCATCAACACTGCATTCATGTGAGTACAATGGTATGAGGATTCAAACGCTTGCAGTACCAGCAACAAAGCACCACAGGGGATCAATTGATGGCTTGGGCCATTAATAAAATAGGATAACTTTTTAACAATACATGATCATGAAAGGATGATGTACGTGTGACCTTTAATGAACATTAGGCATCCATATGATGCCATATTTGCCTGGTCTGATACAGTCCTTAGTATATTTATATCCCATCCTTCCTTCTTGGTGGCATGCATCTTCTTCCTCTCCATTGTTTTTATGCATGAAACAGCCCTGCCCAGTGGGTTGACTGGGGAGCAGTGACTAGTTCAAGGTCATTTGGTGATGGCTCAGTGGAGATTCAGACCAAAGTTTCCCCAGTCCTTCTCCAACATTTTAACTACTGTAGCTAGCTGTTTTGCTCCTCAGCTTTCCACTGCCATCCTGGTAGCATATGTTCTGTTGAACAGAACTCTCTGAAGTTCACAGCTCATGTTCGGCATCAGTTCAGATGTTTGAAAGACACTTTTAAGAACCTTGAAGTCTCATTCTCCTCTGTTGCACTTATAGAACAAGGCACTAGCTTATAGCAAAGAACCATATGCTCCACCAGTACATGACTTACAGTTCCTGTCAGTCTGAGACTATGACAGGAAACCACTGAAAGAGAAATATTTCTGGCAGTCACATCCATTTACCACAACCCACTGGTTCCATTATCAGAACTTGGAATTCACAACAGGACATGATAAGGAAATTCTTGGCTAGAGATCCTTTATTTGCTATACTTTATCAAAGCACACACATGTAAGAGCATTAAAACAAGCAAACAAAACCAGGTATTAAATCAATATTGAAACATTGGATTAGTCCCACAATCTGGGAATTTTTTTAACGTTAATACAATAAGTGCTATTTGTTGCACTTGAAGAAAAATGAATTCAAACAGTATTTTAGAGGAATAAGTATTTATTGTTGTTTATACTAAAAAGGTAGCAATGTCATAATACTAATCTGCAACAATAATGCTGTTATGCTCTCATTACCTAAAACATAATATGTTAAAGGAAATTTTGTTACTCATAGTGTGTTATTTCCAAGCTCTGATCTAAGATGAAAATCAGCACTACGCTTAAAGAATTAGTGTGTGTATGTGTTTCCTTTTAAAATGAATGGCACAATACCACATATGAGAATGCTAAACACAGTGCTCCAATATATTAGATCGAGATATTAGCTGCATGTAACTGGCTAGCAGATGTGGATTTTCTCACATCCTTCTTCACATGGCAGCCCCTCAACTTCCAAACCAATGAAAATTTGAAGGATCCTCTCAGTGAGGTGCCTGTGGCATGAAGGAACTGATGGAACCTGGGCAGAGGCATGTCCTACTAGTCCATTGTAAGTAACTGTTTCTAGATCTGAGAAACTGCTTTTAAGAAGAAAATATAATGGCATGCAGAAACTATCACTTACTGAGCAGTGTTAAGAGGATTCTCTAGGTCCAGAGCATCAAAGTTATGGATGGTATTATGGATCAATCCTGGATCAGGGACACCACACCAAACAGATTAGAGGATTGCCAGATTAAGATGAAACCATTGGGTACAATGAGATTTTAGTGGACACAGTTAGTATTTACAGCTCTTTAAAAGCAGAGAAAGCCCATCTCCCCATGCCCTCATAGCATGTCTCCGCAAGCTATAAGCAGGAGCAGTAAGAAACCACTAAGTGCCCCTCTACCACATGGGCACACCTCTCTCAGTCCCAAAGGATCTATTTTTTATTGTGGGTTTATATGTTTGTGCCTATCATCCAGACAAGATGGGAAGCTACTGAAAAAAATTGTACAGGATGGAAGGGGGGAAATCAAAGGGTAAACAACAACAACCAATGATGTGGTTGGACATTTTGGCCCATTTCTGGCCTCCCAAGCCTGTTTTAGATTCATGTGGAGCTCCTTTTTTTTTTTTTTTTTTTTTGAAAGAAGAAATGACCTATCTAGTAACTTACTGTTTTGAAAAGCAAAAAGACAATATAGTCATTATTTGTTTTGAAAAAAAGACCCAGATGGGCCTAAATCAGGTAAGCAGAATCTAAAAAGAGATTGATATGATATGAAGAAACTATTGGCCATTTGGGGTCATTTTTTTCTACCAAGAAAAAAAAAATGAGTGGGACATGGGGGGACAAAAACAAGGAGGTCACACATGGGAGCAACTATGAGTCCCTGGCAGTTGACCATTTCTGTTTTTTAATGGTATTTTTATTATTTGCTGCTGGTTTTATCTTAGTTTGTTTTGTTTTATAATGTTCTGGTTCAATGTTTTGGTTCAATGATCCATTGTTTCTATTTTATATTTTAATGTACTGCAGATTGCTCAGAGAATTCTGGTTATTGGCTATTCTAGATGTTCAATAAATAATCACATCTAATGATATGAATGGCACTGTAACAAAATCTGGAGAAAGAAAAGGAGAGGGAGAGAGAGGGGAAGGAGCATTTCTGGAACCATTGCATTTTGCTGTTTATCACTGTGAAAATAAATGTTTCGTATACACAAGCAGGTGCATCTGCTGCAACTGACAGTATGCTGTTTGTTGATTGAGGAGAATGGTGTTTTTGTCCTTCCATTTCACCTAGGACTGACACAGATCAATCACTCTAATGCACAGGCAGCCCAGCTGCATCACCGCCCCCCAACATCAAATGCACATTAAAAGGAATAGTAAGTGCGTACTGTTTAATGTAACCAGAATGAATGTACTATATTGAATGAATTAAGATTTTTCTTTTTCTTTTTAAAGCACAATTTATTTTAATTGGGTGTATAGGACATAAATATTGTTAAGAACATGAGAGATGTTTTGGAGCAGAGCAGTCCTTGTGCAAGCCAAAGGTCATCCAAATCGGAGTTCTGTTTGCAACAATGGACACACAGATGTCTCCAGGATGCTCACAAATAGATCATAAAGACAGCATATGTGCCTTTCTGTTTCTCACAGCATGTGATAGGAACGTTGGTCTTACATGAGAGATAAGGAGCATCCTGTAGATCACTGGGTTAGCTCCATCCACTCACTCTGGGTGGCAGGCAACAAAGGACCTTTGTGTCGGCCCCTTCCTCTGAGGTCATCCAGGGGGAGCAACCCACCTGTGGCCAGTTCATATCATACCTCCTTGGGTGCTCCTATGGAAAGAGATTACACTAACAAATACTAAAAAATACAGAAGAAAAACTAACATACATTGGTAAACTCAAACTACAGATCAAAAAAGGGGAATTTTTTTTTGGATGCCAGTGAATCGGATGGGGAAGATGCTTCTTGTCTCTTCCCTGGAATAGGACGTATCACAGGTAAGACAAATGTTCCTTTTCCCAGTGGAGAGATGCCGGAGCATCCTCTAGATCACTGGGATCTACCAAAGCCCATGAAAAACAAAATCCAGGGTGGGAGCTGGCATGAGAGAAAAAGAGTCCCCTTAAGATATGACAATCTGCTGCAGCATTCTTCTGCCAGAGGCAGCTTTGGCCCACTGCAGTTTATCTAGTCTGTAATGACAGAGAAAGGTGGGTGATGACTTCCACATAGCCGCCTTGTAAATTTCCTCCAGTTAAGCATCCCTGTCCCATGCAGTCGAAGTTGCTGCACTTCTAGTTGAGTGCGCCAGAATCCCCTCTAGCACCGGGATGTTCAAGGATTCATAATAAGTGGTGATGCAAGCTTAAATCCATCTGCTCAGCATAGAAGAAGAGACCTTATGCCCCAAGTATCTCTGATGGATGGAGATGAGCATAGACTCTGATGCTCTGAACGAGCTGGTCCTTTTCAAATAAATCCAGATTGCCTGGGGCACGTCCAGGGTGTGCCAGATGCGTTCCAACTCTCTCGATGGATATGGACAGAATGAGGGCAAGACAATATCTTGTGAAGTATGGAATGTGGTGTTCACTTTTGGCTTGAAGTCAGGATGTGTGCGTAGTATGACAGAGTCTGGTCTGATGGTACAGAGATCCTTTCTGTACCCCCAGAAAGTGCCCCCAATTCTGAAATTCTTCATGCTGATGTGATTGCCACTAGAAAAAGAACTTTCTGTGTCATATGTTTAAGAGAAACTTGTCTGAGAGTTTCAAAAGGTGGGACTGTTAGGGCTTTCAGAACTGTGTGAAGATCCCATGAAGGAAACCTATGAACAGTAGGAGAGGCCAAGTTCAAAACGCCCTGCATAAATCTACGCAAGTCCGGGTGTGTCGAGATTTGTGGTGCCTTGTCTGGGGGTAGTACTGAGACGATGGTGGCCACCTGTCTCCTGATGGTGTTAGGTCTGAGTCCCCACATAAACCCCTCCTATAGGAACACTAGTAACATCGGGACTGACATCTCTAACTCATTAAACTTTTTCCACCTTCACCACCTGCAGAAAACTCTAAAATTGTACTCATATATTCTCTGAGTAGAATCTCTCCTAGCAGCAACAATAGTTTCCACCACTGCAAGAGGATACCCTTTGGCAGTCAGCATCTCCCTCTCAATCTCCAGGTGTGAAGTTGAAGCCATCCTGGATACAGATGATATACCTTGCCCTGTGAAAGTAGATCCGACCGGATCAGAAGAGGAATTTACACCACCTACACGGTCAGAATCTCTGAGTACCAAGCTCTTCTGGGCCATGCTGAGGTCACTAAGATGACTTCCACCTCCTCCATCCTTATCCGCCTGAGTGCTCTGGAGATCAATGGGATGGCAGGAAAGGCATACAGAAGTCCAGTGGGCCAGGGAAGGGTGAGAGCATCCATCCCCTCATCATCCTCTGTCAGGTACTGTGAGAAGAGCTGAGGAAGTTTGGTGTTCACCAGCGATGCAAACAGGTCCAATGTGGGGAGTCCTAGATCCTGAGAGATCTGGCCGAAGATGTCTGGATGCAGACTCCACTCTCCCTGGTTGATGTCCATTCTGTTGAGCCAGTCTGCCTTGGAGTTGAGGGATCCCTGCAGATGCTCTGCCTCCAGAGTGATGAGATTCTCCTCTACCCAGTGAAGGAGGAAGGCTGCCTCTTTCATGAGGGTCCTGGACCTCATCACCCCTGGAGATTTATGTGGGCCTTCACTGTGGTATTGTCTGCCCTGATGAGCACCAATTTGTTGTGCATCTATGTAGAGAATGCCAATAGAGCCAACCGGACTGCCTGTAGTTCCAAACAGTTGATGCTGTGTTTGGATTCCTCCTGTGTCCACTTTCCTTGAGCTTGGGCATGTGTGCAGTGCACTCCCCAGCCTCGGAGACTTGCATCCGTAGTGACCTGAATCTTCTCTGGACACCAGATGTGGCAGCCCAATAGCACTGAGTCTGACATCCACCATGGAAGTGTATCCCTACTTCCTCTGGGACTATTACTCTCCTGTGCCTCTTGAGTGATATGTCATGTTGCCAGGAAGAAGAAGAAGTTACTGAAGGGTCTTGCATATAATTGAGCCCAAGGAACACTCTCTATGGCGCCTATCATCAAAGCTTGCAACTGCACTAACAGCATGATGTCTGACTTGTGTGACCTCAGTATGCACAGAGGAACCTTTTGCAGTGCTTGCACTCTTTCCTGAGGTAGGGAAATTCTGCCCACCTGGGTATCCAAGATAGCTCCCAGATGCTGAATCTTCCTGCTCAGAGTAGTTGAGCTCTTCTCCCAGTTTACCAGGAACCCATGGTCCTGCAGAGAGGTAAGGACCCGGTGTACTTCCATCCCTGCCTGCATCTCCAATGGTGAGGGGATCAGCAGATCATCTAGGTAAGGATAGATGTGAAGACCCATCTTCCTCCAATGTGCTACCAAGGCCACCATGATATTTCTGAACACCCTTGGAGCTGAAGACAGGCCGAATGGGAAAGCCCTGTACTGGAAGTTTCTCTTGTCATAGGCAAAGTGCAGAAAACAACGATGAGCTGGAAGGATTGGGATATGAAGCTATGCACCCTGGTCTGAGGGCCTCCAAGATGTGTCTCAGTGTTTCCACCTGAAACTTGCAATGTCGGACAAACTTGTTGAGACCTTTTAAGTTGAATATAGCCCTCCATGAGCCCTTTTTCTTTGGAACCAGAAAAAAAATGTTGGAGTAACAACCGTGGGTCCGATGGGCACTCAGGACCTCCTCTATTGCACCTAAACTGATCAACTGAGAAATAGCCTCCAACATAAGTCGATACTTTGTCACATCCCTGCCGTGCAGTGTTGGGATGAAGCATTGAGGGGGCATGCAGGAGAACTCTATGCAGTATCCCTGCTGCAAGGTCTGCAAAACCCACATGTCTGTGGTTGAGTCCTCCCATGCTCTGACAAATTTCTGAAGCCTGCCCCTGACTGGATCCCTTGTGTCATGCTTCTTGATTCTTGGTGTGAGATTTTGAATTGGAGTGTTGGAAGGATCTGCCCGATGATCCAGGCTGGCCTCTGCATTTTGGCTTATTATATCCCCAGTGTTGCGTGAAGTTCCTGCTATCTCTGGGCTGAAAGCTGGAGAATGTGGAGGAACTCAGCTGTGATCTGTAGGAGTGAAAGGATCGGTATTCTTTGTTTGACCTCCGATTGTCCCACCTTCTAGATGAAATCAAGGCGTTTTTCTTGTCCTTCCCCTCTACTAGGAATGGTTCTAAGGACTCACAAAACAATTTCTCTCCCAAAAAGGGAGAAAAGACCAAGTTCTGTTTGGATTTAAAATCCTCCTGCCAACTCTTGAGCCATAGAAGACATCTAGCAGCAACAGCTGCACCCTGAGCTCTTGCAGAGAATTGGATGGTGTCCAGTGGACTGTCCACAAGGAAGGCAGAGGCGTGGGAAATCTTAAGACCCTGGCATAATTTGGTGTTCAGTCTGGGAACCTCCTTCAGGAGATCCCTGGACCACTGTAAAGAGGCTCTGGCCACCATTGTGGCAGTGATGGAGCCCCTAATAGCCAGTGATAGTGCTTCATGAGTTCTCTTGAGGGCAGTGTCCTTAGGTCTATCCTCAGAAACTTTAAGTGTATCCTCCACATCATGGCAAAAAACAGAGGATGAAACCAGGGCTGAGACTGGTGCATCAATACAGGGGACCTGAAGCTTGGACATGACATTCTTAGGTAAGGCGTACAGGTTCTTGGCAAAAGAGGGCTGTGATTTATTAGCAGCTGGTGCAGTCTACTCATCGCGCAATACCTGCATAAGATTGGCAGGCACAGGCATCTCCATAGAAGCTGGCATTGATGATGGAAAAAATGTCAGATGACATTTTGGGGAGCTCAGGGCCCAGTTGCTGATCTTGGTTCTGTACTAAAGTCAAGCCAGGAGTCCTTACTGTCTTCCTAAACAGAGTGGAGGGATCTTCCAGTTTGAACAAATGGGCTGAGGAACTGGGGGGGGGGTCAGAATCCACACCCTTCTCAGCAGAAAATTCTTCCTCCTCTTGATGAGAATCAGAATCACAAGCAGAATCCTCCATGTCTGAGATCTCCCCCTCCTCAGCCAAGGAATGCTGGGACTGTGCATCCTCCTCCTCAATCAGAACATTTCATCTGGTAACAGGGGAGGTAGCACCTGCCTCTGATCCAGAAGCCCACCCGGTTTCATCTTCGTCCTCCCCCCAATCCTCCTCTTCATCCCCCCTTGTACATCTGATGGTCTTTTCGCCTAAGGAAACACTTGGAGTGCATCCCAGACATGCCCTGATCAGTTCTGGCCAACTCTGCTCCCACCAATCCGTGCCGGGATTTCATGGTTGCTTTCCCTCTTTTTCTGCCTCCATTGGCCTTCTGGGAGCCCAAATTGGCCAGCACGTGACTGTGCTTCGTGGCCACTGTATCCCATTGCCTTCCAAGGTCACTTTAAATTGGCCAGGGAAACGGGAGGCTGGAGGTCCAGGAGTGATTGGGAATCGTGGTCGGGCAGCGCAGGCTGTTGTACCGGTGGGAGGGCATCTGGGCAGAGCCGCCGATTGGGTATGTGTGGGGGAGGAGCGGTTGGAGTTGCTGGTCAGCAGGGACAAGCAGTGGAGAAAGGAGCTGCCGCGATGGTCCCTCTCCTGTAATGGGCGACACGGCGTGGGATGGTTGCACCGGGCCTTGGAACATGGCCTCTGCAGATGAAAGGAGCATAGATTGGGACCAAGCGGGTGACCAGGCAGGCCAACCTTGGGTGGGGGCAGAATGGGTTCCTACGATGGCAGACGTTCTCCCCCTTGCCAGATAATCCCAACAAGGCTGGCTGGGCCAAACCAGCAGCCAAAACGCTCAACGTCTTCCAGGCCACCAAATCCCTGATCCAGGTGGCCAGACCAGGCGTAGAGCCTTTATCCTGGGGAATGGGTCCCAGGGTCCCTGCATTACTCACAGCCTCTTCTCACCCATCTGCTTCAGCCTCCAAAGCACAGCCGGTCCCCTCCACACGGAGCTGGTCCCTGCCTCCTCCTCAATCCCGCTGTGGCTTCCTGCTCGTTTCCCAGCTCTAACATATGGGGTGCAGGCAGGGAAATGGAAATGGGGGGGCAAGGGATCTGCTGGAATAATGAGGGGCTTGTCCCCCTTTTTAGATCCCTTAACCTTAAGCTTAAACTTCTTAGACTCCTTAACTGACCTTAACTGCTCCCGCCACGTGGCCCAAGCAGTGCAGCAGAAAACATGACCTCCAGGACTGGTAGGCAGGAAACAACTGGCTAGAGGTGGGTCGCTCCCCCTGGATTACCTCAGAGTAAGGGGCCAACATAAAGGTCCTTTGTTACCTGTCTACCAGGAGTGAGTGGGTGGAGCTAACCCAGTGATCTAGAAGATGCTCCGGCATCTCTCCACTGGGAAAACTTTGTAGTATCCTGCTTCTGAGCAAGGTGGCTGGAGTCCTGTTGGTGACATACACAGTCATATGTCCACATAGGGACACAGCCAGACAGTTCTCTAACTACCTCCCCCTCCACTCTCCACCACTAATGGAATAACTCAGAGTGCTATAGTGAGTCCTGGTGTTACTGGGAAACCATAGTGGAGTTTTGCACAGCAAACTTTTATGATACACTTAACCATGTAGGCTCTCAGCCATTGTCTCCATTTATAGACCATTGCTAATAGTTTTGGATAGACCTGTTCTCTGTTTGTGAAGTTGAAGGCTTTCACAGCTGGCATCCATAGATTTTCCTTGGTTTTTTTCCGGGCTGTGAGGATGTGTTCTGGAATAGTTTATTTCTGACATTTCGCCAGCATCTGTGGCTGGCATCTTCAGAGAATGATTGGGTAGGAGTGTGTTTGGGGTTTATATATTATGAACCCCTGTTGGGGACTATATGTAAATTTGTGCAATTGAATCGTTAGTTTTTGGGTATAGAAATGCAAGGAGGATTAGTGTCTGTTTGGCTAATGGTTGGTTGATGGCCCATTATCTGCTGGGAACCCCTTTGTCCCTGGGTGGAATTCCTTTGTAAGTGCTGAGTTTTTATTCTATTGTTCTTCAAAACTGGTAGCCAGATTTTGTTTACTTTTAGGGTTTCCTGTTGAAGTTGTCCAGGTGTTTGTGGATTTCAATAGCTTCTCTGTGCATTCTGGCATGATAGTTGTTGGCCTGGTCCAGAATTTCAGTGTTTTCAAATAACATTTTGTGTCCAGGTTGGTTTATAACATGTTCTGCTACTACTGATTTTTCTGGCTGGCCCTGTCTGCAGTGTCTCTCATGTTCCTTGATTTGTGTTTGCACACTGTGTTTAGTGGTCCCTATGTCAACTTGTCCACAGCTGCATGCTCTCTGTTTGTTTGATTGATTGTTTACTTAAAACAGGGCCGGTTTAAGGGCCCTGCAGCACCTGCAGCCACAGAGGTCCCCATCATTGTGTGTGTGGGGGTGTCGTAACCCTCCTCCTGTAAAAACATTATTAGTAATAATCTGAATATCCTGTACTGTGAATAGGTTGGTTACATTGACCTGAGATAAACATATGGGCCCCCCAAATTAAAGCATTGCAGAGGGCCCCAAAATTGCTTAAAATGGCCCTGACTTAAAAGCTATCTAATCTAGAAGTCATCATATTTTCTTGATATAACTGAATAATTATATAATTAGACTTACATTTAGGACTTTATCAGACTAGCCCCTTTATTTTATTTTATTTTTTGCCAGCAGAAAAAAAACCTTTTTTTATGCCAGCAAAAGAATACTCCCCCTGCACTTACCTTCCTCTCACGGCAAAGGCAGCCTCTGTAATAAAGAGGATGTGAGTGGAGCCCCATTCACTTCCTCATTTGAAATCCAACAAGACTTTATTGCATGGGAAATTCAAAAATAAAAACAAAACTAACACATTAAAAATGTTAAAAAGTACCTAAACACACTTTAGAAGTCCCAAGTAACCTGAGAAGGGTTATAAAAGAGTGAAACTTACCTGGATGCCCCGATCTCACCTGAAAGTGTTCGTGCCGGACCCACCATTCTTGCTGAAGTGACGAGATTTAAACAGGCTGAAGTTTCACATACTGGCAATGCCAGCACTAAAGTGCCACGGGATATCAAGTGATGGCTTAAGCCGTCAATTAAAAAGTACGGGATTTTGACAGATCATAAATGTGAAAGGGTGACATCATTTGATTTGTGCACCCTTTTGCATTTATGTGGCATCTATGATGCTGTATTTAGTGCATCTGATAAAGTCCTTAGTCTTTAATCTCCTGAATTTGGGAATGCTGAGAGCAAGGAACTACCACTAGGACTTCATCCGCACTGCAAAAGTAATCCAATTTGATACTGCTTTAACAGCAATGGCTCACTGCTATGGAATTCTGAGATTTGTAGTTTTGTGAGATATTTAGCCTTCTCTGTCAGAGAGCTCTAGTGCCACAACCAACTACAAATCCCAGGATTCTATAGCATTGAACCAGTGGAACATAAAGTTTAATTGAGAGGTTGTTGATGTTGAGGATTTTAACCAGTTAAGAACTGCTGATGTAGGCTGAAGAGGGGGCCGGACAGCATGTATATAATGCTTGTGTGTTGAGGACTTGGGGCTCTAGATTTGCCTCATTGCCTTGAGCCTTTACTACACAATCAACCAATCAAGCAATAAAGCTTGTGTTGGAAGACACTCCACTGTTGGTCTTTTTGTGAACATGCCAGGCGTGGACCCTCACAGATCCCATCTCTTGATGTGACAAATGCATAAAATAGCAACAGCACTTGGAAAGTTACTTTCAAGAATTAATAGAATAGCTTGCTGGAAGGGGTGTTTTTGGGGTAGCTGCCTGGTCACCAAGTCTGCATGGACAGAGTTGAGATTCCTGAAATGGCAGTGGGTTGAACTGAAGACCTTGGGGTTCTTTCCAGCTCTCTATCTCTATGTGTGGATAGTACTCACATAGGCTTACTTAACTAGTCACCATTAAGATTTCATGCAAACAAGCTTTCTTAGGAGTGGTGTTCTTTCTCCTATACATAGATAGTTGGGTGGGTTAGGCAATCTTCCTTTTCTAAGTAGTAGGCCAGTAGTTCCATCTCTGAGTTACATTCTCCCCTTGCTAGACAACAAAATATACAAAAGCAACAATGAAAAGTACAAATGTAGATGTTATTTTAAAAAAACAATTTAAACAATTTATAAAGTTAAGACCATTAAAATGCATTAAAAGAAAATATAAATATAATCAACAAAATAACACAGTACACCATTAAAAACCCATCACAGTCAATTCCTAAGAGTCTGATGGAATAGAAATGTTTTCACCTGTTATTGGAAGGAGAGAAAGGAGGAAACATTTCTACCACCCTAGTTTCAGAGCCTGGGAGCAGACACCAAAGGAACCTGAGGAAGTAGTGAGCCAGAGAGAAGGGCCTTGTGTGAACTTCTCAGAGCTCTTATGGGCTCATATATGGTGATACAGTCCTTCAGATAGTCTGGACTCAAGTCTTATAGGGTTTTCTGGCTTCTCACCAGCACTGGGATTATCAGATGGGGACCAAAAAAGCATCCCTGTCTGGCTACATTCTTTCCCACCACCCTCCCATCCCTGTAATGGTAGGAAAAGAACAATTTTCAGACTGACCTTTAGCGTGATCCTCCCCTCCCCTTGGCAGCCCAGGAGTGAATGGAGCTCTCACAGAGCTCCATTCACTTCCTGGTTTCAAATTCCAGGCCTCTTCTTGTGAGAGGATGAGTGCACGGGAAATTCAAAAATAAAAAGTAAAAGAAAGATCCAAAAGTGACAGCAAGCACAAAAACACACTTTAAAAATACAAGTAACCTGGGGAGGGTACACAAAAGTGTGTCACTTACCCCAATCTCCCAATCGTACCAGGAAGTGTTTGGCATGGACCTCCAACTGACACTGGCATTGCGCCAGCATAACAGGGCACCTTTTCACTCACACATCTTTCCGTGACAGTAACAGAATGGGTGATCTATTCACAGCTTAGCCCATGAATTAAAAAGAATGATGGCCGAATGGAAGGAGCACAGGAGCATGATGACTCGGGCATAACATCCTCTGAAAAGAAAGCCCTTTCACAATCTCCTGGCACCATTATCACGCCATATTTAGGGCATCTGGTAATCTCCTGAGCCTAGAAATGGATCATCTATCAGTGGAGCTATTGCAACAATAGAGTTGTATGTTCCCTGTAGGATGATATCTAATGTTTGTGCGTGTGTGTATTTATTTTATTTTTAATATTTGTTTTTGCATGTTCCCTTGTCAGGGCTTGCCCTCAAAGGAGTTATTTTCCATGATCACTCTATCAAGTTAGACCATTTGCACATTCAAAAGGTTGTGAGTGAAAGAGCCAATGGGTTCTTTTCATCTAAAATTTCCATGAAAGGATTTCTCTTGTTGGTCAGTTTTACAGACAGATAGACAGACAGAAATGATAGATAGATAGATAGATAGATAGATAGATAGATAGATAGACAGACAGATGCTGTAAGGTAGGAAAACTAAGGAATGCTATAAAAACCTTTCTTTTCTTTTCTTTTTTAGAAAGTGTGAATATATGAAAATATTCCAGTGAAGGTACAGGTGTTCTCAATACTGCAATGAAGGCACATAATTATACCTCTACATCTGATGAAGAAATGTTTATTGGTTTTCACTTCAGCTGTAATATAGTGAAATTGATCCATGGGATAGCTAGCTTTTCTGTTGGAAGACTCAGTTTAATTGTTAGTTACCATTTACAATTCTACAGTATGTAATAATGCTAATTAGTTATTTGGAGACTTAACTGGTCTCAGAGCTGTCATGCTTAGTTTCCTTTAAGGAAAAAAATGTTTGAGAATATTGCATTTAGTAGCAGCAATATGCCATAGACATTTGCTAAATGTCAAGCTGAAAAGATAACTAGATAGACCAGGGATGAGAACTGTGAGCCCCTCTAGAGGTTGATGGAGTGTAACCCCCAGTGGTTTTTACCAATGGCTATGCTGGATAAAGCTGCTGGGAGTTGCAGTCCAGCATCTGGAGGACTGTATAATTCCCACCCTGGAATATACCAATCTATTTCACGGTTATATTACAAAGAAGAACACTCAGACACATTTCTCAAAATTATACATAACTTTTTTAAAATAAGACCCAGATATCAAGTCAATGCATGTAATTTCCCCCTTCCTACATTAGGACCCACAGGCTATGCAAATGAGACATTATCTGATAGACCACAACAGACAATGAAAGTGAAACCTGGATAGAATCATAGCCTAAAATGCTATTGTCATAGATGCCAGTGTATAAATAGCATCTGTCTTGCTCACTAGAGCAGGAGGGATCTAGAACAAAATCCACACAATCCACAGTGCTGTTTACTGATGGTCAGCAGCCCAGCACCATTAGAGCCAGTGTGATGTAGGAGATTTTCACACTACACTGTTATAGTCTTACTATTCCACTTTAACTGCTCTGGCTTCCTCCTGTGGAATTCTGGGGTTTGTAGTTTAGTGAGGCTAAGAGCTCTCTGGCTGAGAGTGTAAATGCCCCTCCCTAAACTGCAAATCCCAGGATTCCACAGGAGGCAGCCATAGCAAATAAAGTGGAATAGTAACACTATAATAGTGTACTGTGAAAATCTCCGTAGTGTAGTACAGTGAGCATTGGATTATGACTTTGGAAACCGGGGTTTGAATCCCTGCTTGGCCATTGAAATCCACTGGGTTACCTTGGACAACTCATACTCTCTCAGCCTCAAAGGTAGGCAAAGACAACCCCCATCTGAGCATACCTTGCCAAGGAACCTGCATGATAGGTTTGCATTAGGGACATCATACGTTGAGCATGACTTGAAGGCACACAACAACAACAAGAACAACAAGCCAGAGAAGCCTGGAGTCTTTTAATTGTTTTTTAGTCGTTTGTTTAATGTTTTAAAAGTGTTTTTGCCCAACATGCATCACCTCAGGGGCCCTGGTGGGTTGAGAGGTGATAAATGTCATAAACAAACAGGCAAGCAAACAAACAAATGTAAATGTGACTGTTACAAGAAGCTCAGCCACAAGGATTGTTATGGTACAATCATTGATAGACCTCCTGTAGGCCCAGCTATATGGTTAAACAGTCATAAGTTGGTGTTTTTAATAGAATTTTATATATACTAGCTATACCCGGTGTAACATACATCATTATCTACATATATATATAATGCTTCGGTATGTTTCCATTCCCACTCTGCTGATTGGCCGCTTATGAAACATAATAATAATAATAATAATAATAATCTGTATCCCACCCCCTTTACAAAATGCAATCAGGGTGGCTTACAGCATATAAAATATACATACAAAACTCTCCATCCCATCCCCCCTTAAAATACAATTAAATAATTAAACATTTAAAAAAATACTTAATAAATACTAAAAAACAACACAATAAAATAACTGGATAGGGATCAGAATAATTTTTTTCTCTGATGGCTGGGTATCTATTCAGGAAAGGCCTGCTGGAAGAGATCTGTCTTAAGCTATTCAGGGTGGTAATGTGATGGATCTCGTCTGGCAGGCTGTTCCATAATCTGGGAGCAATAACCAAAAAGGTCCTCTGGGACTTCAAGGAAAGCCTAGTTTTTAAAGGTTGCAGCAGATTCCTCCCAGAGGACCTGAGTGCACGGAGGTGATTATATGGAAGGAGGTGGTCCCGAAGATAGGTTGGACCCAAGCCATTTAGGGTTTTAAACACCAACACTTTGTACTGGGCCCGGAAACCGATGGGCAGCCAGTGGAGTGATTTTAAGATTGGTGTTATATGGTCTCCTCTGGATGTACCCGAGACCAGTCTGGCTGCCATATTCTGTACTAGCTGAAGTTTCCGGGCCAAGCATGAGGGTAGCCCCACGTAGAGTGCATTACAGAAATCAAGACTGGGGTTTACCAGAGCATGTACTCTTGAAACATGTCAAGAGTACAATCATTTTACACATTAATATATACCCTTTCAAATCAGCTAAAATGGCATATGTTATGCCGGGTACAGTTAGTTTCATATTGAGATCCCCTCCTCTGCCGCCATGCAACCACATGTACACACACACACACACACACAAACACCAAAAAAAAAACACAAAAAAAAAACCACACACACTAGACAGACACACACACCATGCATGTCAGGATGCGAGAGCCGCTCTACCACCATGAAACCACATGTACACACACACACCACGTTACACGCACACCACATGCACCAGAATGCAAGGACCTCTCTACCACTGCCATGCAACCACACATGCACACACACACCATGCCACAAACACAGAAACACATACACCACACTACACACACAAATACCATGCATGCCAGGATATGAGAGCTCCTCTGCTGTCATGCAACTGCGCATACACACACACACCACAGCATACACACACAAACAGAGCATGCTACACACACACACACACACACACACACACCATGCACCAGGACATGAGAGCTCCTGTGATGCTGCCATGAAATTGCACATGCACATACACACACACCACACTACACACACATTCACATCACACTACATATGTCAGGATGCAAGGGCCCCTCTGCCATCACCATGCAACTGTGCATACACAGACACACCATGCTACACACACACACACACACACACCACTCCACACACTCCACATGTGATAGGATGCAATGGACCCTCTGCCGCCTCCATGCAATTGTGCATACACTCACACCACATGCTACATACACACCCCATACCCCACATGCTACACAAACACCCCATGCTACCCACACACCCCAGGACGTGAGGACCGCTCTGCCACCACTGTCATACAATCACACAAACACACACACCACACTCCACACACACACCACATTACAGACACACAGCATGCTACACACATACCCATGCTATATTCCCCATGCTGCATACACACACATGTGATACCGCACACACACTACACCCCTACTCTACACCCCCATGCTACACACACACTCTATGCTACACACACCCCATGCTACACACACACACCTTGCATGACAGCCCCTCCACGGCCACCGTGTTTAGAAAGGACTTGAAGCTTTCCACATGTTTCTACCCCCAGTGTGCTGATTGGCTGCCCAAGGGAGAGCTTTGATTGGTTGGGAAGTTTCCTAAGCAGCCAATCAGCACACTGAAAATGGCAACATACCCAAGAGAATTATATATATATAGCTATATATGAGCCACACATACCACTATAACAAAATCTTTGTCATTAATAGGTTTTGTTTTTGTTTTAGCTATAAAGTATGACCTCTGTATCCACAGAAACAATATATGTGGCTTCATTCCAAAAAAAGCTTTCTCTAGGCATTTATAGGTTCTCCAGTGCAATTCTATGGTCAACGTCCAGCCCAAGCATACAATAAAATCAAATGGGAAGCCCTAGAAATGCCTAGAGACATGTTCTTTCTAGGCATTTCTAGGTTTTCTTGTTTGGTTTTATGGTACCCTTGGGCTAGAAATCATTCATTTCACTATTATCCATGGTTTCCCATTTCCGCTGTAAGTCTGGGAATGTATCCCCTGTGGATATGAGGGTCATACTGTAGTTTGTTTTAATTTTTTGTACGCCTGTGCTGGGAGAAAATCAGGATATAAAATAAGTACACAAGCCATGTCTACATGAAGGAAAAACAGACTGCTCCACAGTAATAGCTGTCTTAATGGTTTTACAGCCCCCATAAACTCCGCTTGTCTGTAGCTGAGATAGCAGCTGTGAGTGGATTACTCGTGTTTTTAAATCTGCTACCATCAATCTTTTTTTTTTTAATTTCTGTGGTGCGCACAAGTGAGAGTTCACCTTTCCTTGAAAAGAAAGAGATTAAAAAAATAGAACAAACCTCCATTTTATTGCCTTAACAATCACTCGCTAAAGCAAAAATCCAACATGGCAGTGGGCACTTGCCCTGTAACCCAGCCCTTCCCCCTGTGCTCATCCAGCCAATGAGGTTTGCACTGTGTCCTGCATGGTGAAGTGATTCATGTCAAATCACTTGTCTTAACAAGCAAAAATGTGCAAAGCTCTGCAGATATTTTTTAAAAAGCCACAAAGGCTTTTCTCGCATAGTTTCCCCTCTTTTGCCTCCCTCCTTCACAATACAATGAAACAATGTGGGATTCCATTAAGATAGCTCATTTTCTGAGTTAATCTGTGAGGAATATTTTCACCATGTGGGCAACCCGACAGATAATTATCTAGTGTGGTCTTATCTTGGCTCTGGAACTGAGCATAAAAACACAGGCACATTATTATCAGAGGATGGGTCCAAAAATATGATGCAGAAAGTCTTAGTTCAGGAAATACCTAAAATACAGAGCCTCCAAAGCAGCCACTGTTCTGCTGACTCACAGAAAAAGAGAACACCAAGGACAAGTTGGAAGAACTTCATCCCTTCTCCCCACAGAGGCAGCCATTTCCTTCTCCATCACCATGGAATTTGTGGTCTCAGTGCTGGATTACTTGTGTTTAAGAGCATCTATCCACTACTGTGCCATGTCCAGGGATAGCAGGAGGCTTCCCATGTCCATGAGTCAATCCTCATGTCTTCTCATGTCAAAGTAAAATCATCCTCATCCTCATCCTCATCATCATTATCATCATCACAGCCAATGGTGCCTGGTGGTCTCCATTCTAAGGGGGAAGTGAATCCATTCTTGGTTCCTGTTTGAACTTTAAAAAGAACTGACCAAGGTGCTGAGCCTGTTTTGGAGAAATTGTTCAGCATATTGGATTGTTCTTTAAAGTTTAGTCTAAAACCCACAGCAGATTCACTGCTCCACTGCCACTGAAAAACCAACCTCCACAGATCTCAATTACACTGTGAAAAGTATTTTCAAATTATAGTCATGATATAATGACAACATCAGAATCAGGTACAAATGAATTAATCACAAGTAACCCTTTGTATAGGTAGTTACTTTCAAGCTCTAAAGTTTATATCATGACTGTACCATAGAACAGTATGTAATATAATGTGATGTAAGTAAAGAAGCACGTGTCCTTGCCTTAAGGGGTTTTTAATCTGCAGAAGGGAAAAGAGTAGTTAAAAAAAGATTTTATAAAGAGAAAACAACATTGTCCAAGAGTAACAAGATGCATAATCACTCTGTTTACAAGTAAATTTGGCAAATCAATGCAGCATGCACTTTAATGCAGCAGGCACATAAACTATCTTGAGGCTGCAGACTGAAACACACTGACTTGGAACTAAGTTCAGTGGGGAATGCTTCAGAATAGGCACGTATAGGATTGCACTGTCTGTCCTATCTGATCAAGATATTAAGTTGGCCCCAGGTCCCACAGACAACAAGAAGGAGCTCCTGTCTGTTCTTGGTAAACTTGTTAGTATGACTAGAATCTCTCTTGTACAGAAGGTAAATAAAGTATTTCTTTAGGGTCTATAGACTGCCGACAATATTGTAGTCACGGTTGGATGTTGACCCAGATAATCTTTGCTATAGATGGTAAAAAAAAAAAATGGATAAAATTACCATTTTGATATGGGCAATGAAAATTCTGTGTATACTATATATGCCTCCAGTCACCTGTCAACTTATGGCAAGCCCATGTATTTCATACGGTTTACATAGGCAAGGGATACTCAGAGGGGTTTTTACCAGTTCCTTCCTCTGAAATACAGCCTACAACACCTGATATTCATTGGTGGTCTCCTATCCAAGTACTTACCAGGGCTGACCCTGCTTAGCTTCCAAGATCAGAGGAGATCCGGTGCCAGATAAAACTATTTTCCCTTCTCAGTTATTCACTGCTGAGGCTAGAGTGGAAAAAAATCAGCCATGGGACTGCAGGGGAAGAGCTTTCCTTATTGCCATGCAAGCCTGAAGTACATACGCTTATTAGAAACTCTGAATTGTGTCTAGAAATGGCCCTGACCATGCAGTGACACAGAATGTGATTGCTGAAAGATTAACAATGGGAAAAGCAGCTGAGAAAAGTATCCCAGACGACAGGCCCTGACAAAATGCATTTCCACTCTGCTGGTCCAGCACTCATCCAACTGGATCTTAACAGATGTTCCTACCCACCTTGTAAAATATTGAAATACTTCTTTAATTCTCTCACAGGGATTTCCAAATAGACAAAACAGCTTCACCTGATTGCACTTTTCTAGCTGACAAAAATAGCCCAAACACATGCACGCTCACAAAACACAGACTCCCAGAAGGGGGAGTGGGGTTATCCTGTCTGGTTGGCTATGTGCCAGTGCATGCTAGCAAGTCACTTTCTTCTATTGTAATGCAGATGCCAGAAAGTAAAGGGTGGAGAGCAGCTGAATTAATTAAAAGAAATAAGCCACACATACCCAAGCAGGATTTCAAGTTTAGAACAAACCTTGGCACAATGATCCAAATCTTCAGCCTCAAAGAGAATGGCAGGATTAATTAAATGATAACAAATGGAAGGACAGCAGCTCCCATCAATCTCTGTAGCAATTTTACAATGGCCAAGGTTGTGTAAATAAGTACACATGGAGCCCATTTTTTCCCTTTGAGTTTCAGGGTGGGTCCTTGTATCCAAAAGCCTTTTAAAGGTTAAATGGGAACATAGTGGGTTAAGAGATGTATGACAAAAATTATGTTATCTATGTAGTATTGTTAAAATGTGACATCACTACAAAAATAAACATTTCTTAAAATGTTGATTGCACAAAAACTTTGGTTTTGAACAGAAAACTGCACAGTTATCGCAATTCCATTCTAAACCTGGGATTTTTAGTTTGATGAAGTTCTTAGAATTCTCTGCTAGAGAGTTGTATTGCTGTAGGCCAGGGGAATGGAGTAGAATTTTCTATTACAGAAGTCTAAGTACTTCACCAAACTATGAATCCCAGGATTCTATATGATAGAGCCATGGCAGCTAAAGTGGTATCAAATTGCTATAGCTGTGTATTGGATGTGCCTCTAGTGTGGGGAAGACTACAATCAGGTACTCTCCATATAGAATTCTACACTTTTATATGTCTCAGACTCTGACGTTTGAATGAATACTAAATTTCTCTTTTGTCACAATTTTGTTACCCTGTCATCCATACATTAATGCATAATATAATACATACTAATGATCAATTTCCCATATTCACATGTGATTAAAAACTAATGACCAAGTTACACACTGGACAATCAAACACCAAATGTTCAGTTGTGCCTATAGTTTTAAAAAGAAAGCTGTTTCAAAAATGTATGGAATAGTTTTATAAATTACATAAGCTATCTGGAATCACTAACAGTATTTTCCCTTTAGTTCAAGAAAAAGTGAAACATCATTCTGGTTAATATCAGGAAAGTAATTTCCAATTTTACCAGCAGATGGCAGGCAGTATTCACTAATGTGTCTTCTTGGTTCTCAAATAAAAGAGGGGATATACTGTATTACATTTCTTTTTATCATCCAAGTTTTGTTGGACAAAACAAAGTTCTATGCCATAATACAAACATAGTACACAAATCCAGATGACCATATCATAGACTAATACCCTACATTTGTATTTAGAAGTATGCTACAGTGTGTTCAAGTAGGGATTACTTGATTAGTAAATACTGGATTGAAGCAGTGGATGTAATAGCCATGTAATCTGAATAGTTCAGAAAGTGTCATGGCTTGTTGTCTTTTGCATTCTTTTAAAAATATCTGAAGGAAAGATATCATGTGAACAATGTCATGATTCCAATTACAGCAGGTTACCAAATTTGGTTATGTGTTTGGTTTCTTGATATACTAACTACTGTATGGATAAACTTTTGATGGGAGTCTAAGATTAGTTCATCAGAAGATTTGGGAAGGAGGTGGGATATGTGCTTTGTGTGACAAGGATGGACAATATTTTAAAATTGAATTTAATTCAGGTTTTCATCTTCCAAGTAATAAGTCTGTCCTAATTTTGCTTTTAATTTCTTTTTATTCTACAGGAAAACTCATACAGATTTTTCTGTGCATTAAAAAAAAAGTCAATTTAAAAATACATATTCATTGTACACACACTCCCCCCAATGTACACATTTTCAAGTGCTTCCCCAATTGATAAAGTAAGTTTGTGTATATTTTCTACCCCCATTCCACATTTTCATGAGCAACCCTTGTATGAGGTTTTTTTTCTGAACTGAAGTCTCTTAATCCAATATATAGATTATCAGAACTGTGATTTGGTTTCATTATGATTTTGGTAAGTGCACACTGAAATATGAAGCAAGTGAATTTATCACACTTCTCTAGTGTTTGATTTAGGAAACTATGGTATTTGGACAAGATGATTATTAATTAAATTAGATTCTGTTAATCACAGAAATCTGTCTGATGCCTTCAGAATAGGATTATAGTTACTTGCTAGGACACTATGAGCCATGTGAATGCTTCCCTTCAAATGTTAGCAGAAGCAAATGATAGCCATGTATCCAGTTTACAGAGGACACTCTTCAATTTGAATGCATCCTGTGCCTAAAGAATTTTCTGGGCCAAAACCAGTTTAAATGCAAACAACAAAAAATTGAGGAAGTAAGTTTTACAACTTGGAAGAACAGTTACAGAAAGTAAAATGAAGAACATTCTAAAAGTAACTACTTGCCATCATCGTATACTAGCTACATTGTTTTAAAATAATTATTTATTTCTCATTACTTAAAAATGTCTAAAATAGTTCTGTTACTTAGGACTTTATCAGATTTGGCAAATATGGTGTCATAACAATGCCTAATGAAAGTGAAAGGGCACACATACCAGACAATGTCATCCTTTTGCAATCATATGTAGGGAATAAGGCATTCTATTTTATTGACAGCCCAAGCTGTCAATAGATCTCCTGTAGTACTTTGCTGGTGTTTGAAGTGTCACACCATTGTGTTCACATGAATACAACATCAATGACACAACACTTCTGGGTGAGATCACGACAGCCAGGTAGAGGATGCTATTTTTATGGGGCAAAAAGACCCAGTTCACTTGTAAGTTGTAAAGTGTGTTTCTTTGCTTGTGTGTACTTTTTGTGTGATTCTTTTTATTATTATTATTTTTAAATTTACTGCACTCATGTCTTCTCACAAGAATCTGAGAGATCTCAGTCCCAGAAGTGAATGGAGCTCCGTTCACTTTCCATCAGTGCTAGGGCTGCCTATTCATGGAGTAAAAAGGTGGGTCTGGTAGAAATGGTTCTTTGGCCGGCATAAAAACAGTACAAAATATGCTGGCAAAAGAACAATTGTACAAGCTTGTCTGATAAAATCCTTAGTTTTTCACTAAAACACCAAAACAAAAACATAATGCTCAGTTACTATCCTGTGGTTCAAAACACACTTAAGTGGTGAGGCTATACCCATTGCAACTTTAAAAGTAACAGAACAGTTGCAGTTATACCCCGAAACAGACTGACATTATCCTTCAACATATTACAATTGTGATGTAACGTAGGGCTCATCTACACCAGCCAAGGTACTCCTGCTCCCTGCTGCATATCCAGGATGTGGTGGTGGCCTGTTCTGCCTTCGTTACCTGAAGAAAATGGGCAGGAGTCCACATAGGAATACTGGCCCATTGATGCAGCCACCACCATCATTTTCCTGTTCTGCCGGGTCTGAGCAACAAGCCACACCATGTGACAGTCCCCCTGCATATGACAAGCCTTGGTCACATGCTGCAGACCTGCTGTCTGGACCTGGCAGAGCAAGGGTGGCCACCAGCAGCAGCAAGAGCTGGCCTGCTTGGACAGGTTGCCATGGCCACATGAGGCCAGATCCAGCCTGTCCCAGTGGGGATGCATTAAATTGGATACTTTAAAAAAAAAAAAAAACATGGTAAAGGGCCCTGTCCTGGCTTGTCCCCAATCCAGCCACGTATCTTCCCTGGGGGTGGTGGGGACTGCCCGGGGGCAGAACAGAGCAAAAGCCCTATATCATCTGGACTGCAGAGCTCTGGAACAGGGGCAAGTTGGGGTATTTGATTGATAAGCCCTTAGTTAAATGTGAAAAGGGAATGAAATACAAGTAACTTGTTCAATGAAGCTGTTTCCAAGCTCTGAATCTGTAATATATACTTGATGTTTGATCCCATTTGAGCTTGTTTTTGTTTTATTTTATCTTTGCTAAAATTCAGTCATTTTGAGTGATATTGGGTCATGTCTATCAGTGGTCTGATTTTTCCACCTTTCTTCTAAGGATGTTTCTTCTCAAGCTATGTTCTTCAACCTTGTTCCTGAAACAAGTGGTATGAGAAAACAGAACTAAAATTCAGAGACAGCTTCTAATATTCCTATGTAGCCTGGCAATGAAGAAATGAAAAAGAAGAGGTTGAGCATGTTGTAGATGTTCTTCCTCCTGGCTATAGGTGGGGTTCAGTAGATACTGGGTCGTAGGACATTTGTGAGCACACTGACTACTGAAACCAGAGCTTTTAGTTGTGGCTGTAGAGCAGTGATAGAAATCATATAGTCATACAAATTGGTATCAACTGCATGCCCTCCAACATTTCACAGATGAAAACTGGGACACTTGTGGCCAAGCAACTTCAGTATATAATCAAGATGGCAAAGTTTATTAATAAGGAACAACAGACAAGATAGGAGATGCTGCAGCAGCTTGCTTTTGCCTGAGCCTACTGGCTGTGGTGTCACTAAGGCTAGTGTCACTCCTCCTCCCAAGAGTGTCACCTGGTGCGTTTTGGGCTCTCCACACATCCCTAGTGCTGCCAATGCCTAGTGGGAAGGGCAATTTTATATTAAGGGTTCTTTCAGTAGCTTTCCAAATCTTGGATAAATGAAAATGTAAACAAGCAATTTTCCCTTAGAAAGGATTTTCCAAAGACTTGGTGCAACCAAGTCTCCATCATTATCAGCAGGGAAATGGTTGCCAAAGTCTATCTAATAAAGGAACAGTAGCAACAGACTCAAAAATGCTGACTATGTCCATCCTTAAATGTGTCCTGTTTTCCTGTAGTATTTTACTCCCATACACCTTCCAGTGCTGTGTTGAAATGCCATCCAGTTTCCTACAGAACATCTTCCCCAAAAAATTGGCATCTGTTTTTTCTGCCTCGTTTTTGAGTCTTTTATTGTGTATGTGCGCACACACTTTATTTTTGTTTTATTTCATTTTGAACTTATTGTGCCGGTAATGAGGTGTCCGATTTCTTTTTTATTAACATATTGTTTCATCAGACTTCAGTTTCCCCAGTTGTCCCCACTTTCTACTCTGATTTAAGGAAGGGCTACATTATGATCTCTTCCCTTAGCATTTCATCCAAATGTGGGAGGCTAAGGAGGCTACAGGTTGCTGGAGAGATGACTGTACGATGAAAGGCAGAACAGTGTAACACACACCTCAACCACCACAGAACTAATGTTAAGCATAAGAATCCAATGTCCTAGCAGCATATAACTCACCAAAGGTTTCTTCACCTTTTTGTCTACTTTTCTATAAATTTGATTGAGAATTTCTGGGGGTGGGGGGAAGAGAGACTGAGAAGACACTTTTCAGGACATAGCATAAAGTACTGCATTTTGTTTGCCCCAAGAATCTAAACCACATATCACGTTCTTCTAAGTGCTGTAGGCTAAAGCCACTTCTACCCTGCATTCCTAGCTTGGCATCATTAGTTCCCGCCCACAAAAAAAAAAAAAAATCAAACACTTACCACTCCTGGCCAAGGTAATTGATCAGGTGGTGATATATCAGTGCCAGGTATTTTTGGATGAAACACGTCACTGGTGGTGGCATACATGGATAGCCTTTTCAGACTTGATTCCTAACATCAGGGTAGGAATCAGAAATTGGTTTAAACTACTACCTGAAGCATTGATTATTTCCATCACTACAGAAGATACCCAGTGGTGGCCATTAATTAAACCATTATTTCCACTATGGAAATAATGGGACCTCAGAATTCTTAGTTGCCATGAACAACTAACTGCCTTTTGTTTCTTGACACAGTTAGCCTCTGTATTTCTTTGCAATCCTTTCTCTTTCTGTATCTGTCCCAGAAGTTCACTCCACCTCAAATTTAAATTCTAATAACTATTGCTTATTCTTTAAAAATAGAAAGACATCTCTTGGAGCCTTTGATGAGCCAACATTAATAATGCATGGCAAGGAGGTTTTGAAAACACTGCAGTGCAAAAGCTTGTCGAAGTTAATTGAATGCAAATACACAGACACACACACAATAAGATATGGCAAGCAAAAATCTTGCAGGACAAAAGAGGATTCCACAATACAGTTTTGAGAAAACCTAGGGGAAAAAATAAAATAAAAGCAGGATGGGTGATCCAGTTCTTTTTTATTTAAATATTATTTATTAATTTTAATATAGGCAATCTAATCAACATTCAGAAGAGAAAGGGAGAATAGAAACAAAGAAAAAACATACATAGTGATACATGTCTATCTGTCTGTCTGTCTGTCTGTCTGTCTATGGGCTTGTCTAGACCTGCTTCCCATTGGCATATTCTGATCCTGGATCAGCCTCCCCCCCCACTCATTACGTACACAAAATTGGATGCAGTCCATACCTGCACATTGGCCCATATCTGCAGCTGCCACCTCCACTTGTGTGTCTCTGAAGTCAGGAAGGAGGCCCTCAGCATGTGATCAAGGCTGGTCTCATTCAGGGGGGCTCAATCACACGATGAGGGCTTCCTTCCTGGCTTCAGAGAGACACCAGCCAGTGGTGGTGGCTACAAATACAGGCCAGTGTGCCGATATGGACTCCTGTATTCCCGTATTCCCAATCCAGATTTCCCCACATAAAACAAGATGGTGGCTGCAAGTTATTTACTCATTCTTGTACTTACTTCAATCTGTCACCACCAAACTTCTTTTCTTTTCTTTTCTTTTTTAAGATGTCTAAGGTGCACTAGAGTGATTTTTCAATTTAACAGGGGGGGAAAACCAACCTGTTTTATCACCTTAGCAATCACTTGCTAAGGTGAAAATCCAACATGGTGACAGTGGGCACTTGCCCTGTTAGCAAGCCCTGCCCCTGCGCTCGCCCAGCCAATCAGCTTTGTGTTTCCTCTCCTGTGGGAAAGGAATTCATATCGAATTGCTTGTCCCAACAGGCAAGAATGTGCACCCCTCACTGTTTTTTTAACAAACTACGGGAAAAGACACAAAGGCTTCAATTTCCAAAAGTCTCTAATCTCTAAGCAAAATCCATTCCTTCAGCCACACAAAACAAAAGGCCTCATAGTACAGTTTAATATTTGGAAGTCCCAAATTAACTGCACCCCCATTTTTTTAAAAGCATCATACAATGATTTCACTTTTATTCTAGGTTTTCTTGCCTGCCAGACAAATTTGGAAATTTATCCCTGCCACTGATTGAAAGGTATTCCATTTTTTATGATGGGGATCTTTTGGAAGTAAAATAAAACTCTTGGCAGAACATTTGCTTTTATAACTTCAAATCTCCCCATAAAATATATATTTAATTTTCCTCGTTTTCCATGTGTTTTTAAATTTCTTTTTTGACATTTTCATAATTATTCTCAAACAATAATCTATTGGTCTTCATAATTAAGACTCCCAAATATGTAATCATCTTTTTCCACTTTAAATTAGAAAGAATAATTAATTCATTTCCCTCTTCTGAAGGCATATTTCTGAAGTTTGATCATAGCTCACTTTAAACCCAGGACATGCCCCAAAAAGTTTTAAAAATAATAATAATAAAAAAGAACCTTAATTGAATCCAATGGATTTTTGGTCATTATCACAAGATCATCTGCATATACCATCAACTTCGATTATTCATTTTAAATCCTCACTTGACAAATTATGTCATCTTGTCTAATATATCTCAGTAAATTCTTCAGTGCCAGAATAAAGAGAAAAGATGAGACGGGACATCCTTGTCTAGTTCCCTTTTGTATCTCAATTGGTGTTGTTGAATTAGGATTTACCAAAATTTTGGCCTTTTGAACTGAGTACAGTTGAGCTCTCATATTCATGGAACACAAAACAAAAACATATACCATAAAGTCATCCTAGAAAATGTCTACAGAGGCATCCTCTCTAAACATCTTCTAGGTCCTCCAACACAACTCTATGGCATGTTTTAACCAGAAGTCCATTATTTTAATAGTGTTTTCTATTATCTGCAGTTTCTGTTATCTACACTATGTCTGGGAACCAAACCCCCAATACTGTATACAGTAGCACCCCTGTATCCACTGATTCACCATCTGCTGATTCAATTATCCATGGTTGGTAACAAGAGGTGGATGGGTGAGGGAGGGGAGGAGGAAAGGTCTCTCCTCACTTCTTCCTTTGCCCTGCAGGATGGCTCCAGTGGCAGCAGTGGTGACGGGGGGGAGGGGGTAAAGGGAGAAGGGAGGAGAGCTCTCACCTCCCTTCTCTGTTCACCTCAGGATGGCATCTGTGGTGGCAATGAAGATGGGGGGGCAAAGGGAGGGGAGGAGATGTCTTACCTCCCTTCTCCTTTCACTCCCCTGATGGCTTCCACGGTGTCAATGGTGATGGGGGGGGGAGAAGGGAGGGGTGGGGAGATCTTCCTTCCCTTCTCCCTTCACCCGGTGGGATGGCTGCAGTGGCAGCAATGGTGACGGGGAGGTGAAGTGAGGGGAGGAGATGTCTCACCTCCCTTTTTCCTTTACCCCCCAGGATGGCTCCCATGGTGGCAATGGTGATGGGGGCATTTGCTATTATCCACAGAATTCATTATCTGTAGGGGGGCCTAGAACCAATCCCCCATGGATACAGGGGTCCTACTGTATTGTCTTTATAGCCCAGATAATATTTTCTCCAAAATCAATTCTCTCCAACACTCAAAATAGGTAATTCCTACAAATATTGTCCAACACTTTCTCTGCATCCAAAAAAATCAAAACAACCTTTTTTCTTATTGTGATATTACAAATATTTAATAATATCCAGAACAATAATATTCTTAATTGTTATTTTGGCAAAAATTCACTCTGATCCTTATTATTTTCTGAGAAATATGCTTCCTCAATCTGTTTGTCAAAATAGTACTCACTATCTGATGGCCACTGTTCAATAATGAAATTGCTCTGCAATTCCTTGTTAACACCCCATCTTTACCTACTTTGTGAATCCCTGTAATATAGGCATTCCTCCAAGGATCTGGCATCTTCACTTTTTCCAATAGTTCACCACACACCATCTTGAGTAGTTGGAGTAGTTAATCTTCAAATTTATTTGTGGATAGACCATTTGGCCAGGAATCCCCCCCCCCCAATTTTGGCCAAGGAGTTTGTTTTATTTTGTTTTGTTTTTCCAATTTCCAGTCTTTTTCACTGTCTCCACAAGCTCCAGCATTGTCACAGTCTGATTCAAACTTTGTTTTTATTTCAAACATAGTTGTACAGTCAGAATCTATTCAGACAGTCTTCTATACCTGGGTCTTTTTCATTGCCCCTAACATATAAACCTCTGTAATATTCCTCAAAAGCTTTTAATATTTCCATACTGTCTGTTACATACTGATCTCCCTTCTTAATCATTGTGTCAGATTTCTTAATCCTTTCCTTTCTCAATTTATAAGGGATCCACTTCCCATGTTTATTTACAAATTCAAAATTCTTTTGTTTGAGATATAGTAGTTTGGCATTCATTTGTCAGACTGTAAATAGCGAAACTGTTGTTGCAATAACTTAATCTTTTCTTGAAACTCTTTTTCAAACTTTTCTTTGTGTTTCTACTCTAGATATTGTATCTCCTGCAGCAATTTGTTGTTTTTCCCATCTCTTTCTTTTTCCAATCTACAGCCATAGTTCATAAATTGTTCTCTCGTATAAGCTTTGCTTACATCCCCAAGTACTGTTTGGTCTGTTTCATAGATTCTTAGAATCATAGAATTGTAGAGTTGGAAGAGATCACAAGGGCCATCCAGTCCAACCCCCTGCCATGCAGGAAGTCACAATCAAAGCATCCCTGACAGATGGCCATCCAGCCTCTGTTTAAAGACCTCCAAGGAAGGAGACACCACCACACTCCAAAGGAGTGTATTTCACTGCCAAACAGCTCTTACTGTCAGAAAGTTCTTCCTAATGTTGAGGTGGAATCTCTGTTCCTGGAGCATGCATCCATTTCTCTGTGTTTCAGTCTCTGGAGCAGCAGAAAACAAGCTTGCACTATCCTAAATGTGACAACCCTTCAAATAATTAAACAGGGTTATCATATCACCCTTTAACTGTCTTTTTTTCCAGGCTAAACATACCCAGCTCCCTAAGTCTTTCCTCATAAGGCATGGTTTCCAGACCTTTCACCATTTTAGTTGCCCTCTTCTGGACATGCTCCAATTTGTCAGTATCTTTTTTGAATTGTGGTGCCCAGAACTGGACACAATATTCCAGGTGAGGCCTGACCAAGGCAGAATAGAGTGGCACTATACTTCTATTGATGCAGCCCAAAATCGCATTGGTCTTTTTAGCTGCCGCATCACACTGTTGACTCATGTTCAACTTGTGGTCTACTAGGACTCCTAATTCCCTTTCACACATAGTCTCGTTCAAGCCATGAATACTTAAATCCATGGATACCAAATCTGTGGATATGGAGGGACAACTGTACTTTTAAAAAGTGAAATACAATATATATTTTTTAAAAAAACAGTTAAAAAGTTTTGAGGGAATTTTTTGAACTATTGACATGAGTGATATTTTTTAGTTTATGGTAGTAGTGCTATGGTGTTCTTGTTATGTCCAATATTCATATATTTTTATAATGAATAAATATAAATATATATATATATATATATATATATATATATATATATAATTCTCTTGGGTATGTTGCCATTTCCAGTGTGCTGACTGGCTGCATAGGGAACTGACCAACCAATCACAGGGCAGCACACTAGGGGTGGGACCATGTAGATTCCAAACATGGCCACTGGAAAGGGAGAGTGAGTAGCATGGGGGTGAATGTGGTGTGTGCTGGAGTGCAGGAGGTGGGGTCAAGGGGCTGAAAAAGCAGAGGGGGGGTGGCAAGAGGAAGAACAAGCAGAGAGGAGGCAGCAGGGGGGCAGAACAAGAGGATGGGGATGGCAGGGGGCAGAACAAGTGGAAGGGAGCAGAAATAGCAGAGGGAGCAGCAGGTGGTAGAACAAGCAGAGGGGGCAGAAAGAGCAGAGGGGAAAGAAAGATAAGAGGGGGAAGCAGGGGGCAGAACAAGCAGAGGGGGCAGAAAGAGCAGAGGGGGCAGCAGGGGGAAGAACAAGCAGAGGGGGAAGCCGTGGGAAGAACAAGCTGAGGGGCAGAAAGAGCAAAGGGGGAGGCAGGGGAAGAACAAGCAGAAGGGGCATCAGGGGGCAGAACAAGTGGAGGGGGTGACAGGGGGCAGAACAAGCAGAGGGGGCAGAAAGAGCAGAGGAAGCAGCAGGGGGAAGAAAAAGTGGATGGGGCAGCAGGAGGGCAGAACAAGCGGAGGGGGAGGCAGGGGGCAGAATGAGCAGAGGGGGGAGAAAGAGCAGAGGGGGTGGCAAGGGGGAAGAATTAGCAGAGGGGGGACAGAAAGAGTGGAGGGGCAGCAGGGGGCAGAACAAGCAGAGGGAGGAGAAAGAGCAGAGGGGGGCAGGGGGCAGAACAAGCAGAGGGAGGAGAAAGAGCAGAGGGGGGCAGGGGGCAGAACAAGCAGAGGGAAGAGAAAGAGCAGAGGGGGGCAGGGGGAAGAAAAAGTGGAGAGGGCATCAGGGGGCAGAACAAGCAGAGGCAGCAGAAAGAGCAAAGTGGGTGGCAGGGGGGCAGAATAAGTGGAGGGGGGAAGAACAAGTGGTGGGGGCCAAGTTAAACCCACCAGCCTACCTCAAAGAGTTCTCATGAGGTCTCCTGGGCATTTTGGGGAGTTTTTTAAAGGCTTATGGCACACCAGGGGCAGCTAGTAGACTTGATAATTTCCTTCACAGAGACCAAAAGAAAATGAACTACTGGAATGTTTCCATTAATACCACTGTGTTCTGTTTTGAAAGGGAAAAAAATACCATCAGAACAAGGAAGAAATAAGAATGGTAAAATTACAAAGTCTAGAATATGAGTACAAACAAATGGATATATAGAGCATAAGAGTTCTTTAGCAAATGTTTTTGTTTGACATTTATAGTCTGTAGGTTAAGTGGATACAATCTATATTATGTCATGCTTGAGAAAACACTAGGGACAATGTAGGCATAAGCATTACCTTGGAAAGCCACTTGAAGAATGAACCTTAAATCATGTTTTTCATGTTTGCCACACACTAATATTTAATGAGCTTGTTGTAGAGGGTTTGACTTGGAATTTGTGGATCAGTTTAATTGCTTAACCAAACACCACTGCCTGCTTTGCAGTTTTTCTCTCTCTTCTATTTCCTCAAGGAAAATCTGCAAATATTTATTGTCCTTAGATAATTGTGGAAATTCATGTGCAACTAATAATACTTTTAAAGCTGTCTTAAAAATTCTGTGTTCTGAAAGCTTTTTTCCTAAACATACTCTACCTCCCCGTTAGTAAAAAAAAAACAAAAAAACAAAACAAAAAAAAAAAAAGGTGCTGAATTGATTTAGTTTATTTAAGAACATTTCATATAGTGCTTAAATAATACGTGCTTAGATAATTAGCACATTCAATCAGTCATTTTTTAATCCATTGTGATCTGTTGCAATGTTATATGCTATCAAGGAAACTCTCAGTGATAAAAGGGACAAAGGTGTAATAGAATATTGCCAACAAGTGAGAGATGTAAGTGAATATGTAATTCTAGGGATACCACATGTTGGCCTTTTTTTCACTATTGCTAACACACTCCCCTTCTGGCAACAAATTGATACTTTACCTCAGCTAAGAGTATTGTTGCTTTCTTAGATTGTAATGCTGGTTAAGTGTAAGAACACAGTTTTACTTACCCGATTCTGAAAACAACTCCCTGATGACAAGTTTTCTACTTACCCCATAGTCCAGTTTAGATATATTTACAAGATTTCATGCTGCCACCACATTGTGGACCTCCATGGCCACATTAGCCTCCACTAATCTAGAATAGGGGTATGAAGACTCGCAACCTGATGGAAGCTATCCACCCTATAAGCATTATTGCATATAAGTGAAGAGTGGGGCAACTCAACATCATGATATTGCCTTCCACAGCATCCTCATGGCAAAATTAGAATCATAGAATCATAGAGTTGGAAGAGACCTCAAGAGCCATCCAGGCCAACCCCCTGCCATGCAGGAAAACACAATCAAATCATTCCTGACAGATGGCCATCCAGCCTCTGTTTAAAAATCTTCAAAGAATGAGATTCCACCACATTACGAGGCAGTGTATTCCACCCCAAGCAGCTCGTAGGAGATTTTCACATGGAGGAAATAACCCCCGCAGAGATCGGGAGAGAAACGGGATGTTCCGTTGCCAGTGCTCCGTTTCGCACACCCCCTTCCTTCTCCAGATCTCCCTTCATCCTCCCTCTGTCCTGATTCCATTTTCCTTCCAATATTTTTTACTAATGAAAGTTCTTTGTTAGTAAAAAATAGCAGAAAATATTGGAAGGAAAATGGAAGCAGGAGGGAGGGAGGATGAAGGGAGATCGGGAGAAGGAAGGGTGTGTGTGAAATGGAGCACTGGCATCAGAACAGTCCCGTTTCTCTCCCAATCTCCACAGGGGTTATTTCCCCTGTGTGAAAATCTCCTTACTGTCAGGAAGTTCTTCCTAACATTTAGGTGGAATCTTTCTTCCTGTAATTTGAACCCATTGTTCCGTGTTTTAGTCTCTGGAGAAGCAGAAAACAAACTTGCCCCATCCTCAGTTTGACATCCTTTCAGATATTTAAACATGTCTATCATGTCCTCTCTCAACCTTCTCTTCTCCAGACTAAACATGCTCAGAACCTTAAGCTGCTTCTCATAGGGCATGGCTTCCAGACCTACCACCATCCTGGTCGCCCTCCTCTGGACACATTCCAGCTTCTCAATATCCTTCCCGAATTGTGGTACCCAGAACTGGACACAGTATTCCAGGTGAGATCTGACCAAAGCAGAATACACTGACACTATTACTTCCCTTGATCTAGACACTATACTGCTATTAATGCAGCCTAGAATTGCATTGGGGTTTTTTTAGCTGCTGCTTTACACTGCTGACTGGTGTTCAGCTTGTGGTCCATTAAGACTCCTAGATCCTTTTCACAAGTACTGCCCTCAAGCCATGTGTCACCCATCCTATATCTATGCATTTCATTTTTACTGCCCAAGTGTAGTATCCTACATTTCTCCCTGTTAAAATTCTTTTTGTTAGTTTTGGCCTAGCTCTCCAATCTGTTCAGTTCACTTTGGATTCTGATCCTGTCCTCTAAGGTATTAGCTATCCCTCCTAATTTGGTGTCATCTGCAAACTTAATAAGCATAACCTCTATTCCCTCATCCAAGTCATTGGTAAATATGTTGAATAGCACTGGGCCCAGGACAGAACCCTGTGGCACCCTCCTACTCACTTCTCTCCAGGATGAAGAGGAGCCATTGGTGACTACCCTTTGGGTTCGGTCAGTAAGCCAATTACAAATCCATCTCACATTTGCATTGTTTAGCCCACAGGTTACTAACTTATTTGCAAGACTATCATGGGTGGACCTTGTCAAAAGCCTTACTAAAATCAAGATACACTACATCCACAGCATTCCCTTCATCTATCAAGTTTGTAACTCTATAAAAAAAAAGAGATGTGATTAGTCTGGCATGACTTGTTTTTGAGAAATCCATGTTGACTTTTAGTGATAATGGCATTCCTTTCTAAGTGGTTAAAGACTATCTGTTTAATGATCTGCTCTAGAATATTTCCTAGTATTGATGTCAGGCTGACTGGGTGGTAATTATTTGGGTCTTCTTTTTTTCTCTTTTTAAAGGATGGGGACAACATTTGCCCTCCTCCAGTCTGCTGGAACCTCTCTTGTTCTCCAGGAATTCTCAAAGATTATTGACAGTGGTTCTGAAATTACTTCTGCTAGTTCTTAATACCCTTGGATGAAGTTCATCTGGCCACGGAGACATGAACTCATTTATACTGCCCAGGTATTCCTGAACTATCTCTTTACCAATTCTGTGCTGTATTTCCCCTACTGCGTCATCTGCTCCATCTTCCCAAGGTTGAGCACTGTTCCCCCTTTGGGAGAAGACTGAAGCAAAGAAGGTGTTTAGTAGTTCTGCCTTTTCTCTGTCCCCTGTTAGCCTTTCGCCATCTTCTCCCCATAGTGGCCCTACAATTTCCTTGTTCTTCCTTTTGCTATGGACATACCCCCAAAAGCCCCTTTTATTGTTTTAACCTCTCTAGCAAGATTGAGCTCCAGCTGACCTTTGGCTTTTCTGTTTTTTCCCCTATATGAGCTGGCTATTTGCAGACCCAAACCGTACCAACCCCACCATCGTCCTCCAATAAGACACATACGCAAGAGGTAGTTATCAAGTTGTACTGAGTACATAGCAAGAGGTAGACACACAACTTGTATTGAGTACATATTCAGAAAATTGGTTAAATACAGGTTAGTAGATAAACATTGTAGGCAATAAAATGGCCGCAACTTGCAGATGGCTGCCCAATGGTTGGCAACTAGGCATGGATCATACCATCATTGACCCAACCCATGTTGGTCAATAGCTGCTTATCGGGCCTTTCAGATTCCTATGGAGGAGAGAGGTAATGGCCATGCCACCCTGCCTGACACTCTCTCCTCCCCTGCAAACAAAGTATCATTAATAATGGGGGAGGGGATCTCTGTGAACTTGAACTTGGATTTAAACTTGAACTTAAACTTGACCGAGACACCCCCCCATAACCTTGATCATGACCCATGTCATCTGCCTACAAATTGCAACAATAAATGCTGGAGCACCCAAAGGAGGGTGGGTGGTTCTTTGGCTCTCCTGAGCCAAAATGTGGGAGGAGCTGTGGCAGAGCTGGCTTTTATCAGCTCCATCGCAGCTCTGATGACATCATCCAGCCACACCAGGAGTGCTGCCAGATGTCCCGCCTCCTACCCACTGGGAGCCAATCAGGGGAAGGGAGTCCCCCCCGATTGGCTCCCACTTTCCTGGCCCCTCATGGCCACTGGGCATACCGGGAAGGAGATGAGGAAGACATGGCGGCCCCCACGGCAACCGGCCATGCAGTCACCATGAGTTAAGGGGGGACCACC
This sequence comes from Gambelia wislizenii, assembly GCA_030847615.1. NCBI lineage: Eukaryota > Metazoa > Chordata > Lepidosauria > Squamata > Crotaphytidae > Gambelia > Gambelia wislizenii. The sequence continues at coordinate 210,183,581 of JAUMIR010000003.1, read as the reverse complement.
GGGAGGATTGCGGGGGCACTGGCTGGGCTGCAAATGGACCCACCGGCAAGGAGCAAGCATCCTTGTTTAAATTCTTCTTTTGTGATTTCCCCCTCTTTCCATTTCTTGTACATGTCCTTTTTATGTTTTAGCTCAGTTGAGAGTTCTTTCGACATCCATCCTGGTTTCTTTAAACACTTCCCCTTTTTTCTCCTCATTGGAAGTGTTTGAAGTTATGCCGTCAGCATCTCAATTTTACAAAACTCCCATCCTTCATGAACTTTTTTATCTTTTAGTATTTCTGACCATGTTGAATCACCCCAATTAATTCCCTAAGTTTTCTGAAATCAGCTTTCTTAAAATCTAGAATGCATGTCTGACTATGCTTGGCTTTCCCTTTCCTCTGTATAACAAACTCCAGGAGAACATGGTCACTCCCCACTAGGGATCCTGCCACTTCCACACCATTAACCAGGTAATCCCCATTGGTTAGGATCAGATCTAAAATAGCTGATCCCCTTGTTGCCTCTTTCACCTCTGGGCGAAAAAATTGTCTGCAAGGCAAGTGAGGAATTAGTTGGACCTTAAATTCTTGGCAGAGTTGGTCTTCCAACAAATTTCAGGATAGCTGAAACCCCCCATTAGTACTACATTTCTACTTTTTGAATGTGTGGTCATCTGTCCAGGAAGGCATCATTCAAGTCCTCAGTTTGGCTTGGAGGCCTGTAGTAGACCCCCACAATGATATCCCTGCTAGACATCTAGGATGTTTCCAGCAGTAGCCACATATACTACATACCCATATTTTCAATTTTACAGTCTAAAAGGTGTTACTAACTGGGGTTTTGGATCATCCACGATTTAGATACTATCCAAGAATTTAGGAATCAGTGATGTATCATTGGATAATGTGGCAAATTCCAAGCAATGCCACATTTTGTAACTGTGCTCCTGTGCTCCTGTCTATGGCTGTTTCATTCTGATGTATTGTTCTTCCATTTGGAATTTCTTACCCAGTACTTATCCCCGTTGGAACCAGAGTTATTATCTTTTCCCAGAGGAGCTGAATTTCAAATTATAGATCTTGATATTTCATCATTTTTTTTCCTTCTCTTTGTCTCTGATTCTGCCATCACCTGACAACAATCCTGGGATTTAGTATTATATGTGATAATCCCAGGATGTGTTTTTGTTGATGATGATGGCAACGATATTAATAAAAATCCCTAATATCATAATTTCAATTATCCTACTTAACAACAAAATTATTTGGACTATTATAGGGGCATATGAATGATTATCTTCAGTTACACAGGCTCTTCTTGTCGCCCTTCCTGTTGGGTAACCATTCTTTCTATCTTCAGGTTGATGCTCTTGAAGGAAATAATTTACAATGAGAGCATGTATAAAAGAAGGAGAAAAAAAGAGAGGGGAGAGCAGGAGGGAGGGAGAAGGAGAACAAATATCCTTGCTCTCCTTCTTGTGCTAATCACTTTGTCCTACAAAATCCCAGGTTTAATGATCTGGAGAAATCTGATGGGAGCCATAATTGCTAACAACTCTAACTATTCCTTACGATCTCAAGCAAAACGTTAGAAGAAAAGACATATCCAGCCCTTGCTTATTCCTTGTGGTGCAATATTCAAGTAGTCATAAAGTAGACAATTATATTAAAATTAATATGAAAGCTGAAGAAGAAAGATATTGATTTCTTATGAAGAGTATGTCCCATAAAATAGCCAAGTCTTTTGCTAAGGTCAAAGGTCATGACTCCACTAAAGGTAAGCATTTTGAAAGCCAGGTTACTTCACTAGGATGATTAAGAAGTGCTTAATTTTCTCCTATTGGAACCAACAGACACAGAAAATTTTAATTTTAGCACGATTATGCTCTAAGTGTTTCCTTAAAAAGGAAGACTATCAGCACACATCTGAAGACATGGAGCTAAAGCAAAAGTAAGTTTTCAGAGGAAAAGAGTGATCTAGTAGAGGTCCATTAGATTTTCCAGATACATGAACAACAGTACATTTGATCTTGTCATCCAAAGGCACATTGCCACTTGCACAACCAGATGTTTAACTAGGCATGAAACTGGATTCCTACCTTCCTTCTACTAACAGGTGTCCATTAAGGATGTAAATATATGACTATTTCTTCCTTGCATAAAAAAAGTGGTCTTGCAAACACAAAAATGTGCTCATCTGGAAAGTGTTTTTGCATGAATTTTTTTTTAAAAAACACACTTTTTCATGCAAAACCCCACTTTCTAGATAGCCAGATGGGTTTTTGTGCAAAATCCATGTTCTTTGTGCAAAAGCAGCAATCTTGGACATACAAAAATGGTTCTCTGAAAAGTATTAACACAAAAATCCCTGTTTTACACAAAAACATATTTTTTTAAGCAATTTTCCCCCACCCCCAGATGACCATGTGTTTCTTGGTGCCGAATGGCTGGCTTTTTTGTAACCCCCCCCCCCAACAATTTTGCAGAAAAAGATAAATGGAAACAATTATTGTGTGTGCAGTTTCTTTTGGGGAAAAAACAAAAACATGTTTCAGGCACACACACACACACACACAAAAACTCAGACCCATGAAAACAACTGTTTCCAATTTCCAACGTATCTTTACTGGCTGTGTAAATGAAATGGAAATAATAATAATAATAATAATAATAATATTTATTTATACCCCGCCCCTCTGTTAAAACAATCGGGGCGGCTTACAAAAATTAAAATACAATACAGATAAAATCCCCAAACACCCCCCACCGCCACCCTCCCCTGTAAAAAATATTAAACAATTATAAATTAAAACCAACTGATCTAAAAACACATTTAAAAACAATAAATACAATAAAATACAATAAGTGGCCAGCGGACTAAAAGAAGCCAGGATCCCCTGAGGCCGGGATCTAATTAGGAAAGGCCTGCCGAAAGAGATCCGTCTTTAGTGCTTTTTTAAAGCTACTCAAGCTTGTTATCTGACGGATCTCAATTTATTATATTGACACACCAAGGATAAAACAAGATATAGCCAGTGTCCACCTCCCCCTCCCATAAAAAAAAAGGAATTATATATTCTGGTTTGTCATGAAGAACTTGGATCTGGTAGTAGGTTTCTATTTTAATTTGGCATATAGCTAAATTTTAGTTATATCAGGTAGGATGAAAACAAAACAAGACCCTACCACATAAACAGTTTATAGAAGCCTAGTACAATTTCTGTTCACTTCTTTTAATTTATCTACTATTGAAATTGTATTCTGTCTCAAAAACACAGCCACATGGGACATGCAGACCTACCATTTGTGCAACATATCAGCTGAATATATTGAACTATTGAAAAGTGCCTGTAATTATTCAGGGTGAAACTTGGCCTCAGATCATCATTATCTTTCGAAAAATACTATTTGCCCCTTATGGTGTTCGTAGTTCAAACATGCTACTCTCTAAGCAGCCTACATTCTATCCTGTGGAGTGGTTCATATTTTGTTGCTGATGTGGCAATATTGCCAGATATAATTAAAAGACTGTCTGAGCTACTATATGGAGTTCTGTGACCAACGTCAACTAGGCTGTCTTCATTTTGGCCATTTTATAAAGCAGCATAAATAAAACCTGGGTGATATACAACTACATTTGTAGAGAATAAGGTGTCAATGAACCGGATGTGTTTTGTGGTGTCCATATGACTATAAGTTCAAATCAATACAGAAAACCTGAATCCTGCTTCCTAAAAAACTGATTTTTTTGGCATTAATTTTGTTGAAAAATAATGAATCCTCCTTCTTTAAGAGTAAAAAGAATGTATTGTGCCAGAAGTTACAAGCACAAGCAATGACAGGAAGTGCTTAGAGACTTTATCACATGGACTGCAATTATGGAATTACACCAGGTTAGTAGTGGCAATGGTCTCACATTATCACACAGTATTGTGACTGTCCTGTAGCTGGTCTGCTCTCTCTTACTGCACCACACCTCTTTATTGATGGGGAAAACCAATCAATAGCCCTCAATATTGCTACTATGCCAGCATTCCCTTCATGCAATAAGTCCCTTCCACAGCAGTAGTAATATGACAGAAGTCACATGGCTTGAGGTAACATAAGTCTCCTCCTCTAGTCTTCTCTCTCCCCTCCCCTTCAATTTTCCCAGGCCAACCAAGATTGTGTTTTTTTCCCCCATTCCCTTCTTTTCTCTCTCTTTCTTTCTGCTATGATTTCATAACTACAGGGCAACAATAAAATATTTTTCCATCATTTCCCCATAATTACATGAAATTGCAACCAAAAAAATACAGAAAGGTACACATATTCCAAAGATGCAGTTAGGGAGCCCATGCGGAGGCATGGAAGATTGCCAATGCAGCACAATCACAGGACACTTGTGCAATTCAAGAGAGATTGTGATACGGAACCTTTTCAAATAGATATGTTCCCATTTGCTTCACTAATGTGATTGCTCAAAGAATAGAGTCTCGTGTGATAAAGTCCTAGGACTTCAAAAATTGTTTCAATATTGTAATCATCCTGTTTGGGAGACAGATTGAGCACAGACTTGTAGTCAAAAGAGTGAGAACCAGAATATCTCTTTATTTTTATTGCCACCTTCTGTATAGAAATACAGTAGCATCCCCGTATCCACTGATTCACCATCCACTGGTTCAGTAATCTGTGGTTGGCTATGGGCAAAATGGTAATCAGGGAAGGGAGAGAAGGAGGAAAGAGCTCACCTCCCTTCTCCTATCCCCATGAGGGCTGTGGTGGCAATGGCGGTGGAGGTGGTGGAGAACAGGGAAGGGAGAGGAGGAAGACAGAACTCACCTCCCTTCTCCCATCCCAGTGAGGGCTGTGGTGGCAATAGTGGCAGTGGACATGATGAAGGGAAAAGGGAGAAGAGGAGAAAATAACTTTCCTTCCCCCACCCTCCTCCAGTCCGGTTCCCTCCCCTCCGTCTGCCTTACCCCATGGCAGTGGGCCTGCTAGTTACCAGGCCAAGACAGTGAGGACCAAGGCAGTGAGGCAGTGAAGAGCAGCACCAGAACTGCCCAACCAAAGCCCAGCTCCAGCTCCATGGCCCACTCTCTGCCACAGGTATCTACTGGGCTTCCTCGCTCTCTCACTGCCTTCAGCTTCCTTTTCCCCTCCCTCCCTCCCTCCCTCTTACTCTTCCTGCCTGCCTCCCTTCCTTCTTTCTCCTCCTCCATAACTCCCCCCCCCCAATTGCAGGGCATTCACTACTCTACGTGGTTTCAGTATCCACGGGGACCCCCAGAACCAATCCCTCATGGATATGTGGGAGCTAATGTATCATGTGAAAAGAAACTCTTTCTTTCCCAACTCAGATCATGTTTGCAATAATGAGGAAGAAGGACATATAAAAATCTGAGAGTGAAAAGGACAGAATCTGTGTGGACTTTATTTTTTGTGAAGTCTATTTCTTTCTTTGTTTAGTGTTGGACCACCAAGTGGTGCTTGCTCATATGTTGCTGGACTGCAACTTCCATGAACCTAGCCAGCATGATGATGAATGATTAATGGTAATGGGAGTTGCACTCCAGCCATTTCTGGCAGGTCTCAACTTGCTCAAACATTTTGTAGATTAAGGATTGATAAACAGAGTGCATGGTCCAAATGGATTTATCTCCAGTTCAGTTTTGTAAACTTCTGTTATTCTTTCCCATTTCCTAATAAGGAAGCTTATAAAGTGTGAAAACATCTTGGCATAGCTGTTCAATATTTTTGAGGAGACATGTTCCTTGTTGGAACTTTACCAAAAGTCAACTCAGTGAAAATCCTTGAGTTTGATTGTTTTGTTTTTAGCTGTTTGTTTTGGCAGGTACAATAACAACTGTGGAAGTCCAATGGATATCAGAAATACCTTGCTGGAAGAGAACCATTGGTTACGTTTATATAAAGGGCAAAAATTAGTTGAGTGGGATTTTCCAGAGTAGCACCTTAAAGCCGAGGTACTGTCATGCTTATCTTGAAAGACATGCAGTTCCCCATGAAATGCTTGTACGCAATGTTTCACAAAATGTAACAGTAATAACAAAATGTTATTAGTTTGTCATTTCTACAACAACAGCATTCTAAAGTAATACTCAATAACCCACTAATACATGCTGAAGATGGCTGGAACACCATGCTATGGTTCTTCCGTTGTTCTGAACAGTAGTGTTCAAGAATGGGTGAGAAGTGATTTTTGATCAGAATTGGGGGAAGAAAATCAAATGTAGGAGAGTTTTCCCCCATCCTTAGTCGCAGTGCTTCTGTTCCACCTCCCTCATATATTTGTCCTAGTTCAAGCATATTTTCAGAAAAAGCAGAGACAGCATGATATGTATAGTGGTTTGAATCTTGGACTATGACTCTGAAAACCATGGTTTGAATCTCTGCTTGGCCAAGGAAACCCACTAGGTGAGCTTGGGTAAGTCATTCTCTCAGCCTCAGAGAAAGGAAAAGGCAAATCCCTGCTGTATATATCTTTTGCCAAGAAAATCCCATGATATGTTTGCTGTAAATCAGAAGGGATGTGAAGGAACATAACAACAGCAGTTCATTGAGAGGCTAGGTGGAAACTTCTATGTCCTAAAGAAGGGAAATAAATGCAGCACAGACATCAAGGAGGAAGAAGCAGTTGAGGTGAGGGTAAAAGTGACTGATAGTTATGAAGAAGAGGCACTAGCAGACTTTCAGGAGTTGCCCACTGGCACTGCCTGGTACTGCTGGTGCAAACCTCCCAAAAATCTAGATTTAGTGAGAATTTGGCAAAGTTGAAGTAAAGAATCAATATGTAGGAGGACCCATCTACCTTTTCAAGCCAACATGGGGAAGAGAGGCCTTTATTGTTGCTGACTAAGGAGTTGAAAGGAGATAGCTGTTCTTCCAGAGGTTCCTGGCACCCTCTTGTTTTACCACTGAGAAAAAGTAATCTTCCTGAGATGCCAACTGTTGTTATAACAGTCTGGATAGGACAGCACATAGCGATTGGGCTGCATTTGACATGGTCAGACATACATTGTGTAAATTTTCATGGGAAAAAATAACAAAATAACTGATTTTGACTAATTCCTATTGAAAGCCTATTGACTAATTCCTATTGAAAAAAAAAAGAATGGAGTCAGTGATAACTAACTGAACACCATTTCTTTCACAAACGTCTGGTCATGAGCAATTTTTACTGGATTATGCCTAGCATGACTATCTGAGAACTAATCTTCTTTAGAACATTAACTGTTTTTATACATACTGTCTATTTTGGTCCACAAAACAGTTTTCACTAGATGGCACTCTGGCTCAAATATCCTATTGCCCTTAATTTTATATTGTAATAAGACTCCTTAATTTCAGCCATTTATTTTAATATTGCCAGTTCATTGCATCTGTTGCTATAAACTAAGGTGCAGAAATGGCATGTGCTTTATTATTTTTTACCACTTTTATATACACTATGTATGTGTAACCATAATGGTCTCAAATGATGAGAAAATTAAACAGAGAATCCCAGAAGCTGTCATTCTGCCATGATTGTTGCTGCTAGTTAATGGGCCATGCAAACACATCTAATTTGCCATTGCTCACATTTTGCTCTAATTGTCCTATAATATTTCTGCTTTAGTAGCTTATTGAGAGATAATTCATAAAGTCTATAAAGTGCAGTTCTTTTAAAAAATGTGATAGAATTATTGATCTATCTTCACAGTGCATAAAAAGTGATCTGATGGCCTATAAAAAACAGAGAGAGACACTTTATTTCAAATTACATTTCTCATGTAGGCTCCAGCATATAGGAACTACCAGAGATGGCAAGTAGAGTTCAAATGGAAACTTTCAGGACTCAGAATGAAGGCTACAGGCCATTTAAATTGAGGCTTTGAAAAATTTTCTCTGCTAGAAGTTTTATGAAACAAGTGAAGTTTTGTGAATGAGACGTGAATTCTATCAATATCTTTTACCTAGTATCTTCCAGCATTAGGATGGAAACTTCTATTTATTATACCTCTATGCCTACATGTCCAATTGAACTGAATGGGACTTATGACTGAGTTAGATGTGAATAAGGCTATACTGTTAATATGACTTTTTTTAAAAAAATTTGAGGATATCCAGTGCATTTTATCAGTAATGATTATTACACTAAGCAGTGGGGGATGCTTTGAGACCCACCCATGATATCAAAATCTAGATGGTAGAGATTATGAGTTCAAACAGTATTCCTGTGAAAGGAGGGTAACAAGGAAAGAAATAGACTGTGGGGGTAACTGTGGGGACCTTTTCAACTATGTATACCAGTACTAACTGAAGAGAACTCCATGTTAAAGTGAAATAAAATGTTTTTATTGGAAATGGCAGAAGAGGTATTCACACACATAACAGACATTTACAAGAACCACACAAGGCTATTGAAGAGTAAGGCAGAAAAGTTGGATAGAGGGATAGATTCATAAGATAGGGTGAAAATAACCAGTTTTGAAGAATGGAGTTATGAAGTACTCAGAAAGAAATCTGAGGGTGGCATTGGAAGTTCTGATCTGGGGGCGCACCGAGAAAGAGAGTGGCCAGTCTCATCCACAGTTGCATACATTTCTATTGTTGGGGGTTAATATTTATACCCTGTTTCATATCCTGAAAGGGAGTACAAAGTTGAGATGGGTTTCCCACTGAGTAAACAAAGGAAACTGAAACTTAGCTGATTGCTGTTCATGACTAGGTGATAGAAATTGATAGGTTTATGAAAACCTCGCATTGCAGGACAGGAGGGGGTTCCATGGGGATATTTCCTTGGGACTGGGGTTGGAAAGGTCACTTGATTGTTTAAGTTGGGTGACTCATTGCTGAGGTGCCAAAGAAGGAATTAGCACATACCTCCTTAATGGCTTTGTTTACTGTGGGCTTCTGCACAATCCTAGTTTGGGCCTGCTTGCTAAAACTATTTTCTAGCACACCTTCCCAGGTCCTTGTGACCTCTACCTGACATCTTTTGCTATCATCCCGGTCTGCTTGATCCCTTTGATGTGTCCAATATTTACAATTATGCAATATTTACAGAGGCAGTGAAGCTGAAGGCTGAGAAAATGATAGGAGCTTTGATGAAGTTTTATTACATTCAGGGTGGTCAGATGTTTGAACCTGCCTTAATTTTTTTAGCAGCAAAGTGATTGCACAAATGCTTAATGGTGCAGAAATTTGGGGGCTAGATATCAATACCTGCAAAGCCTTGGAAATGTTACAGTATAAATTTCTTCGGAAACTTTATTCTCTTGCAACTGAAACTCCTTCAGCCTTTTTGCGTACTGAATGTGGCTGGACATCAGATAAAGCAAGAATAGACTGTGTCCAGTTAAGATACTTCAAATAATAATAATAATAATAATAATAATAATAATACAATTTATTTTTACCCCACCCCTCTGTTAAAAACAATTGGGGCAGCTTACAACAATTAAAATGTAAAAATGCTGACTAAAATCCCTAAGCACCACCCACCCCCATAAAAATATATTAAACTACTATAAAATTGAAAACAAATTGCCACATTATCAAATGCCCATCTCCCAGGTTTGTTATAAGGGAATGACTAGTAACAATCAATACTGGTAATCAAACGTACAAAATCTTTTATATAGTTACTCCTTCCTTGAGCTGAGCGATGCCTTGGATATGAACAAGAGGCAATTAAGAGACTGGCTATTTTGGATAGATTCAAGAAGGGATTTACAGAATATCAAAATTCTCTCCATGGTTTGCATTTTTGAAAACAGAACATTTTAGAGCCAGATATTTGACCAAGCTTAAGTCATCTACCTTAAGAATTGCTTTCACATAATTGCAATTGCAAGTTATGCCAATTGCAGTTTTAGACAGACACTATAATAAAAGTGCTGTTTGAAAACAGACTATGTATTTGCAGCCAAGGACAGGTGGAAGACATTGTGCATTATTTGCTAACCTGTCCCATGTATAGCAACCCCAGAGAGAGACTTTTGACACTCTTGTTGAAAATTGGCAGAGGGACTTCTCTAGTAGATTTGGTTCAGTTTCTATTGAGTGATGCCAATGATTACATAACACATAAGGTGGCCATTTTTGGCCTAGATGCAAAAAAAGATCTGAGAGAGTTAGGTAAAACTGCAGACAATTGTCATGGAGATTCAAAGTACTAAATTGATTTTCATGTTGATAACCTAGAAATTTAGGTCTTTGTCTTTTATACCAGCTTGGGAGTAACTCTGATCATGGCATGAAAAATTGTGAGCATCTTTTCTGTTTTTATACTTTTGTACTTTTTATCTTAAATGTTCTGTGTATTTTAATTTCCTTGTCATGGCCTTTGGATAACACAATAAACATTCATGATGATGATTATGCAATAATATAGGGAGGGGGTAATAGGGGACACTGACATGGTCTTGCAGTGCTCTTTGTGTATCCTCCACATATTGTAGTTCTCAGACTTTCCTTTTAGTTCCTTTGTGTTTCTTCTGACAAAGTTGTGACCAATTTTAAGCTATAATGGAATCTTGACACAAATCTGGAGACTTGTTTATTGTAAAAAAAATTGTCCCAAGTCATGAGGGTGTGGGGAGAAAAGGGCAAGAAAACAATTCAGATAAAACTATAAATATTTCTTAGGGTGATGAGGAGAATCGTGTTCATTTCTTTGCTATCACCAGCACCTCAGTCAAGTTCCTATTAAATAGTAAATTAATGCCAATATTAATTTATTCCTGTCTAAAAAAGAAAATCAGATGAATGTCTTTGTTTTTTATGTGTGTCATCCATGCCTATTAAAAGTCCCAAATATGCCCACCTCCTAGAGTATCAGAGCCAATGTTGCCCTGGTTTTGTTCCCTCCCTGGCCATTTTACACTGAGGACAACACTTTTTTTTTTTCAAAAAAGAAGTGACCGAGAAGCCATTTTTGATCAATTTTCTGTCTTTTTCCTTCCTAATGTGTCTCTTGATCTTAAAAGAGCCCTAAAACATCCCTCCCAATCCCCTAAGGAACATTTTTTTTCATAAAAAAGTAAAAAAAAAATTAGGAGGTACTGGCTAACCCTGAGGGCCTCAAAAATAGCTCTTGTCAAGGACATTACATCCTGTATGCTGTGCTGTTCACATGCCTGTTGCAGACAATGGCAATCTAAGTAGCATTTGTAGAGTTCAAAATCTGAAATTTGTAATTATCTATTCTATCTATATGAGGCAAAACAACAACGTATTGCTCCACAGTAAAGACAATTTGCAGCAGTTGCTATTTGTCTTAATGGTAGTTTTTGCGGATCGCAGGCATGCAAAGCTATCTGTGTTTGCTGTGCAAATGATTCAAGCATGTGATTCAAGATGGCAGCTGTTGCCTCAATTTGTCCATGCCGAACATTATTTTAAAAACTATATCCAATGTCTACTAGAGTGATATTTCTCCATAATAAAAAAGCAATTTTTTTTACTGCACTCCATTTTATCACCTAACGGTCACTCGCTTAGGCAAAAATCCACTACGAGAGTTCTGGGTGCTTCCCTTGTTAGCAAGCTGCATCCCCACCCCCCATGCGCATCCAACCAATCATCTGCTCATATTGGGAAAGCAAATCATTTTGGTTGCTTGTCCCAACAAACAGGAATGAGCATTAACTTTTCTGTTTTTAAAAAAATACTGTGCATACCTGTTGCGCTACAGTCTGCTGGAGTCTGTCTATGCTCAGGAGTCCAGCCAGAAGTCAGGTTAGCAGAGTAGCAAAAGCTTGGTCCAGATTCTTCCAGCATGTTCAGTGTTCAATGAGTAGATGGACACACTTAGTGTCTAAAAACTAACAATCTTTATTGCTTACGTCCTTTCTGGCTTTTCTTCGCAAACGAAGATTCAGGAAGGACTCATCCCGCGCTTTCTGCAAGTGTGCTGATGACTAAAAAGGCCAATCTGAGATAAACAAGTCTGGTTGCAGAAAGCACAACAGAAGGTCTCCTTGGGTGATGTTTTTGGGTTGTGATTCTTTCTGTGTTGTCATTTCTCTTCAAGACTTCTTCGGCGTGAGTTCTCAAATAAGGCTGCAGTATTGTGGATAGTGCGTCTCCATGCCTCCCAATATGAGGCCAGGGTGGACCATTGTTGGTGATCAATGTTTACATCCTAAACTATGAACAAAATAATTGCTCTAATAGCTAAGCTTACAGTTAGCAGCCAGTTTGCAGCCCTGGTGGCGCAGTGGTTAAATGCCAGTACTGCAAGCCACCACGTTGCAAGTTCGATTCCAGTGGGCTGCAAGGTTCACTCAGCCTTCCATCCTTTCGTAGGTCAGTAAATTGAGTACCCAGCTTGTGGGGGCAATTAGCTAACACACATTGGAAACTGTTTAATGCAATGTAGATGTGTAAATAGCTATTGCTTAAAACAATTTGTAAGCCGCCCTGATAGCTTTGTGGATGAAGAACAGGGTATAACTAACTAACTAAATAAATAAATAAATAAGTCAAAGAAGTAAGTTGAAGAAGCGAAGTGAGCTGCCTTGCACCATGACTTATATAGGGTTTCCTAGCTGTTCTAGCAAGTTCTAGCAACTCCCCTTCATTCAAGGTGACTGGTGACATCATCTGACATCATCCCTAGCATGCTATCTCCCTTCTCTTAGTCATACTGAGATAAGTGGGCAGAAAATCATCAGCTGTCTACTCTACTGCATAGCAGTTTAACCTTCAGCTTTGTCCTCTACAGATAAATGGAATATATAGTATCTCTTTATGCATAAATTTCCATGGGGGAACATATTCATAACCCTAACAGTTTTGGACCACCCTCCTTTACAATAGGGCAAAATGATGCAGAATCCCATTAAGACAGATAGCATTCTCCTCACCTTCCATGAGGAGTATTTTTGCCATTTAAACAACCCCTATGAATCTTTTTAGCTGAATGTGAATGGATATTTATTTTTGTAATCTTTTTTAAGAATATCCACTCCTCACTCAATATGTGCAGAGCTTCTAATACCTCTTCATTGTCATACTAGTATCTGATAACTGCTAGGCTCTCTTTAGGTAGGAAAATAAATAAGTCTCAAGAAATTTTACTTTAACCATTCACAGTAGAAAATCTCCCAAATTCAGGAAATGCTAAATGAAATGCCATTGTTTTCCCACTAATTATGGCTTGTACTTTGTTGGCTTATCCCAATTCAATCAATTGTAGAAAGTTGAGTCATCACACATAATTTTAATTGACTCAATGGGTCCGCTCTTGTCAGGACTGAAATTGAATTTAGGCATATCTATACTTGGGACCAGAGCCAGCATGCTGTAGTGGTTTGAGTGTTGGTCTATGACTCTGAAGACCAGTGTTGAAATCCTACTTGGCCATGGAAACTCACAGAGTGGCCTTGAGCAAGTCACATACTCTCAGCCTCAGAGGAAGACAAACCTTTCTGAACAAATCTTGTCATGAAAACCCCATGATACATTTACCTTAGGGTTACCATAAGTTGGAAATGACTTGAAGGCACACAATTACTGCCACTACTACTACTACTACTACTTATTGTTATTATTATTATTATTATTGCCAGCATGTGAATCATTCTAACTATGAACCAATATAAATTCTACCTATTTAGACACAATTTCTACATGTTTTGAACTATCACATTTCTAGACTTGTTGAACTACATGAAAATGAGTCAATGTGATATAGTGATTATAGTCCCAGTTTCTGATCCTTTCTAAGCCATGAGCTTCATCTGACATTCTTTCACTAACTCTCAGCCTAGCATACCTCACATGGCTGTTGTGGGTAAAATATGGATTTGTGAAGAGCCATGCATGCAGTTTTGAGCTTCTTAGAGGAAAGCTGTATTTAAAAAGAAATACAAACACCAAGAAGATAATTTCACCAAGTTGGTATCTATTGGGAATAATATCAAGTTGAGAGGATTTTCCTGTGGGTTCTTTTGCATTTTGACTCATACTTTATGCGCAAGGACTAGTTACAGTTGTGTTGCTGGATGGCATACACTTGATAAACTCTGCCTGCCTATCATTTGATTTCTTTTGCAGTGAGAATCAAAACATATCTTCCACTCTGAGATTATTCAGGAAGGATTTGTATATTTATTTTCAATTAAAAATAATCCATTCATAATAAACCATTTGTACTTTTTTCCCACCATCTTTGTAAATTGTTGGTCTGTGCTGGAAGGACCATTAACTATATGGAAGCTGGTGTCTGGACTCCTCAACAGAAGACAGTCTCCAATGATAAGTGAACCTTCATTAGAGTGAACCACATATCTGGGAAAGAGAAGAGATGGGGTTTTCTATCACTGTCTACACAACTAAGAGATAAAGCAAAAAGCAGAACAGTGAGAAGTGAAATCAAGCCTGGAACTATCAGTATGTAAGGAAACCACAAAGCAAACAAGGCAGAAGGAACAGGGAGTGCTAACTGCCTGTCTCTGTGTCAGACACACACACCTGGGCAAAAAGTGACATGTTCAAGCATAAACTGACATTTCTCAACTTCCAACAAGGTAATAAACATATCACTTATTTTCCCAACTTCTGTCCAGCTTCTAGGGGAGAAAGTTAGAGCACATACAATTGCAAGAGATGTACTTGATAACAGCAGCTCAAAACACGCATAAACACCAGAGGAACTGCAGATTGAACAACAGCTGCTTATTTGCGTAATTATGTGCAATTTGCTCTCCCTAACCACAAAATCCACTATGTGGCTGCTTTCATGCAGATTGGTGGCAGAGTTCCCAAATGACTTGGCAATGATGCAAGGGAACAAATAATCTCAGAAGTCTTCTGTATCAACAAGGCTTTTTCATAAGCTTTCAATCTATGAAGAGTTTAATAAGGCATTAAATACTTTCATGTGAGGAGCGGAGAGCTCTCTCTTAAGATTTCAGGCTTAGGGAGGCATTTTCAAATAAATAGGACATTTTCAAACAAAGAAAAGGATACCATTTATGATACAACATGATTATGTATTAAAATCCACTACCATAGCAGTGGGAACTAAGGAACCTTTTCCCATTCTGAAATATTTGCCTACAACTCCCATCAGTACCAACTAACATAGCAAGTAGTAAAAGATTGTGGGAGTTGTAATCCAAAACATCTGGAGAGTTCAAGGTTCCCTATCCTTGGGGCATTATCATAGCTAAAACCCACAGATACAGGGGTTTAACAAAGCATCCCTACATTTGCACTGGGAATAGCTGGAAGTAAAAATAAGATCCAACACCATAATAATGGCATGACTTTTGAGCCCAGATTGCCTATTTCCCTCAGGCAATCTCACTACTGTGCCCAAAGATGGGGTTTCTACCCTTTAACCCACTGACTGTGAAGACTTCTACAGTGTACACTGCAGTTACCAGGAGTGAGGGCTTTCCCTGTCCCCCCCCCCCGGTGACACCAACTTGGGGACTGTCTAAATGCTCTCTTGGTGCCTATGAGGATCTATGCAACTTCTATTCTCAATGGATTGTTATTCTTGTGTTCCTTCAACTTGTTTCCAACTTATGGTGACCCTAAGGTAAACCTATCTTGGGGTTTTCTGAGGACTGAGAGTGTGTGACTCATCCAAGATCACCCAGCAGGTTTTCATGGCTGAGTAGGGGGTCAAACCCTGGTCTCAAGAGACATAGTTCAACACTCAAACTACAACTACCACCACTCTATATTTAATGCTGCCACCACAGACACCTTGTCTGAACTCAAGCTCTCAAATAGATAGCATTGCTGGAGGCTAAAAGCATATAAAACCATAAAGAAGTATGTATTTACAGAACTTAAACATAACACAGCAGGTTATTTATTGACTGCATTTAAAATACCACATTCTCCCACACACATTCATCTCAAGTTAAGTCAGACCCTTACCAACCAACAAATCAACCCTGGCAGTCATCTCTGCTCTTTCAGTGTGAATGTCTTTATTTTATTTCCCCATTGTATTTTAGTCATGCTGCTACTTCTACTGCTATTGCTGTTACTACATGCCTAAGAAGTCTAGAGACTATTATTAGAGAATAATGGGATACAAAATTTAATTTGAAGGTGGAAATATTAACAATAAATGCACACCTTTATTTGGAGACCAAATGGATTACTAAATATTCCTTTAAAATAATTTCCCTTCTCACTCATCTATGGAATATTTTCCAGTAGATTAGACTTTAATTTACTCAGCTGCAAACCTGAGTCAATTATGTCAAAAGATTGTGTTTGAAGATTGTGTCTTTATCTTAACTAGTTTATTCATCAAATAAAGTTCGATTTTATAACTCCTTGATCTACATTGTATTTTATTGTATTTATAGTTTTAAATGTGATTTTAGATTAGTTGTTTTTAATTTATATTTGTTTAATGTTTTTTTATGGGGGAGGGTGGGAGTGGGGGTGTTTAGGGATTTTATTTGTATTGTATTTTAAATTCTGTAAGCCGCCCCGATTGTTTTAACAGAGGGGCGGGGTATAAATAAATTTTATTATTATTATTATTATTACATTATCTGAGGGAAGCTAGTTTTATGTTATTAGAGTTGAAAAGTATTGTTAAAGTTCTTGAAGATATTGCAGTTTAAATATTTGTCAAAAGAAACAGATATTTGGGTTTATTAATGTCTAGAAAGAGAGATATCCATTATATTATGAAAAACAATAGCTGCCAGTTGTTTGAACAGGGCTTTACTTTTTCTTTTTTCAGTCTGAGACATTTCTTTCTTTCTGTTCCTTAGGGAGAAAAAGAAAAAGATTGTCTTATTCCACTGGGGGAAAATATAAAAAATGAGAATAATATAGACAGTAACATATTTAAAGGGTGTTAAACATGCTTATCTCAAATACACAGAACAAATTAATAATGATAAAATATTATAGGATATGAAAACACATTTCCAATTTGGATGCATTATAATACCATTTGGAGAGGGGGGGAGGGGAGAGAGAGATTGAGATAGAGAGGTGTTCATATGTATATGTGTGTGTGTAAGGTATATATTAGGCCAGCATGACATGTGATTTTTTTAATATAACTTCCATTAACACAAACAAAAACATAAACACATACTTATTTTTAAATGCATAAAATACACATACAGATAATGAAAAAGACACAAAGGTAACTAAATTAACTAACAAAACACACTAACACAAATTAGACTAAACTGAAACCAACTAATGACTTCCTTCCCTCTTGACTAATTATTCTACTAGTAAAGTCCTTCCATTAAGTGATATTATAATCAAGCTTCTACTTTAAATCAAAACCATACTATTTTTTTAAAAAAGAACAACACCAAAGTTGATATATATCACTTGCTTTGCTGCAAAAAGCTAATAAACAATCTTTCTTTTTAAAAAGTAATCAAACATTTTTCGTTAACATTGTCAATTTATCCATTTCAGCTAAGTCAGAAATCTTTGTCAGCCAGACTTCCTGTGTTGGAATTGATACATCTCTCCATTTCTAAGCATGCAAAAGTCTTGCAGGCATAATCAAAAATTGTAATGTTCTCCCATTCTCTAGGTCTTCTTCCATCATCCCAAGTAAATAAACTTCTGGTTCCATCTGAAACCTAACTTTAAAAATGTTCTCTTATGGATTTGAGCCCAATATTTCTGGATTTTATCACAAGTGAAACAATGACTAAGTTTTCCACTCATATTTCCAACATTTGTTTGAATAATTTTTATACATTTTATATGGTCAAGTACCATCTGATGATGGAATAAATTTGAAGATGACACAAATTAGGAGGGGTAGCAAATATCCCAGAGGACAGGATTCAGAATTCAAAATAACCTTAACAGATTGGAAAGCTGGGCCAAAACTAACCAACAAAACCAACTAACCAACAAAACTAACAACAGGGAGAAATGTAAGGTACTACACTTAGGCAGAAAAAAATGAAATGCAGAGATATAGGATGGGTGACACATGCTTTGACAACAGTGCATGTGAAAAGGATCTAGGAATCTTAGTAGACCACAAGCTGAACATGATTCAACAGTGTGATATGGCAACAATAAATAAATAAATAAATAAATAAATAAAATGCTAATGTGATCCAGGGCTGCATCAATAGTATAGTGTCAAGATTGAGGGAAGTAATAGTACCACTTTATTCTGCTTTGGTCAGACCTCACCTGGAATAATGTGTCCAATTCTGGGCACCACAATCCAAGAAGAGTGATCTTTTTTTCACTTCTCTTCAATGGAACCAGGACTCATGGCTTACAAAATTAAACCAGATGCTGGGGGAGGAGATACAAACAACCATAGGTAAAAACATGAAGAAAGTTATTGCTGAAGGGACTGCCCAACTTACTGGTTGGCATCCTTGCAGTCCAGGGTGGGAGTGGAGCACCTGGGTGCTTCCTGGCATGGAGTCCCTTGGTTTCCTTTTCCCCAGGGTTCTTTGAGGCTTTGCCCAGAGGAGAGGAGAGGACTACCAGCCAATGAATTTAAAGCATGGTTTGAAGTCATTTTCTGGTAGGTGTGGGCAGAGTGAGCTGCTTGGAGTTATCACTTTAGTCAGGTGGATGGGTATTCGAACTCCAGCATGCTTGCATGCCAACAAAGCTTCATTGAGTGTTGTCCCTCCCACCTCCCTCTGTTTTATCTGGTATCTTGTGGTGAATGCGGTTTTGTGGAACATGTTGCCATCTATGTATTGTCACAACTTTTGAGGGTAGTTGGCATGGGCCCTGGATCTAGGATACTGAGTATCAGCGTCTTCCTGGCATTGGTATGTATTAGGGTCCCCTTAAGGGACTTGGGGCATGGGGGAAATGTCCAGTCTTGCCCAACTCTTTTCCAGCATCCCCAGGTGACAGGGGACCATGCTGGGGCACCCGCCCAGGTGGATCCTCTCCTGTCATCCCAAAAGTTCTGGCAGAAGACCAGAGGATTGTGCTCATAGATCAACAGGTGGGTTGTTCGATGCCTGAATCCAGAGCCATGTGGGTGCCAACCCTATCTACAGTTGTAATCAATAAAGTTGTGGCCTATTTTTTCTACTCTATGATATGATTTGTGTATATATGTTATTTCATGTGGATATGGAAATGAACTTTCTATAAACTGAAAACCATTAAAAAGATAAGCATTAAAAAACAAAACAGTAGAACAGCATACTATCGAGACACTGAAAGGTTTGCACCTACTGATCAGTCTTTGCAGAGAAAGATCACTCCAGAAAAAGGTTTTCCAAAAAAAAAAAAAAAAAAAAAGTATCTGTAAGAATACAAACATGTCTCTGAGGACGTTACAGAGGTTTCCAGTAAGTGAGTTATCATTAGTTAGGTTTAATGCACTGTGTGTTGCAATTAAACAGCTGGAACTCATAAAAACAAAACTTCATTTTTTTTAAAAAAAGTTAAGTGCTTAATCTTTGTAAGCAAATTTCATCCAAGTGGTAAATTTCAATCTGATAGACAAGAGATTTGAAGAGACCTGTTGTGTTAAAACCTTTAATCTTGTAATCCTCAGTCCGAAATAAAAAGGTCAGGACTACCTATACTATAATAAAAATGTTTCACTTTGATTTTTTTTTTCTTTTAGCAGCAGGGCTTATGTTAAGCTCTTTTTGCTTATTACTGAACAACATTTGACCTGAAAAGCCCTTAGGCATCTATATGGTATTTATATGGTCCTATTGAGAAATATATGAATACAGAGGTAAGTTTCAGCAATTGAGGGAATATTAAAATGTTATTATTCAAATAATTAATTAAATGTTCCAAAAATGGTTAAAAATGTTTTTCAGGTGTCAAGAAATCCTGATGGGAAGAATCTTTTTGACTGATGAGAATCCTCACAGTTCGGGACTTATTCTATGCAAAATTTATACATGGTCGTTTTGTGGAGAAATACTATTACCTGCAAAGAAACTGCTGTTTTCTGAACAAAAAAATTGCCACATCAGTTATGTACCGAATGCTCAAACTGCTAATACTCTTCAAAAACTTCACACTTTTCAAAGCCTTTCATTACAGAAAAAAAGGAAATAGCTTAAATTACCCCTTTCTTCCTTTAAGAAGAAAATTTGTGAAGAACTACACAAGGGTTAGGAATGTCTCATTTATGAAAACACAGGTATGGATTTCTTTCCCTAACTTTTTTTTTTTTTTTTTTTTTTTGCCCTTCCCATTCTGCCTTCATTTTGAAGAAAATTGGTTACTTCTGAAGGTGTTTGCCTTGCACAAAGTTACATGTTTGCTCATCTTCTCCTGTCAGTTAGGATTAGGGCTTTTTTAAAAAACATTTTAAAAAAAATGTTTATTTGTTTTGAACTGTTCACTGCACTTTTATTGTATTTATGCTGCTTTATTATGCTGCAACCCCCTTGGCAGCATTTTGCTGAAAGGCAATTTATATGCTCAAGAAACAAACAGATAAACAAATAATTTAACAGACATTCTTTCTATTTAGATTTTCAATGAAGACTTAAGTCTCACAGCAATACTTAACACTCACTACCATTTCCCACAAACAAACTTACTACACCCACCCAAATCAATTGATTGTAGTATTTCAAGGATTCCCCCGCCCCACTATTATTTGTATTCAGCTTTTAATCAAGCAGAAATCTTTTTTCTCTTTTATAGGCATTTTGATGGATTAAGAGCTTCATAGTGAAGGACAACATGATCTTTCTGTTTTGTTACTTATAGTAACTGGACTGAATGAATCATGTTATATGTCACAAGAGTGAGGTTTACTGCCTAGCAATTGGTCTGATTTTGCAAAGCAACATGAGCAAGGAGTACAAAAAATAAAAAGGTTTGTTTCTGCAGCATAAATAGGTACACACTTCAAGACAAAAGTCAAAGTAAGACAAGGGGACCTTTCAGAACCCATTTTATACACGCTTTTTACAGGTTGTTTTTCATGTAAGCATTCAGAAGAACATTAACAGGTAGTTCAAAGCAACATCTGCATTTTAAAACATTTCCAAACAGCTCTGGAGATGACTCTCTTTGTCCTGAACAGTTTATAATAGTAGATAACATGGTTGCAGTGTGTGCAAATGTCTCTGGCTTTTCTTCGCAAACGAAGATTCAGGAAGGACTCATCCCGCGCTTTCTGCAAGCGCGCTGATGACTAAAAAGGCCAATCCGAGATAAACAATTCCGGTTGCAAAAAGCACAGCAGAAGGTCTCCTTGGGTGATGTTTTTGGGTTGTGATTCTTTCTGCGTTGTCGTTTCTCTTCAAGACTTGTTCGTCGTGAGTTCTCAAATAAGGCTGCAGCATTGTGGATAGTGCGTCTCCATGCCTCCCGATGTGAGGCCAGGGCGGACCACTGTTGGTGATCAATTTGGCCAAGCCTGAGATGTTGTTTCAGGGAGTCTTTGTATCGCTTTTTTGGAGCGCCCCTCTTACGCTGACCCGTGGCGAGTTCACCGTAGAGTAGTATTTTTGGGAGGCGATGGTCCTCCATCCTAGAAACGTGCCCTGCCCAGCGCAGCTGTGTTCTCAATGTAATCCACAGGAATTTAAGGTTGTTTACACAGAGAGCCTGTGACTTTAAACAGGAATGCAATTAACAGTTGCAAATCAAACAGGAAACTCCTTTTCTCACCTGTGTGTTAAATCAGAGGATGGAGTCAGAGGGGCTAGGGGAGAAGGATAATCTGTAGCCTGTGTGACCCGCTCACTTACAGGGGATGGAGTTTTAGGTTTCTGAATGCAGTATGAGAACAGGAAATTGTCAAGCTAAAGTGGAGCTTTCTTTATTTTTATCACATTATACATTTATATATAAATGCCCTGGTGGTGCAGTGGTTAAATGCCAGTACTGCAAGTCACCACGTTGCAAGTTCAATTCCAGCGGGCTCCAAGGTTCACTCAGCCTTCCATCCTTTCGTAGGTCGGTAAATTGAGTACCCAGCTTGTGGGGGCAATTAGCTAACACACATTGGAAACTGCTTAATGCAGTGTAGATGTGTAAATAGCTATTGCTTAAAACAATTTGTAATTTTATTATTTTTTTATTTTTATTTATTTATTTATACCCCGCTCTTCAGCCAGAAGGCTATCAGAGCGGCTTACAAATTATTTTAAGCAACAGCAATTTACACATCTACACTACATTAAGCAGTTCTGTAAGCCGCTCTGATAGCCTTGTGGCTGAAGAGCGGGGTATAAATAAATAAATAAAAAATAAAAAAAATATTACCCAGCACCGAGTAATGATTTTGAACTAATCATAGACAATGACTATTCAGCTAGGAATAAGGGATGCTCTCAATTCTTAGGTTGAGCTAACTGGACATTATTAAAAAACTGAGATGTAAATTTGAATTATAGACAATATGTATATTGTATGATGCAATGGCCAACACATATGTGTGGCTCTCCAGATGTTGTTAGAATGAAGCTCACATAAGCTCCAGCCAGCTCCAGGGATGATGGGAGGTGCAGTTCATTTTCCCCCAGCATGGTCCAATAACTAACTTATTACAGCACTCAAAGATTCCAGAATCAATATAACAAATTGTAATAATTCTTTGGCTATTTGCTGCATTTATCTTTCCATACTTGTGTCTCACTTCATTTTTCCTTAAAACTAATGTGACTATTTTAAAAATAACCTTGTTTTCTTTAAAACAAAAATAATTTAGTAAAACCCACTATAAACTATTATAAACAATACTCAAAATAACAACTATTAATGTTCTAACAGGATAGTTCTCATTGTACAAACTATGTGGAGAAAAGCAGGAAAAGTCCAGTTGGTGGAGGGCACTAGAGTAGTCTTTACTTCCCTCTCTGTTTTGGGATCCTTCCCGTGGGCATTGTTTAAGAAGACTGCATATCCTTAGACTTATATATGGGGAACATTTTGATCTGGTCCAGGAAATTGACCTAATTCACTTCAAAATGCAAATTACTGTTGCCTGAAGAGGTGGGAGTGCTTTAGAGCTCCAGTCATGATATTAATATTTGGGGAAATTGTTATTAGATCAAATGGAATGCTGGAAGAAGCGGGTAGCTTTGGGATCTTTTCACCTATGTATACCAGTACTAACTGCAGAGAACTCCAATTTAGTGAAATAAAATGGCTTTTATTGGAAAATAATGCACAACATGTGCTCACACGAACCACACAAGACTATTGAAGCATTAAGGTGAAAAGGCTGGAAAGAGGAATAGGTTCAGTAAATAGAGCAAAAGTTACCAGTCTTGAAAAGTGGCAAAGTACTCAGACAGAAGGCTGAGGGTAGCGCTGAAAGTCTGAACTTGGGGGGGGGAGGTGCACCAACTGAGAGAGTGACTGGGTATCATCCACGGTACACTTTGCTATTGTTTGGGCTGGGATAATTATAACCCATTTCATGGCTTGTATTTTGGCCCATGAGAGGAAAAAAGGAGAATGAAACTCCACTGATTGTCCTAGATAGCTGGGAGATAAGAATTGATTGGTTTATGACAACTTCACATTGTAGGACAGGTGATGATTCCACTGGATATTTCCTGGGAATTTGGATTATGTAGGTCACTTGATTCTTTAGGATGTGTGACTCACCATCAAGGGGCCTAAGAAGGAATTAGCACATACCTCCTCAAGGGTTTTGTTTGTTAAATTTTTTTGCTTAATCCTATATTGGGTATACTTACTATAATATTTCTAAGACACCTTCCAAGTTCCTTGTGATCTCCATCTGACTTCACTTTGGATCACTCTGGTCTACCTGACCTCTTCATAGAATCATAGAATCATAGAGATATTATAAGGATGAGGTAGTAGGGCATGGTAACATCACACTTTTTAAATATTACACATCTCTAAATGATGCACTTGCAGTTCTCAACCCAGAAATTATGTAATGCAATAGGATTTTTTCCTCTGTGTATCAAGAAACTTTATACATATCCCTCACAAATAAGGGGGACATTGCAGGAGTCCCTATGCTGAGATCATAAAAATAAATTATGCCAAATTTATTTACAACTGTGAAGTAATAAGGGGAAAACAGTGTTGGCTGGTGATTTAAAGCCTTGCTTATCTCATTCTCTCGCACAATAGTACTACCAGTTTTTTTTGTCTCTGCTGGGCAAGTTCACAATACCCTTTTCCTGGTGATTTTTCAATGATTTTGCACATTTCTGGGGGGAAAAAAATGAAGGATTTTTTGGTACAAAAACAAGTGAGCAAAATAAAATACCTTTGAACAAAACAATGCCACACACACACATACATAAAAAGGACCTTCACTGTTTTGTGGGGAAAAGTATTTTGGGGCAAGAACTTTTTTTGTAAAATCTCACTAAACTACACAATCTATTTATTTATTTGATCATTTATTTATGATGGAACATTTCAACATATCAACACACTCTTTTGATTCAGGATGAGAAATTTTTTGAATATTATTTTAAACCCTCAATAAGTCAATGGATGAATTACTTCCTCATTCAATCTTACCCTAAATCTCAGTTGTTTCATTTGACTTGTTCAGAGAGTGGTTGTTTGGAACAGATGGACAGTATGGGGATACTCCAAAAATTAATGCAAACAGGGTAGTCCTGTTCCTAGACCAGCATCTCATGTTGAACTCCAATGGAATGGCCTAATAGTACCCTGATTCTGCAAGTAAATGGTACACTTATAATTTTTAGTGGGCTTCTGTAGGCACAAGGAATTTGCATTTAAATATATATTAGGGAATGATGTGTCCCAAAGTGCATGTATTAAGGAATACTGCATATAAACTGGACATGTAAGGGAAATTGTATGATGGAAATAAATACAAGTTTTCATGCATTCTGAATGAGAAAAAAATTAAATTTGTGAAAACTGTACAAAACAGACTCATTTGTGAATACATGTGGAAAATGGAATGACTTTGAAACAGACTGATTCATTGCCAACAAGTTAGACTGTCACCAGATTCCAAAACAAGTATGATTGAGTTTGGGGTCAGTTACATGGCAGAATAAAGTGCACAAAATTCCAGCTTACTGTCCTTTCACACGAGCGCTGCATAGTTAATATGATTTATTGCAAAATTGGGTGATCCGGTGTGTTTTCACCTTTCTAAGTTCACACAGACAAAGGGGGGGAGCATGGCCTCCAGATAAGCTTCATTTGAGGCTCATTTCTTGCAAGTCCACTCCTTCAGTACAACCAATCACAGCTCAGTTCTGCTGTTGTTGTTTCAGGAAGACTGCTGTTAGCTTCCACAGCTGTATCCAAAATGGTAGTTCACACAATCGATAGTGTGCTAAGTCGGGGAAAATAGTGAAAGCTGATACTGCATGACTTATGGGGGGTTTTGCCCCCTTCCTTCTGAATATGGTGACTATGATCCAAAAGATGTGGGAACTATTAGGATTCTTTGCAATTTCTTAGAGGATTTATTTTGCCGTGTAAGGGGCCCCTTTGTTGAAGGGAGGAAGGGGTATGAAATGTTAAGGAAACAGTTAAAAAGATTTTCCACATGAGAGAAAAAAGAAGTTAATAAAGTATACCCTCCCTGGGATGGGGTTGTTGGATGGGGATAATTATATTAAGGAAATAAAATGTATGTATATGTGAGATTAGTAAATAATTGTGTATAGGTTTTCCATGGGTTCCTCCCACGCCAGGCTGTGAGGCTGTGTTCTGGAAGAGTTTATTCCTGACAGTTCACCTACATCTGTGTCTGGCATCTTCAGAGAAAACTCTTCTCTGAATATGCCAGCCACAGATGGAGGTGAAACATCAGGAATAAACTCTTCCAGAACACGGCCTCACAGCTAAGGGCAAAAAACACAGAAAACCTATGGATGCTGGCCATGAAAGCCTTTGACTTCCAATTATGTATAGCCTTGTGATAGGTAATGTATAATCAGATGAATTTTAAAGTAATATATTCTATTAATAAACTCATACACATAAAAAAAAAATCCAAAACAAATGGGGAAAAGAAATGTCTCAGAAATTTTGTATGGATTCAGAAGTGTATGGATTTTTTAAAAAATCCTCCATCCCTAAGTTAATATTCACACAGTACTACTTATGCACTGTATCTCTTTTGTCATATTACTTTTCTCTCTGTAGCTATTTTCTTCCAGGTCTGTTAAAATGTCAACAAAAATATTACCTTGGCAGAGCTATACCCATTAATAAGACCTCTTATACTTAGATAGTGGTTTTTGCAGGAATACACAACATTGCAGGCATGAAATCACCATGTTGATTGAAACTACTGAAGCATGACTGGTTCATAAGGGTGTACATTTTCCCCATCACCTTCAGAAGCAGTTGATGATGATCTGCAGTCTGGTGGGAAAATATACAACATTATACTCCCAGCCCTGGTAGCCTGTGGCCTGAGCCGGGTGGGGTGCCTCATCCCACCATCCCAGGAAGGGATATTCTCCTCCCAGGAAGGGATATTCTCCTCCCATACCCACTTGAACAACAGACTACTAGTAGGTGCCACAACATTAAGTAGTAATCATAATAGAAAGATAACAGTTGAGGAAGCTTGCAATTGCCATTTGTGGAGCCTTTTGGGTAATCCATAATAATTATTTGTTAATTTATTCATTTTATTGTGATACCATGATTAGAGGGAAAGCATTGTCAGGTTCCTTGCAGTTCCAATGATCAAAATGCAATGTTTGCATATGAAGTTCATCCCATTTCCCAGTTATGTGATGTTCCAGTTATTGTGATATGCACAGTGCTGACATTCTGGCTCCCTGCCGTTGGGGCAGAGCCATTCAGACCGGGGAGCTGCCTTTGCTGCTGTGCTTGCGGCAAATGAGACCCCTAGCTGGTTGCAGGCAGTGTTGCCTGCAATGGGGATTGATGGGCGGGGCCAGAGGCTATATAGCCCTGCCACCCCTCAGCTCCTCCTCTTCATGCAGAGCATCAGCGGGTGATGCTACTCAGCAGGCAACGCTTTGGCTTTGTCCCGCTGCTGCTCCAGTTGGCTTGTGGCTGCGGCTGTGGCAGGCTGGGAGAGGGAATCCCCCCTTTGGCATTGCTGGCTGGCCAGGACTTCCCTCAGTGATCCTGGTGGTCACCAGGAATTGAAGGCAGGCTCTGCCTTTTTTCATCGTGCAGGCTTGGCCTGATCATCCCTGGCGACAGCTTGATTGGCAGGGAGTATTGAAGAGGGACTGGGATTAGCCTGGCTAATTGAGTGGGTGGTTTTTTCATTAGCAGCGCTGCTTCTTTTAGTGGCCTGCTGAAAGGTGGTAGTGAGCTTGCTAGGGCCTGCTTTATAACTGTATACCCCCCAATTCATCTTTTATTTGGGCGGGCCAACAGGGAGGGTGTCAACAGTTATTTTGACTACCCACAGTTTTGGCGGGCCACCAGGGGGTCAGTTATCAGCAGAGGTTGGCTCCTTGAAGCTTTTCTGGCAGGCCACCAGGGGGCCTCCTTTGTCAGTTAGGGTTATTCCTGCAGTTTAGCTCCCTGTAGTTCCTTGGGTGGGCCACCAGGGGGATACTGGTGTATTGTCCCTGGAAGCCATTTTAGGAACCTTCTTCTGCTGGGGCAGCCATTTTGTGCCATCTTTGAGTAGCACATTAAACCAGGATCGTTGCTACCATATATTGCTACAGTCTGTTTTGATATGTAATAGCATTTTGCCTGCCTGCTGTTTATTATAGCAATTCTGTTCAGTCATTGCTGATCATCATCATCATCATCACAATAATAATAACTGTTTCAGCATTAATGCAGGCAAGTATTATTCCACTTTTAATCCCGGTCTATGATTATGGCTTCCAAAAAAAGGAAAAGGGGGCTCAAAAGGTAAAGGGAAGGCTGTTAAGCAGCCTATGTCAGTTCCTGGGGGACATGATCCTCGTTCATCCGGTGATGACGCAGATCAGATCCCATGGCAAACAATTATGGCTAGGATTCAACACCTTGAGAAGCTTCAGGGTGACCAGGACGTAGATGCAATCAAACCTAGTCATTCTGGTAAGAAGAGGAAGATTGCTGATGAAATCCTTTCTTGTTTAGATGTGTTGGAGCAGAACATACACGTGGAGGGAGCCTTGGGGTCCAGGCATGTGGATGATTTGGCAGGTGCTAAGCGGCCTCCTGTCAATCCCTCTCAGCCGCCAACAAATGAGAGTGTGGTCCCAGGAGACTCAGGTGAGTCTGTTGAAGAGCCTTCTACTCCTTTTGCGGGTGTGAATTAGCCTTGGGGCTCTTGGGCTCTGCTTACACAAAACCCGACACACACTGTTTCAGGCACACAGCAGATGCAGGCCACTTGGCCTTTGAATCAGCAAACAATGAACTGGTCCCACCACACTGGTCCCCTTGGTTACCGTATGGGCCTGGATCACTGGGTAGCCCATTTGGGTTAGGCCAGGGTTTATCCTCCATGTCTCAAGGGACTGGTTACGATGCTGTAGCTTATTCTGCCATCCCGTTTGGCAAAATGTTCCTTCCTTTGGTTGACCATTTACTTCAATCCACTAGGGACAAGATAGTGAAAGGCGAATACGTGGATTTGTTTTCTCTACTCTACTCTATAGAGTGGAGAAAAAGGACAGATGAAATGGATGAGAAAGAAAAGGAAAAACTGAAGAAGAGAAAGGTTGAGAGGAACTGGACCAATTGGCTTTCCAGGCTTCTAATTTACGCAGAGGTGGTAGTTAAGGTGCATCCTCATCGTGTGGCAGCCCTGTTTCAATATTTAGATATCATTCACAGGGCATACGGTGATTTCACAGGTCCAGCATGGCTTCTGTATGATGAGGCCTTTCAGATGAGGGCTGCAATTTACCCTTCATTGAGATGGGGCATGATGCATCCTCAGTTGTGGATGCAGCTCATGACTCCTGTTCGCCCAATCCAAGGTGAACGGACACATAGTGGGCACTTGGTTAACTCATCTAGCACCCCTGTAGCTTGTTCCCGCACCAATATTTAGGCCACTAAACAGGTGTGTTGGGAATTTAGATCACATGGGGTTTGTGTTAGAAAACCCTGCAGGTAAGCCACGAGTGCTCCATTTGTGGAGGAGGGCATTCTTTTCAGAATTGCCCCAGGGGTAAACCGGCTGCTCGTGGAGGTAGGGGCAATCAAGGAGGGAAAGGTGGACCTTCCACAACTCACCCTCAAAAAGGGGCACAGCCCAATCAACAATGAGGTTTTGTGAAGATGGCTCAAGGTCTGCTCTGACAAAAAGGCAGCAGAATATTTACTTGATGGTTTCCAGTTTGGTTTTAGGATTCCTTTTCAAGGTGTTAGGCGGCCATTTTGGGCCTGTAATTTAAAATCAGTTTTAGGCATGGAGCATGTACTTCAGGAAAAAATTAGGAAAGAAGTTAACGAGGGTCAGGTTCTAGGTCCTTTTTCCAGTCCTCCGGTTCCCAATTTAAGAGTTTCACCTCTGGGTGTAGTGCCCAAAAAGGCCCCGGGGGAATTTAGACTCATCCACCATTTATCGTACCCTAGAGGGGATTCAGTGAATGACTCTATTCCTGAAGAGTTGTGTACTGTGAAGTATACAGCCTTTGATGTGGCCATCAGGGTGGTGTGACTGCACGGCTGGGGAGCTGAGTTGGCAAAATGTGATATTAAATCTGCTTTTCACCTTTTGGCAGTTCATCCGGACGACTTTGAATTGTTAGGTTTCCAGTTTCAAAGGCACTTTTACATGGACAGGGCTCTCCCCATGGGTTGTTCAGTTTCATGCAACACATTCAAAACCTTCAGCACCTTTTTGGAGTGGGCCTTGAAGCCTAGGACCAGTTTACAAGGTGTTGTTCACTATTTAGTTGATTTTTTGATGATAGGGCCTTATCAGTCTGGCCAGTGTGCAAATCTGTTGCATCAGTTTGAAGCTTTGGCAGGTGAACTGGGGGTCCCCTTTGCACTGGAAAAAAACAGAAGGGCCTGCCCAGGTGCTGACCTTTTTAGGTGTCGAAATTGACATAGTTAACCAGCAATGCAGGTTGTCTGCAATTAAAATTAATGATTTGAGACAGAATTACCCAGTTTTTAATGAGGCATAAAGCTACATTGCATGAATTTCAGGTCCTCATAGGACATTTGAACTTTGCGTGTAAGGTGATAGCTCCTGGTTGGGCTTTCCTTCGCCTACAATGTGACACTAATAAGGGTGTGTGCCACCCTTATTTTCTAATTCACATAACTAAGGATTTAAGGGTGGATTTGCTTGTCTGGCAACAGTTCTTGGATCAATTTAATGGTATATCTTTTTGACGTGAGGAACGCAAGCTAAAGGGTAATCTGCAGAAAGATTCGGATGTGGCTGGATCCACGGGGTTTGGGGTTTATTTTGGTGGTCGCTGGTACACTAGCAGGTGGCCTCCTGATTGGGCAGCCTCAAACATTGTGGCTGATTTGACATTTTTGGAATTCTTCCCAATCTTAGTGGTGACCACTATTTGGGCAGAGGAGTGGCCAATTCATCTGTGCACTTTTGGCGCGATAATATGGCAATTGTCCAAGTGATAAACTCTCTTACCTCAAAATCCTCTCAGGTGATGGTGCTTGTCAGGGCCTTTACTTTACAGTGTTTAAAGTTTAATAGTCTGTTTGTTGCTTGGCATGTGGTGGGCCTTGACAATGGCATTGCTGATGCTCTTTCCTGCATGCAGATGGAGTGCTTCAGAGAGCAGCACCTGAGGGCAATCCAATGTCAGAAAGCCTGTGGAGGTTTGGGAGGTTGAGCTCGTGAGGGCACTAGGTATGCCCATGGCACCTAGCACTAGGAAAGGATACACCAGGGCCTTGCATGAATTTTTTCAATTCAGGGTGCAATCAGGTTTCAAACAAGGTGTTCCTGTGCCTTTTGAACAACTTTTTCAGTTCCGCATTTTCCTATATCATAAGGGTTTATCCCCGCAATCTATTAAGATTCAACTCTCTGAGATTGCGTTTTGGCTTAAAGTCCAAGGGGTCCCTGACAGTACAGGGGATTTCCGCATTTTGAAAGCCCTGGAGGGATGGTCTAGAGAAAGGGGGCATAGGGCTGATGACAGGGTCCCGATTTCCCATGCTATTGTGAAGGGTTGGCTAAAGTTTGGTTAGGCATTTGTGATTCTCCATATGAGGTGCTGCTTTTTCATGCTGCGGCATTGACAGCCTTCTTTGGCGCTTTACGCATCGGCGAGCTTGTTCAGGCATCCAAGAAGGATGTTTCACATAGAGCTCTGGAATTTAGAGATGTTATTTTTGAGGGACACCAGGTTACTCTGACATTGCGTTTTTCCAAGATGGACCAGCACGGGAAGGGCAAGCAATGCCACTTGCTGCCTTGCAGTGACCAGGACTTATGTCAAGTTTGGGCTTTGCAACGATTTTTGGGGGCACGGGGGTCACGCCTTGCCAGCTTTTTGTACATGCTGATTTTTCCTCATTTACTAAATACCAATTTTGGACACTGATGTCTAAAACATTAGGTAAGTTGGACCTTCAAGGGGTTCATTTTGCTACCCACTCCTTTCGTATAGGAGCCACTTCTACAGCATTGGCAATGGGGATGCCAGCAACAGCAATCCAAATGATTGGCTGATGGAGATCCTCCTCCTATCGGCATTATGTGCATCCCCTCACCTACTAACCTGTTGTCTTCCTCTTTTGTTTTTCAGATTCTAGGCTGATGCTGGTGAGGAGATGGGTACTGATCTGTGGCCATAGTATGGTGTACTGGGCAGCCCGACAAGCCTGGCTGTGTCATTTTGGGCCTCACTTGAGTCTGGGGAAAAGGGCAACAGTTGAGTGGTTGGGAAAAGGGGTTTACGTTGGTGTGGCCTTTTGCCACTGCTTTTTGAGGAGTGCATGGGCCTCCACCTAAGGGTCTGATTCTGCACTTAGGAGGGAATGATTTGGGGCTGTTGAAGGGCAAGGCGCCTTCAGATGATCCATGACATATGGGTAATCAGGTTGCGGTGGCCTGAGGTTATCATCATGTGGTCTGCCATGCTGCCAAGGCTGCGCTGGAGAGGGGAAAGTGATCCCCATTCATTGGATAAAGCCCAGAGGGTAGCTAACCGGGAAATTAAGAATGCCATGCATAAAGGGTTGGGATATAATAATAATAATAAATTTTTATTTTTAACATGCCCCTCTGTTCGGCAACCCAGGGCGGCTTACAACAAGATTAAAACAACAGCATGTTAAAACAATCCTTCCCAACCCTAACCCTCCCACCCCTTAAAACTAAATTAAACTAATAGAGAATTAAAGCAAAGCTAAAATAAAATACAATATATGTATATATTTAAATACATACATACATAAATTTAAAAAATGACAATAGCGGCAAGGGGGTGGGTAAGCAATCAGCTCCACTTGAGCTGGGAAGTTATTCCAGGAAGGCCTGCCAGAAGAGATCCGTCTTTAGCGCCTTCTTGAAGCTATCAAGAGTAGTGATAAGACAGATCTTGTCCCGCAGGCCATTCCAAAGTCTAGGAGCCGGAGAAGAGAAGGCCCTCTAGGAAGTCTGCGACAGCCTAGTTTTCATAGGCTGCAGCAGGTTCCTACCAGAGGAACGAAGTGCATGGGGGGATCATATGGGATGAGGCGATCCTGGAGATAAGATTGACCCAAGCCATGTAGGGCTTTAAAGGTTAAAACCAATACCTTGTACTGTGCCCGGAAACTGATTGGCAGCCAGTGGAGAGATTTAAGCACAGGTGTTATATGCTCTCTCCTAGATGTACCCGTAATTAACCTGGCTGCCATATTTTGTACCAATTGAACTTTCCGGTACAAAAGGGTAGCCCCATGTAGAGTGCATTACAGTAATCCAGATGTGAGGTTACCGAAGCATGTACCACAGTTTCCAGATCCCTTGTATCCAGGTGAGGATGCAGCTGGCGTATCAGCCAAAGCTGATAACAGGTGCTCCTGACCGTCGCACTCACCTGATTAGTCATGTGAAGCAACGAATCTAGGAGTATCCCCAGACTGTGAACACAGTCCTTAGAGGAGAGTGTGACTCCATCCCGGACTGGAAGTTGTATTCCCAGACCTGGTTTTTGGCCTGTGACTGCCAGTACCTTTGTCTGGATTTAGTCTCAATCTGTTTTTCCTCATCCAATCCATTACCGCTCTAAGACAGTCATTGAGAGGAGAGACACCATCTGAAGTCTGAGCCGACAATCTGGTCATGGAGAAATATATCTGAGTGTCATCAGCGTACTGAGGACACCAAGCTCCATGCCTCCGGATGATCTCTCCCAGCGGCTTCATATAAATGTTAAATAGCATCGGGGACAGGATGGCACCCTGAGGGACACCACAATTAAGTTCAGTTCTGGAAGAGCAACTGTCCCTGAGCCTCACTCTCTGGGATCTGCCCAAGAGAAAGGAATGGAACCAGAGCAGAGCAGTGACGCCAATTCCTAACTCTCTCAGGTGATCCAAGAGGATGGAATGATCTATAGTGTCAAAGGCCACTGAGAGGTCCAAGAGCACCAGCAGGGTCACACTACCCTTGTCGATGCTCATGCGGAGGTCGTTGGTTAGAGCAACCATGGCAGTCTCAACTCCATATCCTGTCCTGAAGCCAGTTTGAAATGGATCAAGATAATTGGTTTCATCCAAGACGGCTTGTAGTTGGGAACCAACTACCCTCTCGATCACCTTGCTTAAAAAAGATAGCAAGGATACTGGTCTGTAATTGTTCCTGTCCAGGGGGTCCAGGGAACGTTTTTTCAGGAGTGGCTTAACCGCCGCCTCCTTTAAAAAGATGGTATGATACTTTCCCTGAAGGATGCACTGATTGTGTCCCGTAGGAATACTCTCAATGCGCCCCCCCGGACGACCAGCCAAGATGGACAGGGATCAAGGGGGCAAGTCATCTTCCTCACTCTTCCAAGGATATAATGTCTGGATCTGCCACATCCTGGCATTATGTCCAAGAGGCCCTAGCTCTACATACTGACGGGGTACATCTTTCAGATGCTGGAAATTCGATATTCTTGAGTGATATTCAGCGGGGTTGAGGGACCTTTTGGACGAGATGATGGGGGAAAGGGACTAACAGGATGCTTGCCCCTTGTGGTGGCGGGGAAGGGGGAGGTGTTGCTTCAGTGGGCACCTTGGCACCAATTTTTGGTGAAGATAGGGTCTCTGGAAGGGCCACTTCAGGTCATTGGGCCTAAGGGGACAGAAGGAGACCTGCCTTGATGTTGGCCTAAAAGATAATCCTTCACCCCAATCTGTGGGGATTGGGTGAGGGACTTTTGGGTTCACCTTCCAGATGCGGGCCGGCTGGAGAGCAACCCCAGGCAACTGGGATTCCTCTCCAGGACCCAGGTGTTCACCAGGGAAGGCTGAGGGGTATGGTCTAGCATAGACCTACTGCCTCAGCTGGTCCATCACCAGGTTGCCTCCCCCTGCTGAATATCTTAGAGGGAATTTAAATAGGTTGATTAAATAAAATACTTTATTTTTAACCCATTTCATGTATGTGGTCTCTATTTCTGCAATCGGCCAGCAATCTGGCTCCCTGTCGTTGGGGCAGAACCGTTCAGACCGGGGAGCCACCTTTGCCACCATGCTTGTGGCAAATGAGACCCTTAGCTGGTTGCAGGCAGTGTTGCCTGCAATGGGGGTTGATGGGTGGGGCCAGAGGCTATATAGCCCTGCCGCCCCTCAGCTCCTCCTCTTCAGTTGAAGTGATCATCAACCCACCCTCCTGCCACTTGAATAGTATGATAACTTGTTGCTTCAGAGCCGGGTAGGAATTCTCCCCCTTTTTTCCCGTTTTTTTCCCCGCCTACACCACACTAGGATGGCGGCATTTGGGAAATTGGCGTGGGTGGTGTCTAAATAGGTTAATCCCATTTGCTTTGGTGGGGAAGGGGGAGCAGTTGCTTCAGTGGGCACCTTGGCACCAATTTTTGGTGAAGGTAGGGTCTCTGGAAGGGCCACTTCAGGTCGTGGGGCCTAAGGGGACAGAAGGAGACCCACCTTGAGGTTGGCCTAAAGGATAATCCTTCACCCCAATCTGTGGGGATTGGGTGAGGGACTTTTGGGTTCACCTTCCATATGTGGGCCGGCTGGGGAGCAACCCCAGGCAACTGGGGTTCCTCTCCAGGACCCAGGTGTTCGCCAGGGAAGGCTGAGGGGTATGGTCTAGCATAGACCTACTGCCTCAGCTGGTCCCTCACCAGGTTGCCTCCCCCTGCTGAATATCTTAGAGGGAATTTAAATAGGTTGATTAAATAAAATACTTTATTTTTAACCCATTTCATGTATGTGGTCTCTATTTCCGCAATCGGCCAGCAATCTGGCTCCCCGCCGTTGGGGCAGAGCCGTTCAGACCAGGGAGCCACCTTTGTCACCATGCTTGTGGCAAATGAGACCCTTAGCTGGTTGCAGGCAGTGTTGCCTGTGATGGGGGTTGATGGGTGGGGCCAGAGGCTATATAGCCCTGCCGCCCCTCAGCTCCTCCTCTTCAGTTGAAGCGATCAAATTAAATAGGTTGATTAAATAAAATATTTTATTTTTACCCCATCTCATGTGTGTGGTCTCTTTGTTTCCTCAATAGGCCGGCAATAGTCAGAGGTTAAGTCAAGATGAATAAATGGGAATTGAAATTGCCACAAGGAGCCAAGTCAGCTGAAGTAGGGTGTAGATCACTATCAGGGGGAAAAAATCATCTTAAATGAGAAAATATGTTCAAGGGAAACTAATACACATTTTTCAGAGGTGCATAGGAAGCATATTTTCCACACTGGTTTTCCCCACCCCACCCCCATCCTTCCCTCATATGCACTACAACCTTGTTTGGGGCAGTAAAGTTCCATCAGTCTGACAGCTCATAAATTTCACCATTTCACATGGCAAAGTGATGGAACACAGTGCTGTCTTCAGGCTTACAAACAGTGACATCCTATTCTGTACTTCTCTGTTCAACAGGCTTTGTTCCAACTGTTTAGTGTACACTGCTATGTCAGCTACTTTGTAAAATCAAAGAACAGCAACATCTACTTTCCCTTTGTTCAGCTACTGTTACACCAATGCAGAGCAATGCACGTCGATTGCTATTTTGAGAGGGTGGAGATGGTAGATTTTGTTCTGGAATGGCTTCTCAACAAACTAATGGAGATTTGCTGGAGATCTGGTAAAATATATTTCCAGTTTTTTTATTATAAGTTATGCCCATATACTTAAGATTTGGCTAGAATCAGAAGTCAAGAAAAACCAAACATTTTTTTAAAAAATGAGATTTATTTATGAACAACAATGGCAAATCCCACAAAGTGTAACAAAACTTTTAATGTGTAATCTGATAAGCTTCAAAGGTCTGGTATTCTCAAGTGCTTATTATGCAGATAACTGTAATTTGTGTGAAATTTAGTTTAAAGAAACTGAAAGCCAATGACATTTAGTCCCCCCCACACCATTTCATAAGGTCTTTCAGCTTCTCTTTCAAATCAAAATAAACAACTTTTTTGCATAATGCTATGAACACTGAGAATTGTATCAGAGTAATTGTGTGAATTTATCTCTCATCATACTGAAACCAAGTGGTTATTAATATACTTCCTCACTGAATGCAGAAAAGGAATTGACAAATGAAAATCTTCAGAACTGTAATATAACTTTTTTGATAACAGTGGCTTACAATAGTTCCCTACAATGACATGCTACCAGAGAGCTAGAGTAGTTAGGGGTAGGGGTGCAGAGTTCAAAACTGAGAGACAGTGATTGGACCAAAATTAATCACAATGGACATACTATGTGAACTCAAGTTTCAGTCATCAGAGATATTCAATAAATATATTTGTGTTGAGGGAGAGGATATATACACAGATTTTACGCAGCTACTCAACTGACACCGTCACCATTGTATCACCCATTTTATTTGTATGCTGTTTACCTGCACAATATGTTTTAATTGGCTCACAACACAAAAATAGCAGCATGTGTGTGTGAGTGTGTGTGTGCACATGGACATGTGTGTAACAATATTCACATTTTTTCCATCCTAGATGAGAAGGTCTATTTCAGCACAATACCCCATCCAAAAAGTGAAAAGTGGGCTTTTTTTTTCTTTGCAGTTTAGAACATTTTTTGACCGGGGGGGGGGAATTATGTGAAAAACCTTCAATATCTTTGCACAACTAACATGATCATTGTTATACATTTTACATTAAAGATACTGTTTTCTCCACAACATTATTTTCATTTCTAAAAATCCAAGTTTTTAACACAAAAATACTTTGTGCAAAAAAAAATTTCTCCAGAAAGTCCCAACATTCAAAAGGTCATTAAAAAATGAACACAAACTTGTGCAGTCTAGCCTAGTGATGAGAAAGCTCTTGAAATGCTTTGTTCTTCTATGCATGATTGGAATAAGTAAAGGTTTACATCTCTAACAACAACCTTCAAAATTTATTTCTCTAAATATTAATGCTATATCTTTTCAAATACATTACAAAATAAGGAACATGCATGTGAAGCGGTGTGCTTGAAGGAATGGATGAGAAGCAGCCAATCCCAGCACACAATGTTGTGATGGGAGTGGCCTCTGCAAGGGAGAGTCTGAGAGAATGACAGTTGAGTTGGGAGTGAACTGTGATGAGGCAAGATGATATGGGTAAGATGAGAGATACTAGGGGGGGAAAGTGGATGATTTGAGTGGCAGTATGGTCTGTCGCTAATTGAAAGAACCATTGTTAATATATCATTATTAAACAGTCCAGGAAGTTGATAACACATTGTTATAATAAATGAACTAAACTCTTTTATTAACTGTTACACTGATTCATATTCTCTATATAAAACTCTTGGGTATGCACAATGGCCTTAGGTATGTAGGTATGTTGCCTCCTGGGTATGTACAATGGGCTTAGGTACGTTGCCTCATTCAGTGGGCTGATTAGCCACTCTTGTCACTTCCTCAGCCAATCACCATCCACATGCAAATCACCACCCACATACAAATTCCCTCTCCACCTCACAATCCACTCCTGCCACTCATGACCATATCTGCATACTGGGAGCAAACAAACAATGTGCTACAGTGTTGGCTATAGTTAGTAAGGCTTTAGATCTTTCCAGTTCACCAACGTCTCATGGCCGCACAATTCCCACTTATGATTTGCTTCTGCAATGAGACCCAAGCTGTCAACTAGTGGCAGTGGCAGGATTCTACTGCTGCCCCTGTGACAGGCCCCAGGAAGTCAACTGGTGATGGTGATGGCAGCAGGCTGCCGCTGTTGCCATTGTGACCACACCCAGGCAGTCAACTGGCAGTGATGGCAGTTGCACAATGCCACTGCTTCTTCTGCAACAGGACCCAGGCAGTCAACTGGCAGCAGTGGGGGGAAGTCACTGCCGCTGCTGCAACAGAACCCAGGCAGTCAACTGGTAGCGGCAGCAGGATGCGCCCGCTGCTGCTGCAACAGAGCTCAGGCAACAGGGCATGAGCTCTACTAGGTGTTTTGGGGGGAGTTTTCTAATGGTGTGTGGTATGCCGGGTCCAGCTAGTAGGATTTCTTTCCCTTAGAAAAGTGGTGGCCACACTATCAAAAAGGTTGCACACTATTAGACGAATGTGTCCACTAAGAGGGTTACCTGAAGACTCAGGCCCCAATCTATAATAATAGGCAGCCACAGCTGAGAACTGTGGGGCCAGCCTGGTGAAGCCAATGTCAGAATCCATGTTTAAAACACAATTCCAATTTATATTATTGATCACTAATGCATAAATAAGAACCAAATAACCTAGTCCTTTCCAGTGGAACCAGTCAGTTATTATGAACCACTTCCCAAGATTTGCCAAGTGGAAAGAGAACAAAAAAATTAAATGAAAATGACACTGCTCAACTACAAAGGGTGCAATTTCAGTAGTTTTTATCTTATACATTATTTATATCAGTTATTTTATATCCACTTTTGCACTAACCTCCTCCCTACATTTTCATTGTGGGAGAATGACAATGAAGCCAGGAACTGGAGTACCAAGATTATTCATTTTTAAACTTTTCAGTAACATGTTTGGGCTGACTCAGATGCTGAGGGTGTGCCCTAATGAAGTATTGAATATATTATTTCAATTTTGCTGCATCTTTAGTATCCCAGTGTTTGGTAAGGTGTCCACATGTGTTTCCTCTAAATATCATATGTGTCCATAATCATGATTAGAGATTAAGAGTAAACAGTTTCCAATGAACAGTTACTTGTAATTAATTCCTTTCCCAGTGGCCATTGTTTAACTATGACCTCCTGACAGAAGTAAAGGAAAAGGCATTGGTATTTCTTTCTGTAATATTCAAATTCAGGATTTCTTTTTCTTAAAAATAACAGAAAATGCACCACATTTTTGCCTAGGAAAGTTTCATTGTAGGGGGGAGGAGCCAAGCTTCCATGGCATAGGAAGATTTCTCCAGAATGGGTGCTCAAGGTAATGGAATTAAATGAATAATTTCCCCTCAAAAAGGCATGAGGAGAGCTTTGAGGGAAGATTTATGGCTGTGAATCACTAAGGAATGTTAATGGAAGAGAAAACTGCAGTTCAAAGAAGCCTGAAGTAAACAAATAGTTACTTTCGGTTTTGCCCAATAGTGGAGCTGCCTAACCAAAAAGAACATTTTGCTAATAAATCACTAAGGTTGGAGGAAGCAGCGAACAATTGTAGGCAAATGAAAAGGATGATTTAACAGAAGAAGGAATAATTGATCTAACTGGAGAATAAGTGGAAAGATTTTAAAAAATAATAAGTGGTGGAGGAAGGAGGGGCCATACACAGAAGGAGAGGAACAAAAGTTTGGAGTGTTCTGATTTTCTTATGTCTAAAAAAAGAAGAAATATTGCAGGAAAAAATTGTTTGAGGCCACAAACATCAGATAAGCCATTGGATAGGTCTCACAAGAGGTTGGAAAGGATTTGTTTGGAAACACAGAATAATAAGGGTGAACCAGAAGAGCTAAGTATGGAAAAGGGAACAAGCCCCCAAACAAGCCCCCAAAAGAGTGATCTTTCAAGTGCCTCTGCCCCTGATCCTCTATCCCCAAGGGGGAGGGAAAGAAGGGGAGAAAGCACAGAGGATATTAAAACTCATATGGATTCTCTCTTTACAAAAATGATGACAGAATTTAGAGAAGAAAAAAAGAGAATGTTTTCAGAATTGCAAGTATAAGAGAAGAAATGCAGAAGGAGAGGAAAAGATCTGAAGAAAGATTTGTGGAAATGAGTACAAAAATACAAGGAATACAAGGAGATATTCTTAATATAGTAAAAGAGAACAAAGAAATAATCAAAATCCAAACATTTCAAAGCAGCCAGATCCAGGATAATATGAAGAAAATCACGGATATGGGGAAAAAATGATATACATGCAAGATTTTCAACACAGGAATAACTTTAGAATAAGGTTCCTGCCAGAATCTGTGGGGAAAGATCAAGGATCTAATCTGAAATCTGAAGTGTTGAAATGGCTACAGCAAGTGACCCCAACCGTGAAATGAAGGGATGAAGACATTGAGCGGATCCATAGAGAATTGACAGGAAGGAGAAGTATGTTGCCAAGAGATGTTATTGTTAGAGTTATTAACTACAATAACAAGGAGGAATTGATGAGAACAGTCAAGAAATACCCAGAGAGATTGAAGTATGGAGATGTAAGGGTGGAAATATATAATGACTATTGTCCACAAACAGTAATTTGGAGAAAATCGATGAAGCCTTGTATTGCTACTCTTTTGAAAGCTGGTATAAAATATGCTTGGGGATACCCAGTGTTTTTGAAATTTGAATGGGCAGGAAAAAGATATAGAATGGAAACGCCAGAAGATAGACTGCGATTGTTGGAGGAGTTGGGAGTATATAAGGAGTATGGAGCAGATGGAGGAGCGGACAGCGGAGGAGGAAAAGTTTAGACAGATGAAGAAAGCTGAAGGAAGAAGGAAAAAAATTACAGGGGAAAAAGAGGGGAAATGTTTTTATTTTTTATTTTTATGAGCCCTCGGGGGGAGGGAGTTGTTCTGGGCCAGTGGATGATCTCCTCGCCACTCCTCACCTGGAAGACCTGGGGGGGTCATGAGCAAGGCAATTTGCCTTGGGAAGACAAGGTGGGGAGATAAAGAAGGGAAAGGGGGGAGGGGGAGGGAATGGGGGAAAAATGGGAAAGAGTGGGTATGGGGAAGGGAGGTCACTTTTTGGAGCCAGAAGAAATTATAGAAAATGTAATAAGGGATCTAATGGTTAACAAATTAAATATATCAACCTTAAATGTTCATGGCCTTGGCATGGTAATAAAATGAAAAAGGATTTAAGCACTATTGAAGAAGGATCAAGCAGATATAATATTTTTGCAAGAGACACATCAAAAAAGGGAAGGAGTAAATGAATTGAAATTGAATTGGGTAAGAGTTTATGAAAAAGCATACGGGAATTCAAAAGCTAGAGGGGTAGCAAAAAATGTAATTTTGTTATTAAAAAGGTGAAAAAAATATGAAAATGGTAGATATGATAATACAAGGTGAAATGGGAAAAGATAAATGTGTTCTAATGAATGTATATGCTCCAAATGAAAAACAAGAGGAATTTTATGAGAAGGTATTTAAAGAAATGGAGAATATGCAAGAATAACATATTGTTGTAGCAGGAGATTTTTATATGCAAATGGAAAGAATAAAAGATAAATCAAATTATTCATTAAGGGATAAATATGATAATATTACAAATTTAAATAAAATAATAAAAAGAAATGGTTGAAAGATGTGTGGAGACTGGTAAAGGGAGATGAAAGGAAATATACATACTTTTCAATGGTACATAAGAGTTATTCAAGAATTGATTATATTTTTGTATCAAAGAATTTGATTGATAAAATCATAAATTCAGAGATAGAAAATATAAAAGTAACAGACCATGCCTTGGTCAATGTGGAGATTATAATGAAGAGAGATTATGAACAGGTGAAAAGTTGGAGGTTGAATACAAAGTTTTTAAATTATAGAGAAATAGAAAAAAATGAGCATGAATGGCAAGAATTGTGGGAATTAAATGATAAAGAAGTATCAAAAGGAATTTTGTGGGATACTATGAAAGCTGTGACAAGGGGGATATGCATAAAAGAAACCTTTAAGTTAAAAAAAAGGCAAGAAGAAAGAAAAGGGAAATTAGAAAGGGAAATAGAATTATTGGAAAATAAATATATATTAAATGAGGAAAAACAAACTTATATTGAGTTATGAGCAAAGAGGGAGGAATTGGATAAAATGGAAGTAGATGAAGTACAGGAAAATTTAATTTATTTAAGAAGGGAATATTTTGAATTTAGTAATAAAAATTCAAAAATGTTGGCTAGATCCACACAGAAGAAGAAAATGGAAAATATGATAAATGGGATTAGAGATAAAACAGGTAAAATGTGTAGAACAATGAAGGAAAACCTAACAATTTTTGAGGAATTTTATAAAGACCTGTACCAGTCAGGGAATAAATCAGTGGAACAAATAGAAAAATATGTAGGGGAAAATTGGAAGATTAAAATAGAAGAGGAAGATAGGGATTTATTAGAAAAACCAATTACGAAAATGGAAGTAGAGGAAGCAATAAACAATTTAAAAAGCGGGAAAGCTCCAGGAATGGATGGGTTAGGACCAGATTATTATAAAGTATTTAAAAAGAAGCTGATACCTAAATTATTAGAATTATATAATAATATAATAATGGGAGATAAAGTCCCTTCATCATGGCAACAATCATTGATAATATTGATACCAAAGCCAGATAAGCATTTGTTGGACCCTGGATCATACAGGCCTATTTCATTGATACATCAAGATGCAAAGTTATTATCAGCAATAATGGCAAAGAGAATGAATAATTGTATGTATAAATATATATTAAAGGACCAATGTGGATTTTGAAAGGAAGACAAATGTCAAATGTAATAGGAAGGGTGTTAAATAAAATACATATAATTGGCAAAACAAAAGTAAAAGCAGGGATATTTGCATTAGATATTTTTAAAGCATTTGGCTGTGTGGAATGTCCAACACTAAAAATAATATTGAAAGAATTTGGAATGGGGAAGAGGTTTAGAGGATTAATAGATCAATTGTATTCTCATAACACAGCTATAGTGATGGTTAATGATGGAATAACAAGAGAAATAAAAAGAACGAGAGAAACAAGACAAGGTTGCCCACTTTCTCCAATATTGTTTGCAATGGTAATAGAAATTCTAGCAAATGTGATAAGTAATGATAATAGTATAGAAGGAATTGGAGTAGAAAAAAACATAAGATAAGCTTGTTTGCTGATGATACATTGTTAACAATTAAGGAACTGATTAATGGAATAGAAAAGATTAAAGAACATTTAAAAGTATTTGGGGAGATGACAGGCTTACAGGTTAATTGGAATAAATCAGATATGATGTTGTTTAACTATACTAAGGAAGAAGAAAATGTATTTGTAAAAGAGAAAAAATTAGAAGTAAAATTAAAAAGTAATATTAAGTATTTAGGAATAAATATTACAAAAGATTTAAAAGAATTAGAAGAGAAAAATATCATGGTACTAAGGAAAGAAATGGAAAAGAAGTTGGAAGAATATAAAAATATTCAACTATCATGGTTTGGAAGAGTAGCTTTAGTTAAAATGAAAATATTATCTAAACTAAATTTTTTGTTTAGAATGTTACCAATAAAAGTATCAGAAGTAGAATTGAAAAAATGGCAAAATATGCTGAATAAATATTGTAATGGAGGGAAAAGGACAAGATTAAATAAATTATTTTGGTATATATCACAGAAGGAGGGAGGACTTGGTCTTCCCAA
The DNA here is from genome assembly GCA_030847615.1 of Gambelia wislizenii. Lineage (NCBI taxonomy): Eukaryota > Metazoa > Chordata > Lepidosauria > Squamata > Crotaphytidae > Gambelia > Gambelia wislizenii. The sequence goes on along the minus strand of JAUMIR010000003.1, from coordinate 210,139,844 downwards.
AATAAAAGGATAATATGAAGCTAATCAATTGAGATATGTTATAGAAGGAATTGTAGGACAGGGGGATTTAGAATGGTTAGAGATAGAAACAGGGAGAATAGAAGAGAATATGGAATATATTTTTTTGATAATTTTACAAAAAAGGAAATTAAAGGAATTGAGAACCCATTTCTGCAAAATATATGGGAAATATGGTTATAAATATAAGAGAGAATTTTTGCCTATTGATTCAGTATTAACACTGGTTATAATGGAAAAAAAATCCCATATAATTTGAAGGAAAAAACGGCAAAAGGAATTAAAGAAAAGAGGACTAGATAAAATAGAGGGATGGATAGGATGGATGAATGAGAAAGGGAGTATAAGAGAGAAATTATGTGGAATGAAAATTTCATGGTTTAATTGCATACAGTTAGAACAATGGATTAAAAATTGGAAAAGGAATCATAAAGAAATAAGGGAATTAACAAAATTTGAAAATTTGGTGAAAAGAGGGATGATAATGAAAGTATGGAAGGTATTACAAGTGAATTATATAAAATATTGATAAAAAATAAGGGAAAAAAAGACAAAGGGGAATATTTAAGGAGAATATGAGAGGAAGATTTGAAACAAAAAATTGGAGATCATGAATGGGATAAGATATGGAAACAAAGACATCTAAAATTATGTTGATATGGATAAAAGAAAATTATTATAAAATAATATGGAGATGGTACATATATGCATATGTGGTGGAATTGTAAATTTGTACAGCAGTTTTGGGAAATGGTTTTTATAGAAATAGAGAATATTCTGAATAGAAATATAGAAAGGAAGTTGAGCATAGCATTGATGTCAATTTATAATGAAGAGAATGGGAACCAAGCAGAAAAGGATTTAATAACAAATTTATTAATGGCAGCAAGATTAATTATAGCAAGACATTGGAAAATGCAAATAAATGTACAAGTGGAGGAGTGGTATAAAGAAGTGTGGAAGATGGCAATAAATGATAAGTTAACATGTAGACTGAAAGTAAGAAGAGGAAGTTGGAAAGAAAGTGACTTTGATAAAATTTCGAATGTATTTGTTAAAAAAGTATTACAGACAAAAGATGGGAGGTTACCTCCACGAGAAGAAATGAGATTCTGGAAAGATTAGGTAAGGGATAACGGCTCCGGTGAAGGGGAGCACTGAGGTGGGGGGGGTAGGGGAATTAATATTTTTGAACAGAATTATAATAAAGAATCTATGTTTACTTTTGAAACTAGTTAATAGAAAAATTGTGATTTTATAGTAATTTTATGTGTTATAATAACTAAGTATTGATTAGATAATATAATGTATGATTATAAAATTAATAAAAATATATTTTTTAAAAAAGGAAAGTTTCACTGTATTCCAACTGTGCAGCTTTTAAGGCTGCTGAGAGTTGACAAAGTTGTGTTGTTTTGCTGTGCCAAGAACAAACAAACAAAAGAATATTCCTACAAATTGTGGGAACTTTCCAAGCACTTTTTTCTTCCTATCATGTTTTCTGAGTGGTTGGAAACCAAATTTCAACTACATTTGGAGAACTATTGAACATGAATTCCATCCCTAGTTCACACATGCAAGTTCCAGTTATTAGGTGGCCCTGTCCTAGTTGAGGTTAGCTACTGGATTTAGGCAATATATTCAATAACTTGTAGTGAGGTATAAAGTGTGTATATAGTCAGCGAATCCAGCATTAACAGTTTTTGAAATAAGGGATGAAAGAGAGCAGGGAATGCTATTGTATATAGGCAAACTCACACAAAAATCACATTTTAGTGCAGTTGTAAAAGAAGGGGCTTGCCGTTTGGGCATTTTAGTGCAGTTGTAAAAGAAAAGAAAATGCAACTCTGAGCATGTAATATATGAAATGGCTTAAATCCCACTACAATGCACACTTCACTGAGAAACATGGCTTTACAAAACTGGCCAGCATCTTATCATCTTTCAAGATGATAAACCTTTGATTACAATTCCATACAATATATTTTTGCTGTGATGTTGACAGCTGAATTCAATAGTTCAAGCCATGCTGGAATATCCTCAAAGTACTGCTTTGCACCAAGTTGATAGTTATACTGGGAGAAAAGAACAATCAGCACTGTATTAGAATGCTATCAAAGCTAGAATGGGTTATTATCTGTCTCCTTAAAACCAGACAGCCCCAGATACAAGATTTTCTCCTTTCCTGTTGTGCAGTATTATCTGTCAGGGTTTTTCTTTTCTGTTCTTTTCTTGGATGTGAACCAAAAACTTTTGCAGTGGAATATAATATAGATCTTTAAGTCTAAAAAGATTCTGACTACAGCACTTTATTCTTTTAAAAAGTGAGTGGGTAGCAAGGCTTGGGTCAAGCAGTGTGGTGCAATATATATACATATATATATATATATATATATATATCAGAAGAATGTTTCAAAACTGACAAAGCCAATTCAACGTGTACTGGTCTAGAAACCCAAGAAAGGACTCAGCTTGCTTTCAAAATTTCACAGTCTGAATAGATGCTATTTTTCTCTCTCTTTCTCTTCCTCTTTTGCTATAAATCCTATTAACCCCCATCCCCATGTTCAGCTAACATAATCCAAATGTGTGGAAATAAGTATAACTATAGATATCTTTAACTATAGATATAGAGAGCCAGCATGGTGTAGTGGTTTGAGAGTTGGACTATGACTCTGGAGACCAGGGTTTGAATTCCCGCTCACCCATGGAAAACCACTGGGTGATCTTAGATGAGTTTCATGCACTCTCAGCCCCAGAAAGCCCCATGATAGGATCACTTTAGTGTTACCATAAGTCAGAAATGACTTGAAGGCACACAGCAGCAGCAGATATCTGTCACTGATGTTTGACCTATAAGGCATACATAGGTTGATACAACTTGTAGAAGGAGGTGTGTGTGTGTGTGTGTGTGTGTGTGTGTGTAAGCTTTAGAAATGCTCCAGAAGAGGGGGTAAATCTTGTATATACTGATAAAAAGTTCATGCTCCCATTCTGAACTTCCATGCATGCATGAGGATAGAACCATTTTTTTTTTTTTAGTTATTTATACCCCGCTCTTCAGCCACAAGGCTATCAGAGCGGCTTACAAATTGTTTTAAGCAACAGCTATTTACACATCTACACAGCATTAAGCAGTTTCCAATGTGTGTTAGCTAATTTTATGGTAGCAAGAGATATTTTTAATAGTTAACATGCACTCAATAAACAGTTAACTCAAAAATAGTGCTTTAGCTCACTGCTCTATGTCCAGGCTGAAAGAAGTTGCACGCGGGAGGTGTCTAGGTGAGCAGTGAGCGCTCCCAGTGGGGAGTGGGACCATAGTTGGCCCCATTTGGGCCATTTTCTAGGCTAAGTTTATAGATCAGTTTAAACCAATAGGCCTTGGTGATTAGCCAGGCTTGTACCTTTAGGTCCCTTAATGCCCAGGGGGCCTGGTTATACTCCACAAATGCCTGATAGGCCTCATATGTCCCTATAGGCCTTGTGTAGTCTGGTTGGACTCTGCTAGGCCTAATGCACACCTTATATGTCTAGTAAGTCACCTTAAAGGCCCTGTAGATCTCATGAAGTCCTGCTGGGGCCCTGGCAGGCCTTTTACAGGCTTTATACACCTAGTAGGGTACTGTGAAGGATGTATAGGACTTGTGATGTCCTGTTGGGCCCAATTGCAGAGGCTATCAGGTCTTAGGTAGGTCCAGTGTGGCCTACGTCAACCCTGTGAAGGTATGACAGGCCTGGGTAGGCTCTGTGGAAGCCTGATAGGCCCAGCTGGGTCTTGTGATAGCTTGATAGGCCCAGGTAAGCCTTGTATAGGTTCAATTGGGCCCCAAAGAGGCCTGGTAGGGCTATTTGGGTCTTTGAAGCCTTCTTGGCCCTCAAAGGGCTAGATAGAATTTATTTACCCCCTTTTTATTTGTGCAAGATTTGAGTTGTTTAGGGTTTGAACTAGAAGCTGGGCCCCAAGAATTATGCAAATTTGAGTGGTTTGGTGTTGGACTAGGACTCTGCTAAGTTTGTTAGCATGGCTTCCAGGAAGGATAGTAGTGTACCCAAGGGCAAAGGCAACCAGCCAAGCATCCACCTCTACCATTGTCTAAGCCATCAGATAAGGAAGGGGAGGGGAGGGATTGTCCACTATCCTAGCCAGGTTTCTAGCTCTGGAAAAGGTCCAGGCCTCTTTTTTCAAGCTAAGTTGGAAACCAGATCTGAGGATAAGACAAGTCATACAAAATGGATTTTGGTTCATTTTGCTGCCTTAGAAAAACAGAGCTCCTGTGCAGACAATGCCTTGTCTGGAGACATTGAGGGGGTTCTGTTGGTCCCAGTGGTTGGTAATGTGAGTGGTGCTGGTGAGTCTGCATCAGTGAAGCCTGCTTTAGGTGAGTCTCATGACACTAACACAGTTACAACAGGGGTGCGTTTTTGGGCATGGGGGGGTTTGGAGTACTCCAAATGGTCAGGCATCAGCAGCCAATAGCACTGTGGGTTTTGGTTTTGTGGGTTATGGTGTTCCTATGAACAAAGTTTGGGTTTAGCGCAATCCCAAATGTCTCCTTGGCAATCTTGCCCACATGGGGCCTATCCACCTCCATGGTTTTATGGTGATTTGGTGAGCATGCACCAACCAACTAGTTATGGTACAGTTCCTTATAGGGGTATTCCATATGGGGAACAGATGCTTCCCTTGGGGGATCATTTACTGCAGGCCACAAGAGATAGAATTCTTCATGGTAAATACATGGATGTTTTTACTCTTCTTTATGGGGAATTAGAGAAGAAGGATAAGGAAGAGTTAGGTGTTAAAGTAAAGGAGAAGTTGAGGAGGCACAAGGTAGATAGGAAGAGGGGTAACTGGTTGCCTTTTTTTTCATCTATGATGGGGTTTCTGCCAGAGCACAACCATGGATGGTGTACTCAGTCCTTCCATATATGGGCATTATCTACTGGGCCTATGTGGATTTTTCTGGTCCAGCCTGGTTCCTTTATGACAAGGTTTTTTATATGAGGGTGGCAATTAACCCTGCCCTCAGGTTGGGGCCAGATACACAGTTGTAGAAGCAAATTATGATGTTTGCTTAACCAACTCAAGATGAGAGGTTGCACAGGTGTCAAAAGACATAGGTTGGAGTTGGTGCTAAGTTGCAGCCTGTGATTGGCTGGTAGCATAGACTGCTGTGTTGGAAATTTGGTGTACAAGGTGCTTGCACATGCCAGTCTTGAAAATTCTGCCATGAGTATTCTGTTTGTGGGGGGTTCACATTCCTTTTGGAAATGCACAAAAGGAAAAGGTGCAGATAGACATAGGAATCAACAGTCAAGTAAGCAGGTCAATGATGCCACTCCTGTAGAGCTTTGCACCTTACATTATACATCTTTTGATGTAGCTGTTCGGGCAGTATACAGATATGTAGTGGGAGATGAATTGGCTAAGTGTTACATAAAGTTTGCTTTTCTACTTTTACCAATTCATCTGAGGGAATTTGAGTTTGTGGGGTTTTCTTTGTTACATGGTTCAGGCCATTTCTATGGGCTGTTTGGTTTTCTGTACAGTATTTGAAAAGTCCAGCACCTTTCTTAAATGGGCCCTGAAGCTTAGGTCTGGCAGAAAGGGCTCATTCATTATTTTGATTATTTTTTTGTTCATAGGGCAACAAGGAAGGGGACAATGTGCCTTCCTGTTGGGGGAATTTTATTCCTTAACATCAGAATTGGGTGTACCTCTAAGAAAATAGAAAAATACAGTCAATGTTAGGTTTTTCTGGGTAGCAAGTTTGATCCCATGCAACAGCACTACAAACTCCCAGTGGAGAAGCTTAGGGATTTGAGAAAGAGGGTTTCCAAATTTATGGAGCACATGAAGGCTATGCTCAAGGAATTTCAGGAGCTCATTGGTCATTTAAACTTTAAGTGTAGGGTTGCAGCACCCGATATAACTTTTCTGAGGCACTATGTGATGCTATAGGTGGAATACATAAGCCTCATCTTAGAATCAAGATTACTCAAGGGATTAGGGAAGACTTCAGGATTTGGAAAGAATTTCTTGCTTCATTCAATGGGATTTCTTTTTGGAGGGATGAGCTCAGGATCTAGGATGTTTTAAAGGTATCTTGTGATGCAGAAGTTTCCATTGGTTTGGGTAGGTGTATTTTAAAGGTCATTCGTGAGTAGTATACCTGTGTAGCTCATGTCAAAATGATTGACAGCTGTCAAAATGGCTTATCCCCTCCCCCAGAAGTGCTTAGAGGGACTTCCTGTTTAGGCGGGACTTCCTGTCATGGGCTGAACTTCCTTTTGGGATGTAACTTCCTGTGGGCCAAACTTCCTGTTTGGGTGGAACATGTGGTACAGGTCATGTGATTCCCTGTAGGAAGTAACTCCTCCTGCCCAACCAATAGGAGCTGTTTTTATACCCCACGTGGTCCTAACTGTGGAATGTCCAACAGGTGGCCTGATTGGTTGCAGCAGGGGTCCCATGACCCCTTGTGGAACTCCCCCCCACTACTCCTGGCCAATAGGGATGAATATCGGACGCCTCATATGCACGTGGGCCAAAACGGCCAATAGGAGAACAGACCATGAGATATATTGCAGAGGGAGAAGTGGCCATTTTTTGCATGTCCAGACACGTTCTGCTGAGGCAAGATGGAGATTCCTCAGAGACATACAGAAGTCAGTACCCCTCAAGGAGACCTGACACCTAATATCCCAAAATGTCATGGGGACACACATTCTGATAAAGAGAATTGTGCACCAGAAGTTCTACAAGAGGAAGATTCTCAGATGTGGCAGTCCATGCTTGATTCTCTTTCAGCAGAAAATACTACAATTAAGATAAAAAATAAAATGAAAACCCCTCTGTGGAAGGTTTTGGGGATACCTTGTTGTAGACAAAAAACCAATAATCCATGTTCTTATTCTTTAGGAATGTGGAACAAACTATAATGGTGTTCAAGTCATCGAATCCCGTGTCCATGGACCATGCAGTATAGCTTTGCAGAGGCTGGCATCCTTAGGAGAAGTACAGGTCTGTGAAATTATTGGGTAAATCGTGATGAATGATTTGTTGTATAGAACACCTTTAAAAAGTGATTTCTTTCATATTTTTTAGGGATCTGTAAACCTGCTGAATACAGAGCTTCCACATGTCAGAATGCAAAGGATTTTTGGCCTGAAAGAACCTCCAGTTCCTTCAAAGAACAAACATAGGATGATGAAATCTCTCTCCAGAGTTATCATTTATGTGATCCTAACAAAAATTTTAAACCATTATGTAGAGGAAAAATGTTCTGCTTGTAACTCCCCAGGTCAGCAGTCAGTGACAGAACACAATTGTGTAAAAAGAAAGAAAAATATATTTTGTAAACTTCTCAGACAGATCTCCGCAAATCTGTGCATGAAACGTTTAGTACATTCAATAATTCTTGTATCTTACAGTTTAGATTGCTTGGCGTTAACACAGGATATTACCAATTATGTATTGAACACTGTTATGAAACTAAGTAGGGCTGAAAAAGCATTTTATTTTCTGCATTGTCTGTTGAAACCCGCTGACAAAGAATTTTTAGACTGTGTTGAATCTTTTTTAAAAAATAGATCATTTCAATGGTTTTTAAATAAAGAATGTTGAATAAAGCAATGATTATGATATCTGTAAATAATAAAAAAATATTTTTGAACAAATTCATTCTGTTGTTGCTTTTTCTATATTTTACATTAGCTAAGGTTGTGATGTCTAGGAGGTGATCCTTGTGTGTGATTCCCCAGATATGGTCAAAGGAACTTACAGTAGAAAGGAAATACATTCCACACCAGGACACTTTTAAAACGTGCAAAAGATTAGGAGTAATCTATTGTATCCAAAGACTCCCTGAAACAACATCTCAGGCTTGGCCAAATTGATCACCAACAGTGGTCCGCCCTGGCCTCACATCGGGAGGCATGGAGACACACTATCCACAATGCTGCAGCCTTATTTGAGAACTCACGCCGAACAAGTCTTGAAGAGAAACGACAATGCAGGAAGAATCACAACCCAAAAACATCACCCAAGGAGACCTTCTGCTGTGCTTTTTGCAACCGGACTTGTTTATCTCGGATTGGCCTCTTTAGTCATCAGCGTGCTTGCAGAAAGCACGGAATGTGTCCTTCCTGAATCTTCGTTTGCGAAAAAAAGCCAGAGAGTTATTGAAGATGTTTCAAAACAAATCATATATTGATGAACAACATTAGCTAAGGTTGTGATGTATAGGAACTGATCCTTGTGTGTGTGTTTCCCCAGATATAAACTTCAAAGGAATTTAGGGTATAAAAACAGTGGCTTTGTAACATTTTGGTCTTTAAGAAAAAGGTCCTCAACTGTCCTTGGATAAGCATGCTGTTTGTGTGTCTATATGAGAGTCTTTTTTTAAAATTGATGACATGTGCATCTGTGTGTACTAGTATGGAGAAATGTGTGTGTGTGTGGATGGGTTTTAGTTATATTTAAAATAAACCATAGATAGGCATTGTCTGTGTGTTTTCATCATTCTACTTATGAATACTTATTTTGGAGAAAAAGTGCTGAGGTTTGGCTAAACTGTGTGCAAGGCAAAAACACAGGATGTCTGTTTAACTCTCAAATGTGTGTGTGTATGTGTGTGTGTGTGTGTTGATATGACGATTTATTTTTCTGTGTGTACTAGTATGGAGAAATGTGTGTGTGGATGGGTTTTAGTTATCTTTAAAATAAACCATAGATAGGTATCGTCTGTGTGTTTTCATCATTATACTTATGAACACTTATTTTGGGGGGGGGAGTTGATCGGTTTTGGCTAAATTGTGTGCAAGGCAAAACAAAAACAAAAACACAGGATGTCTGTTTAACTCTCAAGTTAAAAATGTATTATGTACATGCCCATTTTAAATGTACAGTTGCAATCAAAGTTGTCTAAATATAATTTTTTTTATACATTTCCTTTTTTTAAAAAAAATTGTAAGTCATGTTATAAACATTTCAATGCAAGGGATTGTTAGACTGGAAGAAGCAGCCATTTCAATTTCAGCATCTTTGTTAAAATTTCCACAATGTTTCTCTTAACATTATTCATGTCAGGAGGTTCTCCTTGCAAAGAAAAGAGAATACTGGTTTTATTAAGTCTTCCACAATATCTTTTTGACAACCTAACAAACATAATTATCCTTTACAGTTGAAATAAAATTACTTACCCTTTTGTAGTTTTGTGAGATCCACTCTCCATAATTTTTTATCAAGTAGTCTGTAAAATAATCACAAAGCATTTCCAGGGTCTCATCTTGCAGAGAACCCCCATGCTTTTTTAAGCACTTAGTAAGAAATCCAGCAAAGACAAAAACAATTATAAATCTTCCTGAGTTTATTTTTCCATCTTGAAATGTGCTGTTCATCACCTTTTTAAAAAATTCCTTTACACACTCTGCTGAATGTACCGTATATTCCGGCGTATAAGACGACTTTTGAGCACTCAAAAGTGCCCTCCAAAATTGACAGTCGTCTTATACGCCGGATACACTTTGCTTCACCTGCCTGCCTATCTCCTGCCTCTTCGCAAACGGAGCGAAGAGGCAGGAGATTGGGCAGGGGGTGAAGCAAAGTGCTCCTCCCTGCCACCCGCCCACCCCCCGCGCTTCCACCCCCCCTCCCCCCGCGCTTCCACCCCCCCTCCCGAAAGGCGCGGAACCGCGGCTTTGGGGGTGGTGGTTAGGAAGCCCCCTCCTCCCTTCCCCCACCCACTCCCCGTGCATCAACCCCCCTCCCTGAAAGCCGCGGAACCACGGCTTTCAGGGAGGGGGGGTGGCAGAGAACCCCCTCCTCCCTTCCCCCCGCCCACCCACCCCCGCTCGCCCACCCCCCGACCTGAAAGCAGCGGAACCCGCTGCTTTCAGGGAGGGGGGTGGAGAAGCCCCCTCTGTCCCTTCCCCCCGCCCACCCCCCCCGCTCGCCCACCCCCCTCCCTGAAAGCAGCGGAACCGCTGCTTTCAGGGAGGAGGGGGTGGAGAAGCCCCCTCCGTCCCTTCCCCCCGCCCACCCCCCGCTCGTCCACCCCCCTCCCTGAAAGCAGCGGAATCGCTGCTTTCAGGGAGGGGGGCGGAGAAGCCCCCTCCGTCCCTTCCCCCCGCCCACCCCCCGCTCGTCCACCCCCCTCCCTGAAAGCAGCGGAATCGCTGCTTTCAGGGAGGGGGGGGCGGAGAAGCCCCCTCCGTCCCTTCCCCCCGCCCACCCCCCGCTCGTCCACCCCCCTCCCTGAAAGCAGCGGAATCGCTGCTTTCAGGGAGGGGGGGCGGAGAAGCCCCCTCCGTCCCTTCCCCGCTCGCCCACCCCCCTCCGTCCCTTCCCCCCGCCCACCCACCCCGCTCGCCCACCCCCCTCCCTGAAAGCAGCGGAATCGCTGCTTTCAGGGAGGGGGGGCGGAGAAGCCCCCTCCGTCCCTTCCCCGCTCGCCCACCCCCCTCCGTCCCTTCCCCCCGCCCACCCACCCCGCTCGCCCACCCCCCTCCCTGAAAGCAGCGGAATCGCTGCTTTCAGGGAGGGGGGGCGGAGAAGCCCCCTCCGTCCCTTCCCCCCGCCCACCCCCCGCTCGTCCACCCCCCTCCCTGAAAGCAGAGGAATCGCTGCTTTCAGGGAGGGGGGGGCGGAGAAGCCCCCTCCATCCCTTCCCCCCGCCCACCCCCCCCCGCTCGTCCACCCCCTCCCTGAAAGCAGCGGAATCGCTGCTTTCAGGGAGGGGGGGCAGAGAAGCCCCCTCCGTCCCTTCCCCCCGCCCACCCCCCCGCTCGCCCACCACCCTCCCTGAAAGCAGCGGAATTGCTGCTTTCAGGGAGGGGGGGGCGGAGAAGCCCCCTCCGTCCCTTCCCCCCGCCCACCCCCCCGCTCGCCCACCACCCTCCCTGAAAGCAGCGGAATCGCTGCTTTCAGGGAGGGGGGCGGAGAAGCCCCCTCCGTCCCTTCCCCCCGCCCACCCCCCCGCTCGTCCACCCCCCTCCCTGAAAGCAGCGGAATCGCTGCTTTCAGGGAGGGGGGGGCGGAGAAGCCCCCTCCGTCCCTTCCCCCCGCCCACCCCCCCGCTCGCCCACCACCCTCCCTGAAAGCAGCGGAATCGCTGCTTTCAGGGAGGGGGGGCGGAGAAGCCCCCTCTGTCCCTTCCCCCCGCCCACCCCCCCGCTCGCCCACCACCCTCCCTGAAAGCAGCGGAATCGCTGCTTTCAGGGAGGGGGGCGGAGAAGCCCCCTCTGTCCCTTCCCCCCGCCCACCCCCCGCTCGTCCACCCCCTCCGTCCCTTCCCCCCACCCACCCCCCGCTCGTCCACCCCCCTCCCTGAAAGCAGCGGAATCGCTGCTTTCAGGGAGGGGGGGGCGGAGAAGCCCCCTCTGTCCCTTCCCCCCGCCCACCCCCCGCTCGTCCACCCCCTCCGTCCCTTCCCCCCGCCCACCCCCCTGCTCATCCACCCCCTCTGTCCCTTCCCCCCGCCCACCCACCCCGCTCGCCTACCCCCCTCCCTGAAAGCAGCGGAATCGCTGCTTTCAGGGAAGGGGGGGCGGAGAAGCCCCCTCCGTCCCTTCCCCCCGCCCACCCACCCCGCTCGCCTACCCCCCTCCCTGAAAGCAGCGGAATCGCTGCTTTCAGGGAGGGGGGGCGGAGAAGCCCCCTCCATCCCTTCCCCCTGCCCACCCCCCGCCCGCCACCCCCCTCCCTGAAAGCAGCGGAACCGCTGCTTTCAGGGAGGGGGGGGCGGAGAAGCCCCCCTCATTTCCCCCCCCGCTCATCTTTCCCCCTCCCTCCCTTCCCCCCGCCCACCCCCCCCGCTCATCCCCCCCTTCCCTGAAAGCAGTGGAACCACTGCTTTCAGGGAGGGGGGGTGGAGAAGCCCCCTCCCTCCCTTCCCCCGCGCACCCCCCCCGCTCGTCCACCCCCCTCATTTCCCCCCACTCATCTTCCCCCCTCCCTCCCTTCCCCCCACCCACCCACCCCGCTCATCCCCCCGTCCCTGAAAGCAGCGGAACCGCTGCTTTCAGGGAGGGGGGGCAGAGAACCCCCTCCCTCCCTTCCCCCCTCCCACCCCCCGCTCGCCCACCCCCCTCCCTAAAAGCAGCGGAACCGCTGCTTTCAGGGAGGGGGGGCGGAGAAGCCCCCTCCTCCCTTCCCCCGCCCACCCCCCCCCGCTCATCCACCCCCCTCCCTGAAAGCAGCGGAACCGCTGCTTTCAGGGAGGGGGGGTGGCGGAGAAGCCCCGTCCTCCCTTCCCCCTGCCCACTCCCCATGCATCCACCCCCCTCCCTGAAAGCCACGGAAACGCACTTTCAGGGAGGGGGGCTGGGAAGCCCCCTACTCCCTGCCCCCCTCCACCCTCCGCCCAGCCACCCCCCTTCCCCAAAGGCTCGCTTTGGAGAGGGGGGTGGCTGCGAAGCCCCCTCCCCCCTGCCACCCTCCGCGCAGCCTCCCCCCTTCCCCAAAGCCCCGTTTGGCCGCACAGCCTGCGGATCCCCCTCCTGCGCTCCCTCCTGGGAGCGCAGGAGGGGCATGCAGAGGCTGCGCGGCCAAACCGCGATTCGCCCCTTCTCCCCACCTTCCTGGAAGGTGGGGAGAAGGGGCGAACGTGCCCGGTTTGGCCATACGGATCCCCCTCCTGTGCTCCCTCCTGGAAGGGAGCGCAGGAGGGGCATGCAGAGGATGCGTGGCCAAACCGCGATTCGCCCCTTCTCCCCACCTTCCTGGAAGGTGGGGAGAAGGGGCGAACGTGCCCGGTTTGGCCGTACAGCCTCCGGATCCCCCTCCTGTGCTCCCTCCTGGAAGGGAGCGCAGGAGGGGCATGCAGAGGCTGCGCGGCCAAACCCGCGATTCGCCCCTTCTCCCCACCTTCCTGGAAGGTGGGGAGAAGGGGCGAACGTGCCCCTTTTGGGCGCACAGCCTCCGCATCCTCCTCCTGCGCTCCCTCCTGGAAGGGAGCGCAGGAGGGGCATGCGGGGGCTATGCGTTGGAAAAGGGGGGTCGTCTTATAGGGCGAATATATCACAAACTCTGCATTTCCCCTTAAAAATTGGGGGGGTCGTCTTATACGCCGGGTCGTCTTATACGCCGGAATATACGGTATTTGAAAGTTGCTGAGGAGGGGGCTCAGAGTTTCTTCCACTTCATTCTGAATCTGAGGTGTAATTTGTTTTAAAAGTAAACGTTTTTCTTCATCTAGTTTTTGGGTTGTTTGTCCAGAATTTAAACGCGAATATTTTTCAAAGATGCTATACATATCCTTCTGCATGTCTCTCATGAGGGTGCTGCTTAAAATGCCCCACAGAGAGCATGCATGTTTGTAAGGTTTTGGACATGTCTCAGCATGTCCCACTTTAAAGCTAAATGTGTCTATACTATAGATTGCTATTTTCCAGTATGACTCAGCAATTTCAAGCTAGCCACTGCTAGATTCAGTGAAGCTTGATCTTACCCAGTATGTCAGTTCTTATCTTTAATTGTGTGCATAGCTTTTACATTGTTTTTTCTGAAACACTTCCAGGACAAACATTTTGAAGGAAACCATTTGCCTTTTGATATGGCATCAACATCAACAGGTAAACAAACTTTTTAAAGGCACCTTTATTCTTCTAGTTTTGACATGTCGAGTAAGTTAAGGGGGTATAAAAAGCTCTGGTTCTTTTGCATATTAGGAATAGTCTCTGAAAAATCTGTGAGAAAAGAGATGGACGTAGAAGACCCTGATTTTGGTAAATGATCATGCTGTTGTTTTGTTTTTGTGGGAAGTATTTCTTAAAGAAGTTTGAGAAATTAATAATGTGACTCTTTGCTGTTGTAGTGACCTCACAGTCTAAAGCTTCACCTGTGAGCACAGCTGACAAGAAAAGGAAAGTTTCAGGTAATGATTTGTATCATAAGTGTCTGTGTGTGTGTGTGTGTGAGAGAGAGAGAGAGAGAGAGAGAGAAGAATAAGTACTGGGTTCCATTTCTGATGTCTGTTTCATATTAGGAATGGGCTCTGAAAAATCAGGCAGAAAAGAGAAGGACCTATTAGACCCTGATTTTGGTAAATGATCATGCTGTTCAAATAATGTAATTGTTTCGGGGAGAGGGATTCCTTATAGAAGTTTGAGAAATTAATAACGTGACTCTTTGCTTTTTTTTAAAGTGACCTCACAATCTAAAGATTCACCTGTGAGAACAGCTGACAAGAAAAGGAAAGCTTCTGGTAAGGATTTGTATCATAAGTGTGTGTGTGTGTGTGTGTGTGTGTGTGCTGGGTTCAATATCTGATTCTGTTTTCCTCTGTTTTAGACAATGATGCTCAAGAAAAGGACAGCGAAGAACATACTCCTGAGACAAAGACACAAGGAAACCCCAGACTCTAAAAGTTATTCTCTCATGGGAGAACTTCAAAAAGATGCTTCTAAGTACAAGAGACTATATCAACAAACTCTACACCTTATGAGGAAAGTAGAACATGTCATTATAAATCACAATGATATACACAGGTTGGCATCTAGCTCACAATATAAGATGTCTGATCTGGATGATCTCGATGAGTCTATTAAAAACAATCTAACTATGGAGATTTTCAGACCTGTAAAAATCGCCGTTTGCCACGCAAGCAGCCTCCAGAAGAGTATCGAGGCTGCTGCGCGGCAAGGGTCAATTTTGGACGACGCCGCCTCGATACTCTTCCGGAGGCTGCTTGCACGGCAAACGGCGATTTTTACAGGTCTGAAAATCTCCTATGTGGCTTGTGTTGACACACCCTTTGAAAATGTACAGGTTGGTGGGGGTAATCCTCGTCTACAAACCCCAAAAGGGAGGCATCAGAAAAAAACACACATGAAACAGACAAAATATTTGAGAAAAAGGGCTGCTAAAATATTAAACAGAGCCAAAAAAAAAAACCTTTTTAAAATCCAGGAAGGGGACTAAGAAAAAAAGGGAAAAAAACTACTTCTCAGGAGGTTTTACAACTTTCTGAACATTGTGAACAAGAAGTCCTGAATCCTGAAGGTGGTGCAGAGGCACCTCCCTCACCCCTTCCTTCTCCAAATAATCCAGAAGATGCACCCTCCCAAATAACCTGGATCCTGAAGGTGGTGTAGAGGCACCCCCCTCACCCCTTCCTTCTCCAGATAATGTAGAAGATGCACTCTCCCAAAATAATCCAGATCCTGAAGGTGGTGCAGAGGCACCTCCCTCACCCCTTCCTTCTCCAAATAATCCAGAAGATGCACCCTCCCAAATAACCTGGATCCTGAAGGTGGTGTAGAGGCACCCCCCTCACCCCTTCCTTCTCCAAATAATGTAGAAGATGCACCCTTCCAAAATAATCCAGATCCTCCACTCCCAGCACCCCAGAGAGCCCACCTCCCCAAAATAATGAAGACTTTGCAGAAAGGGTTCGAAGATGGGAGTAGTTTAATAGGAGGTACCAGGCTGTAAATATTGCTGAAGAATTCAGGTTTGTTAATTTAGAACACATAAGGTCATATGCAGAGGCAGTGGCAGCTTTGCATAGGGGAATTCAGCAAGTTCTTGATCAAGTTCTTGCAAGAATTAATCCTGGAGATTTCGTTCAGTTAAGACTGGAAGCAGATGGTTTAGCAAACCCTCTGTTTTCAGTTCAGAGGATGAGGGTTCTTTTGAATGCTGAAGAGTTTTTATCTCACTTGAGCAATCTCCTTCAGAGTAATATGGAAATTTGTGCATTTGGAACACTCAGGCTGATTGCTCCACGGGGAGGGGGGGGCGCTCAAATCCATAGAGTCTATCCCTTATAGTTCAATCATTGCTAAAAAAAGAAAATATCTGGTAGATCCAATGAATACAGGCACAAACTTATGCTTTGCAGCTAGCCTTGTGGCTGTGATGGCTGATCATATCCTACAGATCAACAATTGCTGATAGATGCTGCTAAACTGCATCAGGAATTGGGATGGTCTGACCAGAAAAAAGTTGCCCTTAGTGATATTTCACTTGTTGAAGAGCATTTAAAGGTCAACATCCATGTTGCACGTTACTCTGATAAGGGTTGTGGTCTTTTTAAAACCCAAGAACCCTTCTATTCAAAAATGTATACTGTGTTATTGCATGAAGACCATTTCTATGGGGTACTTGATCTGAAAGCCCTTTTTGGAGCAAGGAATCTATGCACATATTGCAATACTGTATTTTCACATTCACATACATGTATGCACTATTGTCGTATGTTCCTGGAAACCGATTGTGCCTCTATTGTAGACATAATGGAAAGATGCTTTAGGTGCAGACTGAACTGTAGGTCCAGGGCCTGTTTAAAAAGACATAAAAAACTGGCCTTGGAGAAGGTCAAATTCATCCCAAAAAGGTTCTGCGAGAAATGTGGTCATTATGTCACATCTGAACATAGTGAGAGTGACTGTAGAGGAAGACAGTGTACTGTTTGTTGGGGGATAATCAAAAAGGATTAAAAAACATCTGTGCTTCATGCAACCCATAAAGTATCCAGAAACCTCAGTCCGATACATATTTTTTGATATTGAAATGCATCAATCGACAGGTGTCCATGTTGCTAATTATTGTTTTGCCAAAGCCTTTGAGGGGGAAACTGTAGACTGCTTTAAAGATGTTCCCCAAAACAAGGAAAAATAAGAAGAACAAGAAGGGGAAGTGTAAGAAGGAGGTGGAGCTGGTTAATGAAGAATCTATGGAAGAAATTCTTGTTTGGTCCCCTGCTGGAAAGGCATGGGAATTCAAGGGTGAGTCATGTATGTCTGAGTTTATCAAGACTTTCATAACTGATGGTCGCTTTGGGGGTTCTACATTTATAGCCCACAACTCGAAGGGTTGTGATTCTTACTTTATTATTAGGGAGCTGATCAAAGAAAAGTTGGATGTAGATATTATTGCTCAAGGAGGCAAACTGATATCTGTTACAGTGAAAGGGGAGGGTATAAAATTCATTGATTCACTTAGCCACCTTCCCATGGCTCTAGCAAAATTACCAAAGGCCCACGGGTTTGATTCAGAAAAAGGTTATTTTCCTCATTATTTCAATACACCTGAAAATTGGAATTATGTTGGCCCTATGCCAAAACCTGAGGACTATGGTGTGCAGTACATGAAGGCTGGGGAACAGGAGGCCTTTTTAGCATGGTACGCAGAAAACAAACACAACATTTTTGACATGCAGAAAGAACTGGCCTTTTACTGTCAGTAAGATGTCAATATATTGACACAAGCATGTACAAAATATAGACATGAAATCATGAATCTGACAAAAGTATACAAGAAGACAATTACCGGGGGAAAGGATCGGGTAGCCATTGATCCTTTGCAGTACCCTACTCTTGCTAGTGTGTGTCTTGCAATGTACAGGTTTATGTTTCTGGAGGAGGGCACAATTGCAAACCCATAGCCTGATAAGTATCATTATCATTGTAAACGCTTCTCAACTCCTGCAATCCAGTGGCTTTCTTACCTTGAACATAAAGAAAACATACAGATTCAGCATGCCCTAGAGGGTGGGGAGGTCAAAGTTGGTAAATATTTTCTTGATGGCTATGCTGTCATAGAGAATAAAAGAACAGCCTTTGAATTTCAGGGCTGTTTTTGGCATGTTATATATATATATATATATATATATATATATTCCCCAGAGGCTTGGAACCCTCTGTTGGGAGAAACTTTGAGTTTCTTTACAACTCTACCCAGAAAAAGGCTGCTGTACTGAAAAGTTTGGGGTATGAAGTCAGAACAATTTGGGAACATGAGTGGAGAAACCAGCTAAAAACAGATTATGAACTCAAACAGTTTCTTGCTGAATCAGAGTTTCCAGAACCTTTAGAACCAAGAGATGCTCTTTTTGGGGGACATACAAACACTGTATGTCCGTATTATAAACCTGAAGAGAATGAGGAAATAAAATATTATGATTTCGACAGCCTGTACCCCTATGTCAACAAGACCAAAGACTATCCTCTCGGCCATCCTCAAATCATCTATGAGAAGTTTCAACAACTCTCAGAGTACTTTGGCTTCGCTAGACTTAAAATACTGCCCCCACGTGGTTTGTTCTTTCCTCTTCTTCCTAGCAAAGTTGGTGGAAAACTCATGTTTGCGTTATGTGCAACTTGTGCAGAACAACGGCAGCCTGACCCCTGCAATCATACAGATGAGGAGAGGGCCTTGATAGGAACCTGGTGTACAGTTGAAGTGAAGGTGGCACTAGAAAAGAGGTACAAAGTGATGAAAATCTATGAAGTGTGGCACTTTCAAAATAGGTCCAGCAGTTTATTTGCAGAATATATGCAATTACATCTTCGCCAGAAACAGGAGGCGTCAGGCTTTCCCCACTGGTGTGTTACAGAAAAACAAAAAGATAAATATATAAATGATTTTAAGAAAAAAGAGAATGTACAATTGCGCAAGGAACACATTGCTGTGAATCCTGCAAAGTGGCAGATTGCCAAACTGTTTTTAAATTCTTTGTGGGGGAAATTTGGACAGAGGACAAACCTGGCTAACATACAAGTGGTGAGGGACCCTGATGAATTCTTCCACCTTTTATTTTCTGATGCTTACACAGTTTCTATGTGTGAATTTGTCGATAAGGAGGCTGTCTGTGTGTCCTGGAAACATGCTGAAGACCGCATAACAACTGCAGGTAGAAAGAATGAGTTCATAGCCTGCTTTACTACAGCTTATGCCTGTCTCGAGCTGTATCATTTGTTAGATAAACTTCAAGACAGAGTTCTGTATCATGATACAGATAGTGTTATATTTGTGAGTCGGGAGGGAGAATGGAACCCCCCTCTGGGAGATTACCTAGGAGACCTCACCAGTGAACTCCCTCCAGACCAATATATCACAGAGTATGTGTCAGCAGGTCCTAAAACATAAGGGTACAAGCTTTCTGGTGGCACAGCCTGCATGAAGTCAAAGGGATTACACTGAATGTTGCTAACTGTGAAAAAATTAATTTCAACAGTCTGAAAGATCTGTTTGACTACATCTCAGAAAGAAAAGAAGGTCATGAGATAGTTGTGCAACAACAAGGTATTGTTAGAAATAAGCATCAGTGGACTATCCATACAAGAGATCTAAGGAAAACTCAGAGAGTGGTTTATGACAAGAGAGTCATTACTGACAGGTTTAAGACTCTGCCTTATGGTTATTAAATATGGATACACGCTGGCAACATCCCTTCTCAGCCATTCTAGCAGGCCCAAGCAACTGTGGGAAAACTGTATTTGTTAAAAATATGTTGGATAATGCTCACAATGTGTTTTCAGTGTTACTAGAGAATATTTTGTGGTGCTAGAGCTGTTGGCAACCTTTGTACAAAGAATTGTTATGTAAATATCCTTTTATTCATTTTGTAGAGGGCTTGCCTGATAAATTTGATAATGAAGATTTGTTACCCCTCAAAAAAAAAATAAACTTTTTGGTGATTGATGATTTAATGACGGAGGCCTCTGATCATTTAGATTTTGAAAAAATCTTCGCAAAATATGTCCATCACAGAAATCTGAGCATTTTTTTCATTACACAGAATATTTTCTGCAAGGGAAAAAGCATTCGCACCATTAGCTTAAATGCAAAATATATTGTGTTGTTTAAAACCCTAGGGATAAATTGCAGATTGCAACTTTAGTCCGTCAGATGTACCCAGGAAACACAAAGATTTTCATGGAAGCCTTTGCTGATGCTACAAGCAAACCCTATGGTTACCTCATGATTGATTTACAGGCTACTACACCAGAATCTTACAGGTTACAAATGGGACTTTTCCCTCCTGATTGGCCATAATATATACCATGAAGAAAGGGTCTGCTGGTTACAAAAGGCTTCAGATTTAATTCCTTTCCATATATTTCTTCCAACACCCCTTCAGGGCAACATGTCTGGACATGTGAAAAGAAATCTAGATCTCTTAAAACTCCTCATTAAGATGCACCCATCCGAGAGGAAAGCCTTTTTATGTACAGCCTCAAATGATCTCATGGCAGCCATCTCAGAAATTACCCTCAATACTTTAAAAGGTAATATTCCACTGTCTGCCCATCAGGTGCGTGTATTGCGAAAGAGGCGTAATCTTCTTAAAACACTGGGTAACAAGAGTCTCCCTGAGAAGAAAAAAACTCTTGGTGAAGCAGTCTGGGGGTTTTCTTGGGTCTCTGTTAAGCTTTGCAATTCCTCTGATAACAAGTTTTTAACTAATAAGTAATGGAATGTGCCAAAAAGATGTACTTGGTCCTTAGTCATCAACTAGAACAATTAAATGAGTCATCTCCTAAGGAAGAAAACATCAGAACTAAGGCCATCTATAACCTGGATGCTGAGATGCAGAGGATTCTTCACAGGTTTGACTTAACTGAATATGAGAAAACTAAACAGTATAATGTTTTGCTTCAAAAGTATTTAACACACGTCAGACAGAAGGAGGCAGAAAAGGAAAGCCTATACTTAGTTCCACCTCAGCCACAGCAGACCCCTGAAAATGTTTTGGCAGACTCCTCTGAGTTACTCTTTCAAGAAGTTCTGGGAAGCCTACCTGTTAGATACAAGAATCCAGCAAGGGTGCTGTTAAACAAAATGAAACAAAACAAGAGTATTTCTTCATGGGATGACAAAGGCTCATTTGTCTATAAGGGAGAATCTGTACCTGGCTCCAATATGTTGGACTTGATCAAAGGCATTACTCAAACACATGCCTTACCAGCTAAACACACTCCAAAGGGATGGGATATTTTTATAAGGGCCATGGCAGAACTAAATGTTCCAACATCCATAGTGGGGAAACCTGTCAACAGAGAATTATTGGACAAACTAAAGATTCCATATGATGCCACAGCCAAACTGATTCACACACCCACTCTCTCCCGCAGGACTCTGAAAAAAACAGAGACAGACTAGTACTATCCCCTGGTTCCACTTATGATTCTGTTGGTGCTTTTCATGAACAGTAATAAAAAATGATAAAGCTATCTGACTATCCATGACTCTTTTGTTTGGAGATACAAGGGGGAAAAATACACATATACACAAGATACTTCTTTAAAAACCCTTTCTAGAGGATATGTTTATTGTGGAAAACATCTGTGAAAAGCCTTGCAGGTTATACAGCCCTGGGCATGTTGAAACATGTTTGGGACACATCTGGGCATATCTGGGACATGTCTGGACATGTCTGGGACACGTCTGGGCAAATTCTTCTTCTTTGTTTTTACAAAATCTACCACCATTTCATCATTTCTTTGTAAATCCTAAGAGTATAGCTCTTGGATACTTCTAAATGACATTCCTTTACAGCGGTTCTGCAGAAAAAAACACACAGTGGCATCCACAAACCACAGAGTCTGAGTCTTGCACCTGTCTGGGCTGAAACATAGTTTTGCTGGCATTTTTACTTAGAAATCTCATGATGGTTTTAGGAAAGAGAGAGTAGTCTGGAGGATGCCCATAGGAGTCAAAAAATTCACCAGACTTTTCTTCTGTTAGGTAGATGGCCAGCCAATGTTCTCCAGGGAGATTGTGAGGGTGGGTGTTGATGACTAGACAAAGAGGCCTTTGAAGCAGCTGATCTCTAGGGAGCATGTCACAAGGGAAGACTCCATGAAATAATTTTTGAGTGTAGGAGTCTGAAGAAAGGATGCGGGTTAGTTTCACACTGTCCATCTTACATATAATCAAACAGCACATTTCTCCTGTGATTTATCTCTATCACATTGTCAAAAACGCCATATACGATCATATTCACGGTGGTGGGTAATGGTCTGGCAAACCAGAATTCTACCCTCAGGTTCCCAGTTTTGATCAAAGTATAGTGATCCCCTCCTTCCTGATCTGGAGTAAGGTCAAATGCAAAAAGTGTGTAGCCTCTTGCATATTCCTCTCAGTTGATTAAAAGAGAGCAGTCTTTCATATGCTTGCCAGCTGTTTGCACCAAACTCATGTATTCTCTGACACTGTTTCCATCTTCAAAGTTGGGTTGAAAAGGTTTAGTCAGGATCTGCTCTCCATCCAAGTACAGTGCAGCAAAATTGATGTCATACTGTTTAAAATTAAAAGGGTTTTTGTTATAAACACTGCTGAACGAATCATTATCTACCAGGCCTATAACCACTTGTTTGGGTAGCTGGCCCAAAAACAGATTCTCCTGGTTGGAGACACGGCTTCCTCTCGGTATGCTGAACACCTTCATGCTTACACGGTCTACAGGGTATTTAGCATTGCAAGTCAGTAGAACCTCTGCATGACCCAGCTGGACTCCTGGTGACACTCTCACTTTCTTCACCAAGAGAGAGGCTGATAAAATTTGCAATTTGAAATGGCTGTCAGCATCATCACTCATGATGCAGAAGGCATCCTTGTTGCGGGTAAGTTTAATTTTCACATCAACCCCATTTAGCAGCAGTTTTTCTTGAAAAAACATGTCTGTGTGGAGATGACCCAGCAGATCCAGTTTTTGACTTCTAGTTGTCAGGTTTGCTCTTTTAATAAAACCATGATTATTCCCCTCCATATCTGCTGATTCATGTTCTCCAGCTGTATCTTTATAAAATAGCACTGTAGAAAATTGGCTTGCTAGAGTGTCTTCACTGTAGTTTAGCACAGATTCTATGAAAGCTCTGTAAGAGTAGCAGTTATTACTCTGACTGATGAGGTGATCCCCGAAGGTTACATCCAGCTGGCTAAAGATGGAGGCTATTGGATAATTCACCAGGCCTACCTCAGCATCTCGGGGAATATTTGTGTTGTCTTCCTTAACTATTTTACAGGTCAGGTATAAGAGTGTATTATTTAGATCCATATAGTCCTCACCATTTCCTGCAATGAAAAAATCTAGTGGTGCAGACTCTGTCAGCGCCGTCAGTGGGGGCACTTCAATATATAAGCATCTCTCAATACTCGTCTGTGTAGGTCCAATGGTAAATAGATCTAATTCAGATTTAGTGCATTCTTCAGAACCATTGTGGATAAAAGCCATGGTGGTTGTTTTAAAATATATCTCTCTTAACTGATGAACGGTGTGGCTGCGGCCTCCTCCTCTTTCTTACAGCTCTCCGCTTCTGGGTTTTCTTTCTTCTGCATTTTCTTTTAAGGGCACGGGGAAGGCCTATTAACCTCACCCGTGATGCTTTTCTTTTTTGACCCTTCCTCCTTTGAATATACATCAGACCTGATCCCTCTTGTGGAGTTGTGGAGTTCATTTTATTTATCATGGCCTGTGTAACTTCACCAGCCATATCTTTAGCAATATTATGAACAGCTGATTTAACATGGGGTTTAATGATGCTCAGGCATCTTTTCAAAAGCGGGACCGCTTTTCTGAAAAGGCTTCTGAAAATCCCACCAAGCCCAGACCCATACATTACAGGCACCCCAAGATACCCTGGAAGACCATTTCCTGCCTGGGCCCTGTAATAATCCCTATAAAGGGTTGGGTCTCCATATGATTTCAAGATCACCATTTTAAAGATTTAGTCTTCTCCTAGGGCAGAAGTGTAGCTTCACAAGCACCTTACCAAATCGAAATGGCACTTTTTTTGTTCTGGTCTGTCTTTATCTCAATGGTGATGCTGTCAATATGATGCTTGCTTAAAGGGATGTAGTGAGGTTTGTCATAAACGATAGTGACACACTCGTTACTCTGTCCACGTACAGGTACGGAGTGCAACAAAGGGACATAGAAGTCTCCCACTATCTGATGCTCCACAATATCAGTGTAAACATATAAAGTGTTGAAACCTCCAGTGATGTCAGCATTGAAAGGTGGATTTTTAACATGCCGGTTGGAAATCAATCCTAATATGTGGGCTAATCTTCCTCCAGTTAGGATTGTGTACGACCCCTCGCCTTTTAACCTAATCTTTCTTGTCACCTGATTATAGTGCAGAACCACACCAGGGGGGTCAAAACACTCTGTTATAAGGCTGTTCATGTTTTCCAATAGTTCAGGGATATTGGAATAATAGCCATGTTGCAGAATGAAGGACCATGTCTTGTTCTCATTTGCAATCTCAAATTTTGTATCAGCATTGATAGTATTCCAGGTATGTGGATAATGTATCTCTGCTAGATCTACTTCCCACTCACCTGGAAGTTCCAAGGGTCTTGCTAAAGAAATAGTAAAGTTTGAAATTGTATTCTGTGGAAATACTGAGGCACAGGCATTGGTAGGGAGTGTAATATAAAATTCACTATCTTCCATTTCCCCCGTAATTTCTACACAGCTTCACCAAATTCTGAGTCAGGCACCCAACTGTTAAACTTGCTAGGCCAGCCTAACCATTTAACCAGATGCTATTTTCTCCTCCCCCGTCTTTTAGTGTCTAGAATTTTTTCAATCCTGTAAACTTGATCCTCTTTCACATCAACCTTTTGTAACTCTTCAGGATAAAAACTCCCAACAACAGCCTCTCCATGATAATCTTTCAGCAGGAAAACAGGCCTCTTTGCACTTCTGATGACCTGGTCCACAATGAATACTTCTGGGGTGAAATTCTGTTCATATCCCTTGGGAAAAACACCCTTGCTTTTAGAAATCCTCACATGATCTCCTTTTCTGAGTATCAGAAACTCCTCTTTTGTTTTGACAGTATCCCCATAGACCGTTTTCCACACTGCTAGAGTGTTAGAATCATTAACATCTACAGGCCTTGCTTTGATGGTTCTGTGAAAACTTTGGTTATAACTTTTTAGAAACAGTGGAAGCACATCAATATAGGTAAATGTATTATTAGCTGTGAAATACCTCCACATTTTTGTTTTGAGTGCGATTAAATCTCTCAACAACCCCAGCCTTAACATCATTATTGGTGACAAAATGATGAATCTTGTGCTGCTTTAATAGGTTACTTACAGCATTGTTTAGAAACTCCCGGCCATGATCTGTTTGTATTTTGTCAGGTTTTCTTCCATCTTGCCTGAAAATTCTGTTAAAGGCATTGGACACCTCTCTACCGGTCTTGTCTTTTAAGGCTGAAGCCCAGGCATATTTGGACAGAATATCTATTACTGTTAAAATGTACTTGTACCCTTTGTTATGCTTAGAAAACTGACCCATATCAACTAAATCAGCCTGCCATTGGGAATCCACTTTTGCTACAATAGTCTTATTTCTTTTAAAATGAATTTTGGCTGGCTTGTGTAGTGTGTAAGCATCTTGACCAGAAAGCCATTGAGAAACTTCCCTTCTCTTAAGCTTTTTGCTCTGTTTTTTGGCTTCCTGAAGTAGGGAGTTCACTCCCCCGAAGCTCCCAACTTCCCCTGGAGAATAATATATATCACTCAGGACTTTTTCATGCCCAGTCATTTTCACAGCTAATGTAAGTATGAACACACAAGTGCAACACAAACAACATTTTATTGGTAGAAAGAATAGGAACATATCTACTTTTCAGGAGTGGGTGCAACATTTATAGTCTGTGTACTCTTGTCAGCTTGTTTCTCAGCAACATCAGTCTGTGTGCTCTTGTTAGTTTGTTTTACAACACCATCAGCCTCCACTTCTTCTTCTATCTGTGTAGAAAAAAGGAATAAGAAAAAACTTTCTTAGGAAGAACAACAAAATAAGCTCTCTCTCTCTCTCTCTCTCTCTCTCTCTCTCCTGATAGTCCACACACTAACATTACAATTTCAAGAACATAAAACTCTTACCATCAAGCTCTGGTAGACAGATTCTGTGTCCATGCATTTCTTCAAAGGGTCTTCCTCAAGAGTAGGCAGAGGCAGCTTAGGATCTTCCTCTTCAGTCTGAGTGGCCGGTTTCAAAAAGCTTGTGCCACCCAAAGCATCTGTGGCATTAGAAGATGCCCCCTGGTTCTGAGGAGTGTGAACAGCTTCCACCTTTTCTACAGCCTTGAAAAGCATTTTTAAATTACAACTGCAATCACACTCAAGACCAGAGTCCTCATCAATGGGAGACATACTCTGGGTTTCTGGGTGTGCATTTTTAGGGACTTGATAAAATTGTCCCAAAGGTGCAGCAGGATCAGAAAATCCCATAGGGCCATCATGTAATGGCCAGGATGAGGCTTTAGCTGGCTTCGGTCTCCAGGGAAATCTCTGGGGGGGTGCTTGATCCCTGCATCTCCTCAGTGGAAGCCATGCTCCAGGATGCTGAGCGTGCATTTTCAGGGTTTTGATAAAATTGCCCCAAAGGTGCAGGAGGATCAGAAAAGCCCATAGGACCATCATGTAATGGCTAGGATGAGGTCTTAGTTGGCTTTGGTCTCCAGGGAAACCTCTGGGGGGGGTGCTTGATCCCTGCATCTCCTCAGTGGAAGCCATGCTCCAGGATGCTGAGCGTGCATTTTCAGGGTTTTGAGAAAAATGCCCCAAAGATGTGAGAGGATCAGAAAAGCCCATAGGACCATCATGTAATGGCCAGGATGAGACCGTAGTTGGTTTTATTCTCCAGGGAAACCTCTGAGGAGTGCCTGATCCCTGCATCTTGCCTCAGCAGAACGTGTCTGGGCATGCAAAAAATGGCCACTTCTCCCTCTGCAATATATCTCGTGGTCTGTTCTCCTATTGGCCGTTTTGGCCCACGTGCATATGAGGTGTCTGATATTCATCCCTATTGGCCAGGAGTAGTGGGGGGGAGTTCCAGAAGGGGTCACGGGACCCCCGCTGCAACCAATCAGGCCACCGGTTGGACATTGCATGGTTAGGAACATGTGGGGTATAAAAACAGCTCCTATTGTTTGGGCAGGATGAGTTACTTCCTACATGACCTGTACCACATGTTCCACCCAAACAGGAAGTTCGGCCCGCAGGAAGTTACATCCCAAAAGGAAGTTCAGCCCATGACAGGAAGTCCTGCCTAAACAGGAAGTCCCACCTCTAAGCACTTCTGGGGGAGGGGCAAAGCCATTTTGACAGCTGTCAATCATTTTGACATGAACTACACAGGTATACTTTTGTGTTCTCAGGTATGGCCAAAGGAATAGGCAGGAACAGATTTGCTTTTGGTTTTAACATTTTCAATTGTGTGGATCTGGCCTGAGGAGTTCACTAATTCCTCTGTCCATTTCTGGTATGATAATATGTCCACAGTAGAGTTTATTAATTCCATGTCCTCCAAGTCCGCCTGAGTCATGTATTTGCTCAGGGCCATTACCCTGCACTGTTTTCATTACAATATTCTTTTTATAGTACTTCATGTGGCTGGGGTAAACAATGAGATTGCAAGCACCCTCTCCCACTAACAGAAGGGGTGCTTCGAAGTGGCTCCATAGGTCTGCTGGCATTGAATTTGAACAGACCTCTGCAATGCCAGCAGACCTATGGAAGCTTGGAGAGGTGACATTGTTGGAGCTAAATTATAAGATGGCTCGTAGGGACTTCGAACACTTCAAAGGCTTAAGGACCTTTGGCCAATCCCTGTTTCACACATTCTGCAATTTTGTTCCCACTTGAGAGGCAGGTGCTTGGCTAATCAGTTCATTAGGACTGGGTCAACAGCTTTGGCCTTTGCTTCCGAATGCCTAACGTAGCAGGACAACCAAAGTGACTTCAGAATTCACAAGACACTGGATGGATGGTTTTGGGAACAGGGCAAAATATCTGACAGGTAGGAACTGTTGTCTCCTGAATTTCTCAAAGGTCTGGTGGGGGGCACTTGGTCAGCCATTTGCCTCTCTGACTATGAGATCATTTCATTCCACTAGCAGCTATGACTGCTTTTTTGGTGCCTTTTGGTCATGTTTTCTAGAGGGGATGTATCCAGCAGAGCACTAGCATTTAGGGATTTAACTCTTTCAGGTTAACAAGCTGCATTGATCATTTGTACTTCTTTTTTTTAAAAAATGTTTATTCAAGTTTTCAAAACAACAACAACAACAACAACACTTAAAACATTCATACATTTGCACATTTCATTTTCTATTCCGTACATCTCATGCCAATCATTTTACACACATACCATTTAACTTCCTTATTTCTTTTCCAGCCATATTATTAATTTCATGCATTTCTTCCCCTTTTTTCCTTCAATCTCAAAATTTCTCTGTTTTCCGTTTTTTTACATCAATATTTTTATAACTACAATTCTACCCTATCTCCCACATCTTTCCCCCATTTTTCTTTCCATATAGAGTTTAAAGCCTCCCATTGTTTCATATCTTTTTGAGTTTTCTTCTCATGTAACAATATCGTCAGTTTATCTATTTCAAACATGTCGTGGAGTTTTCCTAACCATTCTTCTATTGTTGGTATATTCTCTGACTTCCAATACTTTCCATACAATATTCTAGCTGTGGCCATCATCTATGCTAAAACCCTCCAATATCTTTTTTGCAGTTGTCCGTCTATCTTATAAAACATATTTAACAAATATATCTCTGTATCGAGAGGAAAGTTTGTATTAAATATTCTTAACGTTATTTTGTGTATTTCCCCCCAGAATTTTACTGCCATGTCACATCTCCACCATATATGAAGATAGGTACCCACTGCTTTTTGACATTTCCAACATTGGTTTGACATGTTTTTATATATTTTTGCTAATTTTGCCAGGGTTAAATGCCATCTCATCATCATCTTATATATATTTTCCCTTATATTGTAACTTCTTGTAAAGGATAGACATTTCCCCCATAGTTTTTCCCAATGTTCCAATGGTATTTCATAGCCGAGGTCTTCTCCCCATTTCATCATGTAGTGTTTATTACCCTCCTGATCTGGCTTTGATTTTAATATTATTTTGTAAATCTTTGATAAACATTTATTTTTATTTCCCAGTATAAGCTCATCAAATTTTGTTGTTTCCGTCTCTATTCCTATAAGCTTTTGATCTATCTTGAATTTCTCTAACAACTGTTTATATAACAACCAATGACATTCCTTATTTTCTGATTTTAGTTCTTCCTGAGTTTTCATTTTATATGTATTCCCTTCCTTTTTCAATATATCCTTATATGTTAGCCATTTTCCTTTGAATATATCTTCTTTTTTTGTAAAACGCTTCATGATTAGATAGCCATATTGGCATTTTCAAATAGATATTCCCCTTAAATTTTATCCAGGTTCTTAATAGTGCTGCTCTAACATAATGATGTTTAAACTCATTATGAACTATTGTTTTATTATTACACAGATAGGCATGCCAGCCAAATCTTGCATTAAATCCTTCCAATGTTAGTAATCTATGATTTTCCAGTTTTATCCAGTCTATCAACCATGTAAGTGCACTAGCATGATAGTAGATTTGGAGATCTGGTAATGCTAACCCCCCCCCCTTTTCTTTTATCTCTGTCAGTATATTCCATTTTATTCTTGGTTTGTTGCCTTTCCAGATATATTTTGTTATATCTTTTCTCCAGACTTCCATTACTCTTTCGTTTCTTACGATTGGTAAATTTGGGAATAGGTATATAATCTTCGGTAATATGTTCATTTTAATTGATGATATTCTTCCCAATATTGATAGATCTAATTCTTCCCGTTTCTTTAAATCTTTCTTGATATTATTCCATGACTTAGTATAATTATTTTCAAATAATTCAGCATTATTGTTTGTGATGGTGATACCTAGATATTTAACTTCCTTCTCTATCTTAAATCCTGTTACTTTTTCCAATTCTTTTTCCTCTTGCTTACTTATATTCTTTGTTAACACTACCGTCTTATCTTTGTTTATTTTTAAACCTGCTAGACTTCCAAACTCTTCAACCACTTCCATTAGCCTTCCTAAGCTTACCCTTGTATTATCCAGAATAAAGACCAAATCATCTGCAAAGGCCTTGTATTTATATTCCTTCCCTTGCCATTTCCACCCTTTTATTTGATGTTCCATTCTTACTTTCCTATTTAGGACCTCCAATACAATGATAAACAATAACGGAGATAGTGGGCTGCCTTGGCGATTTCCTCTTTCTATTTTGAATGCATTCAGTTTTTCCCCATTGACTATCATTTGAGCTTCCTGATTTTTATAGATCTTACTAATCCAATCATAGTATTTTTCTCCTATATTCATTCTCTTTAAGACTTCCAACATAAACTCCCATTTTACGTTATCAAATGCCTTTTTGGCATCCGCAAAGACCATTAACAGCTCTTTATCATTATGTTTTTCATAGAATTCTATTAGATCTATGAGAACTCCTACATTACCTTTTGCTTGTCTGCCAGGAAGAAATCCACTCTGATCTTCATATATCCGATTTCTTAAGATTTTTTTCATCCTATCCGCCAATATATTTGTGAATGTTTTATAGTCTATGTTCAAGAGTGAAATTGGTCTATAATTTACAGGTATTGTAAAATCTTTTCCTTCTTTCGGTATTAAAGTTATGTCCGCCTTGCTCCAGGAGTCAGGGCATTTTCCTTCATTTATACTATTTAATAGTCTAAATAGAGGCTCCACTAGTTCTTCTTCAAACATTTTATAGTAGAGTACTGAAAAGCCATCTGGCCCAGGAGCTTTACCAGTTTTCATTTTCCTTATTGCTTCTCTTATTTCCAATTTAGAGATTTGTTTATTTAAATAATTTCTTTGTTCTTCCGATATTCTAGGTATTATTTTCTTTTTCTAAATAATCCTTTATCTTGGTTTCATATTCTTTTATGTTTTCATGTTTTTTGTATAGTCTAGTATAGTAATCCTTAAATACTCTAATGATATCTTTTTGTTTTGTATATCTTGTTTGCTCGACTCTTATTTCCATTATAAGCCTTTTCTCTCTCTCTTTTCTTAACTTATACGCTAACCACTTGCCAGGTCTGTTTGATAGTTCAAAATATTTTTGATGGGCATATTTCATTTTATTTGCAATTCCTATTGTCATTTTGCTATCTATTTGTTTTTTCAGGACTGATAGTTCTTTTCTCACTTTCTGCTCATTGGGTATTCTCTTCAGTATTTCTTCCTTCTCCTTGATTTTTTCCTTAAGTTCTTTCTCTCTTTTTTTGTTTACTCTTTTTATATTTAAATTCCTGTTTCAAAAGTTGTCCTCTTATAACTGCTTTTCCTGCATCCCAAACAGTATCTATCACAGTACCTTTATCCACATTTTCCACAAAAAAAATGTTTTATGGCTTTTAAAAAATCTTTTCTACTGCTACCTCTCTTTTCAAAAGGATGTCTTGGAGTCTCCAACTATATAGTTTTTTTCCAGAAACCCAATTCTAAAATCACCAGGGCATGGTCTGAAATCAGTTTTCGTTGCATTTCCACCTTTCTTATATTTTTTAACAGTATTTTAGATACCAAAAACATGTCTAACTAGACCATGTTTTGTATCTATCCGAATAATATGTATAATCTCATTCTTGGCCATGTAGTGCTCTCCAGCAGTCTTTAAGTGATAATAACTCCATCATTTCCTTAACTTCTTTTGGTAGTTTCCCTTGTCCCCTTTTTCTGTTTGTTCTACTAGATCTATCTAAAGTTGAATCTAAGACCCCATAACAGTCTCCGGCAAGAATCAAACTGTCATAGTCATATTTCATAAGTTCTTTTTGAAGATCTTTGTAAAATTTCCCTTTATTTTCCTGTGGTCCATAGAACCCTATTATCATGATCTTTCTATTTGGCATAATTATCTCTACGCCTATATAATAGCCATTCACGTCATTAAGTATTTCTCTAGATTCATATCTTTTATTCACGTATAATGCCACTCTTCTTTATTTTCTGTTATATCTTGCCGCATAGACCTCTCCTAGGGCTTTATTTTTTATTAAATTTCTATCTTGGTCTCTAATATGTGTCTCTTGTAAGCAAACAATGTCTGGTTTTTGTTTTATCAGATAATGTAATACAAATCTTCTTTTATTTGGACTGTTTAGACCTCTAACATTCCAATTAATAATTTTTCCTTCCATTTTTATTTAGTTTCCTAATTTACTCTTTCTTAATCTGTTTCCTGTTCTTCTTCCTGCTCTTCTTCCTTGACTTCTTCTCTTTCTAATCCTCCTATTGCTCCTAGTAGTTCTTCTTCTTCCACTTCTGGATCTTCCAATTCTTCCTCATCAACTTCTACCTCAACTCCTTCTTCTTCCTTTTCTCCTCCCGTCAACAGTTCTTGACCTACTATTCCTCCTTTTCCTTCATCTTCTAAATCATCTCTCACGTGTGTCCTAATTTTCACCTTCCTTGTATTTCTAATTCTTTGTTCTTTTTGTTTATTTATCTCTATTTCCTCTTCTTCCTCTTCTCTTGGGTTTACCCTTTTTTTCTTCTATATCTTGATCTATTTCTCCCTGTTCATTTTCTACTCCCGTTTTCTCAATTCTCTTATTTTCTCCTTTTCTCTTTCCATTACCAAAATCCTTTTGTATCTTCTCCAACATATTCTTTGCTTTGGATATAGTATTTATCATATATGTTCTCATTTGGTATGTTATGTATAATCCTTCTGTCTTATTCCATTTATACCCTATCTGCGTTTCCCTCAGTACCCGAGTTAGGAAATTGTATTCCTTTCTCTTTAGAATTTGTATAGGAATATCTTTATAGATCTTTCCTTCTTGACCTTCTATTATTAGGTATTCCCTTATGCTTCGTTGAATTATAATATTGGAGCATGTCCAGAGAAGGGCAACTAAAATGGTGAAAGATCTGGAAACCATGCCTTATGAGGAGAGACTTAGGGACCTGGGTATGTTTAGCCTGGAAAAAAGACGGTTAAGAGTTGATATGATAGCCCTGTTTAAGTATTTGAAGGGATGTCACACTGAGGATGGAGCAGGCTTGTTTTCTGCTGCTCCAGAGACTGGAACACAAAGCAATGGATGCAAGCTCCAGGAACAGAGATTCCACCTCAACATTAGGAGGAACTTTTTTTGACAGTAAGAGCTGTTCGGCAGTGGAACACACTCCCTCGGAGAGTGGTAGGGTCTCCTTCCTTGGGGGTCTTTAAACAGAGGCTGGTTTGTCATCTGTTGGGGATGCTTTGATTGTGATTTCCTGCGTGGCAGGGGGTTGGACTGGATGGCCCTTGTGGTCTCTTCCAACTCTGCAATTCTATGATTCTATGATTCTCTCACGAAATATACTACTATATCTCGTGGCAAATTATTATTATTATTATTATTATTATTATTATTGCTACCCAGGAATTTATCCTGAATAATTTGCCCACCTCAAGGTCAAGTTGTTCCTGATCCCAATTTATAAACTCTGATAAAACTAGGATCACCCTCATTTCTAGATCTTCATTTTTAATTTTGGGTACTCTTCTAATTTTGATGCACTTTGCTCTTTTATAACTTTCTTATAATAGTCTCTGATTGTCTTCTTGTTCCTTTTTATTTTCTAGTAGTTTAGTTCTTTTCTCTAAGTTATTTGTTTTTATTTGAAGGTCATGTAATTCTTTGCTATTTTTATTTATACCTTTCGTAGCTGTCTCTAAATGAAGCCCAAATTTTTCCAATTGTTTTTGTAAATCTACTTTTATTTCCCCTTTCAATTCTTTCATTTCTGATTTCAATTCCAAACTTAGTTTTTTAAATTCTTGCAGTAATATTACGCATGTATCACCAATTTTTGTTTGGAGCTCAGCTGATGACCTTCTCATCTCTCGAGTTTGCAATCTTGTCTGAGCCATCAATTTCTTAGAGATTGGCATTTTTTCTTCTGTTTAAACTATTAAGTTATACTTCCTTTAGATTTATATTTCAATTTCTCCAAGTTTAATTTATATCATAGGGTATATCTACCTATTTCTTATAGAGTTTAAATTATAAAGTTTTCTTTTTGCTAATTCGTGAGTTCGTAAATTAATACAATATTTAATTGAATATTTAATTACACCTTCCCTAATCCACCTTTTTCTTTCTAGATACCAACTTATATCCACTAATATCCACTTCTATATTTCTTACCCTTCCATTCGTTGTTGCGTAAGTTCATTCCAGGTCACCCCTTTTAATTCAAAATAATTGTATAATATCAATTTCATGAAAAAAAATGTACTTGTAGCTTAAATAATTAATTAATTACCCTTTCACAAGGTTCCCCCTTTGATCTAATTGGTCTGTTTTATCAATTTCAAATATCATCCAATAATTATCTTTACCACCACGTTTTCATTGAACTCCTTTCTGATCCTACCATTTGGTTCATAACATTCATATCATTAAACAATTCTAAATTATTTCATGTGAATCAATATATATATATATATATATATATATTCCAGTAACCAGATGTCTCTGTCTAATAATCTAATATTTCTATCAATTTGAAGGCTGGATGTGTATGTGTGTGTGTGTGTGTGTGTGTGTATATATATATATGGCTTTTCTTTGCAAACGAAGATTCAGGAAGGACTCATCCCGCGCTTTCTGCAAGCGCGCTGATGACTAAAAAGGCCAATCCGAGATAAACAAGTCTGGTTGCAAAAAGCACAGCAGAAGGTCTCCTTGGGTGATGTTTTTGGGTTTTGATTCTTTCTGTGTTGTTGTTTCTCTTCAAGACTTGTTCATCGTGAGTTCTCAAATAAGGCTGCAGCATTGTGGATAGTGCGTCTCCATGCCTCCCGATGTGAGGCCAGGGCGGACCACTGTTGGTGATCAATTTTGCCGAGCGTGAGATGTTGTTTCAGGGAGTCTTTGTATCGCTTTTTTGGAGCGCCCCTCTTACGTTTACACACATATATATATATATCTTATTTAAATCATGTACATATCTTTACCATACCTGATGTATATTGCTCATATATGTATATAACTAATAAATTTTCTCAGTAATTTTACTAAGTAAATAAATGAGTAATTTCCAACCTAATATATAACCTAATATATATATAATATAACCTAATATATTTTATATAGTTTATAATTGAGAACCAATTCAAATTTCTAACCTTTCCCCCTTCCTCTTACTTCTCTTGCTTCAGATTTTAACAACTTAGTTTCTTGTTTATCCAGTCCTTCTTTCCTCAGGTTTATCCTTCACCTTCTCCTCCTCTGGTTCGTTTTCTTTCCACACCTTCTTTCTAATTTTCATCCCTCTGTTTTCTGTTTCTTTCTATTACCTTTCAATTTAAGGCTTTTTCTCAGTTCAGAATATCTTCTACTAATATTTCTTTTTCCAGATTTTCCCACGGTGTAGCTTTCCTCTTTGCTGATCCCCGTTCTCACTCTATTCTCCATTCCCTCTTTTTTCTCAAGCTTCGTTTCCTCTACTTCCCAGCTGATTTTGATCTTTTTCATCTGACTCTAGCGCAGCTTTCTGTCTCTCTCTCTCTTCTCTCTATTTTTTTTTGTTTTCACTTCTTTATTTCACTTATAATCAATTTTGTAAGTCAATTTTGATTTCTTTCCCAATGTATACTCCATATCACTCAATCCCATGTTTCCCTCCCCTCTCCGTGTTCGTTTCTTCTACTTCCCAGCTGATTTAGATCATCTCCATCTGACTGTAGCGCACATTTCTCTCTCTCTCTCTCCACTCCGTTTTTGCTTTCGCTTCTTTGTTTCACTTATATTCAGTTTTGTAAATCAATCTTTTGGTTTCTTTCCCAGTATATACTTTGTTTCACTCTATCCCGTATCTTTTCCCCCTCTCCGTGTTCTTTTTATTCTTCTCCTCTGGCTTCCGTGTTTCCAACAAGCCTTCAGTTCTTAAGGTAGCACCTTAAGGTTTGCTTTGCCAAATTGAGTTAACTCACTCGTTTTGAATCTTCTCCAGCTATCTGCCTGGAAAAACAGATTTAAACAAAAGGTGTTGTATATGGCAAAGTAAAAGAAATTTGCTTACTCCAGCTTTGTTCTTGAAATTTATTACTTAAAAGTGGTGGTGTCGCTTCTACCGCTACATGGCAGCTCCACCTGGGCGGGATATGGCGATGACCGGCACAAGTTTCTACTGTGAGTGGAGTTTTACCTCCTTTACCCACTTCAACTTGGCCAAAATGCAAGTCACTTGTCTCCTCCTCCGCTCGTCTATTTCCCTAGACAAAGTTCACCTTCCAAGATTGAATCTAGATGAAGGTTTAACCCAGGTTTTGCAGTCAAGTTCCCAGAACTCCTAAGAACCTGACCTGCTCCGACGCCTTCGCCACCAGAATTCCGATCATTTGTACTTCTAAGACATACCAGAAGGGAGTAGGGCAAAGATAACATTGAGCCAATGTCACAACCCATCCTTGTTTGTGCTTTGTTCATGCTCTGTTGTGCCCTGTTTGTGCTTTGCAAAATTATATTTGGGGCAGGAAAACTAGGCAGGGTCCTTTGTTTTGTCACACTTAACTTTCACCCCTTACCAAATATCCATTTTGGTCTGTTATTTCTAAGGCCTTACAGAGTGTGGATCTTCAAGGGGATAAATTTGGGACCCATTCTTTTCAGACTGGGGCTGCTTCTACTGAGTTTACCATGGGGCTGGGGAAAAGATCAGTCTATCATATTGGGCACGAGATCCTTTGAATATGGGAGATATGTTAGACTTTTCAAGTTTTGATAGGTTTTGTTGTGTTATTAATGCTATCATTTACAGATTCTAGGTTATATCTGGAGAGGTGATGGGTCCTGATCTATAACCAGAGTATGGTTTATTGGGCAGTATGCCAGGTCCAGACCTGCCATTTGGGGGTTCAATTGGGGTTGAGCAATCAGGCCACAGAGAATGGCTCAGAAGAAGATGCCTGTATTGTCATATTTTGTTGGCTCTGTTGTTTGGGGAGTGCAAAGTTTCTCTCTCCCATAGTTTGGTCATCTACCTGGATGGGAATGACCTGAGTGTTTATTCTTTAGGCTTTGCATGACCTTCAGCTCATCCAGACTACATGGCCAGGAATAAACTTTGTGTGGTCATCCATTTTGCCTTTCCAAGTGTGGTGGGTGTGAGGGTCATCCTCTTGTATTGATATAGCCCATAGAAGGGAAATTAGGAATGTCTTGAATGGAGGGTTGGATGATTTTGTCCCATATCCACAGCTCTATAGAGCAGATAACATCCATTCATCTGAGGAAGGCAATATGTTGCTTCTGGGGGATCTGCAACATGGAGTGAGGGCCCTTTTGACCAGCCTTGTGAGGGAAAGGACCTAAGCAAATGCTTGTCTGTTGACTATGACAGGTAGTAGAAGGAGATGAGTAAGAGTTATGGTGAACACTTTGGTATCCATTTGGTAAAAGGAGGGGTCTGGAATGCCTCTTTAGGTGCTGAGACCCAGGAGGTAGAGAAGGAGACCACCCTTGGGGCTCTCATGACGGCTCTGCCTTCACCTTAAATCTTGAACTTGGGGGAATGTGTTCCTCAGTTCTGCCTTCCAGAAGATGGCCAGACAAGGAGCAACCCAGCTATTGGATTGCCCTTGGGACTCAGGTGTCTTAACCAGGGGAAGGCTGAGGAGGTGGTCAAGGGTGATGCCTGCCTCCGCTCATCCCATACTAGGTTTCTCCTAACTCTTGTTTCTGTCCAGGTTCAATTACATTTAAATAGGTTCTAAATTAAATAAAGCAGCCCTTATTCAGCCCAGTCCATTGTGGTTGGTCTCTTTATTCCATGGTTGTACAGCAAGTGCACATACATCCTTGTCACTGACATTACAAATAAGACATTACCCTGTGGTCTTGGACCTCCATGTACGACAACTTCAGAATGTCCATTAAAAGTGAGTTTCTTATGGGGTATGCATGAATAAATTATGTAAGAAAGTATTTTCCAGCAATGCTGCAATATTATTCTTTCTTGGCCTTGCTTTTAACAACTCAGTAGTATTCTACATTTAAACAGCAGACACCACCAAAACCCATGCTGATCCCAGGCTCAAGCCAGATAGAATCCCAAGCAAAACTGAACTGAACATCTTCCTGTGGTTCTTGTAGGTTCAAGGGAGATTGGGACTACAAAGCCCCACAAAACCAGCACACAGCTAACACAAGAAGAATCTATAGTCAAGGACTAGGCTGACAGAGTTCCGCTGAACTACAGTTGTAGTCTGTTAGAGGTTTATGACAGGGGCCTTCCTCATGAGAAGTCCTTTACTTCTCAAGAGTCATTTTTACTTCTCTTTACTTCTCAAGAGTCATTTGCTGAAAATAAACACTCCCAGGGTTTGTCTACAGTGGCTAGAATATGCTGGCTTCCTCCTGGCATATTCTGGCTCCAGATCAGCCTTGTTGCCCCTCTGTTACCTGCATGAAATGTGATGGATTCTGCAATATATCTGCACTTCTGTATATTGTCAACGATTGACTTTTTTTTAAAAAAAATTAAAGACTAGTTAGAACATTTTAAAAAATCACATGGTTCATCCCCTCCTGACATTATGGCCTAAATCCTATTGTTAGTCTTGATTGGAGTAGTCCCATTGTATTAATCTGGTTTATCTATGCATTGATTCACCATTTTAAAATTGATTCAATGGATCTACTCTAGTGGGTACCAACACATGAAGGCTTCTCAAATTCTCTCTCTCTGCACTTAGAAAGATATTTTGTGTAGGCAAAGGATTTTGCTAGAATCCTTGCTGACAGGCTTGTTTTCCAGAGACAGAAAATATTTCCCCTGTCTTCATGTATGTAGAGTCTTCATATATTGAATTGTCTTATAATGTAGAGAAATGCAAAACTCACTGGTCTCATGCAAAATATTTCTACTTCAAGTAGTTCTCAAAACGTCACACTTTTACATCTAGAAAGAGAAAGGCTGAAGCTGAGCAATTCCATCCTTCTCTTGCCTTGTCTTTTTGATTGGGGAAAACCAGCCAGTGATCTGCATTTTGGTTACCAGATTCACTATCACTCTTTATCTTTTTTTATCTTTTGGAAACTTTATGTGTCCCCAAATAACTTTAGATAACCATGATTAATCAGCTTTGCATCCAAGTCACTCCAAGTGATGCTCCTTTTCCTGTACCAAAAGCTGAGTTCCTCTGCAAGATAAAAAGCCATATTCGGTACTTTCCAAACATTAAGCAATGCTCCTCCAGAAAGGCAGCATAAACAAAACACAGATAAACAAGGCACTGATAACTCACAGAAGACAAACAAAGGAGAAGGAAAAATTATTCCAGATAAGCAAGATGGGTTGTTTGAACCCCTTTGATGTGGAACCAAGCCAATGCACCAGATGACATAAATATCTGGGGATCTCATTTAAGACAGCAATGATTTATTACCTCTCTCCTTTCTCAGAAGGAAGAGAAAGCAACCTCCCCCTCCCACACACAGGGACATTGAAATTAATTGATAATACATTTTTTATCTGTTCTTAGTCCCTGAAGGAAGAGTCAATAACCAACCCAGAAAACTCTAACTGAATGACATTTCCGGAAAAGTATGACAGAAATAAGCAGTTCCAGCTGCATCTGTTTCCACTACATTTCCTTCAGAGGAGAGGGAGGTTGGTCAACAGAGAATACCACCCCCCATGAAATGATCTGGCAGTGAATGTGACAACCATGGTTGATGGTTTTTGATGCTGTTTGACAGAGGAGACATAATCACATGACCAAATGGAATCAGGTCAGGACATAAATTTAAAAAAAGGCATTTATAATTAAACAAAAGCTGGGCTACAAATTCACTCATTTTTTGCAACTATGATATTTAAATGCTTAAAATGGAATAAACAGTGTTATAATTTGAGGGAACTAACAGGGCCAGTAAGTAATCATGCTGCCTGAAGCAATGAACAAAATGGCTGAGTGTCTGATGCCTGATGGCAGATCCTGTCCTAAATTCTAATGGCACATGGTATATACACACAAATAATGATGATGATGATGATGATGATGATGTCTGGAACACAATGACTATGTGGCATGCTCATCCCTGGATTCTGGGTATTAGAGTAGACTCCATGGAAGACCCTGACATGAGTTTGGTAATAGGCCTGACATGAGTTTGGTTCCTGTAAGGATTTATCTGAAGGCTGTACTAGGTTGTGTTTAGATCTGGCTTTGTCTATGTTACTGGTCTATGTTTCCTTGCTTAATAAAGAAATCTTATTGAGTTAATGAGTGTGTGTCTGGTACATCACATTAAGCCAGAACTCACCAATCCTACTTAATTCTTAATTCCTACACGCAATGTCTGATGACGCAGAGATTGGAACCCAGATGGAGAAAGACCAGGCCACAGGAGATGGCCAGGGAGCCAGCTTGCTGGAGAATGGTGCAGGCATGCTGGAGGAAGAGCAGAGCAGAGCCCGACAGAGGGCTGGGAGGCCGACCCTCCCCCTCCTGACCTCATGGAGCTGGGAGCCAGGCAAGCCCTGGGGAGGAACAGCCTACGCTTCTCAGAGACTCCAGTGCATGGAGCAGGAATGGCCATAGGAGCCTTCTGGCTCTGGCCAGAGGAGCGAAGTTGGGAAAAACGCAGGTCCCTACGGTGGGATAGACCCCAAACCGAGGGGTACCGAGAGCCTGTGACAAGACACCCTCACCCGGGGGGTCTCGTCACAGGCTGGAGAAAGAGGTACCGCAGCTGAAACAACAGATGGAGGTAATGCGGACGAGCCTCCTGGAGATCCTGCAGAGATTGTCTCAGCAACCTGTAGCCCCGGGAGGGCTACCTCCCCAGGACCATCAGTTGACAGCTACTCTGGGGGGGGGGGTCCTGGCCCCTCCAGGAGGTGTCCCTGCCATGCCTGTTGGAGGACCTGTCCTGCAGGTTCCTGGTCCAGTACCCCCTGCGGGGGCTGGCCTGGTTGAGCTGCAGAAGAGACTACGTGGGCTCAAGCATCGAGACTTGAAGGCCACCTTTGATGGGGACGCTGCGAAGTTGCCATACTTCTTAACCCAGGTGATGGGGTTAATGTCTCAATGGGAGGAAGAGTTCCAGATGGAGGGCGAGAAGGTGTGGTATGTCTCCAACCAGCTGGAGGGAGAGGTGGCACAATG
The DNA here is from genome assembly GCA_030847615.1 of Gambelia wislizenii. NCBI lineage: Eukaryota > Metazoa > Chordata > Lepidosauria > Squamata > Crotaphytidae > Gambelia > Gambelia wislizenii. The sequence goes on along the minus strand of JAUMIR010000003.1, from coordinate 210,099,041 downwards.
GCTGGTGGGACTCTATGACATGGGGGCTCCAGAGTTGGGAGTTTCCACAACTTCATGATGGCCCTCCAAGCTCAATTTGAAGACCCCTGAGGGTGAGGTGTGCACGCACAGAACTTTGGCGACTGCACCAAGGCTCAAGACCCGTGGCTGAATACGCCTACAAATTTTGCCGCCTGGCCAGCCAGATCCCCGACTGGACCGAAACCACTAAGGTGCAGTATTTTCAGGATGGTCTTAATGCAGACCTCCTAGAATGGGCTTTGGTCCAAGGGAACCCAGAAACCCTCCTGGGGTGGGTGCGGCTGGCTGGGGAGGTGGAAACCCTGAGACAGAGCGTCAAGCTGGCCTGGCAATGCCAAGGGCTTGGCGTAAAGCCCAATGGGTCCACAGAGAAGAAAGCTAGGGTGGCTCGACCAGCTGGAGGCACAGCGGGGGAGTCAGAGAGGGAGCGAAGGATGCGGAAAGGCTTGTGCCTGCATTGTGGAAAGGTGGACACTGCATAGCCGAATGCCCACAGAAACAACCCCGGGACAACCCCATGGAAGAGAGGCCCAAGAAGGCAGATGGGAAGCCAACAGCACCCAAGATGCCATTCAAGCCAAAGGGAAAAGCAGCAGTGCACAACTTGATTTCAGGCCACACGGCGGGAGAGTCTTCAGAGGAACCGGACTACAGTGGGTCCTCTTCAGATGCTGAGCCAGTGGGAAATGGATCCAGCCCACCCTACTAAGCGCCCAAAGGCAGGCTAATCCTGAAGGGCGCCCAAGTGCTGTGGTGATTGGAGTGAAAGGCCCTTTTTTTCCTAAAAGCCAACATAGGGGTTGCAAATAATGGGGTCCCCTGAAAAGTAATGTTAATGGTGGATTCTGGGTGTACCAAGGTGTTAATTCACAACTCCCTGGTCAGGGAACTTTCAGTTAGCACCATTAAGCTAGAGAAGCCAGTGTGGCTGTCTCAGATGGATGGAGGGATGATGAAGGGGGGGCCCCGCAAGGCGGATGACTGGCCCACTACAGATGAAGATGGGAAATCATCAGGAGGAGCTCCAATTTGTGATAGTGCCAGGCTTGGTCCCAGTTGCAGTAGTAGGCTTAAACTGGTTGAAGTTTCACAACCCCACTATAGACTAGATAAAGGAGACTGTGACTTTCACAGACCCAATGTGTGTGCGGTAAAACAGAGTGTGTGAGGCCTCACTGGGGGGGGGAATCCCTCAAGAGGACAATCCTCAGAACTTTAATATCACTATGGTACAAGGGAAGTGAAAGAGTTACTGGTGGAGTATAAACAGTGGCAGTATGTGTTTGAAGAGAAGGAATGTGACATTCTATCCCACACACAGGCTGTTTGACTCTGCAATTGAGATAGTTTCTGAGGCAGAGCTGCCCAAACCTAAGATTTACTCTATAACCCCGGTGGAGATGGATGCCCTCCGGGAGTTCATAGATAAAAATTTGGCCCAGGGGTTCATCAGACCTATGACCTCCCCCTTGGGGCCCCGGTGTTGTTCAGACACAAACACGATTCTTCTCTCCATCTCTGTATTGATTACAGATCCTTAAATGCTATCAGTGCGACAAATCAGTACCCTCTCCCCTTAATGAAAGATATCCTGGCTCATTTAGCCAAGGGGAAGATATTCACCAAGCAGGACTTGTGGGAGCCCTATTACAGAGTGTGAATCAAAGAAGGGGATGAGGGGAAAACTGCTTTCAATTGCCAGCTAGGGGCATTTGAATTTTGCATAATGCCATTTGGATTAAGTGGGCCCCCCGGTGTGTTCCAAAACTTGATTAATGATGTGCTTAGAGAGTTTTTGTACAAACGGGTACTGGTATATATGGATGATGTGCTCATTAATTCTGAGGACTACATGTCCCATGTTAAGCTGGTGAAGAAAGTGTTTAGTAAACTGGGGAAGAATCACTTGTATGCGAAAATGTCAAAATGTGAATTCTACCAAAGCCACTTTGATTATTTAGGGTACCACATCTCTAGCAGGGGGGTTGAAATGGACCCTGAGAAGGTTAAGGGAGTCCTCGCATGGGAGGCTCCCAGGACAAGGAAGCAGCTTCAAAGCTTCCTAGCGTTTGCCAACTTTTACTGGTCCTTCATCCCTGACTTTGCTGAGGTTGCCTTGCCCTTGACTGACCTGTTAAAAACCAAGGGTGTGTGTGTGTGGGGGGGGGGAAACTCAGAAGGGGAAGGAAGAGAAGCCTCCCCAAAAAATTGTGTCACCAATGCCAAAGGGCATTTGACAAGCTGAAGAAGCTTTTCACCTCTGAACCTATCCTTAAGCACCCTGACCCCGAATGACCTTTTGTGGTTCAAGTCAACACCTCTGATGTGGCAATGGGGGTGTTGTTACAGCAGGATGAAGGGGGAGCTCAGACCCTGTGCATATCTGTCGAAGAAGTTAAATGAAACTGAACAACACTGGGCAGTGTGGGAGAAAGAGGCGGGGCAATCAAATTGGCCTTAGAAACTTGGTTTCTACTGGAAGGATCTACTGGAAGGATCTTCCCAACCTTTTGTGGTTTGGACAGATCACAAAAACTTGGAGGCTTTGAAAACCCCACGGCGCTTGAACCCTAAACAAATTAGGTGGGCCAGTTTCTTTTACCCTGAACTTCACCCTGAAGCTCCTCCGGGGGGAAAAGTATTTCTTAGCTGACACTTTTTCCAGGCTCCCTCAACATGAGAGTCAGTGGAAAGAGATGATATACACGGTTTTCTCCCCCTCCCATTTGGGATTGGCAGTTCTCACACTTAGCCAAGCCAAATGCCAGGAGACCACTGCCGGCCCCTCTTTGGGCCCAGCGCAAGACCCTGTAAAGGAGGCAGCCCCGACTGTGGCGTTGGCCCCATCATCCTTGGAGCCTTCCCCTCTCATCACAAAGGACATTGGGGGTGGGTGGCAGGGTCAGATGGTGGCTGATCTGTCCCATGACACCTGGTTCCTTTCTCACAAAGGGGAAGTAATACTGCAAGGAGGTTTGGCTTGGAAGGGGGAACACATGTATGTCCCCAAGGGTATGAGAACTGCCATCCTCAAACAATGCCATGATGTGAAGAGTACAGGTCACTTTGGGTATGTGAAAACATTACATTTAACGCTACAGCAATTCTGGTGTCCCAAAATGTGAAGGGAGGTGGAGGAGTATGTAAAGGGTTGTCATACGTGTGCAGTGGCAAAAAGAGCCAGTGGGAAACCAAAAGGCTTGCTGTTACCATCACCAACCCCCACTAAACCATGGGAGGACATCAGTATGGACTTCATTGTTGAGTTGCCAGAGAGTAAGAAAAAGACAGTTATTTGGGTGGTAACTGACTTGTTTTCCAAGCAAGCTCACTTTGTGGCCTGCAAGAAACTCCCAACCTCCCCCCAGCTGGCTAAGCTCTTTGTACAACACATCTATAGGCTACATGGTGTTCCTGTCAAGATCATATCAGATAGGGGAGCTCAATTCACCTCCTAGTTCTGGAAGGTGTTTACAAGACTGTTAGGAATTGAGCTAGGGATGAGCAGCTCCCATCATCCACAAAGTGATGGCCAAAGTGAACATGTGAACCAATTTTTGGAACAGTTTTTAAGGTGTTATGTCAACTTCCAGCAGTCTGATTGGGTTGACCTATTACCCTTTGCTGAGGTGGCATACAACAACACCATACACCAAAGCATCAAAATCCCCATTTAAAATTGTTTCAGGACAGGACTTTGACTGTCTACTTTTGGGAGAGGGGACTTTCAAAGACCCGGTTCCGGTGACTCAGTGGAGTGCTCAAATCAAGGACACATGGCTGAGAGTTGTGTCGGCCCTTGAATTTGCAAAAGCCTGCTACAAAGAGTACACTGACAAGAAGTGTGACCCTTCCCTGCGGTACGCGGTGGGGGACTTGGTATATCTTTCCACCAAATGCCTAAAGAGTCCACAGCCCTCAAAAAATTTGGGGCCTAAGTACATTGGACCTTTCTCTATTGTTAGGGAAATCAACCCTGTGGCTTTTGAACTGTCCTTGCCCACGTTGTATCATAACATCCATCCTGTGTTTCATTCTAGTTTGCTAAAGCCTGCATGCCCTCCAGATCAATGTCATCAAGTTCCTGAGATGACGCCCCACCCTATCATGGTGGACAATGATCAACACTTTGAAATCTCTGATGTGCTGAACTCTCAGGTGCACAGGCAGGGTTTACAGTATCTGGTTAAATGGAAGCATTTGCCTATGGGTCATGCAGAATGGGTCAGTGTTGAACACATCAAAGCTCTGGTTTCTCTTCAGATCGTATAAATCTTTCGCCTTTTACTAAAGCTCTGTGCTTATTGAGGAAGTTCCATACTCGCTTCCTTGATAAGCCCAGCTGAAAGGGGCAGGATTCCTGTTTTTGACTTGACATTTTTCTCTGGATGTGGGTTTCGGTTTGGGGAGTGGGTTTCTCTTTGCGGGGGCGGTATGTCATGCTCATCCCTGGATTTTGGGTGTTAGAATAGACTCCATGGAAGACCCTGACATGAGTTTGGTTATAGGCCTGGCATGAGTTTGGTTCCTGGCCTGTTTTCCCTGCCTGGGCCTCTCTATCTCTGGATGGCAGCCAACCCACCTTTTGGGTCTGGGAATGCTGCTCCTCGGGCAGCTTCAAGGCCACAGCACCTGGAGGTAGCTGCCCTCCTACACCCCTCCCTACATGCCATTCTCACGCTGTAAGGGTTTATCTGGAAGCTCTACTAGGTTGTGTTTAGTTATGGCTTTGCTTATGTTACTGGTCTACGTTTCCTTGCTTAATAAAGAAACTTATTGAGTTAATGTGAGTGTGTGTCTGGTACATCATACTATGATCTTTCTGTACCTTTATGCAGTAACTACAAAAATATCTGCTCTGATGAGTGCGATGAGTTTGAGTGGGGGTGTGGGAGATCTATAAGCAAGGATGCCCAGTGGGTGCAATATGTTCTGCATATGCTCTGCAGATGTAGGCATTTTTTGGTCATTTTGCAGGACTTACGGCAAACAGGTTTTAACCTTAGCGCAATGGTGCTTCCAAGTGCACAGGTTAATTTTTTCCAATAGGAGTAAAACTACAGACTGTACTCAAGAACATTGGTAAGAGGGCATCTAAACCTTCTTGCTACCCCTCATGAGTTCAACTACTGAGGATTAATCTTGTTATTATCTACATAACCCCAATTTCTTACCTGAACTATAGCTATGCAGGTTGGTTGAAGGTCTTTTTTTGTTTGTTTGTTTGTTTGTTTGTTTTTTTAACCAAATATCTCCAGGGGGAAAAACATGTTCTCAAACAATTTCGCAGAGCTAGGGATCATTGTTCATGGTAAGATTAGCACAACTACTTGGGGCTTATCTACACAGGCTAAATACTCCAGCTTGCCTCTGTTCTAGAGGTCTGCAGTCCAAATAATGCATGAGATTTTTTTTAAAAAAAATTAGTTAAATACTTAGGCATTTTAACACATATTTAATCAAGATAATTTGTTACAAAATAAAAATACCAATAATTATGAAGATTTGATAATAAGTGAAACTTTACATACATACATACATACATACATACATCTTTTTTACAGTTCTAATGTTTACACCTCATAATCATTATCTCATAACTTCCCCTGTTTTACTAACCAGAAGAGATTTACATTCTGTTCAATTATTTTCAAATTCAGAGCCATTTACACCTTAAATTCTAACATATTTATTATACATGAGAAAAAACTCAGTAAGCACTTACACCTCTAGTATCAAGATATTCTAAAGTATTATTGTTTCTATTGTTCTTACTAAACAATTCAAACCTCTATAGTTTCACTCCTTAAACAATATGTGTCAATTTGTCAATTTGTCATTTCCCTTCATTTTATTCAGTTTAAGTAGCCACTCCTCTATCGACGAAATTTCTTTACTTTTTCCATTTGGCTGCTACCATTACTCTTACTGCTGTAATTAAGGGTAATAAATTCCACCAATATACTCTTACATCTTTTTTCAAACTTGCAGTTATGTTCAGCAAGTAAAATTTGGGGTTCATTGGGAATTGAATTTTGAGCATGTTCTGAGTTATCTTATGTATATTTGCCCACTATTTTTTTTTAATAATAGAGCAGTTCCACCACATATGATACATTGATCCAACTTCTTTGTCACATCTCCAACACTTGTTTTCCTTCAGTTTGTATATCTTACTGATTCTTAGTGGTGTAAGATACCATCTATTTCTTATTTTTAGATGGTTTTCTTTTAGATCCTGGAACACAGTAGGAGAGTTTGTGATGTGCCATGCTTTTTCCCATTCCTCCATCCTAATGATCTCTCCAATATTTCATGGCCATTTAATCATAGTTTCTTTAACTGTTTCACTTTCAAATTTTCTGTTTAAAAGAAGATTATATACTTTTGTTATTTTCTTTCTTTTATTATCCCAAATTATATTATCCAGTTAATTTTATTTTCCTTCGAATCCATATTTCTCCTTATCTCCCAGAAATCTATTTTTTAGTTGAAGGTATATGAACCAATGTATAGGAATTCTTGATTTTTTAAAATTTCCTCTCTTGTTTTAAAAGTATGATTGTCATCTTCACTCCAAATTGTCTTTATAGTTGAGCCACTGACCTGTTGTTTTCCATCTTCCTAAAAAAGCTTCCTGAGGTGATATCCATTTCGGGATTATTATATAGCATTGTTACTTTAATTTATACCAAATTCTCAGGAGAGCTTTCCTTCTGACGTGATTTTCAAAAATTTTCATTCTTATGTTATCTGATATTAGAAGATTTTACGTTCTTATGTTATCTGACATTAGTTTTTGTCTGGGTATATAATGTCTTTTAGTATAACTTTCAGTCTCTTTACGGACCCAGACTATACTCCCCCGTCCTCCCCCTAAAGAACACACAGACACAGAATTTTTCTACAACTATGTATTGATTACAATTGGAAAATAAGTGTTAGGTACAGGTTAGTAGTATATTGATTGATAATATATTGATTGACATGAAAAGGCCAGAGGTCTCTGTGAACTTGAACCTGAACTTGAACTTGACGGAGACCCCTGGCTCCCCCACCTACCCGGATCGGGGCCCATGCCAAACGCCAGCAAATCATGACAGACTAACAACAAGCATACCTATCTATAAACTCAGGGAGGGTGGGCGGGGCTTCGGCTTTCAGCTGGCAACTGCCGGGGGCCACGCCGGGAACAGGCTTTTATACCTGCTCCCAGCGTGACCTGCCGCATCATCCGGCAGCGCCAGAAGCGTGGCTGGATGTCCCTCCCCGGTACCGCAGCCTGGCTAATTGGGTGAGGGAGCATCCCTCCCCATTGGCTGAGCCATCGCACCCTTCCTGGCACCCAGTGGATGCCAGGAAGAAGAAGCCTCCAGGAATGGTGGCCCCCTGCACCGCCCATGCGGTCGTGGGCCCCCCCTTTGACAGAGGGCAGCGCAAGGTGGCAGAGGACAGAGGGGTTGCTGGCCTGGCTGCAAATATGCCCCACCGGCCCCACGCCCTGAGAACCTGCTGGGAAAAACCTGGAAGGGGTGGTGAGGGACCAGATGGAAGGCACGCCTCCCACGCTCCCTGCCACCAGACCCCCTGACCACTCACCGCCAGACGCTTCTGAGGTCCTCCACCCAGCTGGGGCTCCATGGGCGGAGCTGTCTGCCACACCCTCCAGCTGTGAGCCACCTGGCTGCCCAGGCGATCCCAGGGGGGCTCTCGCCCGTCGCCACCAGCCGGTACCGCCAACCGACTGCAGATGCGGGCCTGCCCTGCCCCTGCTGCCGCGCCATCTGTAGTGCAGGGAGGGGGAAGCGGAGGGCACCTCGCCCTGGAGAAGAGGGATGGGGGTTGCTGCCCCAGGCCCGCACAGCCTGCGTCTGCCTCCGCCCCCTAGCCTCCAGTGGCTTCTGACCCTACTGCTTTCTTCGACCATATGTGAACTAATTAATCTTTGTATTAATTTTATCTCTTTTTGAAGTTTTCCTTTTGATGGATTATTTCTTATTGTTTCTTCTTTTAATTTCAATTCTTGAAGGAGATTTTCATTTTTCTCTCTTTTTTATCTTTTAATTTCAACTCCTCTGTAAAAATATCCCTCTTATCGTAGCTTTATGGACATCTCATATTATTCTCATGGGCATGTCCTCCAAAACACTTGTCCAAAGTAACTTTGTATTTCTTTCTTTACTCTTTTAACAAATTCTTCATCTTTTAACATACCTTCTTTAAAGCACAATATATAGTCTTGTTTGGGTATTTGCAGTTTTATTTCAATTGGAGCATGATTCAAAAGTAATTTTAGTATTATTTCCATATTTTCAATCTTTTTCATTCTTTTGAAACCCAAAACATATCTATTGTAGACATTGATCTATGAACCTCACATTAGAAAGTGAATCCTTTTGTATCTTTATATTTTGAAGGCCAAACATCTATTAAATTGAATTCTTCTAAAATTTCAAGGCAAATTTTTGGCAGTTTACCTTTGTTTTTCTTCTTTTTGTTTTCTGTTGATCTTTCTCTTGTTGCATCAAAAATTCCATTAAAATCACCTGCTATAATTATGGTTCCTTTATCTTAGTTTTCTATATCCTTATGAAGTTTTTTGTAGAATTGTTTTTTTTCTCTAATGGTGCGTAAATTGCTATTAGTGATATCTTTAAGTTTATTAGTTTTATCTCAACTCCAATATAACTGCCTTCTTTATTTCCTTTGCTAGGTATTTTTTATTTACATAGACCACCACTCCTTTTTTCTTCTTATTCACCAATGAAGAGAATTCTTGACCAAGTTTTGAGGGTTTTTTTTTTAAACAAACTGGCATCTTTCTCGTGTATTTTTGTTTCCTGTAGACATATAATATCAGCTTTATTTTCTCTAATATGTGGAACACTTCCCTTCTTTTTTTCTGGGGAATTGGAACGTTTGACATTCCATGACTTTAACGTTACTGCCATTTTAAACACTGATTGCTGATATCTTCTCTTTCATCTATGTTGCTTACTTTTCCTTCTTCCTCCAATGTTCCTCTCTGCCTGAGTTCTCTGTCCTCTTGTTCTTTTTCTTTCTGTTCTTTTTGGTAAGTTTGTTCTTCTATAGATTCCTCCATATCCCTTTCTCTTTTTCTATATCTTGCCTTTTCACATCTTTTTTCAACCTCATTTATTTTCTTAAGAAACTCTTTTGCTTTATCTCCTTTGCTGATAAGTAAATGAGACTCCTTCCAACCATTCCCATCTGTAAGTTATTTTATTTTTCATTAGACTATGTGGTTAAAAATTTATAATCTTGTATTTTCCTAAGTATTTCTACTGACATATCCTTGAATATTTGTATCCATTTACCATCTATTTCTAGTTTATCTGAATAACTACATTGTATTATCTTGTCACGCATCTCTCTGTAATTTCCTTTCTCTGGCTAAGCTAGAACTGGACTTGAATAATGTATCTGTCTCCTGTTCAAGCACTTCTACCAAAATATCTATAAATTTTGCCAGTGCTACAGTAATATGTTTCCGTAAATTATCTTTTATCATTTCTGGTATGCCTCTTAATTTAATGCATTTCTCTCTATATCTTAGTTCTTCAAGAAGATTTGAATGTTTTTTTCTTTTTCCTGTTCAACTGCAAAAGTTTCTGATTTTTTTCTAAATTGTCTGTCTTAATTTTAACTGTTTCCAAATTCATTTTCAATACTTTCAACTCCAAATTCATGTCCAGTTTTCCCCCTATCTTGTCTATATCTTGTTTCACTTCTTTCTTAACATTCCAAACATCTTCCTTCATCTCTTTATTGAAACTCTGCAATTTCTCCAGGATTTGCAAATTAGTGACAGTTTGTTTAGATGGCATCTCCACATAACCTCTTCTAGATATAGTAGGTTGAGTTTTGGTTATAGTATGAGTATTATACTATAGGAGCCCTGGTGGCGCAGTGGTTAAATGCCAGTACTGCAAGTCACCACACCGCAAGTTCAATTCCAGCAGGCTCCAAGGTTCACTCAGCCTTCCATCCTTTCATAGGTCGGTAAAATGAGTACCCAGCTTGTGGGGGCAATTAGCAAACACACATTGGAAACTGCTTAATGCAGTGTAGATGTGTAAATTGCTGTTGCTTAAAATAATTTGTAAGCCGCTCTGATAGCCTTCTGGCTGAAGAGCGGGGTATAAATAAATAAATAAATAAATAAAAATTATATCTTGCACCTGAAGCCATTCTTAATTCAGTGTCCATCTCCTTTCTATAATTTCTCCAATTAAAATGGTCACCTCAGCTTATCAGTAACAAGTACTAAGGAGGGTTTAGTTAATAATAGCTAGCAATAGTTTTCAATATGTACTGTAATAATAACAATGTTACTATATTTTTACTTACCAGTATTTCAGCATTTACATCTGTATATCTTTATCCCCCTATATAAACCAGTCAGTGTCAGTTCACACAATTCCAACTTCATTTCAGCCAGTCAGTACTGTAAACCCTATTATTGGTTCAAATAAATTCCTACTTTAATTATGTAGATTGTCCTTTAATTTATATTTCAAGTCTCTAAACTGAATTAATTATTTGCACCACCAGATGCTGTCCCTCAAGCTCTCTTCAATTGTTCTCAGACCCTTTAAGGGGAATACCTGAGTTGCTGAACATTGTGTCTTTGAGAATGCTGGGCTTAACTGTACATCTGTCCATAAATTTAAATATTAGTTTAATTGTAAAGTTATGATTTTTATGTAGAAATCATGTTTAACTAATGAAAACCCCTAGAATACAATTGTTGGCTTTTTCTTCTTTTCTCTATAAGCAAACTTGTCTGGACACTTCTTTCTAATTCTATTTTCAATATATTCCCCAATTGCTAAAACAAGCTTACAAAATATAAGTTGCAACCTTGTATCCTAGACTGGCTGACTAAGCATCTATTTCTATGAAGGTCTTCCTTTCTCTTTATTTCACTTTCAGTTCTTCACATGTTGCAGAACCCCTTCCTGGCTTCTGTGGCAGCAGGGGAAATGGTGGTGGTAGCAGCAACTGCAGCAATGGTCCAGCATTGCTGCAATTTGTTTAGTATGTTTTCTCCTAGGTAATGGGGCAGAACGGGCCAGATACAGAGCCAGGATATGCCAGCATGGTGCCAACGTACCCTAGCTAGTGTAGATAAGCCCCTACTCTTCCCATCCTTTTTATAAGTGTTTTTGATTCACTTTGGGCCTGTCTACACTGCAGAAACACAACAGTTTGACACCACTTTATTCACCATAGTTTTATCCTATGGAACCTGGAATTTGTAGTTTAGTGAGTTATTTAGTCTTTTCTGTCAGAGAACTCTGGTGCCTCACCAAACTACAAATACCAGGATTCTATAGGATAAAACTGTGGTGGATAAAGTGATGTCAAACTGCTGTGTTTCTGCAGTATAGACAGATACTTTGACTTTGGGAGAACCTTTAAAGTGGCAGCACTGTCTGAAACAGTGGTTCAGGTTCTAAAGTGATTTTATTTTTCTGCACAGCATATCCCTAAATTTATTCATCCCAATGACTATTCAGTGCATCTGGAATCAAATATTCATGGTTTATATCGTTCAGTATACATGTTAAACAAACATATAATGGGGTTTTGTCTCTTTTATGTTTTGTATAAGAGGCAGACTCTTAAGAAAATGCAAGGAAATATTCAGGAAGAAGTTCACAAGACAACATTTTACATCAACAGGCTTGAATATTTCCAAGGGAACTGGTCTTCTCATTCTTGCCTCCCTCTATTGAAATCTGTTGCTCAGTATCCAAATGCTGAATTAGCAGTGATGGTTTGAAATCCTCATTCATTGGAACAACACAGAGTTGCACAGAGTCATGGACACATTTGTATCAGGAGAAAATAAGTTTGAAAAGATGTGCTGATATTATTAGAAATATTATTGAAAGCTGGTGTCAACATTTGAGTTAGTTTCACACAAAGCCAACATTAAGCTGATTTATGTTTTTTTACAGAAGTGTTTTACACCTGGTGTATCTACTTCTATTTTAAATTAGCATTTTAAAAATAACTAGCTTTTCTGTGTGTCTGGAAGAGGCCAGCAACAGAAGAAGGGGGAAGGAAGAGAATGCAATTCTAGGGCTCACTTGATGCATATTGTGTTGAATTATGTACCATGACAAACCACTCTGGAGTACCACTGACAGAATAAAATCTGAATTTGGATCCCTATTTCTTCTCTGACACATTAGCAGGTAGAATACAGTGATGATCTGTACTTTTTGCAAAACTGAACTATGGCAACTCCCCTTTTCAACTTCATCAGAGTGATTCCATTCTTTTATTTGTTTATTTAACAAACCTTCCTGAAAACAATACTAAAATGAAAGAGAATGGGCATGTTCAGTTTGGTGAAGAAAAGATTGAGGGGTGACATGATTACACTCTTTAAAAACCCCAAGGGCTGTCACACAGAGCGGGGACAGATTTGTTCTCTGCTGCTCCAGAGGTAGGACCAGGTCTAGTGTTTCAGGAGAGTAGATTTAGACTGACTATTAAAAAGAAAAGAACCTCTTGATAGTAAGAGTGTTTCAGCAATGGAATTAATTGCCTGGAGCAGTGGAGGGGTTTCCTTCTCTGGCCATCTTGAAGAAAAGGCTGGATAGCTACCTGCTGGGGATGCTGTAGCTGGAGATCCTTCATTGAAGATGGGATCAGACTAGATGGCCAACAAGGCCCCTTCCAATTCAATGGACTTTATCAGACCAGTCAAATATGGTGTCATAAGGACACCTAATGATTGCAAAAGGATGCACATAACAGATGACATCGTCCATTCATGATCATTTAAAGTCCAAAAGCCATACTTTTTATCGATGGCCCAAGCTGTCAATAGATTGGCCTTAACAATACACATTGCCGGCATTGCAGGCATTTGAATTTGTGCACCATTCTACTCACTTGAATGCAGTGTCAATGGGAAACACTTCTGGGTGAGATCGGGACAGCCAGGCAGGGGCTGTTCTTCTTATGACACCCCCCCCCCGTCATGATGGAGTGACTGCAACTCCATCATGCAGCCAGAACACATCTGTAAGAACTATATTTCCCATCAAAGGTAACACAAGGTTCTGAGGAGTGGGAAGGGGACCCTAATTTGCTAAATATAACATCACATCACCTGACTGGAGAGCCAATCAGATTTGGCAATACAGAGCCAATCAGATTTGGCTAATGGAGTTTTGAGATTCTGCAGTCTTTTGTCAGCATCCACATGGTGCTGGAGGTCTGAGAAAGCAGACCGGGCATGGCTCAGGGGTCATCAAGGGAGCCACATGATAATGAGGCCTGAAGAAGCAGGCCTATCCAAATTGCTCTGAAATTCCATCATCAGAGACTAAGCTAGGCTGGCTTCTGATAAGCATGAGGCCTAGCCCATCCCCATTGGGACACAGACTGATCCAATGGACTTCATAAATGTGAGTTGGAATCTTCTTAGCTTAGGAAACTGTGTTTAGCTAGAATTGCATTAGGTTAAAATTTATTCTGCTCCCTCTGACTGAATGTATTCTATCTCTGAATGCTATTATATGCAACTTTTAAGCTGGGACCTGGAGGCAATGCCTTTTCTCCATGATTCTATTTCTGTAACGTTTTGCTTGCTTGAACCAAGAAAATAAGACTTTTTCTATTTTTCCTACTAAAGCCTACATGCATGTGCCTGGCTGGTCAAGCTATCTTGATTCTTCTCTGGGATAGAGAAGGGGTGGTGGTGATACTTTAACAGAATGGGTAGTTCCACTGATTAATCAGAAAGCTACACAGATTCCTGCTGCACTGTGTGGAAAGGGGAGCGACTCAGTGGGTCGTGGCAGATACCGAAGGGAAATCTAATTTTAACGGATTGCAAGGCTAGAAGAACCCCTCAGGTTTGGGTCTCCAAAGGGTAGCTCTGGGGGTTCTCAGGCAGAAGGACCTCAGGGCCCCAGGAAGCCCCCCCCCCATTTACTTGGAACTTTTAAAGTGTGTTTTTGTGTTTTCCTTTACTTTTTGTGTGTTATTTTTGCTTTTATTCTTTATTTTCTTGCACTCCAGTCTTCTTGCGAGAATGGCAGAGATTTCATTCCATGAAGTGAATGGAGCTTCATTCACTCCTCCCTCATTGCCAGGGTTGCCTTTAAATGGGATGGAAGGTAAGTGTGGTAAAGGGGGATCTTTTGTCAGCATAAAAATGTCACAAATTATGCCAAACCCCCCCCCCAAATAAAAGGGAGGGTGGTCTGATAAAGTTCTATGACTCACCAACACACCCAATCAGGGCTCATTCAGTCCTGATTTTTTGTCTTTTTCTTCTTGTTATGTTTGCTTGAAGAGTGATATGGGAGATTTCATCATTGCCTGGGAACTGTAATGAGAGAAGAAAGGCCTCCTTGGTGAGGGCCACACCTCCATTCATAATGTCATCAGTGTGAGTTAAGTCCTGCTAATACTGGAAAGTCCCAGAAGCAAGGGAGAGAGGAATCCACCTCAAGTCTGGGATTTAAAAATATCATGTAATCCCAAGAATTCACAAGAAATAGACCAGAACATCAGCTCCAAATTTTAGATCTTTTTTTTTTTTAATCCTAACACATACAGGTGCAACTCTCAAGGCTTTTCAGAAGTTGGGATGAACACATTGATTTGTTTCATTTCTCTCTTACATGTTCACATACTCTCTTATCTCTTCAGTCAGCCAACGATCCACATATACTTAAATGTTTAACCCATGTTTATGGAGAGAACAGGTCAAACCATCAATGACTATAACGTACTCAGTGTGCAGATTTCACTACAAATGGATGCCTATGGTCCAGATTTCTATGTGTTCATTTAGAAATCCATTTTGTCTCAGTTCTGCTTCAATCTACAAACTTTTTTTAAGTGCATGAGAATTCACACTGCTTTCCCCTCATATTGTTTGCATTTTTGTGACAAAATGTGCATTATGTATATATCCATCTGACAATACATGATATATATAGCTCGAGGATTTTGTTCACTCCATTTTTAAGCAAATAGCCCTGATGTGAACTTTCTAGACTAATATTTGGATGAGAATGCAGTCATCGTTCCATTGTAACAATTGTCTGAATTTTGCAAAATAAAAATAAAAATCTGAGCACATACATATAAATATCCTTGAGCTACCCAAGTAGGCTGTGGCCAAGTTCTCATTGAGGTAGAAAATTTGTTTGGTCTGGAACACTTCAGACTGCAGGTGGAGGTTCTTGTGGTTCAATGCTTCTCAATATAAAAACCTCTCACCAGATGTTAGAGAGACATGTCCTCTAATCTAGTCTTCTCTTTGATATTCAGTTATTCAGTTATGTTTGCTTATTTAAAACATTATTCCCTATATTTTTATATACAATAGACTCAAAATGAGTGACCAGAATAAAATAGACTATGCTACGTGGAATCAAAACAGTGAAAATTACAGTCAGCAGTTAATTTCAGATTACAAAGAACAGTTATGGTGTTCTATTACTAGGAAATATTTATATAGAAAAAAAAGATTGTTATGTAATTCCTCACCTACAGTCTGAAATAGTACAGGCCAGAGTGGCTACCCCTGCAGAAGAAAATAAGCTAATTTGTAATAGCAACACCTAGGTTACCATTCCATCTGAAGAAAGCATTTTACCTGAGTATAAGCAAACTGAACATCACTGGAGATATCTTTGCAGTTTTCCTTGCCAGAGCTTCCACATCTGCTCAGGCAAGCTGCTGCTCAGCTTTTGAAGCAGCTTGCCTTGTCAACTGTGAGAGGTGTAACACTGAAAACTACAAAGGAACTCCCAGCTGTGTGTATGTTTCCCTTCCATGCATGTAAATGGCTCCTCTGGCTCTCACCACCCTCATCTTTAGCACATACAGATTTTCCCATTGAGTCTGGAAAACTGTAGTGATAAATATGACATCCTGTACATTTTAGGGGTGGAAATTCCCCAGAATGAGTAACAGTGCCCAGCTGTTCTGTGCTGGAGTTATGCACATGCTTCTGCCAAACAGATGGTTGGTGCTGTTTCTGGGATGTGATGGGGAGGGACCCAACAGGGAATCAGTGTTGTCAGAGTTGATCATGCTGACTATGTGTCATTGAACAGATTCATAACTCCAATATGATTCAGCAAGAACTATGTACCTCCACATGCTAGTTCTGGACCTGGTAATTGCTTGCCATTGTGTGCTTTCAGAAGAATATTGTAGGTGTTAGTGTTTGCTATTAGGAATAGACTGGTTAAATCTTCTTTGTAACTTGTCAGTAGTATTAGGCTCTAGCAGACTCATTACTGAAGACAGTTCTGTTTTTATTACTGTGTGAATATGCCTTTGAATTCTCCTGGACATCTGTTACCTGTTTATGTTGTACTTTTTTGTTTTCTAACTGTAGAGGATGATCTACGACTAGAACAAAGTTACAGTATATATGCACCTGTATCCAGACTGCATTAAAAAAGACATATCTCCATGTAGAAATATACTTAAACACAGCCTGCCCTGGTGGGATTAGAGAATATGGAGTTAAGGAAAACATGTTGGATAAATTCTGCTCCTCCCCTCATTTCAATTGCCTTTTATGTGGCATCTTCCCTCTGCTGATGTAATGAAAACCTCTGGTTCTATCAGAGGTTAAAACAGCCAGTTAATTAATTCATTAAGTTAATATCACACTAGATTTTTATAGCAGTTGGTCTTAACTCACTAGATTATCCACTTAACACTGAAATTACTTCTGCACTTCAATAAGTTGAATAAGTAATTAATTAGAATTTGTTAGAGTGGATGGCTTTTCCTCTGGCAAATTCAGCAATATAAGGAGCCCCAATGAGGAAAAGAAAAGAAAATGCATCACATGGTTTGCTGCTAAGCAGGGTAAACTGTTTACTGCATCCTTTCTGTCTCTGGAAACAGTGAAAAGTTATGGAAACCCATTGAAAGAATTGTTGGAAACCAAATGAGTTGGGATAAGGAAGCACCTGAAGAATGAAAAGGTTTGAGGAAACACCATACTGGCCTGAAACAGAATTGGTTGAGAGGGGCTGAGGTTTTTTTCTTCTCCTTTCCATCTATCCCCTGATTCAATGTGTCACATATTTTGAAGATATCCAGAGGAGTGGACTTATTAGTTTAAAAGCAAGTGTTTCAGTCACCAAAGCCAGTTCCCTAGTTGTAACTAACCAGAAATAAGGCATGTTGAATCCTTTTTATGTACTTTTTGTTCACATAGTGCTGGGTACTTGGATAACTAAATGGAAAGTTTTCCTTAATACCCCCCTCCCAATCTCTCTCTCTCTCTCTCTCTCTCTCTCTCATTATGTTCTTCATCAGCCCTTCTTGTTCAGTGGATCACACAGATTGAGTAATTTGGGAAGGCTGAAAATTGAAGTCAAAAGATACAACTAGTTAAATTCATACCCTCCTATCCCTGCTTAAGTATTTATTTATTTATTTTAAAAAACCATACTCAGAATTAGGCTTGCGTTTTCTATCTTATTTGGAGAACATTGATGATTAATTTTAGCTGGGTTTGCTAGTGAGCCATTGTTTCAAATATCTTGTGAGCAGAGCAAGATTTGAAAAAGTTACTTTGTTGTTGTTGTGTGTCATTCACAACTTATGGTGGCCTAAGGAAAACCATCACTTTTTTTTTGCAAGATTTGTTCAGAGGAGGTTTGCCTTTGCCTTCCTCTGAGGCTGAAAGAGTGGGACTTGTCCACGGTCACCCAGTGAGTTTCTATGGCTGAGCGGGGCATTCAAACCCTGGGAATTTTTCAAATGGGGGGAAATAAACCAAGGAGGTCGGGAGAAGAACGGGGCTGTCGTGCTTACAGTACCCCATTTCAGATGCCACCACCCTCCTCCCAACCTTCCCCCATGCTTTCTCCATGCTGCGGGTGCCACATTTTATTGACAGAAAACCTCCATCAATAAAAAGTGGTGCCCGCAGCATGGAGGAAGCATGGGAGAAGGTCGGGAGGAGGATGGCGGCATCTGAAATGGAGCACTGTAAACACGACAGCCCATTCTTCCCTGACCTCCTTGGTTTTTTTCCCTCCATCTGAAAATGTCTCTGGTCTCCAGAGACATAGTCCAACACTCAACCACTCCACTACTCTGGCCCTCTTAGGGGCCATTCCCATAGTCCTATAAGTCTTGCTGGCTAGGGAGCAGGTAGGGGGTCTGCAAGCTGCAAAATGAAAAATGCTCTCCCCCAATTCAGTTTCTGATAATATACTATCACCTCCTTCTGCCTAGTGAGGAGACTTTTGAAATCAGTATTGGGGATTGTCTTAATAAACAAACAAACAAATAAACATTTATTTTTCTTAGGCATAGGGGAAAATGGGTTGAGCTCTATTGATTTAGAATACATGGAGGAATTACATACAAACTCTTGGATAAATTTCTGCTCTCCGCCCATACAAGAAAGGCAAGTGCTTGTGTGTTTATTCTAAAGAGTGTACCAGGCAGTAGGTTAGTTTGTGCACCTACAGAGTTCACCCTGCACAATGAAAATTAGGTCCCCCCCCAAGGACATTGTGAAAAGGGAAAGTGGGTTTGATGGGCTGTGAGTATCACTCTGTCCCAGAGCAGCCTACTTATGTCCCATTGTTAAAATTATTATTCCAACCATATTTGTTGTTCATTTTTGTGGCCATACAACATCACCCATAAGGGAACTAAATGTGGTTCAATTACCTCCCTGCCCTATATAAATCGACTGCCTACTATACTAAACCTGCTTTGGTTTTATGCCTTGTATTGAGAAAAAAGGGTGTTGTCACCTGCACAACTCAAATTCTTCACAATTCTTGAGTTGCCTTTTGTTCTCTGTCGTTCTATTTGTGCTTTATATTCTATTTATAATCCCTTTTCATTGACATTGTATAGAACCAAGCATCTCTCCTGACTTCTTTATTTCCCTGCAGGTTTTCTTCTTGAAGACTGGGGTTTTCAAGAAGAGAAAAAACACCCTTAGTCTGAGGTTTTCTCTTGTCTGATACTCATAAATTTTAATATATTTACCTCCTAAATCATGAATTTACAGTTGTGTCTACAGAACTGAGTTCTCCCTTAAGTAAAGTTGTGAATTCCTGGTTTACCTTTGGAGTACATTTTCCCCCTATTAATGAGGAAACTATTTTATTTTAATTGGCTTAGGATGAATAATATCTTCCCTGGTATCTTTTCCATAATTAATGTAACAAGATATCAGATTTCTACCAACATCTCATCAATAATACGTGTCTTTAACTGTTAATGTGTAAAATACTGGATTTTAAAAATACCAATAGGAACAACTTTGGCCAAGCAGTAAGAAACTGAAAATCTTTTTTTAAAAAAATAATGATAAAGACCCATCTTCTCCCTACCAAAGCTACAAAAATAAAGAAGATATGTTGGAAGTGGTAATTGTTGTATAATACATGCATTTGAAAGACTAGACATAGAGGAAAATAAATACCTGAAGATCATAATTTGTGTTGAATTGTAATGTTTTGACTAGGGACAAAAATCCTAATTCAGTTCATTATCACATGGCAAATTCTGGAACAACGGAATTTTCTCCTTACTGCAAACTGGTTGTTTTATTTATTTATTTCATCAGTCTTGGAGAGATGTTGAACATTTTCAAAAACCATTTTTGTGCATCTCTGTAAATGTTCTGAATCAAAAAAGTTGACCACTGTTGCTTTGTTGCATGGATTACCAAAATCAGGAAAACATAACAAGGCGGGGAGGGGGGACAGCACACACACACTTGGTATTTGGGTATCACACTGGAGTTGAGATCTTGCAAGAGGATTAGTAGTTCCTTGAGAAATTATTTCACTGTGCCAACATAGCCTGTACAGCCCAATATCTTGTCAAAGTTGAAATTATTTTTTCCCACATGCTCAGTCCACACTCTTAATAGAGAGAAAGAGGTAAAGATTCCACCACTGCCAGTCTATTTCTGACCACAATTCAAAGTGCTGGTTATGACCTACAAATCACTATATGGCTCAGGTCCAGTTTAACTGAAGGACTGTATGAGCTGATCTCTGTGTTAATATCTTCTAGAGAGGCCCTTCTCAGTCATACCTCCCTTGCAGGTGCATCTGGTAGGATTAAAGGAGAGTACTTTCTCAATGGTTGCTCCCAGGCTCTGGAACTAAATTCCTAGACTGGTGCCCTCCTTGCTATCCTTTCATAGGCAGGTGAAGGTCATTGTATTTAGGCAGGCTTTGAAGAGCTAACTCCTCAAGGAGAATGGGCTTTTTGTGTGCTTTTTTTTATATTTGTTGTTCTTTTATATTTGCTACTTGCTTTTAACTGCTTTTAATTTTATGTATTTTTACTTTTGTAAGCTGTAAATTTTTAGTTGTATCTGTGTTTGTTTTTGTAATATCCAGACTGGGACAATGACAACAACAGCAGAAATAATTCTATACTATGTGGTTACTCTTTCATCTCACCCAGATGTTATTAACAAAGTCTAAACCTTACACGACACATGCAATTAAATAAAAATAATTTTCTGGAGATGGGAATCTGTGTTAGTCTGGTTCAGCAAAAAGATACCAGGAATCTTGTGGCACCTCAGATAATAAGTAGTTTTATCTGGCATATGTTTTCTTGGGCTATTGTCCACTTCATCATGTTGTTCACAGTTCTCTTCAAGGTGATCAGGACCAATGTTTTGGTTAATAAATCATATATTATGTGTAGGACCAAGTGAAACATTCCTTTCCTGCTGGATGTTATTAGAAAAGAAGGGAAAAGATTGAGCAAAAAGGTGATAAGCTATACTTTTCCAAGCACATTGGATACATCATTAGTCTAGAGCAGCTGAAACTTGTTCTGATTTTTCTTTTAACAAAAGATATCCTCACATACTTCCCGAGAAATATCTTGTGACTTAGAAGCCAAGTTCTAACAACTTTATCAAATTTTGAAGCATTATGTTATTGCCGTCTGATTCAGGGAAGTAAGGAGGCCACAAACAATAAAGAGACCATACAACAGATATATGGGGTAAATAAAATGGGCTTTATTTGGCCCTACCTATTTAAACGCCAACTAAGATCTTCAGAAGCGGGGAGATAACCTAGTGAGGGAGCAGCTGGGGTAGTAGGTCTAATGAGACCACACACCCCAGCTTCCTCCGGTGAACACCTGGGCCCCAGAGAGGAATCCCAATGAATGGGGTTGCTTTCTGGCCAGCCCGGATCTGGAAGTCAACCCAAAAGTCCCCCATCCAAGCCACACAGATTGAGGTGAGGGATTATCCTTCAGGCCAACCCTAAGGTGGGTGTACTTCTGTCCGCTTAGGCCACAAAGCCTGAAGTGGCCCTTCCAGATACCCACCTTCACCAAAATTGGTGCCAAGGTGCACACCAAATTCTACACCTCCCCCTTTTCCCGCCATAGAAAGGGTCAAGCGTCTGCTTAGTCCCTTTCCCCCACTAGCTTGTCCAAGAGTTCCTCACCCCCTGCTGAAGATCACATAAAAAGATTAGGTTTTCCGTGTCCAACAAGTGTACCCCATCAGCTCTGTAGAGCTCGGGTCGTGCAAACACAATGTCAGGGTGCGGCAAATAAAATCCTAACCCCTTGTCCATGGCATTTTAAATCTCCCTATTAGCTCCCCGCTGAGCTTTGTTAATTTTACATGGGTCCACTTCCCCACGCCATATCTGCCGCGGCAGAATGGCAGACCACACAATTCTGACAGCTGGCCAACGGGCCCTAATTAGCTCCATATCACGAATTGCTTGCCAAATAAGGCTTATTTACCTTTCAATAAGCCCAAATCATTGTCCACCAAGTGAATAATAAGGATGTCCAGAGGGAGCCCCCGATGCTTCTGAAAGGGCAATGGCAACAAACAATGCCATCGAAGTCACCTCCTTCCCCACCACTCACTTGTTACCCCTTCTCCCAGACTCAGGTGTGGCCCAAAGTGGCATAAATGGGCCTGCCGTGCCACCCAGTAAACCATACTATGGCCACATATCAGCACCCGCAGCCTCCCTGGCACCAACCTGAGATGTGAAAGACAAAAGGGGAAGAAGACAAATTAGTGGCATAAGGGTCAAATGTAACACCGGTAGGCAGACAATCTCCACCAGACAATTCCCTGAATTGAGACCGCTGGCATCCCAATAGCGAAGGTGGTGGAGGCAGCCCCAATCCTGAAGGAATGAGTTGCAAACTTGACCCCATGCAGGCCCAACTTACCCAAGGCATTGGCTGTCACCATCCAAAATTGATATCTAGTTAGAGGAGAGACGTTAGCATGGATAAAAGGGGTCCCAGCATGGGCCCCCGTACCTTCAAGTACTGGCGGAGAGCCCTGACTGGGCAAAGTTCTGGGTCTCTGGCCATTGATAGCTTACATTTCTTGCCTTTCCCCTTCTGATCCATCTTGGAGAAATGCAAGGTTAAGGTTAAGGCATTTCTCCATAAGCATGTCTCAAAGTTCCAAAGCCCTGGCTGACACATTCGATTTAGAAGCCAGAACAAGTTCACTGATTCGCAGGGCACCAAAAAAGGCAACCAGGGCCGCAGCATGAAATAGCTACGATTCATAGCGGGACATATAAATACCCGCCCACAAGCGACACAAACCTTTAAGAATTGCGGGTGAGAGGGGGACCCTAGCATCCTTTTCCTTGCCCCGCTCCCTTGTCCACCCTTCAAAAGCCTTGTAAATACAGAAGTCGCCAATGTTGTCTGCCCTGCCCTGTGCTTTGAGCCAAAATGCTATGGATGAGAACCGAATCTGAATAGACTGTGGAGCAAGGCCTTTTTATAAAGGGAGATAGCAAACTGGATAAGCTGTTCCACAAACTGGATAAGCTGATTTTGACCTTGCCAAAATCCTACCTGATCTCTGAATTGGAAGAACTCCTTTAATGCCCGAGTGTATCCCTTCAAAGTGCTAGGGGATAAGGAAATACTTAAAGCTCTCACGAGCTTGTCCTCCCAAGCCTCCACAGGCTCTCCGGCATCTGTTCGCCTTCTGGAGCTGCATCTGGGGCTAAGTCTCTGAAGTTCTCCATCTGCATGTGGAAAGAGCATCAGCAAGGCCATTGTCAATGCCCACCACATGCCTCACTATGAACAAGATGTTGTGCTTCAGAGACTGTAGTGTAAATGCCCTGACAAGTGTCATAACATGAGGGGATTTGGAAGTAAGGGAGTTTATTACCTGTACAGTTGCCAGGTTGTCACACCAAAAGTGTACTGATGAATTTGTCAACTCGGTGGCCCAAATGGTGACCGCAACCACAATTGGTAAAAATTCCAAGGATGTTAAGTCTGAGATTATCCCTGAGGATGACCAATCCTGGGGCCACTGACCGGTGCACCAACGGCTGCCAAAATAAACTCCAAAACCCAAAGACACCGCCGCATCAGAGGATATTTGTAGTACCCCCTGCATCTTCCTTTCCTCCCGCCAGAAGGAGACACCATTAAATTCTGACAGAAATGTGATCCAAACCCACAAATCCTCCCAAATTTGTGACGTAATGCATATTCTATAATGGGGCACCACAACCCCTTTTATGGCATCGTACATTCGATGGAGGAAAGCCCTGCCCAGGGCCACCACCTTGCAGGCAAAATTCAAATGCCCTATGAGCTCCTGAAATTCTCTTAAAGTAGCTTTATGCCTGTTAGAGAATGCCAGAACCCTCTCCAGGTGTTCCTGAACATTTTCCAGAGCCATTCTACTCTGTGGCTTGACTGTGTCTATTTCGATTCCCAAGAATTTTAGCTGTTGGGAGAGACCTTCAGTTTTCTCAGGGGCCAGAGGGACGCCAAGCTCTGCTGCCAGTGACTCAAATTGGCATAAGAGATACTCACAATGGCCAGTTTGATAACCCCCAGTGAACAAGAAATCATCTAAACAATGAACCCCCCATGAACCCTGTTCTTGTCCACAGCACACATTCCAAAAAGATGCTGAACGTCTCAAATGCATTGCATGAAACTAAACAGCCCACTGGGAGGGCCTGGTCCATATAGAACTGCCCCTCTGGTGCCAAAGCCTAACAAAAACCTAACAGGGCAAAGTCATCCGGGTGCACTGTTAGCAGGCAGAATGTTGATTTAATATCACATTTAGCCAGCTCCGCGCCCCATCCGTGGTGCCGTACCTCCATTATGGCAGCGTCAAAGGATGTGTAATGTACTGTACATAACTCAGGGGGAATAGCATCATTCACTGATTCTCCCTTTGGGTAGGACAAATGGTGAATGAGCCTGTATTCCCCCGGAGCCTTCTTGGGGATGATGCCCAATGGGGAGACTCGAAGATCAGGCACAGGGGGGTTAACAAGGGGCCTCTGCCACCTCTTTCTTAATTTTATCCCTGACTATTTGCTCTAAACCCCGTATTGACAACAGATTATGAGATCTATAAGGACATTGGATTCCTTGAAATGGAATCCTAAAACCAAATTTGAACCCTTCCAACAAATAAGTGGCTGATTTCCTATCGGGATAAACTCTCAGCCACATGTCCAGCCTGTCCAACTTAATTGGGCTGGGGCCCTTTTGAAGGTTGATTGGGTGTTCCTCTACCTCGCCCCCCTCCCGGGACAGCTTTTCCCCCTCAAAACTGACCTCTGGACCCGGTGCAGTTCCGAAAGGAATGGCCCGCCCCACAGATGGAACATTCATGGGTAAACCGGCAGGGTTTATGGTTACATGAGCCCTGTGAGCTGAAATCCCAACACAACATCTTGTGGGTCTGACCTGGGGAGGAAGCAACTTGTGGAGATGGTGTCAATTGGCCTTTAACTAAATATCCACTACGTGTGCGCTCACCCTCTATGGGCTAGCAGGGGTCATGAGCTGCATCCACAACTGTGGATGCATCATGTCCCACCTCAGCGAGGGGTAGACGGCCACCCACATGCAGAAGGTCTCGTCGTACAAAAGCCAAGCCAGGCCAGCGAAGTCCCCATATGCCCTATAGATAATATCTAAATATTGAAACAGAACCCTGGCCCTCTGTGGTTGGGCCGTGGCTATAACCCCCACAAAGATGAGAAAACTGGACAGCCAATTTGTCCAGTTTCTCTCAACCTTGTTTTTTCAAGAGTCAGTATGACCTTGATATTTATGCAGTAAGGGTGATATAAATCTTAACTGGATACCTTTATAAAATAAACACTTAAGAAGAACATGTTCTGTTGTTTCTACCTACCCAGAATCACAGGGGCACAATAATCTGACAGCAAAAGGAATCTTCTTATATCAACCTTCAAGAATGGCTGAAGGTAAAGCATGAAATCTTGCTAAGGTAAAAGCCCTTCTGTGGTTGGGTATTTCTAAGTTTGCTAAATATGACAAGGGTGAGGAGAAATAGCTATTGTCACTAACAATGAAAGATGGTGCACTGCTTAAATCTAGTTGTTGTTTTGTATCTTTATATAAACCCTATCACACTCTGTTATATAGCTACAGGTATGTGAACCTGCTTCCAGAATAACTGTGCTAGGCCAAAAATGGGTATTTATATACACTGAAATTTGTAGCTGAGCTAGGATTTTATCTTCAGTACTTGCCAAACATTTACTAACTGAAGGAAAAGTGGGAGGACAATGTGCTTGTACTTTGGACTAAACAGAGTTAAAAAAAGAAAAAAAGTTCTACTCTAATTCTCTGTGTCCCCTCATTCAGCATGGCAAGTGGGCATGTTTTGGTACAGACAACAAATGAATAGAATTCTTGTGTGAAATGCATCACATTTTAAACATTGCAGTTTTAGTGTAACAGTGTTTCTCTTGGGTTTCAAACTATAATTTTTGAACACTGTGCTATTCTCATCAAAGTTTGACTATCATTGTAGACATGGGCCCCAATACAAACATGTACATGCCATATAAAAATAAGTAATGGCTTCTGCTCATGAAATTTGTATACATGCATTTGTGTTCCAGTGTTAAAGCATTAAACAAATATTATACTGATTGATATTCATTGTTCATATTTTAAATTTATTCTATTTGGGTTTTTTCACTATAATCAAAGATTAGTAAACTACCTTGTGTGTAGAAATGAAAGATTAGGAAAAAAATTCTATGGGCACACTCATGATTTGGCTATTAGTTTCCTTCCTTCAAAGTCATATTAATTGTGGAAATATCAGGATATTGCTAATAAGATTGTCAAGGAAAATGGGCATTGGAGTCATATTATGTCCATGATGATTTTTCACCTAGGCAAAAGACTACTGTCTCACTAGGCCTGTAAAGTCCAGCCAGACTTCAGATGTGTTTACGTTACAAGGTTAAACAACAGTGAGGTCATCCCTAGTCAGGGAAAACATCTAGGGCAGCATTTACACGGCAGGTTATATTATGATAAATTGTGCTTTAGTGCATTTTTGCACCAGTGGTGGGTAGTTTACATGGTCTTTGGAGGAAACAGCTGTATTTTGTTGCTCTTTGGGTTTTTTTCGCTTTGAGATTCACACAGCCAAATGTGGTGGGGGCGTGGCCAAGCATTGGAGAGGAGACAAAGAAATGCCATAGGAATGTCTGCCCTGGCCCCAACTCTGTGTGCTTAACAGCTGATGGACGAGGAATGTCACCCTTTGCCTCCCCCCCCAGCTCCCTGCCCACAAATCAAACTCCAAACGGAAGGTTTTTTCTACCTGTTTAACAGCTTGACAACGGGGCCAGTTACACGACAGAATAAAGTGAGTGAAATTCTGGATTTCCATCCTTTCAGAACAGGGGTGAATAGTTCTTACGATTTATGGCTAATTTGGATGATGGCTTTAGTTTACACAGATAAAGGTGGGGGGATGGCCAGGAAGTTCTATCATTATCATTAAAGCCAGGCAGAAGATGGAGAGGAATGAAAGTGGAGGCAGTGGGAGGGGAAGGAAAGCAGCACACACACACAAGCAGCTGATTCCTTCTGCTCTGTCAGCTGTGCTTTTCCCTCTCTCTCCCAAGTGAACACACACACACACACACGATATCTCTCTGAAATAGTAATTATGCTAAAAGCAAGCTGGCTCATCTCTAAGCAGAAGAAAGGAAGGATTTTAAATTTCCTACCGCTACTGAGTCTTCCTCCTGGCTCCACACCTAGCCTGCCCACCCCTTCATCATAAGAACCAATCACAGTGCAGCTCTGCTGCAACTGTATCGGGAAGATTGCTGGTAATTCACATAGCCCTTAGTGAAATGATTGTTTACACTATCAACAATGCGCTAAGTCGCACTACTTTTCAAATAAACCAGCAAAAGTAGTGACATCCCCTGTAACGCTACAGTTGAGTATTTTGACTTCCCCCCTTCTGAATGAGGCGATACTGTGGCTCGATCCATGGGAACAATGAGCAATCTTAGCGGTATATTTAGGGGAATATTTGCCCGTGTAAACACAGCCTGGGTGTTGCTGCTCTGAACCTTATCTCTCTGATTCCCACGCTAAGACTGTGAAGGCCTGGGCATGTTATTGTTTATTGCTTTCACTGAATCTGCTGTCTTGCAGTTTGTAGTGTGTGATTATTTCTGTCAGTCTGTGTCTGGACAATGAGGCTATCTGTTAGATGCAGGAGGTTCTGTGTTTGACACAGAGAGACTCAAGGTGATTTTTTCTCTAGCTTTGATGCTTGGCTAGTAAGATAGACAAATATGTATTCTGTTTTCAGTAGCATGCTTTAGTTACTAAAAAAAGCCTTCAAATGACTGGATTCTGTCTGTCTCCATGTTTTTACACCAAGTTTGCAAACTGGGGCCTCTCTTTCCTCATGTTTCTGCTGCAAGCTCTGCTAATTGTCCCTTCTATTTGTGTAGATTAGAAAGGCTGATATCCATGACACTATCTTTCAATAGATAGTACACAAGGCACAACTATTGTGTCTCAGAGACATAATGTTGTCTTAAAGGCAAAGGACATGTTAAAGCTATAATCATACACACTAAGGTATCACACATGATGAATGGTCCAGAGAGGTGGGCTGCGTTGAAAACTGTGGCCACACTAGTGATGGGAGGTACAGTGGTGCAAACTGGTTGCCCTTGCAGTTGTGCACTCCCTACACTGTACACTGTACAGTTTGTAAGGGAACTATATTGATGCATTATATTGAAGTGAGTACCTGTATGTGAAGACTCACTGACTGAAACTTTTTATGAGTGAAAGGGAGGAAAATTCTTATTTCTTTATACCAGAGGTGGACAACCTTAGAGGAGGCATTGGCCCCCAAAAAAGATCTTTAAAAATCACCCCCACCATCCCACATACCAGGCCATACTGGGGCATGTCGGCACACTGGAAGTGTTGTAATGTCACTTCTGGCTACCATTTTGAATGATTTCCTGTTTCTGTTCTGTTTGTTTTTTGTCTTGTAGGTGGGGTTTGGCAGCATCTGAGTTAACACACTGTTTGGGGCTTGGAAAAAATCATCCCAATATTGGTGCAATCTTTTAATTTTTTTAAAAATGGAGGGATCTGAGGACTTGGGGGGATGTCTGGGGAGCTTCAGGGACCACACATAGGGGTTCCCACAGCCACATGAAGCTCATAGGCTGCACTTTGTGTACTCTGCGTTATATTTACAAACTGTTAATTAGAGGCAAATAGATCTGATATGGAAAATACATTGTTGGATTTCCCACAAGTGTTTAACAGAATAGATGCAATGGGAAGGGACCCAATGCTAGGGAAGAAAGAATATTTGGACATATTCACAAAATGGTTGGGAAATTGATTGATTGATTGATTGATTGATTTTGAGTGTTGAGAAACCGTAATGAGAAAAATCCTGGACTGAAGAGACTCATCATTGCTCAGGACTTAACTTGCACAAACCTTGTACATGGTTTATTTTGTTCAGAAAACAGAACTTTGTGAGCAGAAAACAACATTTTTTTGAGCACAAAACATTATTTCTATGCAAAAATGTTATTTCCTATACAGAAAGTGTTGTTCCCTTTGCAGAAAATGTGGTCAAAGTGTTCGAATTTCTGTTCGAATTTATATTTGGTTGATTTGCATAAAAAACATTTTTTTTCACAGGCAACAGCATTTTCCAAGCAGGAAATGCTTCTTTCTATGCAAAAACCATGGGGGAATTTTGTGTAGAATAAGTGTTGAATTATGAATAAAGTTGTAATGCTGCATGGTTTTCGAAGACTTTCTCATAGCAGGATGAAAATTATTAAAATCATTGTTTCCTTGAAGAAGAAACTTAGTAGAGAATTACATCCAATTTGGATGTAAACATTGGATTAACATTTAAACTGTTACTGAGAGAAGCTGTTTAACCCTTGTACTACTCCCAAAAGAAATTTCTTTCTGGAGCTGCTCTTTGCTCCTTAGGGGAAAACATACAGATACCATAGGGTTTTTTTTTTAATTAAGTTATTAAGACCCAGATGTTCTCCCACCCCACTTCACTAGCTATGTGGAGTACAGTTGGCACTCACTGAGATAAAAACATTGAAGACAGTATTTCTCATCATCCTTGACAGTAACAGAGGAACAGTCACATGTTAGCCTGACATCTACTGCCTCCTCACCACCACTCACCACCAACCAGGCTAATTCTGAGAAAGAGAAGGCATCCAGGTAAAAAGCTAGAAATTGGATGTATAACAATAATGTATGTGTATATGTGCCTTCAACTCACCTGTCAAGTTATGGTGACCCTATGAATTTCATACTGTTTTCTTAGGGGCCGGTTCCATGACAGGAAAAAGTTCGCAAGATTCCGGATTAGCGTTCTTTAGCATCAGGAGCGCATAAATCACACGACTCCTGGCATTTTCGGAAGATGCAGCCAGATCCAGACACTTTCTGTTTTCCTTAGTTCACACAGGCAAAGGTGGTGGTGGTATCACCTCCAGATGATTAAAGCCAGGCAGGAGGCAGGGAGGGAGCAAAGAGGGGGTTATGCAGACCATAAATAATGAGAGGAAAGAAAAAGGACAAACATACAAGTGATCAAAAGAGCGATCTGTCAACCCCCCCCATCTTCCCCAGCTCCGAAAGGCTTCTATAAAGAAAGGAGTCGATGAAAGCACGAAGAAGCAAAAGCATGGTGGAGCGATGTCCTTCCCTTCCCTTCATGCATGCACACAGAAACACACACCACAGAAGCTGGGGGCTTGCCTCATTCCTGATTGTTTTCCCTCCCTCCAAAGCCTTGAATAAAGGCAAGTGAATGGAAGGACAAACAAACAAAAGAACGAATATGTGATTGACTGTTTCCCCCCACACATGAATGCACACACAAACACATTCACACCAGCGAAGCAGGGGCTCCTCCCCGATCATTTTCCCAACCCCCAAAGCCTTCCTTTGAAACAGACAGGAAGGGCTCAGAGCAGATATTCCAAAGTGGGTTGCAAGCAGAAGGAGGGTGAATTTCTTCTCTCCAACCCCTCAGTCTATTTGGATAAAGCAGAATGGTCACTCCAACCAATCAGGATTCAGTTCTGCTCACAGTAATTTGAAAAGGTAGATGCCAGTTTACACGATTGTTAGTTCCCATGACAAATTATGCGTATTTTCATGAACTTAATCAAAAAAGTGTGGAAAACTAGCGAAAGCTGATACTGCGCAACTTATGGGTTTTTTGCACCCCCTCCTTCTGAAAAGGGTGCTGTTGCTTCGAAATGCGTGGGAACTATCAGGCTTCTTGTCACATTCTTTGAGGATTTATTTTGCCATGTAAACGGCCCCTTAGGCAAGGAAGACTCAGAGGTGTGTGGGGGGGTTGTGTGTGTGTGTGTGTTTTGCCAGTGTCTTCCTCTGAAATATAGCCTACATCACCTGCCATTCATTGGCAGTCTCCTATTCAAGTACTAACCAGGGCCGACCCTGCTTAGCTTTCAAGATCAGATGGGATCTGGTGCCTTTTCTCCATCTCTATTAGGCTCCCCATGAAACATGGGTACTGATGTCAGCTAGTAAGCCAGTGTAAGTTGAAGACCTTTTATATATGTCAGAGAGAGCCCTTCAACAGTATAGGGTTTTGAAAATTAGAAATTGCACATATTATGCATATGAGAATTAGAGGATTCAAAGATATATAACAATAGTTTCTATAATAGATTGAGGTTTTTTATCTCCCTGAAAAGATCATTTTATGACAATCGTTTCTTGTCTTTTGGAGCTCCTCTGTTTTGCTGCAGGTTACCACAGTCACATCTCCTCCAGATTTAATTGCAGAGATGTCACAAAAAGCCCAGGTGTCTCCTCTCTCAATGTCAATAACTGCTCCTCATTGCATGGATTTAATCCATGCTTTAATTCTATTAACCTTGGTGTGCTTCACTGGTCCCGCGGATGCTGTAAAAATCATTGTTTCTTATCTACTTTCATCCCTTAATTTTGGATATGTGTCAAGACATAATAGAAAAGATGATACTCCTGTTAATCCCAATCAGTTAAATGTTCCGTTCACCTTGATTCTTTTTTTCTCCAGTGTATATATGTGTATGCTGACTCCAGTGTTAGTCCTACCTAGGGTACATCTGCACTGTAGAAATAATGCAGTTTGACACCACTTTAACTGCCATGGCTCCATCGTACAGACTCCTGGGATTTGTAGTATTGTGAGGCACCAGCACTCTTTGGCAGAGAAGGCTAAAGACCTTGTAAAACCACAGATCCCAGGATTCCATAGGATGGAGCTTCAGCACTTAAAGGGGTGTCAAACTGCATTATTTCTACAGTGTAGATACACCCCTAGACTAGATTGATTGGATTCAATTGGGTATAAATTTCTTGTGGTAACAAGTCCCAGCTATTTCAATAGGACTGCTCTAGGTAGGACTAATGTTGGATTTAGTTTATTTTCAGTTTTTTTTAAAAAAAAAACCTCACAGTCTGACATTTAAAGCTATCAAACTCCTTATATGTTATAGTATAAAAATAAGGGGGAATCCTATTTTTTGATTATGAGCATGTAAATGAACACATGATGTTTATGATGTTCTTAGAACTTGTAATGGTGTACCAGTGTAAATATAGTTCACATCTATGCTTGCAGCAGGGTCATATTCTTGCTTTTCCATCGTGTTGCATGTCCTATTGTTCCAGAACACTACTTTTGTCTTATATTATTTTTGTATCTCATTGGATGGTTATTGTAATTTGAGAAAATCCTTTAAGGTCATGAGTTCTAAGCCCCTGTTTCATGGATCCAAGCAGACACAGTTGTATATGAGAGTTTGGCTGTAGACAATAGATTTTGTTCTGAGGTGTGCTTGTTCCAGCTGTCTCCAATATTTTTGCACTACACCTATTATCCCAGAATTCTACAGTACTTGAATATAATTAGAAATAGATTACACTGTTTATTTCTAGACTGTATCAGTTCTCAAAGAAGTAGCCATGTTAGTCTGCTGAAGTATAAAAAGGAGGAAAGGAAGAGGAGAAAAAGAGAACTATAACAACACCTTTAAGACTAAATGGTTTTTATTTTAGCATGAGTGTTCATACACTATACAAACCCACTTCTTCAGATCCAATACCAAGGGGTATTAAGGTCTCAGGTATAAAGCATATTTATATAGTTGTGGGAGTAGGATAGAATGTAATAGGATCCAGAAAGACACAGAGCATGTATCCTGTGAAGGTTTCTTTAGTCTTGTGCCAGTTTCTTATGCACTCAGTTGTAAATCTGTTCTGTTCAGTGTAGGGAGGGAGGTGGGGAGGGTGGGAGAAACAGAGTTTTTCCTTAACAGATATATTCAATTTCTCCAGTATGCACATCTGTGTATGCAACCCACCCTACACATTTCTGAGTATATACCCTTTTTGACTTGAATATTCCTCCATATTGTATGCAGTTTTTCAGCTGAGAACTGTATTGCAAAATCTGGTGGATTGCACATTTTATAGGATAACTGTGTTACCATCTGCATATTAGTCTAGGAAATGTGAACTAGGTCATTTTCATGAAAAATGCAGACCTAACCATCTAACCACATCACAGAACCTGTGAAGCTCCCTTTTTTAAGTGACTGTAACAAATACGTGCAGGGAATAATAATATACATTGGCTGAAATTCCTTCTTCTATACAACTATTAAAGGTGCAGCAGAAAACCTTGTGACAGATTCACCTTAAGGTTGCCATAAGTCAGAAGCATCTTGAAGGCACACAACAACAAAGACACAGCTGCAGAGCCAGTGTAGTGTAGTGGCTTCAGCGTGTTACATGTCCTTACACTTCCCTCCCTTCTAATATTTCATAAATTGTCAATATTCCATAAATTGGCAATAATTGAAAGTTCACATAGGTCCATGGTAGACCAGGGCTTCCCCAGAAGGGTTCAGGTAAGGATCACTAGAAACCTAATGAAGTTGTCTTAGAAATTATTCAAAAACAGACACATCCAAAGCAGATTAAGCAAATCCCTCTTAGACAGTAGTTAGGGTGGAATGTTCTAATGTCCCCTGGATGCTCCTGACAGTGAGTCATACTCTAAACCAAACAAGTGGCCAAAACTCCCATTCTCCTGGAAGGATCTTCCTTCACACCTCTGCTTATCCCATAATACAAGGTTGCCTCAAACCGATCAGTCATAATGTTCCAACCATTAATAGCAATTAATTCTAGGAAACTAGCTCAAGCATTGTTCTTCACTCAAAACACCCCTTAAAGGTGTTTAAATATAAATTTAAGTATAAATTTAAGTCTGAGTATAAATATTACCCACAAACATGACCAAATCACATTTAGTTTTCTATAGGCATCGTTCTGGTCATTTTCTATACAACCTCAGCATCGAGCCTGAGTATTCTTTGCTACAAGAATCACTGCTCTCTGGATAGGTAAAGTATAGCCCACCATACCTGAAATATATTCCTCTATCCCTATATTTCCTCCTAATTCTTCACCAGCCTTGTATGATCATTTGAAGCATGAGTCCATGTGTGAGTGGTTCCATGATTATTTTTCCAATAATAAAAAAAAAATCTTTATTTTACTTTTGGCTTGCAGTCTCCTTAGTGAATACTGATGTGCACAGGTGTAAAGATCCTGTAGTTACCCATCCTTTCACATCCATATTTTGAGCTAATAAAATTTCCCTAACTTAATATATTTTGAGTGTCACGAGTGAGTCCCATGGCTCCAATACAATTTGGGTAACCCTGCTCAGCCATGGAAACCCACTAGGTGATCTTTGGCAAGTCACATTCTTGTAAATTTTGCCAAGAAAACTCTGTTATAGGTTCACCTTAGGGTCACCATAAGTTGAAAATGAATTGAATGCACACAACAAGACATAGCTGCACAGAGAGAGACAAAGGGATGTGTTGTGGATATATTAGGGTGGGTGTTTAACCCTTTGTGTTCACAGTGTCACATTCTCTTCCTCAACCCAGATGCTATTTGTTCATTAGGTAAAAGCATGCAGCTACTAGCATGATACCTGCATGTTTCCCCCAATTCTGATAGTGCCATGGTTAATGCTTGAATTACCATCACCAGTTCCATATGCCCTTCAAAACAAAGCAAACAACTCTTCTCCCTCTACCCCCACCCCCCAAAAAACAAGCCCAGATATAGGCTACTCCCAGAAAAACTGATGTATCTGCTAGGGAATGAGACTATTCTTATGCATCACAGAGAACAATTATAAAGATTACGGTAAGTCCCCAAACCAGGCTATTAACTATTCATTCAGAGTCAACCTTTGGTTTAAGGTGATATCCTGTAGGCACTCTAGCTTCATATACCAAAAAAACTCTATCTAGATGGAATCAACAGCAGTGTTGATAGATATGATGATTTCCATTCAATGACTTAAGTACCATGATTTAAGATTTTGTATGCAATAAAATATATCATCACCTTTTCATAAGATATGACACTGTATTCTTTTGGGTGAATGGAAACAAGAATTCAACCATTATGCCCTTGAGTGAAATCCTGTTTTCAATATGTACAAGACAGGCCATACAGGCTTCCATCAGGCTTGACTTTCAGTAATGTGCCAAAACATATTATGATTTTTTATTGTTTATTTTTATTTTATTTTATTTAGTTATTTATACCTAGCTCTTCAGCCACAAGGCTATCAGAGTAGCTTACAAATTGTTTTAAGCAATAGCAATTTACACATCTACACTGCAAGAAGCAGCTTCCAATGTGTGTTAGCTAATTGCCCCCACAAGCTGGGTACTCATTTTACCAACCTACAAAAGGATGGAAGGCTGAGTGAACCTTGGAGCCCTCTGGGATCGAACTTGCAACACGGTAACTTGCAGTACTGGAATAGGTCCTAACCACTGTGCCACCAGGGCTCCTCTCAGTGGCATGTCCAATGCGTTAGGACCTAAGCCTGCCAAGAGCAAATATAAATGTTACAAGTAGGCTTGCCATTTCAGGATAATCCCTGTTGATGTCATTAAGTGTTATGCCTTAAATACCAATCACAGTTGCTCATAGCTTGTCATCCAAAACCAGAGAGAGACGGGTGGATGAATGGGTGAGACATATTTTCCTGTTTGGAAAGTAAGGCAGAAATTTTAGCTGAAGGGAATGTTCCCAGATGAAAGTGGAATGAAAGAATTATTTCCCCTCATTTACCTAAGAAGATGGGAAAGGGACATTTAATCTAGCCTGTTTGCATCTAGATATATCATTGCATACTCAAACTTAGATCCTTCTAAAGTTCTTCTGAAACACAGTAGGCAACTTCCTGAAGTGCAGAGGCTACATATACCTGTTATTGACCCTGAATTATCACATGGACTGCATTCCACCTAGGGCTGTTTTAGGTCCAAGAGGCCTTCCTCCTATTAAAAAAAAATCCAAAACAAAAAAACCAGGAAG
Source organism: Gambelia wislizenii (assembly GCA_030847615.1). Classification (NCBI taxonomy): domain Eukaryota; kingdom Metazoa; phylum Chordata; class Lepidosauria; order Squamata; family Crotaphytidae; genus Gambelia; species Gambelia wislizenii. The sequence continues at coordinate 210,063,188 of JAUMIR010000003.1, read as the reverse complement.
ATAATTCCAGGTTTTTTTTGGGGAAAAGACACCTCTTGGGCTTAAAACAAGTCTGGCAATGGGAGAAAATATGACAAAGTTGTCCTCTATCCTTCCAAGAGTGCAGAGAACATTTTGATTACCAAAAAAAATCAACAAAAAAATGGGGAGGAGGTTGGTGACTCCTGACAGTCCATAAAAATGGTCTGGGAAGCTGCATGTCACCCACTCCCTCCACACTCCATTCTAAAAGATCTTGGGCCCTTTCACACTACTCTATGTTTCTGCTTTAACAGCTGCAGGAACATCCTATGTAATCCAGACATTTGTAGTTTGGTGAGGTAATAGAGCTCTCTTGGTGTGAATCAATAAAACACACCTCCTTAAAATATAGATCCCAGGATTCTATCAGATGGAAACACATGACTTAAAGTTGAATCATATTGCTAGATGTGTGTGGTGTGAAAGGGATCCTGATTATAGACTTCCCATACCAGAATAGTTTTTTGAAGTCGAAGGCTTTCATGGCTGGCATCCATAGATTTTTTTTTGTGTGTTTTTTTTTTTCCTGGGCTGTGAGGCCATGTTCTAGAAGAGTTTATTCCTGACATTTCACCTATTTCTGTGGGGTTTGCAGATCCTGGTTGCATGGTCTACCAATGTTTTTATTGTGCTTCTTTTTTGTCCTGGGTGATGATTGGAGTTCTTGTATAGATATCTGTCTCTGTGTGTAGGCTTTCTGTATAACTTGTGTATAACTTGTACACCTCCAATCATCACCCAGGACAAAAAAGAAGCACAATAAAAACATTGGTAGACTGCGCAAAAAGGATCTGCAAACCCCACTACATGGAGGACGAACTGAAACACCTAAACTGGGCTCTACAGGCTAATAATTACTGCAGCTCAGGCATCACAAGTGTGGCCAGACCCAGGGGGAAAAAACACAAAAGTGAAGAAAAACAACCACCCAAAGGGAAGGTATTTTTACCATACATCAGAGGAGTCACAGACAGAATAGAGAAACTGATGAGGAAACACAAACTCCAAATGATCTACAGACCAATCAAGAAAATCCAAGAAGTGCTGCACTCAGTAAAGGACAAAAGACACCCTCTCACAGATGCAGGAGTTTACCATATACCATGCACCTACAGACAAGTCTACATAGGGACCACAAAATAAAGTGTGCATACATGAATCAAGGAACATGAGAGACACTGCAGACTGGGCCAGCCAGAAAAATCAGCGGTAGCAGAACATGTTGTAAACCAACGAGGGCACAAAATGCTATTTGAAAATGTCAAAAATCTGGACCAGGCTAACAACTATCAGGTCAGAATGCATAGGGGAGCTATTGAAATCCACAAACACCTGGACAACTTCACCAGGAAAGAGGAAACCCTAAAAGAAAACAAAGTTTGGCTACCAGTCCTGAAAAACATCAAAAACTCAACACATGCAAATGAACTTCACCCAGGGACAGGGGGCTTCCCAGCAGACAATGGACCATAAGCTAAATAGACACTAATCCCCCTCGCATAGCCTCTCACGCTAAGAAATGAACATCCAACAACTAAATACACAAATTTACATGCCAATCCTCTTCAAGAGGGACTCACAGTATACAAACCCCACACACCAACATACCACCATTATCTGAAGATGCCAGCAACAGATGCAGGCAAAACGGGCAGGAAGGAGGTTCGCCGCTTGCTGGCAGGCCGTTTTGCGGCCCAACCAGCCACCCCCAATTGAACCCTCCTGTAGGTGGCCCCTTCCCCCCCTTTCCCCATGGGGTGTTGGGCAACTGTATGGGCGGTTGCCATGGGGGCCACCATGATTCCCCGCCCTTTTCCCAGCACCCACCACAGCCAGGAGACATGGGAAAATGCAGCAGCCAATTGGAGCAGGCTAGAAACTCTTCTAGAACATGGCCTCACAGCCTGAAAAAAAAAAACACAAAAAACCCCCCTATAGAATAGTTGTTGATACCATGACACTCACTGATGGTTGTCCAAACAGTCTGTGACAGAAAAAGAATCTTAATTAGAATTTGAATCTGAAGCAGGCTTTAACTCCCTGAATCTTCTTCATAACATGTTAGGGGATTTTGGGAGTTGTTATCTGAAAAGTAAATTTTCCTAAAATATCTTTAATTTATTAAAATTAAAGTTACTACAACAAAAGACAAACATCCACATCACACAACATTCACTATAATTAGACTAACTACATAAATCCTAATCACACCCTCCTTATCCCACCCCCACCTTAACCAACAATACATATAACAATGAACTTTAAAATGACATCCTGCTTATTGTCCTCCGGTCCTATGGCTATTCTTATCCTTACACCTTCACTTAATATAAACATTAATCTAAGTTATTAATGTTATTTCCTCCACTCTCTTGACAGACCTTTCATTAATAACTTTGTTACTTATCCATTATAAACAACTTTAGTCTATTTGATAATAGTTTTCTATCTATATCAACAATTATATTTCTGTATCGATTTCTAAATTTCCTTTTGTACAATATGAATTATCACTGTGATTCCCCAATGGACATGAATCATTTGAAAGAGCTTTTCCATTATGCACCTTTGCTTTTTTTATCAAATACTACTATACTAAAATCCCCTTCCGTCTGTTTAATAAATTCTATAAAGGGTTTCCATATTTTAAGATATTTCACTTTGGGGCTACCTCTCATTAAATTTGTTAACTTATTTAAACATGTCATTTCCATTATTGTTTCTTTCCAGTCCAACAGGGTTGGTATTTCTTTACTTTTCCACCTTCTTGCAAAACATATCCTTGCAGCCATAATTAAGTAAGTCAAAAAATCTTGGTATTCTTTTTCCTTTTTGCTCTCCAGGTTTATCATGTTTAATAAATATAATTCAGGTCTTAATCCTAGTTCAAGACCCACAATGTTTTCTCTTTCTTTATTTATTCTATACCAATATTTTCTCATCTTTTCACATTTCCACCACGTATGGAAAAAGGTTCCTATTTGAATTCCACATTTCCAACAGATATTGGATCTTTTTGCCTTCACTTTAGCAATTCTAACTGGGGTCATATTACACCTGTGCATCATCTTATGAAAATTTTCCTTTAAGTTGTAGCAGCAGGTAAATCTTAAGCCTCTTTTCCATACACCTTCCTATTGAGCCATATCAATGTTGTACCCTAAATCTGACACCATTTTACCATGCAATGTTTCACCTGCTCATCTTCCGTATCAAAACTTAATAATTTATATAATGAACTTATGAGATGACTTTTATCTGAATTTACTATTTTTTTTTCAAATTCAGACCTTTCGCCTTTAAATTGAGCCTCCCTTAAATATTGTTTCATCTTAGTCTTCACTGAGTAATAATTTAACCACTGAATTTGTTTTCCTTCTTTTTTCAAATCTTCCCATTCCTTGATTTCCCATTTTCCTACTTTGTTCACCATTAAATCTCTATAGCTCAACCAATTATATTTCTTAATTCTCTTCTAGCAAATGCCTCTTGAGTTGAAATCCATCCTGGAATTTTGGGACATAGTCTATCTTTATATTTTTGCCATATTCTAAATAAGGATTTCCTTATCACATGTTTTTAAATTCTTTGTTAATTTTAACCTTACCATACCATAAATACCCATGCCACCCCATCAAAATATTGTGTCCTTATAATTCTAATATTCTTTAGTTTTCTAGTGGGATCCATGGTTTTATCCATGACAAACACACTGCCTCAAAATATAATTGTAGGTTCAGCAATCCAAAACCTCCTCTTTCTTTTATATCTGGTAAAAGTTTCCATTTGATCCTTGGAAACTTTTATCTTCCTGCCGATAGAAATTTAATTATATCTTTTTGCCATTTCCTAAATATTTAATTTGTATAAATAATTGGGATTGTTTGGAAATGAAATATTCATTTAGGTAAAACACTCATTTTAATAGTGGAAATTCTCCCCATATAAGGGATAAATTTAAGTCTTTCCATTTATTTAAATCTTTTTTAATTTCTTCCCATAATTTAGTATAACTATTTTCAAATAGTTGTTGATTATTAGTTGTTAAATTTACCCCTAAGTATTTCATTTTTTTTACAATTCTGAAATTAGTTATCGTTTGACATTTTTCTTTTCCATTTCTATCCATATTTTTACTAATATTTTTATTTTTTCTGAATTTATTTTGAAACCAGCATAACTTCCAAATTCTGATATTGTTTTGAGTAACATCTCAATTCCATTTAGAGGGTCAGCCATCCTGAAACAACATCTCAGGCTCAGCCAAAATGATCACCAACAGTGGTCCTCCCTGGCCTCACATCGGGAGGCATGGAGACGCACTATCCACAATGCTGCAGCCTTATTTGAGAACTCACGACGAACAAGACTTGAAGAGAAATGACAACGCAGAAAGAATCACAACCCAAAAACATCACCCAAGGAGACCTTCTTCTGTGCTTTTTGCAACCGGACTTGTTTATCTCGGATTGGCCTTTTTAGTCATCAGCGTGCTTGCAGAAAGCGCGGGATGAGTCCTTCCTGAATCTTCGTTTGAGAAGAAAAGCCAGAGAGAGAATTACTAACAGTGAATGCTTGTAATTTATATTCCTCTTTGTTCATTTTTATCCCTTTTATTCTCTTTTCTTTTCTTATCTCATTATTCAATATTTCTAAAATCAAAATGAACAATAGTGGGAATAAGGGACAACCTTGCCTAATGCCTTTTTCAATTTTAAACATTTCTCTAAGTTTCCCATTTATTATTAATTTTGTGTTTTGTCTTCTATATATGGCCTGAATCCAATTATTAAAATGTTGTCCAAAGTCCATTTCTTTTATCACTCTTATCAGGAAGGGCCACTTTAAATTATCAAATGCATTTTCCGTTTCAAAAAATATCAATGCTCCCTCAGTTTGATTATGGTAGTGCAAGTATTCAATCACATTAATTATTATCCTCATACTGTCCCTAATTTGTCTTTTAGGTACGAACTCATTTTGATCATTGTGTATATATTCTTCTAAGTATGTCTTCAATCTGTTTGCAAATATTGCCACAAATAATTTGTAATCATCATTTAGTAAAGAAATATGTCTGTAATTTTTCAGTTGTGTATCATCTCAATTTTCTTTAGGTAATAAAATTATATTAGCTTCTTCCCAGCTACTTGGAATTTGGTTTTTTTACTAAAATGTCATTTTAAGACCAACGTTAACAGCTTTGCTAATTGTCCATAATTTTTTTTATAATATTCTGCCTGTAGCCCATCTGGGCCTGGAATTTTCCCTGTCTTCATTTTTTAAAATTGTTTCTACAATTTCTTCTATTGTAATTTCCTCATTTAATTCTTTTTGTTGTGTTTCTGTAAGTTTAGTAATTTGACATTTCTTGATATAGTCTTCCAAATTACTAGTAGTAGTTTCCTGCTCTTGATATAGTGTTTTTAAGTAATTGTGAAATATTTTTTTTGGATTTCTACATCATTTGTTATTTCTCTGTTACCATTTTTAATTTTGATATAACCTTTTTCAATTTTTCCTTCCTTAACCTATAGGCTAACCACCTACTAGGTTTGTTGCCATATTCAAATTCTTTTTGATTTATATAATCTGATTTTTTTCTTTATCTCTTTTGTCATTAACATTGCTAATTGTTCCTGTAATATTTTAATTTAATTTTTAATTTTTTTTTGTTTGATGGGGATGCTATTAATTCTTGTTATTTTTGTTTAATCTCCTCTAATACTTTTCTCCTTATTTCTTCTTTTTTCTTATTTAATATTATATTCCATTGTATAAATATTCCCCTCACCACTGCTTTTCCAGCAATCCAAACCATATTATTTTCTACCCCTTTATCAAGATTCATTTCAAAATAGTCCTTCAAACTCTCCTTAATTGCTTTAACTACTTCATATTTGTGTAGTAATGATTCATTTAATCTCCATCTAGTTGTATTTTGTCCATTTTTCAATACCATTGATACAGGATTATGATCTGATAGCAATTTTGGTAAGATATCTACCTTTTTTAATACAGTTTGCTAAGTTATTGCTAATCCAAATCATGTCGATCCTAGAAAACAAGTTGTGAGTATCTGAATAAAAAGTGAATTCTTTTCTGTCCCCTTCTTTATGTCTTCATGTATCTATCAATTGAAATTCTTCTATAATTTCAAAGAATTCTTTTGTTAATATACATTGAGTCTTTTTTATTTTTTTCTTATTTAAATATCTATCTATACTTGGCTCTACAACTCTATTCAGGTCTCCAAGTAAACAATAATTCCTAAAATATGTTTGTACTAATTTCCTTCTCAGTTCCTTGAAAAGTAAATTTTCCAAGTTCTGAATAGAACGAAGTTCAAGCATAGACACATGGCAGGTGTGTGAAACAGATTAGTCATGATAGTCATATGGCAATGCCTTACTGTACCTTTAAATGTATTTTTTTCCCGGTCACTGATAATATACTGTCAAAGAGAAGATACTTTGAAGAAGAAATTGCTGCAATCTCCTTGACATAACTGTAATGACTGCACACTTAAGACACAGTTCCCCCAGACAATGGAGAGGCTTAGGCTTCTCCTTGTGCAAGGACTGGTTTCAAAGACATCCATTGTCTGAGTAGCTGACATTCCATTGTGTAGAACAATTTCATTTCTCAGTCCCCATTCATTTGATGAATAATCCTTCTTTGTGTTCAGCTCTTTACAAGAGTCTTCTTGGGACTGACATACACAAGCACACATACTCTCACATACAGAAGGAGGATACTAAAATCTGAATACTAACCTTCAGTTAAATAGGCCAGTATTTGGGTGTACCTGGTCATTGCACATTGAATGCTTAGCGATACCTTGCTTTCAGGATTTTAGACATTGCAAGGAAGATCTGTGATTGGCTGTACTAACATAATTAGCTTCTTCTAAATGCAGCTATGGGGAATCCCCAAGTGGAGTTGGAAGAGCAAACTGGGGTGAGGAGCAGTCAACCACAATCCCATACACATCACAGCCCTGGAATTTCTATTAGTCATGGAAGGGAAAACGTACAAGGTACTCATACTGCATCATATGTTTGTCCTTCATGGTTAATTGTAGATGGAAAGAGTTTGGATCAGAGATCCTGGCATAGTGGGCACTTTCAAATCTCTGTTCCACCATGGCTTTCATTGGAATTGGGGACCCTACATCTGCCTTAGAAGATGGGGAAAAACACTGGGTTGCATATCCAGCCATGGATCTTCCACCTAATGTGAAGGATTTCTTTTAAAGAAACATGAAAACTGCATCAATATCAGTACAGACAAGAGTCACTTGGGGCTGGTTTCATTCTGATCTGTTAAACAAACTGTAGGGCCATGTGTCGCCTTATCTCCAGAACAACCAAGTTTGTTCTTTCTGTGTGGAAGAGTGCTTTAAAAGTGGTGGGCTGCAAAAGAGAAATGGAAAAATCAAATGTGAAACTGTTCCCAAACACATCTTCTTTTGCAGATCACGAAACAGAAATATGTTCTCACATATGAAGTGGCAAGGCAACATCATTCCTCCTTAAACTCAGTTGAGGGTGAAAGAATGATAATGTATTTGAACAATGCATTGCACATGCTTTTGCAGTGACAGCACCTCCACACTCCCCCCCCCAAAAAAAAGTGAAGGGAGGGGACAGAAGGGACAAAGAGCCTTACCACACTCCAAGGAAAAGTGGCAAAGCAGCAGGAACATTATGTCTGTCCTGCTGCCTTCCTGCATGTTGTTGTTTTTTCATTCCAGTCCCATAAGAGACTGAGGTAAAACCGTGCCTTTTTGCTAACCAGAAAAACCTGTTTGCAAAAAGGCATGGTTTATGCTGTGTCCCCCGTGGGACAAGAATGAAAGGATCCCAGAAGGACACCGATGTCATGTGGGAAGGCAGCAGAAAAGATGGAATGTATCTGCTGCTTTGCTGCTTTTCCTCGGAGTGCGGTAAGGTTAAAAAAGTGTAATACAGTATTTCTACCTGGGCAAGCTGTGTTCCACATTGATGTCAATATGCAATCCCATTTAGAAAGAATAAACTAGGAGGCTGCAAAAAGTGTCTTCAGGGATACATGGAGTCCTTTGTACTGATATAAGAATTAGCTGACCCACTGTATATCTACTTTAGTTGTGTTATCACTAAGGCCTTTATACTTCTAGGATGACTGAGTTAGTTTATCCTTTTATTTATATCTCTATGGTATATATGAAATGTCAAAATACTGGGTGATTTTACTCTTCTGTGGTGTTTTCTTTTCCTGCAAGTGGCATGAATTATTTCCTGTAGTACATTGAGAACAGTTCCAATGACAGTTACAATGACAATTGGAACTTGCAGAAATAATTTTGTAATCAGCTCTTATTGTTATCATGCAGCTGGAGTCCCCACGTCCCTCCCTTTCTTATACACACATCAAGAGAGAAAAAATGGGAAATTGCTACATAAGGAAAGAATAACAACACCATAAAGAATGTCCTTCTTTAGTCTCATGGTTCCATATTGATAGCAAAAGCTCCCTCTCTTCATTTCTGTTGCGACACCATTCAGCTTTTAGAAACCTTTGTTGCACAGTCAGAGAATGATCACAGAATCATAGAATCATAGATAAGCCAATGATAAGGCTGAGTGTACTGCAACAGCTAGCTAACTTCAAAAATCATTTAGCTTTGCTTAGCTAACTCTAAAAGTTTAATGCCACCATTATATATATATATATATATATATATTTGTTTTATTTACCTAATTACAGATTTATTCAATATTTCTGAATCCTGCTCCCTTCCAAATTACGTAATGCAGGACTTCTAAGAACACAAAATAATAAAACCACATACAAGACCGCAGTATAGTCATCCCTAAAATCACAGTACTCCCATTACAAGTACAATAAAACAACAACAATATAATGTGAAGTCGAAGGCTGGCATCTGTAGCTGGCATCTTAAGAGAATGGTTGGGCCAGAGCGTGTGTTGTATCTCCTACCCAACCATTCTCTGAAGATGCCAGTCACAGATGCAGGCAAAACATCAGAAATAAACTCTTCCAAAATGCGGTCTCACAGCCCGGAAAAAAACAAGGAAAATCCAACAACAGTATATCTCTCTAAGAGGTCACCCCCTCTACACACTTGGATGCACACACTATACATCAGTATCTAAATGCTTCAATATATGTATTAAAAATGTCTTCAGCCTTTAACTATGTGTGCAAAAACCATGCCATCTGGGAGAAACTCTGATAAAAAAGGTACTACCACAAAGGATGATCATCACTACCCTAGCCTCTAGTATTCACAGGAAGAAAACCATAACACCCCTGCCAATAATATGGAACAGATTGGATGGTAGCAGGGATTTTGGGTTCCAACATTAGGTTCCAAAGTTATTTTTGGATTTATATGTCAGTTAAGAGGATCTTGAATCAAGTTATTTCAAGGTTCACCATATGTGATCCTTCCTTGTTTTTCTTCCCACTATCATCCAGGCCATGACATTCTGAATCGACTACAGCTTCTGGGCTCTCTTCAAGGGTTGTCCTCAGTAAAATGTATGCAGGATGTTGCTAGAGCATGAGTCATAGAAGTCAGACAAACCCAACCCAGAAACAGAAACAGACGACAAATGCAATGAAACTGAAAACAGTAGAAATGCAAAAAACATTCACTGTAATTTATGAACCCATAAGAACTCTAAGTTCTTCTGTAGAGGGCCTTCTCTCTGTCTTTCCACCTGCTCAGCCTCATTTGGTGTGGAAAAGGGAGAGAGCCTTCTCAGTGGTTGTTCCCACTGGTGCTCTCTTCCTAGGGAGGCTAGTATGGCTTCTTCCTTGCTTTCATTCCACCAGCAGGTTAAAATATTCTTATACCCTCAGACATCTAGACACTGACTTGGATGACTTTTCAATGGTGTGCTGTGCTGTTTTATGTTGTATATATGGAATTATAATGAATTTTGATGTTTTCAATCCTTTAAATTGTTTGTCTTCTAAAGAAATTTTGTTTTTATCCTTTTAATGAAGTTTTTGTATAGTTTTTAAATGAGTATTTATTTTTAAATATCATGTAAGCTGCCTTGGGTCCCATTATTGGGACAAAGGCAGGATATAAATGAATAAAATAAAATAACATAATCTGTTCTGGAATATATATATATATATTTGAGGGGGGAGTTCCTCCACAGTCAGGAAACCCTAGAGACAAGATTTTTTCCCCAGTTTTTGCTCATTATTTAAACTTCCTGAAGTCTTTGGGGAAATTATTCGGCTTAGAACAGGTTTTTGCATGCACATTTTGGTATTTTCTACATGTTTTATGCCAAAAATACATAAATAAAGGAAAGAAATAAAAGAAAAAGAAAGAAAGAAAGGAAAGGAAAAAAAGAGGAGCACACTGCCCAATATCATGCTTTGACAGGCATATCTATGGAAATGCAGGTATTTCTTTTAGTGACATCTTTTAAGCTACACCTTTAGCTACAACTTTTAAACCTTGTAGTCTTACACCTATTTCCAATTTGTGGGTAGAAGAGGTGGTGAGTGGTGATACATTCAGCCTTCTTTGTCTAGCTGGGTGCACTGTGACAGGCAGCTGCAGGGACTCTACAGCTGCCTATTACAGTACACCCAGTTACTGTAAGAGGTCTAGTTCCATGGCCACTCAGCCCCATTGTGCTCTGGCAACTCAGAAATGAACATGTTGGTAGGGCTGTGTGGCTTAAAAGGTAGGTTTTTGGATGCCATTTGGTTGTTGTGAAGTGCAGCATACATAAAAGTGAATTGTGATGTCATAAGTCAGACTCATGACTTCATGATTACTGAACAGGATGCCAGTTACTGTTTCCTAGTTCCTATATTTTGTATGTGTGCGCTAATAAACATGAAAAATACAATGGTTATTTTCTGCAAAAAAACCCAACCAAACAAAAAAATCATAGTTGTCTGGAAAGAGTAATTTTTGTGAGTGAGAAACAAGTTTTGTGTGAAAAAAATGAAAAAACTACTATCTGTGATTTTTAGTCTCTGCAGGGACCCCCGGAACCAATCCCCCATGGATACAGGAGTGCTACTGTATTCATATCCCTAGAGTATAGGTACCCAGTGCAACTGAGGGCACTTGGCTTCTACAGATCACTTGGGATAAAAAAAATGATGCAGACTATGAAGCTTCTCAGTCAGGTAGAGAGCTACATCATCTAGGGTAGGGCAACTTCCTAAGTCTTGGCATGCACACTCACATGTGCATGCATGCTCACACACACAGGTGACCCATTAAAACATCTGTTCTGTCAAGATATATTTTCTTGGCCTTCATCCATTGTATCATTGCTTCCAGAGAACTCCACACAGCTAAAGCTTAGTTTTCTGGTCACTTGTTTGACTTACCACATGTGGTCTTCGATAGTGCTATTCAAACTGATGGTCCCTGGACCAATGGTGGTCCCTGAGTCATTGACTGCCAGCCTGTAGTAAGCTTCTAGAAAAGAAAGAAGCATTTTCAGTGTGATTTAACTGGTTGCTTCAGGGCCAGATAGGAATTACCCCCTTTTCCAGGGTTGATTCACCTATCCCATACTATGGACGCACACTGGACAATTGGCTTAAATAAGCAGTCACTTCACAGGGAAAGGGAGGGATTTGTAGATTTTTGAGCACCTTGGAATCCCCACCCCATTTGGTGGTGAAGGGCAATCTGGAAGTTCCCCATTAGGTCCTATGAGCTGGGGATAAGGGAAAGGGACCTCATTTGGGGCTGGCCTGAAGGATAAACCATCTCCTTAAATCCTGTGACTTGGGGAGGAACTTTTGGGTCAGCCTTCCAGATGCAGACTGACTGGGAAGCAACCTAGCTTATGGGTTCTCCCTGGGGTTCAGGTGTTTTTTCCTGAAGGGAAGTGGGGAAGGTGGTCAGGAAGATCCCCTCCTTCCCCAGCAATTCCCACACTAGGTTGATCTCCCATTGAAGATCCTTCAGAAATGTTTAAATAGGTTAAGTTTAATAAAGTGTCCCTTTTAAAACCCAATATATGTGCCCTGTCTAATTATTTCTTGGGTCTGTCAGCAAAAGAAAATAATTGCCAGTCCTCCACATCAGATAGTCTGAGAAGTACAATGCTTTAAAGAACAGTAGTCTACAGGAAAAGGGAGAAGGGTTCTATACATACATTCCTGTTTGAAATGAACTGCAGATTCCTGTCTTTTGTTATTATGTAAGCGTCTGAGTACTTTTGCCAACTCCCTTTTGGAAAAAAAGGGTATAGCAGACATGGTCTGCATAGTATAAAAATGGCCATGTTTATGTTGAAAGTACCAGTCTGCAAATTATAAAGGTAGACCTTCTCATATATTCATGATGATGCAATAGCCACTTGCAGAGCCAGACCGTACAACCCTTCCTCCCTCATAAAATGAGACACATACACAAGAAATATGGTAACAAATGTATTGATTACATATTTGGAAACATTGGTTAAGTACAGGTTAGAAGATAGCTATTATTGGCAATAAAATGGCTGCAACTTGCAGATGCTAAAATGATCGGCAATTATGCATGGATCATGATCTCATCATTGACCCAACCAATGTTGGTCAATGGCCACTTGTCGGACACGTCCGACTCACACATAGGAGAGATATGATGGACAAGCTGTCCCACCTGATGCTCTCTCCTCCCCTGCAAACAAGGTAATCATTAACAATTAGGAGGGGGGTCTCCTTGGACTTGAACTTGACAGAGACCCCCCACCCTTATGCCATGATCATGATCCATGCCATCCACCAGAAAAAGCATTCCCCCATGGAAAACTGCCTTCTTCCAACCATTCTCCAACATCAACAGGCAGCCTACAGCTCCATCGGGCCCTGAGGCCAGGCCAACAGCATTCTCTCAGGTCTTAAGTAAACTGCATAGGCGCCAGACTTCCATCGCATGAACGTCTCTGCTGACAAGCTGCCTTGTGCTGACTTGGTAGCTGCCCCAATCTGAAACGAGTGGCTACCAAATTCTTCCGCTGGCTGCCCCAATCCAAAATGAGCGGCTGCTAAATTCTTCAGCTAGGAGCCCCGTTTGCCTCAGCGCCATCTTCAGCACACTTGTGAACTGAAACCTGATGAGTGGCGACCCATCCATGTGTCGGAACAAGGGTCCACTCATGCTGCTCCTTGCCTGCAGGAGCTCCTGCATGCCGACCACTGGACACAGGGAGGAGCCCTCAACCTTCCACATGTGCAGAGTGGCTCCCAGGCCCCGCTGGTCACACTTTGAATGCCATATGTGCAGTGTCAGGACACCATGTCCTTGATGACTACATCCTTCAGCTGCATTACCCTGCCAGACACATCCTTCTTGGAGTAACAGACTGCCTCCCCTACTCTCAGGGCACTAAAGAATGCAATGGTGTAAGCGGTGCTGAAGAGCAAAACTTTGTAGCGTGAATGCCAGATGTCTGGCAGTATTCTTACCAGCTGTGTCAGCATGCATATGACACTGGTCGCTGTGTATCCACCACCTTGGATGTCATCCTCCTCCAACCTCCCATGGTCTACATTACCATGAAGGTGTTGCAGGGATCGCCATGACCAGCCACCTTACTGAAAAAGGATATGCCTGCAGCCTGTCATGTGATGATCCTGGATGCCAAGCCTCACTACTTCAATGAAGCTAAGTAATGCAGCACCTCTCTCTCTGATGCCGGCCAGGCAGCTCCATGCCCGTGCTGGTACTGAAAGGCCAGGAACTGGGATGCCGTTCTCTTGTAGCTAGCCCGTGTCGAGGGTGCTGAATCACTGTCTACTCCCAAGACTCAAAAGGTCATCCGGAATGGGATCGCTGTCATATCTGCATCCGGAGCCAGTGTGTGGAACCTCTCAACCTGAAATTGATATAAAGCATCTGCTATCTCATTATCCACACACAGGGTGTATCAGGCATAGAAATTGATATTGGACTCCAGACAAACCAGTACGAACTTGCGTACCAGCCTCATAACCCTCTCATACCTGGACGACTGCCTGTTGATCATCCTAACCACAGCCTGATTGTCGCACCAAAAGCATACCCTCCTGTCCCAGAATTCTTCCCTCTACAGTATGACCTCCACCAGGATGGGGAAGAATTCCAGGCATGTGAGGTTCCTGGCCAACCTTAGCCCAGACCACTGATGAGGCCATGGCTGTGCAAACCCAAGGCTGCCCGCTGCATCCAAATGCACCTGGAGGCCACCCCCAACTCCAAACGGCCCTGCCACATGGTGACCCTATTGTGCTGTTCCTGGAAAGAAAGCCACACCCTCATGTCCTCCTTCACCCTTCTGGTCAAGCGAATGTGGTGATGAGTTGATCTAACCCCTCCAGTGAGGCACGACATCACCCTACATGCAAAGCTCAAACGACCCAGCAGCGATTGCACTTCCTTCAACATGGCTTTTCCCTCCTGATGAAGCCTGCTAGCATCGTCATCAGCATGGCTAGTTTATCCTCCGGCAGACGTGACACTTCCAGCACAGAATCCAACTGTATCCCTAAGTACACCAGGGATGTTGCTGGCCTAACTGTCTTGTCAGGTGCTAATGGGACCCCAATCTCAGCAGCTAGGGCCTGGAAGGAAGATAGTAAAAACCCACACTCTGGCCCCCCAGCCAGCACCATCATAAGAAAGTCATCCAGCTAATGCGTGACAAATGGGGATCCCGCTCTGTCCTGGAGAGCCCACTTCAAGAATGTGTTGAATGCCTAAAAGGCCACACAGCTGATGGAGCAACCCATGAGCAGGGGGCATGTCATAGTACCACTTGCCCAGAATTTGAAGCAAGCAGGCAGAGATCATCTGGGTGGACTGGTAACAACCTGAATGCAGATTGTATGGCACATTTTGCCATGAGGGCTCCATGCCCGCAAGCTTGGAGGAGCCGTACAGCGTGATCCAATGAATGTACCTCACCGTGCAAAGCTCTGGTGGGATAGCATCTTTGATAGATGACAGGTGGTAAATGAGGCAGTATTCCCCTAGGGATTTCTATGGCACCACACCCATTGGAATGGGAGGCTGGTTAAAAGGGCCAGCAGTGCGGCCGGCCTCCCTTTATTTATTTATTTATTTTGCAAGCCAGTACTTTGGGCAATTGTGCCGCAGTTTTTAATTGCCCAAGATGGATGTTTCTCAGGGACCTTGAAATGGGTTTCAGAAACCATGTTCAAAGCCCGCTGCAAGGTAGGCTGCAGCCTCCCTGCTGGTGTAGGCTTCCAGCAGAAGTCACATAGCCACCAGGCCATGCAATCACCTCCCACCGCCCCATTGCTCACCTCACTTTGTGGTGCTGGTGCTGACGCTGCTTCCAGACCCTGCCTCCTTCCTGGCACCATATGAGGCAGGGCAACTGCTCTAAAAGGACTGCCCTCCTGAAGCTGCTGGGAGCAGTACACTTTCTGGTTCCTGCCTCCACAACTGTCACATGCGTGTTCAAACCAGCATCTGTACCTGGTGCACTTACCTCCATTAAACTGCTAAGACACCGGCTTTTCCCTTCCTTCTTTCTGGAAGCCTTGGAAGCCTCCCTCTTTTCTCTCCTGCTGGGCCCTGTGGCCATCAGCCAGGTAGGGTAGTCAATGGTTTCCCACCTATGCATGGGTGACCTAGATGCCTTCTTTCTGACTTCTATATAATACAGCATGGTGTTCACACGTTCTGGAAAAAAACAAGGCCACTACCCCCATGAAAACCGTGTACCCACTCAGCCAATTGGCGAAGTTGCGTTCCACAGGTTCCAAGTTGGCCTTCTTTGATTCCTTCTTGTCACTCTTCTGAATGGCTGGATGACCCACCTCAGGATAAGTGGGAGCCAATCAGGGCCAGGCAGGCCCATCACAATTGGCTCCCTCTTCCCCTGGTCCTCCCAGCAGTAGGGCATGCCAGGAAAGGGACAGAGGGAAGATGGCAGCCCCCATGGCAACCAGCCATGTGGTTGCCAAGAAAGAAAAAGGGGAGAGCACCCCTCTGAAGCATCTCCAGGGTTGCCGGTCAGGCCACAAATAGGCCCGCCGGCGAGAAGCAAGCCCCCTTGTTCTGTCTTGCCATTGTAGATTGTGTGCCTATTCATCATGTAATTCATTAATAAATCATATGAATCTGGTCACTCGTTGCCTGCAGGATTCTTGCTGATTTGTCTACAAAGAATACTTACTGCTGGTAGCATATGTCTAAAATTCATTGGCATTCATATTATCAAATGAACTACAGTGAGATTTCTTCATAAGAATCCAAAAGCTACAACCACCTTAGTCAGCGAAAGTTTCCAAAGTTTCTTTTTGAGAATCAGTTGTGCTTCGAAGTTTTGATTCAGAACAAATGTTAAGCAGAATCAGCCAAACTGAAGGCTGATTTGATACAATTTCTGTGTATGGTGGTAACTAGGGAGAGATGAAACCTTTTTTTCAAAACTGAAATTAAGCCAAAAAAGGATACAACATATGAATATTTGGGTAAAGCAAAATCAACAGATTTATTTATCTTGTAGTTATAGATAAGGGTTTCATTTTGCTTTATTTTCTATCAGAATGCATCAAACTTCAAATATGGAAGAAAGTGGAAGTGACAGATTAGCCTAAAATCATGGTAGCTGGGGAATCATTTGCTGTGTGGGGTAATGAGTTCTCTCAGTTTTATACTACAACAGCTCTCCTAGTGCCAAACTGTTGTGAGGAATAGGGCCCAGCATCTGAATGGTTCCTGTATAACCCAGAACAGCTATGGAAGGAGTGGACAAAAACCCAGAATGGATTTACCATTTTCTGCAGCATCAGATATGTCGGCCATCTTATGGCAATAGACTAATCTGTCAATCTCATGTTTTTCCACATTTGATTAAAAAAAAAAAAAAACTCCCTCAAGCTACTTCTACTGATTATAAGAAGAAATATAGGGACCTAATAGAGAAAAAGGGAACCCAATGGAAAATGAAAGAGAAACAGCAATTGGAAAGTGAAGGGATAAAAATGTGATGGCTGAGTTATTATCAACTGAGAGAAAGGGTTAAAGAAGATTTAAAACAATTCCAATACGAAGAGGAGATATCCGAATTAGAAAAAATGGTATGCTCAAAGGAAGACCATTTGATCAGTAAGATTTATAAATTGTTATTAAGATATAATACAGAAGAGGAACAAATTAAAAAATGTATGGTAGAATGGGCACAGAATGTGGGGCATCAACTAAATTTAGATCATTGGGAACAGGTATGGACTAAAGGATTAAAATTTACATGCTCAAACAATATTAAAGAAAACTATTATAAAATGATGTATAAATGGTATATAACCCCGCAAAAATTGGCAAAGATCTATAAAAACAGTTCAAATAAATATTGGAAGTGTCAGAAACAAATAGGCTCATTCTATCACATATGGTGGAAATGTGATAGAGCAAAGAGGTAATGGTTTAGAGTTAATAAATGGATAGAGAAAATACTAAAAGCTGAAATAAAAAAGAGGCCTGAGCTATATCTTTTAAACGTGTTAGATTTAAGAAATAGCATGGAGCGAAAATATAGCATACTAATTAGCTATAAGATCACAGCTGCAAGGATAATATACGCAAGGAAATGGAAAACTAATGAGATTCCAACATATGGGGAATGGATGGAAATTTTTTTGGAATTTGCATTATTAGATAAATTAACAAACTTGATAAAAAATAAGACAAATGAGAACTTTATGAAAAATTGGGAACCACTAATAGGGTATTATTAAAAAAAAACTATGGAGATGATAATATTTTGGGGGTTTAGAATGTGAATATTAGCAATGTACTTAACAGTTACATATTAATTAGTGACAAATAAGAGAAATGATTGAAATCAATTAATTAATATTATACTTGGAAGATATGTATATTGAAATTTGATTAACAATAGATAATATAAATATAATTTTAGGAATTATTGCAGAGAGGATACTTAGGAAAAATTTCTTTAGAAAAGTAATTAGAGAGATATGGGAAGTCTATTTTTAATTGGGGGAGGGGGGGTTGATATATGTTTTTGAATGTGACTTGTTTGTTTGTTGTAAGTGTTTATATGTATGTTAGAAACTTTTTGAATAAAATTATTTTAACAAAATAAAAGAAGAAATGTGTAGTAAATTTAGGAATATTCTTAACACAAATAAGCCAAAAAAAAATAAATAAATTCTACCATCTATACTAGCCAAATTCAACACATTGCTCCCATTATGATGAGAATCATGTTGTATCTGCCTGTGATATAACACTTAAAGATGAAAAACCTACCAGAAAAAAAAGTGTTCAGTCTTATTCCTATGTTTTGGTTACCTTTACACTAGAGATTTGTATTATTTGTCAATTCAGTTTTGTACAAAATATGGTTGTGGAAGATATCAGGTTCCTCAGAGGTGAATAGCCATAATAGATAAATGATACAGACAGAATTTCCACTTATACCAAATAATGAAACAAAAGCAATGATATACTTTAATGCTTTAACTGTGAAATACTGTATATGAATAGAAATTTGAACAACACAAACGGTGTTGTAAAAAGCTACCAGAGTTTGTGTGTGTGTGTGGCGAATCATGAATTAACTTTTAAAATCAATAACGAATTAGATTATTCCATTCCTAACATGGCTTTACTCCATAGATTTCCTGATTAACACTGAGGTTAATCTTACACTTGATCAAATTAACTAATTTAAGTTGTTAGAATTTGTTATGTAGTGGGCTAATTCTCCTTGATACATTTGGTAAAGCTCTTAATTTGTATCGATTTTAGTTTTTGTATATTATTCTGTGGGGTAAATGTCTATAAGCTCATTTTTACTCCTTTAACTTCCTTATTATTCACACAATATTGGGCGCTTGGATAAGGTAGTGAAAAGTTTTCCTTACCCCACACTTCATTTCCTTCTTTCTTGACTTCTTCCTTTCTCTCTTTTCCTCTCTCTCTTTCATTCTTTCTCTGCATGCACATGCATGTGCACACACACATGCACATGTGCATGCACACACACAACTTCAGTGGATCACACACCTTGTATGGATCACACATCTTGTGAATTAGATTGGAGCTAAACCAAAAAGATTCAGCTACCTAAACCTATGAATTCCCCCATATTTCTTCAGAAGGAAGTCCTATTGAATCCACTCCCAGGTGAATGGATATAGGATTGCTGCACCAATTCCTAATAGGCTTGTGTTGTTTTTGTTTTGTGTTTGTGGGTTTTTTAAATGAGAAGTGTGAGGAATCAGGAGGTCTTTTGGCATGACTACAGAGGACCTGCAAGGCCAGGCTGCCTGAGTAGATGTTTTGGACTACTTTAATAACCATGCATTTATCAATCCCCAGGATTCCTTGATTCCTTCTTAAAACTAAAATCAGCTAAGCAGGAAAAAAAATCTATCTTTGTTTAGAGACACTCAAAACATTTCTGATTAAAAATACCCTATCAATGATTCACTGACTAATCTTTGTATCTATCCACTTATTGCTGCATTTTGCCGATGATAAGTGTTCTCTAAATTCAGTAAACACAGTGGGTCCTTGATATCCACTGGGGTTTGGTTCCAGGAACCCCCTCTCCCCATATATAACAAAATCCGTGGATGCACAAGTCCATTATGTACAATGGTGTAGTAAAAATGTCTCTTATATAAAATGGCAAAATCAAGGTTTGGTTTTTAGATTTTTTTAAATGGTTATTTTCAAGCTGTGGATGGTTGAATCTGTGGATGCAGAATCCATGGATATGGAGGGCCGAATGAATAACATTTCTTATGAAACTTTAGTGTCACTTCTTTTTAAACAAAGAGTTTGAAGGGTGAATGGACAATGTATATAGTGGCTGGGAAGGAGTGAAATCAGTGGAAAAAAGTAATTGAACATCCAAACTGATCGTTTCTGGATGTCTTGGGCTCCCACCACCGACAGACACAATTATGTTATGGGCTTTGTAGTCTACACAGGGGAAAAATAAGACTGGGGAAGGCAATTTAAAATGACAAAAAGCCATTGAAGGAGCCAATAATAAAATGTGCCCTGGGGTCAATGGTGACAACCTCCATACCATTCTCTGCAAATCCCATTGTCCATTTTGAAAACCCTGACTGGCATCCTGTTAAGCCATTATGAATATGTAATCATTCATAACTGTTCGGTATCCATGTTTATGATCATACCACTATTGCCACAATCACAAATACCCCCTCCCCACCCATTTTAACAGCCAGAAGTGGCACCAAGCACCAGAATTCTGTGCTGCTGGCAATTGGGGCACAGCACGATTATATTTCCTACTGCCTCATGCCATTGACTTGAGGTGAAACAGTCAGAAGCAGGACTCCCCTTACAACTCCTTGTCACACAGCAAACTGTTGGCAGGAAGGGGGTTGGCATGTCATCCTACTATACCCTGTTTAACAGTAGAACTGATCTCCATCACTCTGTGCAGTTCCTGGATGTTAAGGCAGCTTTGAGGAGTTGGGTCAGGGGATGATACGTAGTTACACATTCATAGCTACATCTGTGATTTAGCTACATCTGTGATCATTTTAAATAACAAATAGTGCCAATACAAGAAATCAAACCAATTCAGTTTTTTAGTATTAACAACAATAAACCCCACAACCCCAGTCTCTAACAGTTAACATTAATGACTTAATGGTCAAACTTAATGTTGCATGTTCTGGTTATAATACACCAACATATTTTAAAAGACATAGACTTATATTTTATCAATTATTACTGTGTCCATCCTAGTAGCTGAGATGTATGAAGTATTAGCCCTAGTGCTAATGGAGTAATACTCTGGTTCAGCAAGGCATTTCCTTATGTTCTTTATCATTTTCTGTTTAAAGCTATATTAATCAGGGGCAGAAAACCTGTGACTTGTCAGATGTTGGTGAACTGCTAATCCCATCATTCCTCACTATTTGCTGGACTGTCAAGGGATGATGGTTGTATGCAACAAAGTAAATTAATGCTGTACAAGTCTACAAATGATTGCTAAAAAGAGTTATTCTTCTGGGAACAGAATCCTTTCTTACCTGGGGTTCACAAAACTCCTTCCCTAACCATCTGGAGCCAATGAAAAATAAATGATGTCTGCAGCTCTAGCCTGGTTGCAGGGTGCATCAAGAACAGGGAGCTGGAGACACCCTACAAGGTCCTCTCACAACTGCTTGTCCCAAAGCACCTCATGATGGGGAGAACACTGCAGACATTATTTCTCATTGCCCCAATCTGCAGTGCCTTGGAAATCTTTTGGAGGCACTGTCAGACAGAAAAAAAATAGGTTTTGGAGGTCATATTTAATCATTAACAACCGTAAATATGAATCCCTAGCAGTTACAAGACTGTAAGTCCAGCTTAAGATCTTGTAATTGCTGAACAGGATGCCAGCTGTGGAACTCAATATCATAGCTCTGGAAGGCTTACAATCCATACCACACATTCAAAAACAACTAAAGAAATGCAGAAAATCACATTATGTCATACAAAAATATTAACGCAAGCACCAAGAGCTATTACTAAACAGGGGAAACAAAGAATTAAATTGTGTTCTGATTTCTCATGGTGGTAGCAGAAAAGACAGCACACAGTAAAGCAGAATGTCATTGCTGAAACATCTGTTTGCTGCAAATGCAAATTAACAGGAAATCATGCAAATGAGTTTAAACAAACAAACAAAACCTTAAACAACATCTTGGAAGCACACAAGAACTTCAGATGGCAGAGAAGCATCAGATTTACAATAATCCTTTTTAAAAATGACATTTGGTGGGGGGAATGATGCATTTATATCACAATTATTGTTTTTGAAATGAACTAGTAAAAATAATGCTTCTTTACTGTTTTCTTACTCAGCCTGTTACAAATTTCTCATTATGAAAATAGAGGTAGTAAATGAAAGTTTGTGCTTAGCAGCTGTGTTTGTCTAAAAGGTGGCAGGAGAAGGCCAGAGCAGGAAGAAAGTGGAGAGAAAGAGGACAGGTGGAGAAGACAGCTACACATGGAGGTGAGGATTCAGAGTCACACACAGTTTCAAATAACCACATCAAATCTTCAGAGATAGTTTTTTACTCTTAATAGGCATGGACACAAAGGGGCTAAATTTATATATCTTATGTTGTGTTTAAAAAAATAAGGATTATATTTACCAGTTCTTTCAGAAGAAATAGAACATGTGCTATATGTTGTGTGTGTTTTCATGACAACGCCTTTATACATGCATTTAAAAGCAGTTCTACTTCTGAAGTGGAATGAACTGGGGCCATGCTAGATCACCACATTGAGGGGACTGGTGAAGTTAGCAGGGGACATAGCTCACAGCAGACTATAGATGGCAAAATAGATGCAGAAAGCATCTTGGTTCAATCTCTTACACTTCTTTTTGGTTAGAGAGATGCAAATCACACATACACACATATGAGAGATAGTCATAATAGAAAGCATTGAGCAAAATAGTTCAATGATTTGATTAAGTAAGCTTCATATAAACATAAGATCCTTTTAAAATAGGTGGCAACCAGTTCAAACCTATTTAACCAGCTATAACTCTATTATTTTAGTCCCATGAATCAAATAATTTTTATCATTCTAGCTGTCTGTTTAACTTGTATGCTAAATGTCTCACAATCAAAGCTGGATTATAAGATGCTAAGGAAGGAAGTATGAAAATTGGAGGAATGAACATCAATGATTTAAGATATGCAGATGATACAATAGTACCAGCAAAAAATAGCAAAGACTTGGGATGGCTACTGAAGTAAGTTAAGGAAGAAAGTGCAAAGGCAAGTTTACAGCGGAACATTAAGAAAATAGAAATAATGACCACAGATGATTTACATAAATTTAGACAATGAAGACATTGAGATAGTCAAATATTTCTTTTACCTTGGCCCAGTCATTAATCAAAATGGACACTGCAGTCAAGAACTCAGAAGACGAGGATGAGGAAGGGCAGCTATGAAGGAACTAGACAATATTCTCAGTGTCATAACTCACCCTCTGGAGTCAGAAGTTTCAGACAAAGAGTAGTCATATTTCCAGGAGTTTATGGCTCCTGATGATGGTGGCCTCTCTGAGTCTGAGGAGCTGGGGGATGAGGAAGTTGGGGGGGGTACTGAGGATACATTGCCATCCACTGAGAACCATCAAAGAAATAAGGAGAGACTATGTCAATCCCAGTGCCTGTTAATAGAAAACACTGACTCAAGACTGGTGTCTTGAGACAGCTGCCTATAAATCTTCCAGCAGCTCCCTGGTGTCTTTGTTGCTTGCAACCATTCTATCTTAGTGACTGGCAGTACTGTTTGGGTTACTATTGATGTTGGACTGACTACACTTGATGACTCTGTTTTACTCCTTGCTGGCTTTGTTTGTCTAGACTATTGACTTGATATAATGACTTCTGGACTAGCTGACAACCAGTATCTTATTTCTCCCTTTATCTTGCTTGATAACCTGTGACTGACATGAATTGGATTAACTACCTGACAGCTTTTGCCCTCCAACCACCTGAGTCACTTGCTGACTGGAGCATAGGACACTCAAGTGTAAGGATATAGGACTGAATACCAAAGTCAGGATTGTCCATGCCATTGTATTTCCAATATCTGTGTATTGTTATGAAAGCTGGACAGTGAAGAAGGCTGATTGAAAGTGTAGGAGTAATGAGTCTAAAAAATAAAATGGAGAATCAACTCATTTGAGATATGGTACTGAAGGAGAGTTCTGCAGATACCCTAGACTACCAACAAGACAAATAAATGGGGTCTAAAGAAAATCAAGCCTAAACTCTCCCTAGAAGCAAAGATGACTAAACTTACTTTGGACATATCATGACAAGACATTACTTACTAGAAAAGACAATACAGTCGTCCCTTCACATTCGCGGGGGTTACGTTCCACGGATCCCCGCGAATGTGAAAAATCCGCAAATAATGACTGCCCTCCCCCTCCCCCACCATAGCGACCATGGGGCCTCTGGAGGCTCCATAGTCACTTTCCCCAGCCTCCCCACTCCCTTCCTAGGCCTTCCCGGGGCCTCCTGAGACCCTCCCGAGGCCCCGTGGATGCCTCCCCAGCCCTCCCCCTCCTGCCCAAGCCCTCAATGGGGCCTCTGGAGAGACTCCGGAGGCCCCGCAGAGGCCTCCCCGGCCCTCGCCCTCCCTCCCTGGGTCTTCACAGGGCCTAGCAAGGCCCCGCAGAGGCCTCCCTGGCCCTCCCCCCTCCCTCCCCAGGTCTTCGTGGGGCCTAGCAAGGCCCTGCAGAGTTCTCCCTGGGCCTTCCCCCTCCCTCCCCGGGCCTTCGTGGGGTCTAGCAAGGCCCCGCAGAGGTCTCCCCAGGCCTTACCCCCCCTCCCTGGGCCTTCGTTGGGCCTAGCAAGGCCCCGTGGAGATCTCCCTGGGCCTTCCCCCCTCCATCCCCGGGTCTTTGTGGGGCCCAGCAAGGCCCCACGGAGGTCTCCCTGGGCCTTCCCCCTCCCTCCCCGGGCCTTCATGGGGCCTAGCAAGGCCCCGCGGAGGCCTCCCTGGCCCTCTCCCCTCCCTCACTGGGCCTTCACGGGGCCCCGCAGAGGCCTCTCTGGTACTCCCCAAGGCCTTCGTGGGGCCTCGCAAGGCCCCACGGAGGCCTCCCCAGTCCTTCCCCTCCCTCCCAAGACCTTCACGGGGCCTCCGGAGGGTCTCCGAAGGCCCCGAAGAGGCTTTCCCAGCTCTCCCCCTCCCTCCTAAGGCCTTCGTGGGGCCTCCGGAGGGTCTCTGAAGGCCCCGTGGAGGCCTCCCCGGCCTTCCCCGCTCAGTCCCAGGGCTTTCACGGGGCCTCCGGAGGCCCCCGTGTCGCGGTTTTTGGGGGGGCGGGGGGCCCTTCCAAAATCGTGAATAATCAAAACCACGAATGTCAAGTTCGCGAATGTGGAGGGACAACTGTAATACTTGGTAAGGTGGAAGGCAGTAGGAAAAAAGGAAAATCACATTACAGAATATCATCATCATCATTATCTTTTATTTCTATAGTGCCATCATCCTACATGGATAGACTCAATCAAGGAAGCCACAGCCCTGAGTTTGCAAGACCTGAGCAGGTCTGTTAATGTCAGGATGACTTGGAGTTCTCTCATTCATAGGGTACCCATAAGCTGAAGTTGACTTGATAGAAGTTAACAACAATACTGGCAAGTAGAGAACAGTACATTCCAGGAATCTCAGGTAAGGGTAGAGTCATGTTTACCTAGTTTTAATGAATACCATTCATTGAATGGTCTGTGGATTAAACAAACTTGCTCCCGGTAACAGCGGAGACCTAAACAATGTGGGAACTGCTTGATGTGGCTACTCTCTATCAGATTTTGAGGTGCTTATGTGGGGAAGGGAAGTCTGACTACAGTTGTCCCTCCGTATCCACGGATTTGGTATTCATGGATTTAAGTATTCATGGCTTGGAAATATTCTTTAAAAAATTATAATCCAAAAAGCAAACCTTGATTTTACCATCTTATTTAAGGGACACCATTTTGCTATGCCATTGCATATAATGGGACTTGAAATTTTTATTCACAGATTTTGATATCCACGGGGGGTCCTGGAACCAAACCTCAGCAAATATGAAGGGACAACTGTACTATGATAATTTTCCATGTTGATTCATCATTCCTCATATTATATTAACAGTGTTGCAGGATGTAAGTACACATGTTGGGCTAATCACATGATTATATTCCTTCTACTGTTAGTAAAACAGAGTGAGAAGTAAGGAAAGGTTACTGGCTTTAAGGACTTTATCACATGAGGCTGGTATTTCACAATTACAGCAAGATGTTAAAGTATTTGTCTAGTACTTATCACACCTCTTTGAGACTATCCTGTTTCTGCTTTGCATTTCTTTAATCTCTGTAGCACACTTTTTCATTGATGAGGAAAACCTGTCAATGGCTTGCAATATCTCTGCTATTCCATTAGTCCTCCTGGTGTGACAACTCCCTTCTGCTGTAGTACAATGACAGTGACATGGCATGACCAGGCATGATTTTCTCCCCCCACTTTGCTATTTCCAAGCAGGCCGATGTTGTTTTTACTCAATTCCTTTTTGGGGTTTCATTTTTTTTTTTTTTTTTTGCTGTGATTGTGTAATTACAGTGAAACAATAAAAATATTTTTATTGTTTTCCCATAATTATGAAATCATGGAAAAAATAAAAATTTGAAAGGCACATGTGCACTGAGCAGGGCATACAGCAGGGTTATGAAGCTAGTGCAGAAGGGACCATGGATTGCCAAAGCAACACACTCAAAGCATATTCATGTGATTTCAGAGCGGTGTGATACTGAACATTTTCAAATTGGTATTTACTGTTTGCTTCACTAATGTGATTGTTGCAAGAAAGCCAACTGGTGTGATAAAATCCTAAGAATGGGAAAATCTGTCAGTCTCACTTTCTCCAGTATTTGGATTTTGTGAATTTTGATAATTTCTGAAACAAACTTCAAATCTATCCTTCATTAGCTCTCACGTTCTTTTCATACATAGTATCTGAAAATGCTAGGAAGTAATTGATTCTTAATATGCAAATAACCATAGTTAAATAGTATCCATGGTAAGCAAGCTCACAGTGACAGAAAAATGACCTAGATTTTGGGTCACATACTCACACTGTCTTATATTCTTCATACCAAAATAATTAGGAATACCCTTAGCATTAAAAAACACCAAAAACATATCTAATAGATACCTAAAGAGATGAACTGGACGTGGTATAATCCAGAAAATGATCCACACATGGGACTGAAGTAAATCACAGCATAGGCCTAGGGTCCTTTAATCCTACATGTTTATAGCTTTATAATAAATAAATTATTATTATTATTATTATTATTATTATTATTTATATCCCACCCCTCTACAAAATGCAATCGGGGCGGCTTACAAATGACTCCATTTTATGAATCCATTTTTACTGATGTGGCTGTTTCTTATAGAAATCACGTGTCTATAATTTACGGACCCAGACCGGACATTCCCCTCTCCTCCCATGTAATAACAAAGATGCAGACACAATGTATGTTCACAAAATTATATTGGTACATAAAGATGAGTAGTGTATAGAAGAGAATATATATTTCCATTGGCAATAAAAAGGCCACAACTTTGATAACGGCTGTAAATGGTTGGCACTAATCACCTGGGTCCAGTTCCTGACATTAACCACCCCACCTTTGGTCAATGGTCCTGCTGTTGGTTGCCACTGATGCCTCAGTGCATGGAGGGGAGGAGTCCTGGCCAAGCTTCACCCACTTGATGACCCTCCCCCCATGAAACAAAACCAAGAAAAAGGGGATCTCCATGAACTTGAACTTGACCTTGAACTTGACGGAGACCCCTCCCCTGGTTGCTTACCCCAGATCAGGACCCATGCCAACCACCTTTGTAAGCTGTGACAAAAGAGAAAATAAAATACAGAAATACATGTAGTACTCCTACCAACAAAATATACAATGGTAACAAAGGGAGGGAGGGTGGGTCTTTGGCTCCCAGCAAGCCACTGAATGCTACGATGCTGGGGCTGGCTTATATATCCAGCCTCAGTGCCATAAGGCAGCTGCTGTAAAGCAGCTGCTGTAAAATGTCGCAAAAGGCGATGTCATCCAGTCACGTGGCCAGAAGACCCTCCCCTTCTGCAGAGGCCAGCCAATCGGAGCGGAGGAGGCTGCTTCCATTGGCCAGCCTTTCACACCCTTTTTCCCAGCCTACAAAGCAGGCCAGGATGAAGAGGCTCAACATGGTTCCCCCCCCATGCCGGCCACCATGTGGTTACAGGGGCCACCGGAGGCAGAGGAGAGTCAGGCGGGCTGCAAAGGGGGCCGCCAGCTGAGTCCAGCAGCCCTCTTGGCAAAGGTTTAGAACTTTCTGGCTGAAACTTCTAAATATCTCTCCTTAAACTAAAAGTCCCAGGATTCCATAGGATAAAATCATGGCTGTGAAAGCAGAATTGAAAGCAGAATCATAGTGCTACAATTGTGTGGTGTGAAATGGCTTCTTGGAAATCCATTGGTTTCTTTCCTGTTGCTCCAGAAATGAAGGAAATGTAAGTATCACATAGTAAATATTGGATAATGAAGGAGAAAAGTAACTGTAGTATAACTACCTCTCCAATGCTCAAAAATGGATTAATTTTTGACTAAATTTCATTCAGTAGCTTTCTACTCAGCTATGCCTATCTTTCTACTGCATTTTTTTTTAATCCAGCATTCACACAGATCCTCTTAACCTGGCATACTGACATTGAATCAGTTCATTCCTGTTGACTGAAAATGACTTAGCCACAGGTATATAATTTTAGATTGTGCGTGGACTACATCGTAAATTCATATGGATGCAAATGTACTTCTTGGGACAAATTCCCTGCAGTTCTCAAAATAGTTATAAAATTATTCTTTTTATACGCTGTAGGAGACATATATCTACACCTGTAAAGGGAACACTAGTCCTCAGGACCTATATGAAGGTCTTCATCTCATCTCATATACATTTCTTTCTTCTTCCTTCTCATACTACATGACCTATCAGTGATTAAAATTCCATGACATGTATAGTCATTACTTTTTAATAACCTTTAAACTCTTGTATAATAACTATTCTCAAGTTGTTGCACCAATTGCATCGAGAGAATATTTAATCAAAGTGCATTCTTATAGAACAGCTTAAGGTACAACCATAAAATGCTAGGCTCAAACTTCTTAATTATAGGAAACCCTTGTTGGTTGTAGTTTTGGTAATGTATGGACATTGTATCTCTAGGACTGGAAGTGGGACACTTATGTGCATAATCAGTATTTCTTGATCACTGGAAAATACTCATAAGATTATGGAGGAAGGGGATAGGGAAAGGAGAAGCAGAAGATTGGAAGTTATAGTAGAAAGACTAATAATGATTGAATACCCCACAGGAAATGACTATTTAAATTAGAAAGGTGTTCATTACATTTTCATTTGGGAAAGAGTAACCAGTGCACTTCCCAAAACACTAATCTTGAGCATCTTTTTTACTAGTGACCTTGCAGATGAACATAATAGAATTTAATTAAATTTGCTCATGATGCCAAGGTAAGAATACTAAACTCATGCATATAACATAACTAAACTCATGTATATAACATATTCCTCAATTTTCCAAGATGCACAATTTATCTACAATGGAGCCCCAGGCTCTCAAACCTACTGTAAATTAATGGTTGCTACATACCCCTGTTTCCTCTACAACAGAGGAAGGCAAAATGTTTTCAATGGGCTACATACATCCCTCCTCCAATCCTGCCACCAAATTCACCATCAGTAAGTAAAAACAAATCTCTTGTGCCCCTCCTTATATTTTATATTTTATTGGAAAGGAAATCACACACAATGTGTGAACCTTCATTGGGAGACACTTTGGACTTGTCTATACCTGCCAGAATATCCCAGCTTCTGGCCAGCATATTCTGGTCCTGGATCTGGCCTGCCTCCCTTCCCATTATCTACATGAAATGGGAGAAAGCCTGTAAAGACACTCCAGCCCATACCTCTGGTTACTTCTGCTGCTGCCATGTGTCACTCCCTCTGAAAGGAAAGCCTCAGCATATGTTCAAGGCTTGTCACATGTAGAGGGCCTTGATAATGTGCTGGGGGCCTCCTTCCTGGCTACAGAGAGACTCCAGTGGTGGTGGCAGCAGTGTCCAGGGTGCCGTTTACATGATGAAAATGTAGTGGGAAGAATTCGTGTTGAACCCTGATTGTTTACACATACATCGGGTCAGGCATGTGATTTTCAGAAGGGGGGCCACCTTTTATCCCTCAACCTGCAAGACTTCCAGTCCTGTGGTTTGTGCCAGTTTTTAAAAAAGTCACTGGAGGATTTGGAAAATCGGAAATCTAAACAGCCCGGGACAAGCTATCTCGGTACTAGGGGATGACCGGAAATGGTGACTGGGGGTGGGTTCAGAAAGCAGCGGCCAGAAAAAGAGGGGTCAGTCACCCATTCAACAGATCCAGCCACACCAGCTAAA
Source organism: Gambelia wislizenii (assembly GCA_030847615.1). Classification (NCBI taxonomy): domain Eukaryota; kingdom Metazoa; phylum Chordata; class Lepidosauria; order Squamata; family Crotaphytidae; genus Gambelia; species Gambelia wislizenii. The sequence goes on along the minus strand of JAUMIR010000003.1, from coordinate 210,033,126 downwards.
AACAAAGGCATCCCTCCCAGCTACACGAAAGTTTGTGTGTGTTGTGCGTGTGTGCCAAATCACCTTTTTAAATGGATTTCTACACTGCAAACCCTTCAGCTTTAACCTGTTCCTCAACTGCATGTTTCAAAGAGATCGTGGTGGGCAGAGGGTCACCCATTCATCCCCTTCCTTGATCACCTCCCTGGGTCTGAACGCATAATCAAACATTCATCACCCCCCCAAGGCACAGTAAAAAAAATGCCAGCATCTGAGCGAATGAACACACTTTCATTCATCCCCCCCACAACGCACAGTAAAAAAATGCCAGCATCTGGGTCTTTTAAAATGCCTTGTGTGTCATCCCTGTATGAGCGCCTGCACTGGCTTGAAACCTTCACTCCACAGCTGCCTCTGCTTAAAGGGTTAACATTTTAAAGAGACAAGGGCAATCGCAAGCCTCTCCCCCCCCCCGCACTCAGCTTGATTTCAAAAGGAAAACATAGGGTTTAACCCTGATTGTTCCTGCCTCCTTCCAGCTGCACGAAGGTTTGTGCCAGCATCTGAGTGAAAGATCACACATTCATTCTTCCCCCTCCCTCAAGGCACAGTAAAAAATTTAAAAAATTCAAAAAATTTTATTTTTTTTTTTTAATTTCAAAATGCCTTGTGTGTCACTGGCTTAAAACCTCACTCCACAGATGCCTCTGCTTAAAGGGTTAACATTTTAAAGAGACAGGAGAAATGCAAGCCTCTGCCCCCTGATCTCCCCCCCCCCCGAGCCAGCTAATAGCATCAGTCGTGGCACGGAACTCTAAAGGAAGTACGTCACCGAGGTTGTGAAAACACGAGTAATCGCATCCTTGATTGAAAGCCAAAAAAAAATATCCCGGTATGCTAAACATGTGTAAACAGCAAAAGCATGGGATATAAGAGTGCGGAATAAATGAAAAAATATGGGACCTGATGCCATGTAAATATGAATCACGGAATCTTCCGGAATTTCATTTAAATAGCACGGGAAAAATACAGGATCAGGAAGTCCTACTATGCCCCGTGACAAAAACTGCCGTGTAACTGGCACCCAGCTTTACAGGCTGATGTGCAGGTATGGAGCATGTGTTTCTGTGTCAGCCCAATCTGAGTTTTCCCACATGAAATGGGTTTTCCCAGTTGTTTAATTACATTGGCTTAAGAGGCCTTACCACAGCTTCCCCTGGCTTTGCCCCAGATATTGTGTCAGGACTACCCGGGAGCAAAATGGGGCAAGATTTCGGTGTCATTTGGACTATAGTAAAGCCAGGGTAAATAGCCCATCTAGACAAGGCATTTGGAAATAACTTCTTGCCAAGAAAATGGAAGTCATTGCATGGAATCTATTTTAGATTAAAATGGGGGGGGGCTATTTTTGCTGTTGCTGCCATGGCAAATTCAAGCAATAGTTGGTATGGCTCCCATTAGATTTCAGTAGGTTGGAAATTGGCCCCTAAACCCAAAGAATGTTCTTGCTTCTACTCTATTAAGTAATGCAAAGTGGTATGCAATAATAAGAGACTGATTGACTGCCTGGAAACTATATCAGAATGCCAAAATATATAAATATTTTGACCCTACTGCACTAGTGTAGCCAATGTAACCAGGCAATACAAACAGAGCAAACCACTCTGCACACTTCATTTCTGCTGTTGCCTCATTTCCTAAGCTCCACATGGCTCTCACCACTAATCAAGGTTTGGTGGGGTTGCCAGCAGTGATATTTACTGCTGAAATTATCAGTAGGCAACACACTGACAACTGGCATCACCATGTGAAAAAAGAGTCAGGATGCAGTGCAGTAATTTGCTGGATTCAGGGCTTTGAATGTCCAGCTGCTGAGCAGGGAGAAGAGAAGAAGTGAACCCAAGAGAGAGACACAGTGAAGAAGAAGCAGATGAACTAAGATACAATGGCACAGCTGGCTGCTTCAAAGGAAAAAAAAATAGATCTTTGCTGCTTCTGGGATAGCACCAACAACTCTTTGTTGATTGAAGCAGCCTTGTCTAGAGCCTGTTGAGTGGACTGAGAAAAAGAAAGCCCCAGACAGAGCACACTGCCTGAAAAGGGACACTTGGTGCTGGGTAAGGAGAAAGATCTTCATTCACCACTGCCATTGTAAGACTGGTAGTGAGTCAAGGCCATTTATCTCTGCTCTGAAAGGGAACTAGGAAGAATGGGTTACCTATCTGGGACACAGACTGAAGGAAACCATCAATTTCCTCACCTCCTATACTGATCTTGAGGCTACTCACCTGCTCCACCATACAGATTATGTGACTAGCGATCAGAGCTAAGATATGGATCCAATTGCTATTTATCAGCAATAAGATCCTGGTTCTGTGGCTACAAACCAATGTTAAGATCCTAATCTACGGGCTATTTGTCATCATCAATGTACAGACTCCTCAGATACAGAAATATTAGTTTCATATACTTCATCAACAGCAGAATCACAACTCTTTGTGTCTTTGTGATAGCAATTGAACCTGGGTGTTTTGATTTGTTTTCCCTTATGGAGGTGGCTGCCTTGATTGTAGCCAGGCACTAGAGTCCGCTGGGTAAGCCCAGTGCTTGTCCTTTGAAGACATGCTTCAAACTAATTATTTGTGGTATGGTTGCCCTTTGAATTTCTCCAAGCCTGGGTTAGGAGAACTTCAGGTGTATGGAACCTATCTGAAATGGGAACTCATCTTTGGAAGTCCTCAAACAAACTGAAATCTGTGTTAGAGAAGAGGGCCACCCATCCCATTCCCACCAGTGCTTGACATCATACCTGCCAGAATTCAAAAACACACTCCTCCTCCTCCTTCTCCTCCTCCTCCTCCTCCTGGCAAACAGCAGCACATGTACATGAAAAGGAGGGGGGAAAGGATTCCCCACTCTTTGCATACGGACTCAAAGATATAACGAGACCACACACAGGACTTCTTCGGATGGGGTTTTGTAACAGAAGCAGCCTCGTCCCCGTTGTGAGGCTGCTGCACGGCAAGGGGTCCATTTTGAATGATGCTCTCCCTTGCCAATACTGTTGCGGAAGTGCTGGGAAGCTGCAGTGCCATATTTGGTGATTTTCTAATCACGAAAGTTGATCGTGATTAGGAAATCGCCAAATATGGTGCTGAAGCCTCCCAGCACTTCCGCAACAGTATCGGCGTGGGCACAGCATCATCCGAAATGGACCCCCTGCAGCGCAGCAGCCTCGCAACGTGGACGAGGCTGCTTCTGTAACAAAACCCCATCTGAAAAAGTCCACAGTATATGGGTGAAATAAAATAAATTCTTTATTAGTGATCTCCCTATTTAGTTCCCACTAAATCTTCAGCAGGGGGAGGCAACCTAGTGTGGGAGCAGCTGGAGCAGATCATCCCTCATGGACCTATGCCCCCAGCTTCCCTGGGCAAACACCTGAGCCCTGTTGAGTAGCCCCCAAGTCATGGGATTTGCTGTCCAGCCGGCTTGTGTCTGGAAGGTCAAACTAAAAGTCCCTCACCCAATCCGTACAGATTAAGGTGTAGGGATTATCCTTCAGGCCAACCCCAAGGCAGATATCCTTCTGTTCTCCCAGATCGTACAATCTAAGGAGACCCTTCCAGAGACTGTCCCTTCACTGAAATCGGTGCCATAGGTGTACACCATAATCTACACCTCCCCCGTTCCCGCCAAGATAAGGGGCAAGCGTCTGCTTCATCCCTTATTCCCCCAATAGCTTGTCTAACAAGTCCCTCAACCCCTGCTGAAGATCACCCAGGAAAAGTAGATTTCCAATGTCCGAGAGGTGTACCCTGTCCACTCTGTAGAGTTCGGGTCTCTCGAACACAATTTGAGGATGTGTCAAGTAATGCCCCCCTTTTGGACAAGAAGTTACTAACTTGTTTGTTGACCTTGTGTCTGGCTCGATCAATCAGACAGGGGTTCCCCTCCCCACGCCACAGCTGTCTGGGCAAAATAGCAGACCACATGATGGTGACATCAGGCCATCTGGCACTGATCACCCCAATATCATGTGACACCTGGAGGATCAAGGCCTTCCTATTAAGCAGGCCTAAATCATTCCCACCAAGGTGGAGGACCAGAATGTCAGGCTGAGCCCCCTGTCGCTCCCCAAACAGGAGTGGCATAAGGCCATGCCAATGCAGGCCTCTTTTCCTCATCCACTCTATAGTAGCCCTGTCTCCCAGGCTGAGGTGAGTTCCAAAATGGCTTAGCCGGGCCTGCCGGGCCACCCAGTAGACCATACTGTGGCTGACTATCAGCACCCAGCATCTCACCGTCGGTGGTCTAAAATCTGGAAGACAAAATGGGAAAAAAAACAAGTTAGTAAGTTATGGGGTGGACATACCTCCGGTATGTGGAGGATGTCCAGCAGCCAATCCGCTGAATCACCACTGATGCCATATCCATTGATGCAGCCATGGATGTGGCCCCAATGCGGCTCCTTGGTCATCACTGCCCAGAACTGATACTTAGTAAGGGGGGGAGTCTGCTTGCACAAATAGTGGGCCTCGATCCCTCCCCCACATCTGTAGGTATCCTTGGAGGGCCAATGCCAGACATAGCTCAGCATTGCTGCATCTTGATAGTTTAAACTTTTTGCCTCGCCCTAATTGGTCGGTTTTAGAAAACCGAACGGTAAGCACCACTTTCTGATGACTCACCAGGACATTCCTGAACTCCAAGGCCCTGCCTGAGCTATCTGATCTGGAGGCAACCACCAATTCGCTTATCCGCATACCCAAAGAAGGCTACAAGGGTGGCTGCGTGAAAAAGCACAGCCTCGTATGTGGAGGTACATATAGCCCTCCATACTTGGCGTAAACCGTTCAAAATAGTAGGGGAAAGGGGAGCCCTGGAATCTACCCTCCTACCCCTCTCTCTATCCCATCTTTCTAAGGCTTTCCATATATGGAAATCCCCAGTGTTGTCAATGGCCCCCTGAGCCTTCACCCAAAAAGCAATAGCTGACAACCTACCCCTGATCGATTGTGGGGCTAATCCTCTCTTAGATAAAAATACACAGAATTGTAAATAGGTGGTTAACTGGGACCCACAGGCCCTGTTGGATCCCCTTTTGTTCCCTAAACAGTAAAAACTCCTGAACTGCCCTGGCATAGCTTCTCTTTGTGCTGAAAGTGACCGACATACCTAATGCCCTCCATATTTCAGGCTCACAAGATGCCACAAACTGTCTGGCATCCGGTCGCCTTTGATTTCTGCCTCTGGAGCCAGCTCTCTGAAGCGCTGCATCTGCATATGGGAAAGAGCATCAGCAATCTCATTGTTAAGGCTCGCCACATGCTGCGCTACAAACAGGATGTTGTGTTTGAGACACTGTAGGGTGAAAGCCCATACAAGGCTCATGACCCACGGGGACCTTGAAGTTGAGGGTGTTAATGACATGTACAGTAGCCAGACTGTTGCACCAAAAGTGTACGGACGAATCTGACATCTCCCTTGCCCAGATGGTGACGGCAACAAGAATGGAGAAAAATTCAAGGAACGTAAGGTCTAAAGTCACATCAGTTCCCAGCCAATCTAAGGGCCATTTGCTGTCGCACCAACGGCCACCAAAATACACTCCAAACCCAATGGATCCCGCTGTGTTTGAGGCAATCTGAAGGGCGTCCTGTAATTTCCTCTCTTCCCGCCAGAATGAAACACTATTAAACACTATTAAAGTGGTCCAAAAATTCCTGCCAGACACTTAAGTCCTCCCTAATTGACCTTGTAATTCTTATTTTATAATGGGGCTTTTGAACTCCCGAAATGGCATCATATTCTCTCTCTCTCTCTCTCCCTCTCTCTCTCTCTCTGGCTTTTCTTCACAAACGAAGGACTCATCCCACATTTTCTGCAAGTGTGCTGATGACTAAAAAGGCCAATCTGAGATAAACAAGTCCAGTTGCAGAAAGCACAGCAGAAGGTCTCCTTGGGTGATGTTTCCGGGTTGTGATTCTTTCTGTGTTGTCGTTTCTCTTCAAGACTTGTTTGGCGTGAGTTCTCAAATAAGGCTGCAGCATTGTGGATAGGGTGTCTCCATGCCTCCTGATGTGAGGCTAGGGCGGACCGTTGTTGGTGATCAATTTGGCTGAGCCTGAGATGTTGTTTCAGGGAGTCCTTGTATCGCTTTTTTGGAGCGCCCCTCTTACGCTGACCCGTGGCAAGTTCACTGTAGAGTACTATTTTGGGGAGGCGATGGTCCTCCATCCTAGACACATGCCCTGCCCAGCGCAGTTGTGTTCTCAATATCATGGCCTCAATGCTGGTGATCCCTGCTTGCTCAAGGACAGCAACATTCATCACATAGTCAGTTGTCCAATGGGAACCTGAAATTCCCTTACGGTGGCTTTGTGTCTACTTCTAAAGATGTTAACTCTGTCCCGAAGCTCGCTGAGCTTGGTGTCAGACAGGCGACACTGTTAGTTGGCGGAATCGATTAGAATGCCCAAAAAAGTTAGTTGTTGTGATGGGCCTTCAATTTTTTCTGGGGCCAAAAGAACCCCGAGTTCCCTGGCCATCTGTTCGAACTGGTGCAGCAAGTAATTTGCATATGCCGGACCCATGTTCCCCTATCAGTAAAAAATGATCTAAATAGTGAACAAGCCCCCTATGACCTGTTCTCACCTTCAAAGCCCATTCAAGGAAGGGGCTAAATGTTTTGAAAGCATTACAAGAAACAGAACAACCATGGGTAAGGTGCGGTCCATGTAGAACTGCCCTTCAAAATGAAATCCCAGCAGCTCGAAGTCATCAGGATGGACTGGGAGGAGATGAAAGGCTGACTTGATGTCACATTTTGCCATCTCCACTCCCAGACCATGCTTTCGTACCTCGCATATGGCTGCATCGAAGGAGGTATACTTTAATGTACATAACTCAGGGGGTTGGAGTCTTTACTGACTTGCCCTTTGGGTATGACAAATGATGAATCAGCCTAAATTCCCAAGGGCCTTCTTGGGTACTATGCCCAAAGGGGAAACCCGCAAATTAGGTACTGGTGGCTGAGAAAAGGGGCCAGCTACTCTACCTTCTATAACCTCCTTGTATATTTTTTTCCCTAACTATATCCTCTTTGCCCTGTATTGACTGCAAATTTCGTGCCCGAAATGGGCGCCGAGTCCCTTGATATGGTATGTGAAAACCTAAATGAAACCCCCATGATAAGTAAGTTGCTGCCGTCTTGTTGGGGTAAACTGTCAGCCACTTATCTAAAATGTCCAGTTTAATTGGGCACTTTTTGGGGCTGAGTCGGGGGGGGAGGTACCTTTCCCTGCTTCCTGTCCCCCTTTAGCTCCCTGAAACTCTCCCCTGCCTCTTGGACAGTTTTGAAAGGAATGAGAAGCCCCACAGATAGAGCACACATAGCTGAATCTGCAGGGCTTCCATGAACATGCCCCGTGGCAGCTGAACTCCCAACAAAGAATTTTGGACCCCTGATTAGATGATGCCTTTGCTCCTAATCAAATGACCGCTATGAGTATGCTCACCTTGAATTGGCCTCGCAGGAGTCATCAATTGCATCCACAACTGAGGATACATTATATCCCAGTGCAAACCTGGGTATATAGCTGCCCACATGCGGAAGGCTTCATTGTAAAGAAGGCAAGTGGGACCCACAAAATCCATGTACGCCCTGTGAATGATGTCCAGGTACTGAAATAAGGCGGCAGCACAGTGAGGTTGCACTTTAGCGATGACACCGGCCAATATAAGGAAACCTGTGAGCAATTTGCCCATGTCCTTTTTACTTTCCTTTTCCTGAGTTTCGCCTTTTCTTTATCATCTAATTCATCTTTATCCTTCTTCTCCATCTCTCAGTACAGGAGGGAGAATACATCAACGTACTCCCCTTTCAAAATTTTATCCCTAGTGGCTTATGTTAAATGATCTCCCAGGGGGAGAGACATCTCCCCAAATGGAATCAAAGAGTATGCTATCATGTCATATCCAGCCAATTGTCCTGTTCCCATTGAAGTCATCATGCTGACTTGGGTGAGACCATATCCCTCGAAGGCAAATGGACTCCAAGGGGAACCGTGAGCCCTTGTCCACGAGCAGCCTTGATGTGTTAAGGGCCAACCCCATTGGGAACTTTGCAGCCCCACCACCTGTTGTGAGGAACAACCCACTCATGGCCAACTATGCATACTGTAATTTACTGAATCAGTATGAGACTCACTTGCTGGGACTGGGATCTCTCCAAGTTCAGGTTCCCTGTTCAGTTGGGGTGATGGATCAACATTCACATCTGGAGCCCCGGATCCTGAAGCTTCGTCCCCGTGAATTCTCCTCTCCAGGACATCTAACCGTGCAAGAATTTGCTTAGCTAAATTCCCTTGTCTCACGGGATGCTTAGTGCCTGTTGCAGAATCACCACTCTCCATACCTTGTACCCTTTCATGCTGGTGGATCCTGTCCAGGACTGCCTGACATGGAATATCCTCATCATTATCACTAGATGATACTTGAGGTACAGCTAAGTGGTTTGGCTTCTTTTTGGGGGTGGGCCCTTTGCCCTTGCCCCCTGGTTTACCTTTTTGGGGAACCATTTTTTTAGCATCCCTTAAGGGTTTTTTACTATAATCCTCTACAATCTTTCTTTAATTAAAACTGTTGGGCCTAATAAATGTGATTATGCAAAACTGGAATATTAAGCCTATAATTCAATAGTGCTATTATTGTTGTTGTTATTGGTATTATCTTGATGTACCCTCCAGTGTCAATCCACTGCCATCCCCACCCAAGATATCACTGGACCCCCAATGTCCAAAGTGGGAAGAACACTGATGACAGGAACAATCTGGTATTATTATTATTATTATTATTATTGACCATGGAAAGGCTTCTACAAACCAAGTCACCCAAGGCCTCAATAGGCCTAGATTTGGCTTACACTCATCCCTGAATACCCCCAAATGGGCCTAAACCAGGATGATATTATTATTATTATTATTATTATTATTTAATTAAAGTGGTGAAGCCACTAAAAGCCTAAACCACAAAGGCCTTGCTAGGTCTGGGATTGGCCTGCCCTGAAGTCTTGGGCCCAAAACTGCAGGCCGGGTTCAGCCTACCCCTAGGCCACAGGCCTCCAATGCCCCCTGAGGCCACTAGGCACTGAATAAGCTGGGCCTTAGGTACAGTCCGAACAACCCGCTTGGCACCTAAACCTGGCCGAGTGTTGGGCCCACAGGCCGCCACGTGGGAGCAGGCCTCAGAAAAAACACGCAGGTGCTTGCTGCGCTACTTGGCCCTTGTTCCGCTTACTCGCCCGGCCACTGGAGTCCGACAGCCTCTTACACAGCAGGCCCATGGTGCACTTTAAGCTGGAATGCAGGATCACGCTGCTGCTCCAGCCACGCGGCCTGTATTCTAATGCCCCCAACGGCCTTTACTCCTGATGCTCTAGGAGTCAGGACACGGGTGGGACCCGATCCACCCCCCAATGGGCCCAACCCCCTGGGGATTCCCCCCAGTGTCCAGGAACCATGGAAAACTGGGTGAAAAACAGCTGAGCCTCCCTCAGCCCTTCGGCAGTACTCCCTGCCAAGATCAGCTGCTCTCTGCTGCAACTCGCTCGCTCATCAAGCTCCCCACTGCCTCCTCGCTCGATCGTTCATCGCGTGCCTCCCAGCTTGCTACTCGCTGAAGCAAAAAGGCAGAGGAGAGGGGCGGACAGCCTTTTGTATCCTCCAGCCCTGCCCCTCTCCTCAGGTCGTTGGCACTTGCCAGTGACACAACAGGCTGGTCTCTCCTCTTCCCGGCCTGCAAAGGAGCTCCCCAGCCACAGGCCCTGCAGTGTGGCTTGGGGAGCTGAATTCCCCCCATTTTCCCCCTTGTATTAGCAATATTTGTCAGAAGACCACAATAGATGCAGTTTCCCAAGAGCTGTTGCAATTGCCCTAAGAAATGTAGCTCTGTTGAATAAACCCATTTGAATGGATTAAATTGTTTAAGTCTGCTGAGAATGCACCTGTTCATTGCACCTTTTTTTTAATGTTTGCAGTTCTGTATTGATAAACAGTTCCAGGGACACAAGTAGCAGCATGCAAACTATTTGAGTTAACCACATTGGAATGCTCAAAAATCATTTGAGGTTTATCTAATTTTAACAGGTAGCAAAGGTATCTGTCCTTATTTACCACTAGGTTCTCATTATGCACTTGTCAGTTAAATTTCAGTAAGCCATTGCATGATTTGAAACAGATGCCAAGAAGCACTTGCTTCACAATGCAATCTATTCTTTGTCTATGTTCAGCATATGGTGCTGAGGCAACATATGGTGCATTTTGATGACCTAATACATTCATACCATGAGTGTGGCATACTTGTTGGCAAGATAATACCTCCAGAGAAGAAATGTGTTTACCTTTATATGGTTTTCTTCAAGGAACAAATGTTTTTCTTCAGCCTTTTGAACGAAGTAGATTCTTATGCTATCCTTTCAGAGAATATGTGCAAATCCATTTGTGATAATGGGTTCTCTCATTATCTGGGCAACACAGCTGAGGGGTATACACTCTCTTCCAGGTAAAAACAGTGGTAAGGATGTGTTGGTTTAAGTTACATTTATTGGGGTCAGCATCATGGAGGAGTCACAGAGATCACAAGAGACAATTTCCCAATGAGGACAACTAGTTGGGGTGAAGTGCCAAAGCTTTGAGATGCTTCTCAGTAAAAGGTTATAAAACCTTAGGGGCACCACAAGGCATACACAGAGAGAGAGAGATCAAGACAAAAAGAGACAAAGGGACTGAGGTATCTGCTTCATCTAGGAGAAGCTGGTCCCAGGCTGGAAAAAAGCATCCAGACTCCCAGCTCCCCGTGAACATCCAAGATCCAGAACATCTGTTATTGTGAGTAGAATAGGAATGTCTAGCTAGTCGCATGAGAGATTATATTCTTTTAGCCTCAGCTGAATATGAGCTAGGCTGTCTATTCCTAAGTATACCTGAGAGATGGTGTCTTCATGTCTGAGATACCCTCCTGCTTATGGAGATTGATTGCCTAGAATAAGTTTTCCTTTAACAATCTTCTCTTTACCACACTTTTTTCACATGCCTTGCTCACATGCCTTCTTACCTCTCTAACAGGGGAGGGGTGAGGGGAAATCTCTGTAGAGTCAGAGTTGGGAATATTTGAAGCAGCAGCCCTCAGTAACTTCCCACTGAATTACTGGGTCACATGGGGTAAAATCAGTGGGTGGTGGCAGGTAGATGATCTTCAGGGATCCCCTCTCCTACACAGGATCAGGAGAAGAGCATCACAACATTATTGTTAATTTTGACCTCGGCCCAGAGTAAATTATACTCATGGTCCATAGATAATGGACTGGTCCTCTGGGAGGAATTTGCTTCAGACACAAAAATCTAGGCTGTCTGCTACCTCCAAGAGGGCCTTTTCGGTAATTGCCCCCAAACTATGGAATGGCCTGCCAAACGAGATCCATCAGATGACGAGCTTAAGTAGCTTTTAAAAAGCACTAAAGATGGATCTCTTTCGGAAGGCCTTTCCTAATTAGATCCCAGCCTCAGGAGCTCCTGGCCTCTTTTAGTCTGCTGGCTATTTATTATTTTTGTTAATGTGATTTTAGATTAGTTGTTTTTAATTTATATTGGTTTAATATCTTTTTGTGGGGGAGGGTCGGGGTGGGTCGTGTTTAGGGATTTTAATCTGTATTTATATTTTAATTTTTGTAAGCTGCCCCGATTGTTTTAACCAATAATAATAATAATAATAATAATAATATACAGTTTCCCTGGAATCATATCTGATGAAGTGTGGTATAAAAATGTCATAAGCAAATAAATAAATTCATTACTATAAACAGAACCACCAAATTCAGAAAGTTTGTGGTGACATGGAAGCTAATATGGCAAACAATTAATCAGAAGTGGTTCAAACCAGGATGGGAATAAAATAAATTTATGAAGCTGCCTTATGACTCAGACCATTGGGCCATAAAGACTAGTGTATCTACAGTGGCTGGTGGCATCTGTTGAAATTCTTTTTCATCCTACGAGAGTTCTTTTCCATCCTGCTACTAGAGATCCTTTAACTGAAGATGGATCAGGAAGCAGATTGGAAGCAAAAAGATGAAATGTACTCCTTGGGCATTGTGGGCCCAGTCTAATTTTCCCTGCTCTGTGACTGCTTTAAATGAAATAAAGAGATATGGAAGAACCAATCAAAGCTGTACAACATCTTGCTTAGTTTGGCTATGAGGGAGCAATCATTTAGCTATTCATATCTGTGTGTGGGGAGGACCTACATGTTACAACCATTATATGAACACTGCTAAAGCCACTTCCATTTACTCTTATCATGGCCATCATTCTGAGCCTTCATCACTCTCTCTAAGGCAGTGGTTCTCAACCTGTGGGTCACCAGATGTTGTTGGACTACAGTTTCCAGGAGCCCTCTGAGGTCTCACCTTGACAGCCAGGTGGCCCTCCCAGTCATTAGTGAGGCTGTGAGTTCAATCCTACAGCCTCACTAATGACTGGGAGGACCACCTGGCTGTCAAGGTGAGACCTCAGAGGGCTCCTGGGAACTGTAGTCCAACAACATCTGGTGACCCACAGGTTGAGAACCACTGCTCTGAGGGGGTTAAAACTGATATGATTCAACTGACCTTTGGCTTATTTTAGGCACAGAAGAGGCCTGAACAGAAGAAACATCTTACAAGAGAAAGAAAAAAAGATTACTTTTAGCCTGGAACAGGTGGGGGGGCATATAATTTCAAGGTAAACCCTTAACCCCTCAGGGACATGAAGAATTTTTAAAGCATTTTTTAAATTTTATTTTTAATCCAAAAAAAATGGGACATACCTGTGAAGTTGCATGTGGCCCATAGGTTGTACTTTTGCCATCCTGCTTTATGAGGAAGATAACACACACAATTAACAACAACAACAACAATACATACATACATACATACTTTAAAAAATAAAATCTAAGCATAAAAATTGCATACCTTTGGGGATAAATACATTTTTATAAAAGGGGGAAATGCAAGCAAAAATTGACATATTAAAATGTACACAAAGATATTCATTTAAAAAAAATGCGGAAGAATCATGCATTTCCTGCTGAGAGGGAAAAAAATCTTACAATCTTAATTAGGTTGATAAAAATAAAGGATGGGGCAAGAATGCAAGTGGGAGTTAGAAAAATGCAACAAAATTGAAATGGAATTATTTTCCCATCACAACTGAAAATGAAAAAAAAAATTGACATCAAGTTACTGTATATTCTTGCATACAAGACTACTTTTTAACACTTGAAAATCTCCTCAAAAGTGGGGGGGTGGTCTTATACCCCAGTAATCATACTCCCCTGCTGTGAGAATGATCGAAGTGTAAAATGGCCTGGCCAGTTTCCTCAGCAGATCCTTCCTCCTGCTGTGAGAATGACTGCTTTGCCTTTGAGGAGTTAAATGGCCCTCCATTTAGCTCAGGAAAGTAAAAATGATGTTTCTTTTCAGGACAAGTTAGCCTAAAATTAGAATTTCTGGATTCAGACTTATCATTCTGCATCAAGTTTTGTCTATGGTGAAATTCTCTTGTCTACCACTGTGGCTCTAAAATCATTAATGTGCTCATTCATTAATGTGCTCATTCAAAAATTTGGGATTTGATAGCTTCAGATTAACCAATTTACAGTATTAATGCAACCTTACTTTCCAAAGATTGAACACCACAGATTTTTCAAAGTATCCCATGCTTTTTTAGCTGTTCTCAGTACTTAAATTTCACAGACTATTCCATCATCTATAGCCACTGAGCTGGCTGGCTGGTGGGGGACAGGCTTTCCAGCCAGGTGGCTGGCTGAGGGGGGGCAAACTCTATATTTTAACTTAAAAATTGGGGGGTCGTCTTATGCGCCCAGTCGTCTTATACACCGGAATATGGTATGATGACCTCTTGTTTGTCAACAAAGTAAGAGTTGTGATCAAAGCTGTATTTTAACATCACTTCAGAGCTAATTTGTTCCATGAAGGCTATTTCCAGGGGTTTCTTTGCACTGTGTAACTGTGATTAGCCTTATTCAAAGGTATAGCTGTGTTTAGTATGTTTTATAAAGTAATCGTGTAGCCCTTTAAGGCTAACCAAAAAATAAAAATAAAAATAAATTCTAGAATGTGCTTTTATGGATTCTGGCGTCTGATAATGTGAACCAGAAACCACAAAAGCTTATGTAAGAAATGCCTTTTTCTTAGTTTGTCACAAAGATGCTCCAGGATTCCTTTATATCATCTTATGTAGTACAGTTGTCCCTCCGTATCCATGGGTTTAATGTATTCATGGCTTGAAAATATTCTTAAAAAAATAATAATCCAAAAAGCAAACCTTGATTTTGCTATCTTATATAAGGGACACCATTTTGCTATGCCATTGCATATAATGGACTTGAATATTCATGGATTTTGATATCCACGGGGGGTCCTGGAACCAAACCCCAGGGAACATGAAGGGACAACTATAATTACCCTTGTGATATATCATGAGAAATCAGGAAAGTTCTGGCACAATCATCTTCATTATCATTATCATTGGGCTTGTCTGTGTGGGCTATTTATCCTGGCTTGCCCCCAGCTTGGAGCCCTGCAGTCCAGATAATGCCCAGGGCAAAGATTCGGGGAGATGGGAAGCCAGATAAAGCTCTTTACCCAATTAAACACCCAGAAAAACCCACATTATACAGGAAAACCTGGATCAGGCTAGCACAGGAAAGCAAGGTCTGTCCCTGCACTCTGACCCATATAGCTATCCACTGCTACCACCACTGGAGTATCTCTCCAGCCATAAAGGAAGCCCCCAGCATGAGATCAAGCCTCCTACATGTGACCAGCCATGATCACAAGCTGAGGGATTCCTTCCTGGCTTCAAAGAGAGCGATGCACAGTGGTGGCAGAGGTGACCACTAGTACAGGCCAGTGTGTCCATGCAGACTTCCTCCCATTTCATGTAGGTAATGGTGGGAGCAAATGGGCCAGATATCACCATAAGGTGTCTGTATAAAAGCCAATGAAATTTATATCCTTCTACTTCCACCCCTTCACTCAGTTTCTTTCTATATTTTCCATTCTCTAATATTAACAAATCTTTGTGATCACCCATTCAACCTTCAACACAGTCTCTCCTCTGAACAAAGCTTCATGGGGTAAACTCCAAAGAGATATCTTAGCATAGAATTTAGTGTTGTTTCTATTCCAAATTCTCAATAATTATCATCTTACAAAATGATTATTACAATCTAAGTTCACTTTAATTTTCTCATACCAAAGAAATTCATGTGAACCAAATCTCAAATCAAAGCACTCCAATTGTAATTATCTTTTTATTTTTATTTTATTTTTTAATAATATCCAGTCTTTCAGACATACCAAACAGCAGTCAGAGTAATACAATTGTGTACGCTGCTTTGCATCTTGTATAACCTTAAATCTAACTCTTGGTTTCTTGCCTTACCAGACAAATGCTGAGATGCCCCTCTCCTACTGCTTGAATGGAAGATCTTTGGTCATAATACATAAAGTCTGAAATAAAAACATCAACTTGCAGAAAATCTTCATATTTATAAGAGAAATTTTGCCCAAGACTGATAATCAGATACTTCCTTCTTGTGCTCCTCTCCACTATTCATTTCTTCCCTTCTTCTCTTCATTCCTCTGTTGGTTAAGATGGGTCTTCTCCATATTTTTCAAAAAATCTTAGCCTTTTGGATGGAGTTTACTCTGAATCGTCTTTGCAAAAATCTGAGGGCTCATTTACTTGGGCCACAATATGCCAGCTCCTTGTCAGTGTATTCTGGCCATTGATCTGGACTGTCCCTCCTCTGTTACCTGAACAAAATGGGATGGAGCCCAGACCACCATGTCGGCCCATTGCTGCAGCTGCCATCCATATCACTTTCTCCAAAGCTAGGAACCAAGCCCAAAGCAAATTATCAAGTCCCCCTGCAGGTGACCAGCCTTGGTCACATGCTGCATGCCTCTTTCCGGTAGAGCTGTTCAGAAGTAGAATACACTGCCTTCTAGTGTGGTGGAGTCTCCTTCGTTGGAGGTTAAACAGAGGCTGGATGGCCATCTGTTGGGAATTATTTGATTGTGTATTCCTGCATGGCAGGGAGTTGGACTGGATGGCCCTTGTAGTCTCTTCCAATTCTATGATTATATGAGTCTATGAAAAACTGCAGTTATGGGCTGGCATGCCAGTGTGGGCTCTTACAGTCACATGGGGTCCAATCCATTTTTTTCCCTTCGCTGAGATGTTTTTTCCCCAGGTATTTTTCTAAAACGTTTTACCCGGCTTTTCCCCAACTTAGCCATCAGAGTCATGAGTATTGCACGGGGGCAAAATGAGGCAAAAGTCCTGCATTGTTTGAACTATAGGGATCTAAGATGGGGGCAAGATGGGGTAAATACCCCATCTTGACAAGGCCGAAAAGCCACTCCTAATTTCTCCCATCTAAATGGGATCTCTCGCCATTTCAGCTGATCAGTAAAGAAGGCATATTCTTTTCTTTTTCATTAAAAATATCCTTAAGCAGGATTCGTTACCGCCCATCAGTCTTCAGTTTATTCTCATAATTTTTCTTTAGGATCAAGTCTTTGATCTACCTTGTTACAAAGTAGATCCTTGGGAAAATTCCTCTGTCTTGCTATCCTAGATTCTATTCTGAAGATTTTATCGAACTCCCAACTGAGTTCCTTAGATCTTTCCACTAGGTCTGCCAGTGTCTCCATCATTCTATTTGAAATATTTTTATTTTGACATCTGACCTATAACCATTTCTCCTGTTCTCTTACCAATAAAATCATTGCATCCAGGTCTTGCTTTCTGTCTTGAATCAATCTTCCTGTAGTATCCTTGAGATTTTGAGTCTTCTCTTCCAAAATCACTAACCTTTCATTCACTTTTGTCACATCAGATGATATTTTCTCAAGCAATTTTCTTATGGACTTGAGTTCTGCCCTGAAGCCTTTTCTAATGTCCATCATTTTTTCTCATCTGTCTGATCACCTCTAAAATCTGTAGATTTGGGTCAGGCAACTTTGCAGCTTGTTCTTGTACTGGTTTTCTCTTTACCTTTGCTTCAGCAGTTTGAGCAGCCATCTTTCTAGAGATCATTCTAAGAGCTGAACTGCAAAGTTTTGATAGTTGTCAGACTTTAAAGGTCTCCCCCATTTTACTTGCAATAAATCCACAATCACATTATGTCACTGATGAGTCAATACATTTATCTCTCTATCCACATACTCTATAGCAGGAAGGTCAACTAAAGTTCAATCTCTCTCTGGCTTTTTTTCTCAAATGAAGATTCAGGAAGGACTCATCCTGTGCTTTTTGCAAGTGTGCTGATGACTAAAAAGACCAATCTGAGATAAACAAGTCCGGTTGCAGAAAACACAGCAGAAGGTCTCCTTGGGTGATGTTTCCCATGTGATTCTTTCTGCATTGTTGTTTGTCTTCAAGATTTGTTTGTCATGAGTTCTCAAATAAGGCTGCAGCAGTATGGATAGTGTGTCTCCATGCCTCCCAATGTGAGGCCAGGGCGGACCATTGTTGGTGATCAATTTGGCTGAGCCTGAGATGTTGTTTCAGGGAGTCCTTGTATCGCTTTTTTGGAGCACCCCTCTTATGCTGACCTGCGGTGAGTTCACCGTAGAGTAGTATTTTTAGAAGGCGATGGTCCTCCATCCTAGAAACATGCCCTGCCCAGTGCAGCTGTGTTCTCAATATCATGGCCTCAATGCTGGTGATCCCTGCTTGCTCAAGGACAGCAACATTCATCACATTGTCAGTCCAGTGTATATTTAGGATTTTGCGTATACAGCGCTGATGAAAGCATTCGAGGAGTTGTAAGTGTTGGCGATAGGTGACCCATGTTTCAGACCCATAAAGGAGAATAGACAGTACAATGGCTCTATACACATTGATTTTTGTGCTTCGCCTCAGGTGTTTATTACTCCAGACTCTTTTGTAAAGTCTTCCAAAAGCAATATATGCCTTTGCTAATCTGTGATCGATCTCTTTGTCAATCTTGGCATCTGAGGAGATGATGCTTCTCAAATAGATGAACTGCTGAATGGACTTAAGCACAGATTTGCCAATGACAATGTGGGGATGATGGTGTTCATCCTGTGGTGCAGGCTGGTAAAGAACTTCCGTTTTCTTCAGGTTGACTTCCAGCCCAAACAGTTCTGCAGCTGTTGTGAAGCAGGATGTTAGGTGCTGTAGACAACAAGGGCAGCATCATCAGCAAAGAGCAGTTCACGAACTAGATAGTTTAGAGTCTTAGTGCGAGCACTGAGACGGCTTAAATTAAACAAGCTACCATCAATTCGGTAACATATATAGATGCCGTCTTCTCAGAGTTCAGTAAAGAAATCACTTCCTGTTTTCCAGCTGGAAGCATGAAGACCTTCACTTTATCTGCTCTTAATGTAAACTAAATTTCCTTTCCCAATGCATTTTTTCATATAGTGTCCAATTTAAGAAAGTTCTTAAGATAATTTTAAATCCTTTAACTCCACAATGTGTATCCATTACATCATGGGTAATTCAAACTTAATTTTGCTCCACAGCAACACTTTTAACTATAGCCATGGTCTTTAAGATAACTGCCATGGGGCCTCCTCTCAGTCTTTAACTTGCTGTAGGTTATTTTACTCACTTTTAAATAGTTGAAGTAGATGCTGAGAAGTGGAGGAAGTCAGTTGCCACCACTGGTTGAGAGGTTCCATTAATTAACTCTTGGTGATCATCAGAATTTTAAAAATCTAGATTGCATTACTTGCGCCATCTTCTGTGGTTCAGCTGTGACAGGTCTTCTTCTCTGAGTCCCTTCTGTTCCATGTGCCCAACTGTGGCACTACATCTCAATGGCACACCTGGAACAGGATTCATAGGACTCTTGTGAAAATCCTTTGAGTCCCTTGTGCCAGGAGGATGATTTTTGTCATCCCTGGTGTCTCCAGACTGATGATCTCCACAGCAGGCTACAAGCCCCTTTGGGAGGATCACTAAGGGGTGTGTCTGTAAAATGGCATTACCAACTCTTCATGTGTGTATATAAGAATGCTTGAAGAATACACTCTTTGTGAATTATTGTATGAAATGCCCTGATCTGCCCCTCTAAGGAACAGATTGAAACTAAGCTATCAAAATTGTTTTAATCTTCTCTGAATTTTTGGTATAGTTCTTAGCAGTTCAATGCACGAGAAACTTGAATGAGAGAGGGGGGGTATACATGTAATTATGTACAATATTAACATATATATTTAAAATGCTAATTTGGGGCACTCTTAAAATGGCAGAATAAGGAAAAATCAAATCAGAATTATGAGTAAAATAAAGGGTCCCACAATAGGAGTAGTGTAAGACATATGTACCCCCCCCCAATGCCATATCCTATGTAAGCATATTTTCTGGCTCTCGGCATTTAGGTAATACATTACACAGTTTGTTGTGAAAAGAAATCTGCTGATATATACTAATACATTACCACACTGCAGTTCTCATGGTGGTTGGAAAATACCCCATGATATGGTCATCCTAAGGGTGTTGCTGCTGCTGGTGGTGGTTTTGATTGTTGTTGTTGCTACTACTAGTGCTTGAGGGGGGAGATCTTACAGTACTCATATGGTAGGATAGATTTTTTGTCCCAGCATCAGAACTATCCCTGGTGATGAAATTGTCTCTCCTTCCAGAAAAGAAAGGCATTTTCTCCCACTAATACATAACATTGGCTGGTGCAAAATAGTAACCCAAAGATAAAAATCAATACATTTATTGAGAGATATTTTCCCTCGGGTTTTTTTTTAAATTATAGAACAAAAAATTCTAAATGACAGGTGAATGGAATATAACAATATTGTTTAGCAATACAATTGATTTACAAATCAATGCATTTTTCAAAGGTTTTAAAGATCCGAAGTCAGCTGTAGCATATATGCTGTCAATCCCACTCCTTGGCCAAAGAGAGTTCTCTTACCCTTAGGTCTTGAGGTAAATTCATACAACATGTTTATATAATGATGGCTTGAAAGTATCACATGGAAAGCTGGTCATTTGAAGTTTCTACCATTTACCTCTCTCCAGGCTAGCCTACTAAGTTTTTCTGTACTCTGTAAGTTGAAAATACTCTTTGTGATCCAGAGCTCAAAGGACAAAAAATAATCTTACTGCTGGCTCTGGCAGATTGAGCTTTCTGCACTCATGAAAAGTTCCCCTCCTCACATATATCTTCAGCCATTTCATAACTGTCAGCACTGCTTCTGCATGTGGATTTGTCTCACTGGGATGTATCCTGAATCTTTTGTATTACTCATGCAATAAAGCCTTAGGTTTCAGTTCAAAGCACCCTGCCTGAAGTGGAACACACATTTTATAAGACAGAACAGCCATATAAATCCTTCCTACATCAACCATTATGTAAGAAATATTAAAAAGAAAGGGAAAGTGGTGGGTCACTTCTCTCCAGAAACCAGCTGATTTTTTTTTTTTATAGGGTCTAAGTTAACTTTCTTTGAAACTTAGGGCACAGGCCTCTTGCATGCTGCATAGGTTCCTCATAAGTTTGAGAACCATCATGTTTCTATCCACTCTCCTTTAACTCAGTGAAGGTTGAACAAGGAAAACATCCCCATGAGTGCTAATGAGAAACCCAGAGTTCTTTACTAATTCTACAATGGATTCCATATTTTGAGGATTCCAAAAACCTGCCCATGTATTCACCTGAACACACATAGGGCTAAAACTGGAATAAGGGCTTGGGTGTCATATATGGGCCATTCCCCAATGTTCCTGAACACTCAGAAGTAACTTAGACCTTCAGACGTTGAGCACAAAGGTGTGAAAGGGCTTTGTAACTGCATTTGGGAGGTACCTTATCAAGGGAGCTTGTGGTAAGCTGGCCCTTCTCTTCCAGCAGGAAGGGAAGGCTTCCAGTTTATTTGTACAATCTGAAATCACTCTCAAGGGTTTTTCTTGTCTAGAAATCCCTTTCTAAGGTAACACCACCACCACTCACTGAGTTAACCCTTTCCTTCATCTAGCGCAGCAAGAAGCCAGACAGGTTGTATTAAAATATCAACAAGGACCTTTTCTCTGTCCCAGAGAAGTTCAGACAGCTGACCAAGAAGGCACGTGACCCTGGAGATTAGGAAACAGAAAAAAAATGCTTTATTTTTAGTTCCAAAGGCTTAAGGCTACTTGGAGGACAACATGCCCCCAGGATTTCAGCTTGGGTTTATAAGAAAAGATACTTTCAGTCAGAGTACTAAAATGAAATCATAAAAGCTAACACAACTAGCTAGACAGTTCGCTAAGCTAAGAATAATAGTAACTTACATTTTTGGTGTCATGCAATCAGTTCCTGTCCCAGTTGGGGTGGGTAGGCCAGGCTCTCCTAGCCTGCCTAGCTGGCTCTGGAGATGGAAATTCAGAGTCTTTAAATGGAAGTCTCCTCCTGAGGCTTCAGGTATCATTTAAGGCCTTTTTGATGTTAGCAGACCCATGAGAGAGATTGGCTTCCCCCAAACTCTGTTATCACAGTTTAGCATCTCTCTACAAAGGTATGTGTCTCTCCATCTGGCCCCAGCCAGATGGCTCTTGCATGAGGCTAAGCCTTGCAGCTCTCTCCATGTGCTCAGCAGCATGTGGCCCAGAACAAAGGGAGGTCAAAACTTTAAAGTCCCCTGGTCAGATTTCTGATTGGTTCTGCATTCCCAAGCCTGATTGGCTCTCCAGTCAGGTGATGTGATGTCATATTTAGGGAATGAGGTTCCCACCCCCTTAGCCATACCTGATGATACGGAATCCAGGGAATGGAATTTCCACTGCTGTGAACTATAGAGTTGGTAGATGAAGTCTCCATTCAGATTCAGCCAAATGTGGTTATATAACTTACCAAATAGATGCCCAAGGAATGTGAGGGTATCCAGACAGCATCCAGCTGTAGCTCCATAACCAGGAGAAAGAAACAGATTATATTATGCCATATCTCCAGCAAGCCAAGTTGGGCACGATTGACCCTGGGGGTAGAACAAGCGAGATCCAGAGGTAGGATATGTTGGCAGGGATCTCCCCCATTACTATGACAAAACGGGAGGACGTCTGCATGCATATGCTGGTCCATATCAGTGGACACCTCTGCTGCTCTCTGTGTCACACTCTCTTAAGCCAGGAAGGAAGTTCTCACCATGTGATCAAGATTGGTCACATACAATGGGACTTAATCACTTTTTGTGGGCCTCCTTCCCAGCTTCATAGTGACACTAGCAGCAGAGGGGTCTGGATATGCCGCCTGGCATACAGGTATGGACTCCTGAGTTCCCACGTTGGACCCATGTGGTTGCAGGATGTGGGTTTTACCAGGTGTTTCTTTTTTAAAAAGTTGTAAAAGGGCTTACCTTGGTTTCCTCCTGGCTTCCCCCCCGACTTTGACTCAGGACCACTCAGAGTCAAATCAGGGCAAGAGTCCTGTGTCACTTGGACTGCAGGGATCCAAAAAGAGGGAGAAGCTGGAGTAAATTGCCCATCTTGACAAGTCCAAAGTAACAAGTTCAGTTTTAATTATGGTTGTTCAAGGACAAAGGCAGGAAGGAGGAAAGGTGTTACATAAGGCCAAGGTGGGTTGATGACCATAAGAATGGTGGAGTGAGTTGTGCAATATAATGTGATGTTGGCTGGGAGCCAGAAATGATACGTGATAAACTGGCCAATATCAACCTTGAGGCTGAGGAGTTAACTGGTGTTATAATATGTGTAGTATGCCAGGAAACCATTTGTCTCTGTTCAACCTACTGTTGGTGGACTTGAATTTGTGGATATATTCCAATTCAGCTGTTTCTCTTTCCAATCTCCCTTTGCTGTGTTTTTGTTCAAGGACAGGTATCCTGAGGACACAGGTGGAATGCCCAAGAAGACTGAAGTGTTCTGTAACTGGTTTTTGTGTACTCCCATTTCTAATGTCTGATTTATGTCCATTTATCCTCTGGCACAGACACTGTCCTGTTTGTTCAATATAGAGTGCTGAAGGGCATTGTTGGCAGAGGCTGGCATATATCACATTACCCATGCTAATAATTCTAATCTAGAATGGGGCCTCACATGCTTTCCTTTGATCCTAAAGGAGATGTATACTACATCTTTAACTTAATGTGTTATTTGACCCTGGTGCCACAGCCTTTGCAGTGGCTTTATAGCTGTAAATCAATGTCCTTAATATTTGGAAAGGTAGTGCAAGAAGAGAGGCCTCAAAGCCTTTGACAGCTGTCATCCAATCAAGGCCTAATTAGATAGGATTAACTGTTTTGGATTTCTGGCAGATACGTAGGAAATTAATCCCCTTTCTTTAGAGGATTTCCAGAGTTTATTGTGGTGAGTCTGTTACTTTCCATTTTCTATCCTATGCATAAGCAGTTTCCAGCTTATTGGAGAGAAGCATCCTAACATCCCTATAGAGTTCCATGTCTGCACCAGAGGCCTCAGACTGATGTGAAAAATCCTCCAACAGCTAGAGACAGAGATGAAACACTAGCCTTGTTCAGTTATTCATTATTCCTCCACTCCACTCCTCCAACATACATGTATATATCATACCTTCCAACTGCTCCAGTTTGTCAGGGACAGACCCAATTAATCCTCTGCCACCCACTTTTTCATCTGATTTTAAAATGTCCCAGTTTCTCTTTCCTCCTCAAACATTCCCCGTTGTCTTTGGCTTACTTTGATTACTGCAAACTGGGTTGATAGTACGAAAATAGTTTGCATTCCACTCAGCAGACAGGAGAGGAGAGGGCAGAATCTTGCCATTCCCAGTAGACTCAGGCAAAATCAAATTGCAGCAGCCAATCCTAGCTTGTGTGTTCTTCCTCATTAATAACTTTTGCCAACTTGACCACACTCTGATGTTGCTAGGATGCATGTCCCTGTTTCCCCCTGTAAAATGTTGGAGTGTATGACATCCTCTTCTTGACGGGAAATGTCTGGAATGGGAAAGTTACCACCTATGACTGGATGTGGGTTATAGACTACCACTTGTGCAGGCACTCTACTTTCCAAGGGTTTCAGAGAATGTGTAGTTCAGTAACACATTCAGTTGAACAGGGTTGCATTTCTTCCTCAGAACTTCCATATTAAAACAGAAAATCATGGGTGGGGTTAACATGACAGTGATGTGCAAGTGTGCATGTGCATGTGTGATACATACATATGTTTGCAAACAATGCAACGAAGGTCTGCATTGGCTAGAATACACAAATTTCTGGCTGGAGTACACTGGGCCCAGAGCTGTCCTGGATTCCCCCTGCTACCTTGCATTCCATGGTGGGAAAGGGCAGCTGTCTGCCCATATATGCTGCATGGTATTGGTGGGTGCCTCTGCCACTGCTGTTGCAGAGCACACTCTCTGAGGCTGGAAATGAGACACCTAGCCTTGATAAAATTCTGGATGCCTTATTCTGACCTCAGAGAGCATGACGTGCAATGGCAGCAGCAGAAACATCCAATGCTGCTATGCAGTGCACACATTGAGAGAGCTGCCCATTCCTGCCATGGAATGCACCATTTTATTTTATTTTTTTGCTTTGGGATCAGGTTTTCCCAGCTATTTTTAAAACCCATTTTAAAGGGTGTGTGTGTGTTCAGACTAGAATTGGAGCCAAACCCCATGCCATCCAAACAGCTGGGCATGGGAACAGGGGGCGGGGGGGGGGGAGGCCGTTTCATTCAACCCATGCAGACAAGACCTAAGTTTCCAAAAGCTAATGTTTCTGAAGATAATGGTCTTAAAATATATTTCTTCACACAGTACCCTGAGTGGAATGGTGGTGGTGGTAACAGTTTCCATTCTATACTGACATCATGCTTAAAGGGATTAGAGATTATCTTCCCCCATTCTTTTTTTTATTATTATTTTGAAATTGTCTGAAGCATGTAATTGTTTCTTAGTGTTGTTATTGGAAAAGGATTTCAATAGATGGCACTGAGGTGAATGCACTTCAGTATACACACACACACACACACAGAGACAGACAAAGATACTTTTATTTCTCTTGTTAATGAGATTAAACAACAAGGGAAATTATGTTTCTTTCAAAATATTCTCTGTAAATGTCATCACTGAGACCCCCTCTGTAAAAGAGAGAGAGAGGAGAAAACAAGAGAAAAGAAAGAAAAGAAAAGGAGAGAGGAAAGGCTTCCAGGACTTTATGTGTCTATTTGTTATAAACCCCATTGTGTGTCTAGGCTGGATGTCCCCCCCCACACACACTCTTTTTGTCCAAATAATGACAGACACATTATAATAGTTGGAAAGATATAACGGTACATGATGATATATATATTGACAATAAAGGCCACAGCTTTATTGATAACAGCTGCAATAGTTGGCTCAACATCACATCAGTCTGGATCCAGACATTGACCAATGTGAATGCTGGTAGATGATACCACTGTTGGTTAACTACCAACACCACCACTGATGAAGGGGGAGGAGTTCTGGCCAGGCCCCGCATGCCTGACAATCCCTCCCACTCCCCCTTCCCAACAACTGCTGGGAAGGGTGGGGTCTCCGTGACCTTGGCCTTGAACTTGATGGAGACCCACCTCTCATTACCGATGACCTCAGATCAGGACCCATGCCAACCGCCACAAAAGGCAGTCTCAAACTGGACCTGTCTTCTGCCAACCCCAGCAGCTGCTACAACAAGGCCTTAAAGTCCCCACCGTGAGTGGGGGAAGATCAGTTCCTTAGGCTGTCTTCATTAGAATAGACAAATCAGGCTGTATGTACTCTGCAAAGAATGCCATCTGCCCAGGCGTTTGGTAGTCTCTGTAGACAGGCCACCTTGGGCCGCCATGGTAGCTGCCCCAGTACAAAAGTGGCTCCTGAACTCCTCCACTGGCAAGCCTAGCTGCCTCATGGCAGCCCACATTGGTCTGACAAACTGGTACCGTGCACCAGTGGAGACAAGTCCTTATGAATGAAATGAGGCCTGACACTCTGGGGTGCTTTTCCAGGAACTTACACATGAAGTCCAGTGGGCAAGGTGATGAATCCACCTGGCCCTGTAACCACAGAGACATCCCCTTTCTAAGCTGATCACACTTGGAACACCATATTCAGATACACAGCACATCCACCCCAAGTGACACATCTCTCATCTGCAATGCTCTGCAAGTTGAATAACTCTTAGATGAGCACACCAACTCACCAATTCTCAGGGCTTCAAAGAAGGCTGTCATGAAGGCCGGGCCAAACAGTAGCAATTCATACCTGGGCCGGCTTACCTTGCCCAGTTTGGCCACCAACCTGCCAAGAATTCTGTATGAAATTGGCCACCATGCATCGGTCCTCCAATGGTTCATCCTATGCCAACCTTCCACAGGATGAGAAAGGTGGCACAAGGGTTGCTAAATCCTGCTGCCTTGCTGAAGAAGGAAATGCTGGCCAAATGTAATGAAAGGGAATGAGGAACCAACCCTTGGTCCTTTAATGAGGTTAAGTAATGTAACACCTCTTTTTCCAATGTGGGCTAGGAGCCCCATTATCTGTTCCTCCTCCTGAAATCAAAGAATTCACCAATTGCCCTCTTGTACCTCACCTGTATCAATGGTGCCAAGGAGTTGAGGACTCCCTGAATCACTGCTCCTTCCCAAGATGCCATAGCGCCACAGGAAAGGGTGTCAGTTCTGGGTCTGTGTCCAGGGCCAATGCGCGGAATGTGTGTCTTGGAATCGAGACAAGGCATCCACACTCTTGTTATTAATGCCTGGAATATGACATGCTGAGAAACTGATATTTGATGTTAGGCAAACAAGCACAAATTTCCACACAAGCCTCATGACTCTCTCCGATCTTGAAGACGGTCAGTTGCACCACTGCCTGATTATCGCACCAAAAGCAGATTTTTTTTTTGTCTCTGAATTTCTCCCTCCAGATAACCACTGCCACTAGAATTGGGAAGAATTCAAGAAATGTTAGATCATGCACAACGTCAGTCTCCTCCCAGTCTGCTGGCCAGTGCTGTGCACACAAATGACCATTGTAAAAAAAACCCAAACCCTAGGATCCCTGCAACGTCAGAGTGAACCTGCAGCCCAGCTTCCAGTCTTGTGATCCCACTGTAACCCTCCAAGAATTCCAGCCAGACCCTGAGATTCTCTTTGAACCCTTTTGTCAGCTGAATGTGATGATGAAGAGACCAGATACCCTTCCTGATGCCTGTCAACCTAGCACAAAAGGCCCTCCTTGGTGCCACCACTTTGCAGGCAAAATTGAGATGACCCAACAGTGACTGAACCTCCTTGAGAGTGGCCTTGCTGCATGACAAGAGGTCCTGTAGCTGCTCACTGATCCTTGCCAACTTGTCAGCTGGCAGGCAAGATGCCCCTTTTACAGAATCCAAAAGAATCCCCAAGTAAACTAAAGCCATGGCAGGTCCAAACATCTTCTCCGGCACCAGGGGTACTCTGACTTCCTCCACCAAAACCTGAAAGGAATGAAGCAAAGACCCACACTCCATCCCCCCAGCTGGTCCAATCATGAGGGTAGAAGGCAAGAAGAGGGAACAGAGCTTGAAGCTTGTTTGGTGTGAATGCCATGCTCCCTCTGGGTGCCCCCAGCTGCTCAGTTCTGCTTGGCACTACCCTGAAAGGATTTGGCTCCCAACCCTGCCTCATTTTTAACACCAGAGGCAGCAGAGCAGCCATTCTGAAAAGACTGCTGTCCAGAAGAGAACCACGTACAGTTGATTCTTGGGTTTGTGCCAAAGCAGAACTCACAACTGTGTTCAAACTTGCACTGGACCAGAAACAAGTTGAACTTCCAGCACACCAAAAGGCACACTTCCTTCTTGTGAGGTGCCTTGTCAACCTTTGCCCTGCCCTTGATGTGTGGCCCCACTGTGAGAAGCCAGATCTTATCACTGAGGAGATCTGATATGTTTCTGTGGGACATGTGTTTGCAAAACTCTGCATTGTACTCAATGGCTGCTGCTTCACCAGCCAGAGCCCTGGCCTTGAGCACATTTCCAAGTTGGTTGGGCAAATGCCAGCCCCTGTCAGGGTAAACCATCATTACCACCCCCATGAACACTATGTACCCCATCAACCAGTTCTTGAAGGAATGGTCAACAGGATCCCCTTTGCTCTTGTCAGACCTTTTCTTATCACTCTTGGAAACCCTCCCTTCCTCACTTGTCAGCTTGATGAGTGAGAAGACATTGACATAATATCCTTTGAGGATTTTATCTCAAACCTTCCTGTCCAGGTGAATCCCTGGGGGGGGGTCCTCATTGTTCTTGTGAATTGAGGCCCAGGTGAGAAGGAGAATCTTCCCCTTTGTTCCATGTGCTTGTGGTTCTTTGTCCATTTGCCCCGGCTCTGTACACAACCTGTACGCAACAGAAGACCCAGTTCCAGCACCCCCGCCTTCCAATACATGATTTTGTTCATGTCCTCTTCCCCTGATAACTCACCTGAAGTTCTCTCAGTATCAGTCACTCTTCTGTGCCTGACACTGTCATTTCCTTTTCTTGCTGCTCCTCTTCCTACTACTCATGCTGCTCCCTCTCACATCCCTCTCCATGGAAGAAGAGTGACCCAATGTATTTGAGGCACTACTGCTGCATGACGGAGAATGTTGCCCCCTCCACCATCCAGCTGCCCTCACCAAAGGCTAGCTGGACATCTCCCAATTCCTCGAAGTTCCCGGCTCATTGTTGTCTGTGGAGCTGTGTGGTGTAGCGGGATCCCGTGCGCCTGAGGACCCTTGGGCCTGCATCTTTCCCAGTTGCTCCACTACAAACGTGGCCACTTCTGATAGCACCACCAAGGTATCTTATGAGTCCCCCAAACTACCAGGCTGTCTGGCATTGTCAGCTGCCCTAAGCGAGGCACTCCTCCTCTTTGGGGCAAGGGCTGCTCAGGACTGAAGCGCTCTGCCGCCTGACCTCCGGTGTGAGGTCTGGACGATGGCATCACCCTCTTGGGAGGCATCATCTCAAACTTACAACTCTCTGAAGAGTAACTGGGACCTGAGTAGCCTTGCCCCAAAGAATGAGATGTCTTCCTGCAAAGGGGGGGAATCACCCCTCGTGTCCAAGGAAGCCTCCCACTGGGTGACCAGAAGCAGCCCTTATGTACATGATGATGGTGGTGGTGGTGGTGATGGTGGTGGTGATGATGATGATGATTGGAAGAGACTGGACTTCATCTCAGCCCCAAAGCACAATCTGGCAACCTTGCCCCAGCTATGATAGCTCAGTGACTGCAGTGGAGTGGCTCATGGACTGCCCAGATGCATCTGATGTGCCCCTGCCAAACCAGCACCCCCTGATAGATGCAGTTGCTGAACTTCCCCTTGTTTGCCACCATGGGTGCCGGTATTCCTCCTTGGTTGCCCCTTCTTTTGGCTGCTGTTAGTCTGTGGTGGCTTAGTGGGACCCCTGGTGGATAACGTGGAACCTGTGGTGGCTGTCATGGACCCCTTTGTTGTTCCCCTTATGCCCCATAGTAAGCGCTGCTGCCTGTATCACCCGCTGCTCCTGCCAGCCTGTCCCACTGGTACTGGCAAAGAGCCTGCCCATAGATACTGCCTGATGCCTCCCCACCAGGACGCCAGGCCCGGATTTCCCATGAGCCATTCCCCAGCCCTCCCAGACCTGCTGTGCCCAGTCATCCCACCTAGCTGCCCACCACAGGCACCCCCTTGGTCTTAGTGACCAATGTTTTTGCAGGCTGCCACCCACTGCTTGCCACCGCCAATGGCCACTTCTAATGACCACTGCCACCCGCTGCCATCATCTGCTCCATGCAGGGCCCTCCTTCCTGGCTGCCAACCCTTTGGCCTGTGGCTCAATGCCTGCTGCTACTCACTGCCCACCACCCATCTCCACACTGACCACTGCCGCTGGCCTTGTCTTCTGTCTCTTTCGTGGGCCCCATTTCTCCAGGTCTTTTCCCCAGGTCTTCCGGCAGGTCTTCACTCTTTGGCTTCGAAAAGACACTGACCAATCCAGCATGGCAGCCGGGTATATATGCCCGACTGCTGCACCATAAAGCAGCTGTCATGAAACTGCTGCAAACCTGCTGCAAAAGGCAGCAGTATCCCGCCTCCCTCTGGATCAACCAATCAGGGCAGGGGTGACCTGCCCTGATTGGTTCCCTGTTCTGCACCCCTTCCCAGCCTGTAGAACAGGCTGGGAAGGGGAAGACAAATATTGCAGCCACCATGCCGGCCACCATGTGCGCTGAGGGGGCAAAGGGGGGTGGACCAGACCTGCAAAGGATCCACTGGCAGTGCAGGATAAGTTTGGCCACTCTCTTTATAGCCTTGGTATTTGTTAGCTCATAAGTAAGTATTATGTACCCATAGAAAAACTATTTGATTTTACAATGTAGAAATGTATGGGAGCATTATGGTGATCACACATATGGAAGAGTGGCAATGGATGTATTAAAACATTTTTTTTAAAAGGAGAAAGAAACTTTCCATTGCCTTTTAGACAGGGTACAGTGAACCCTTGCCCCAGTTTCCATGGGTTACTCTTTAGGCAAGTAATTAACTTTAACTATAGCAATAGATAAGTGTGTGTGTGCATGCACACACACATATAGATAGATAGATATGCATATGCCAGTAGAAAATGCAGGCAAAAATGTATCATATTGGAGGAAAATGCTTGCAAAAACTGCATAGTAGAAAAGGTGTATACAAAAATGAGCACATTATCCAAAAATTGCACAAAAATGTACACAAATGTTTGTGCTTCTTTTCTTTTTCTTTTTCTTTTTTTAATTTTTTTCTCTCATTCATAACTCTTTTGAACATTAGTTAAAATAAAAGTGTATACTGTCAGGATATTGGGACATACAATAAGTAAATTTATTCCAGATATTGTTACAGATCTGGAATATAACAAACAGTCGGCGGAATAGAGCAGAGAGAGAGCTAATGGCAGTTGCAAAAGTATCAATACTGATGAGCTCTCAGCTCTAGTGCAGAGCTGACTGGGGGAGGTGCTAGGAACTCTGCAGAGCTGGGTATTTAGTTTTCCTATAGAGTTGAACTGAGCGATTCTGTTTTTGACTTTGCTGTGTGAAGATTCCCCCCCCCCCGATGATATAATATACTGCAAATAGTCTTTATTACGTTCAAGTAAAGAAGAAGAAGAGTTTAGACGCAAAGCCTTTGTCTGTACCTTTATGCTGATGCCTGAAAGAACAACACTCTGCTGTTTATTTATGGTGCCTGGACCTGTTTAGGTTCCCAGTGAGTGCTACACCTGACATATACTGTAATGGGAAATTGCAATAATCAGGCCATGAGATGACCAGAATATGAACCAAAACATGATGTCTGTTGGCCAGGATGAACAGTGGGTGAGAGTATCAGTGAATACAGGGGTTACCCTTGAAGACATTGAGTGTGCGATGAAAAATCATCCAACCGGAATATTAGATATAAAAGTATTTTGTATTTACATCAGTTGTGACTGTTCAAAACACTTCACATAGCACCCCAAGAGAATAGCTCAATATTCCTATTATACACCACAAATAAGGATGTCAGGCTGAGAGACAGATTTGTCTAAGGGAAGCCTGGGAAATGATAATAGAGAGATTTTAATGAGGGACTTCCTCCACCTTACTATACACCTAGGTATCTTAGCAGCTACCTGGGTTTAAGAGGGTGTGTGTGTGTGTGTTTTGTTTTGTTTTTTGCCCTTAATCCAAGTTTAAGGGAAAAGGCATATAGTAGGTTAGCAGAAGACATTTTGAAACCAAATGGAAAATGGTACAGAAACCAAATGGACATGCAGGTCAAGCTTACTTCAGCACTGGCAATGGAATAGCTTTTTCTATCACATCTGAGGACAGGAAACTAATTAGGAGATGCAGGACAGGCAATGTGTCACAAGTGTCTCTGGACTTTTTCAGACACCTTAATAATAATAATAATAATAATAATAAAATTTATTTATACCCCGCCCCTCTGTTAAAACAATCGGGGCGGCTTACAAAAATTAAAATACAATACAGATAAAATCCCCAAACACCCCCACCCCACCCTCCCCCATAAAAAAATATTAAACAATTATAAATTAAAACCAACTGATCTAAAATCACAATTAAAAACAATAAATACAATAAAATACTATAAATGGCCAGCAGACTAAAAGAAGCCAGGATCCCCTGAGGCCGGGATCTAATTAGGAAAGGCCTGCCGAAAGAGATCCGTCTTTAGTGCTTTTTTAAAGCTACTCAGGGTTGTTATCTGACGGATCTCGTTCGGCAGGTCATTCCACAATTTGGGGGCGATTACCGAAAAGGCCCTCTGGGAGGTTGCAGACAACCTAGATTTTTGTGGCTGAAGCAGATTCCTCCCAGAGGACCAGAGTGCGCGGGGAGAATTGTATGGGAGGAGGCGGTTCTGGAGATAAGTTGGACCCAAGCCATTTAGGGCTTTAAAGGTAATAACCAACACCTTATACTGGGCCCAGAAACTGATAGGCAGCCAGTGGAGAGATTTTAATACTGGAGTTATATGATCTCTCCAAGATGTTCCTGAGACAACTCTGGCTGCCATATTTTGTACCAATTGAAGTTTCCGGACCAAGCACGAGGGTAGCCCCATGTACAGCGCATTGCAGAAATCTAGACGAGAGGTTACCAATGTGTGCACCACAGTCTCGAGGTCCCTTACTTCCAGGAAAGGGTGCAGCTGGCATATCAGCCGAAGCTGATAACAAGCGCTCCTGGCCGTCGCATTCACTTGACTCGTCATCTGAAGCGATGAATCAAGGAGCACCCCCAGATTGCGAACACAGTCCTTAATGGAGAGCGTGACCCCATCCAGGACTGGAGTT
Organism: Gambelia wislizenii; assembly: GCA_030847615.1. Classification (NCBI taxonomy): domain Eukaryota; kingdom Metazoa; phylum Chordata; class Lepidosauria; order Squamata; family Crotaphytidae; genus Gambelia; species Gambelia wislizenii. The sequence continues at coordinate 210,000,230 of JAUMIR010000003.1, read as the reverse complement.
TGCAACCCAACACCTGGTTTCGGGGCCGCTACCATGAGCACCTCCGTTTTGTCTGGATTTAATCTCAATCTGTTTTTCCTCATCCAGCCCATTACTGCTTTAAGACAGTCATTAAGAGGAGAGACACCATCGGAATTCGAGGCTGACGATCGGGACAAGGAGAAATAGATCTGGGTGTCATCAGCGTACTGATAACACCCAGCCCCATAACTCCGAATAATCTCACCCAGCGGCTTCATATAGATGTTAAACAGCATCGGGGACAGGATGGCACCCTGCGGAACACCACAAGTAAGCTCCTTTCTGCTGGAGCAACTGTCCCCGAGCAACACCCTCTGGGACCTGCCTGAGAGGAAGGACCGGAACCACTGGAGCGCAGTGCCTCCGATTCCTAACCCTCTCAGGCGATCCAAGAGGATGCTATGATCTATCATATTGAAAGCCGCTGAGATGTCCAAAAGCACCAACAGGGTCACGCTACCCCTGTCGTTGCTTAGACGCAGGTCGTCGGTTAAGGCAACCATGGCAGTCTCAACTCCAAATCCTGTCCTAAAGCCAGTTTGAAATGGGTCTAGATAATCGGTTTCATCCAAGACCACTTGGAGTTGAAGCGCAACTGCCCTCTCGATCACTTTGCTCAAGAATGGTAACGTAGAAACCGGCCTATAGTTGTTCATGTCCTGGGGGTCAAGGGAAGATTTTTTCAGGAGCGGCCTAACGGCTGCTTCCTTTAAACAAGATGGAACACACCCTTCTCTGAGGGATGCATTGATGATGTCCTTAAGAAACACCATCAAGGCAGTCCCCCCCTGGATGGCCAGCCATGAAGGGCAAGGATTGAGCCATAAAACCCATAAGCAATGGTCGGGAGAGGTACGTGGTTATCCCGCAGCAAGGGGTTCATTTTGGATGATGCCATCTCTCTCCCATCATTGTCTGTGTTGCTTCTGTGCTTGATCTATTGAAAAGGTGCCACTTTTTACTCACAAACAACTAATGTCAATAAAAAACGGTGCCTTTTCAATAGATCGTGCATGGAAGCAACACGGACGATGGTGGGAGAGGGCCGGCGGCATCCAAAATGGATCCCTTGCTGTGGGATAGCCTCGTACCTCTCCTGGCCTCCACTTATGGGTTTTAAGGCATCTGAAAAAGTCCTCTGTCCTCCACGGGGGGGAAATGCCTGAGGGGTATCTTCTGCCTGACATAGTTTTATTCTGCTTAGCAGCAGGGCTGGACCTGATCCTCATGTCCCTCTCATATGTGTGCAGTGGCAGGGGTGGAGGGAATATTGGATTCATGCTGATAAGTCATGAGGTATAAACTAACAGATTTCAGAGGGGGGCTTCCCCCATAAATGTATGTCCCTCTCTTTCCCAAATAAGCCTGTCCACTTTTTGACTTTGAAGATAAAGGCTAGTCCACATTTTAGAACTGCATTCTTTCTGCTCAACATTTGCTTCTCCCCCTTCAACCTTTGCACTGCTGCATTGAAAGCATTCAGGTAGCATTTGTGTCGGCAAGATCTAATGGTTTCCTTGTGAGAGATTCCAGTGCCTGCTTATTTATTCCCAGACCCAACTTGCTTAAGCTTTTCAGAACATTAGATGCCCCTGCTCACATCCCATGTGACTCAAACCAACTTTCCTTTCAGATTCAGATAAATGAGCACTCCCACAAGGATTGGAAACAAAATAGAGTTTTTGCCTTAAAGATAAATTCAGAAGCCAGCTCTTTAAAACCTGAAAGAATATATATTTTCTGTGCCATATAATCACACTACCTTAATGTTTCATTAGTGCGTTATTTGGTCTTCACAGAGAAAGAATCAACACACTTCTTTGGGGTAAATAACACTATTACATTATGGTGAATTTTTACACTTGGTCAATAAAATCTCTCTACATCAGGACACATTTATCAATACAGTCTACCAGTTTCTTCCAGCAATGAATATTTGATTTCTTTAAGGACTGCAGACCTACTAAACAGGTAGGTAACTAAGAGAAGGCAGGTGTGTGTGAGAGTTAGCATTTGAGAGTATGCACACGTGAGATGCCTGATATAACAGGTATTCTTTAACTGCCTATAAAAAGGAGATGGGAATTATTTCCAGTGTGGGTTTGTTGTGGATGGTGGTTGGCGAAGCAGTTTGTTGGTTTAAAGAGAGATTGTCCTATACTCTGTATATTTATTGTAAATATACTGCAAACAAAGATTAAAGTCCTCAAGTTGAGTGAAGGCTGGCCTTGTTGCTGTCTTTATTTGGCAAGCCAGAGCTCAAGGCAGTGTGCTGGGGTGAAGGAATTTTTCCTTCTCAGCCTGAAGTCTTTTGCAGAAGTCTCTCCAGAAAACCTTCTCCTTGGCGCCCTGTCAACGTGGAACAACTCTGCAGGTGGTTGTGGTGAACACAGCGCGTCTTTCTATGCCCCAACAACTCTTTCTGACAGTAGGCCAATAGGGATTCAGACTGTGTTAGATGGTGTTATACTCCCCCTAAAAACATGAGGTCACAGTTCGGGGGTTCTCCTGAATTCAGCTCTGAGCCTGGAGCCCCAGGTCTCAGCAGTAACCAGGAGTGCTTTTGCACGTCTAAAGCTAGTGCTCCAACTGTGCTCGTTCCTGGGAAAGTCAGATCTTGCCATGGTGGTACATGCCTTGGTTATATCTCATTTGATTTACTATGATGTGCTCTATGTGGGCTGCCTTTGAAAAGTGCTCAGAAACTTTAGTTGGTCCAAAATGGCTGCAGCCAGGTTGTTAACTAAGGCTAGCTACAGGAAGCATACAACTCCTCTTTTGCAACAGCTCCATTGGCTGCCAGTTCATTTCCAGGCAAAATTCAAAGTGCTGGTTTTCTTCTTTAAAGCCCTATATAGCTTGGGTCCAGTTTATTTGAAGAACCACATCTCCCGGTATGAACCCAGTGGAGCTTTAAGATCATCTGGAGAGGTCCTTCACTCTGTCCCACCACCTTCTCGGACATGTTCAGTGGGAAAAAAGGAGAGGATCTTCTCGGTGGCTGCTCTCAGACTATAGAACTTCCTCCTCAAAGAGGCCAGGATGGCCCCATCCTTACTTTCCTTCCAGCAACAGGTTAAGACATTTGTATGCCACCAGGTTTTTGTGAAACAACAATGGTTGGGCTAGTGAGGCTGTGTGGTATGGTTTTAAAAATGTTAAACGGTCTTTTAAAAGGTATTTAATTTTTTACTATAATGCTTTTCACTTCTAAATGGTTTAATTTCTTTTTAAATTTTATATTTATAATGTGATTTTAACTTTGTACTGTTTTTAGTCTGTATTGTTTTTATAATGATGTTAGTCTCATTCGTGGGAGAAAGGTGTGATAGAAATGAATAATAATAATAATAATAATAATAGGGCAAGACTGCTTTCACAGAAGGAAAACCCTACCAACCTAGATTAAAACTTGTCTAGCCCAGCATCCTGTTTATCACAGTGACCAAAAAGATGGCTAATGGAAACCCAGAAGAAGAGAATGGATTCAATAGCATCACCCCACTCATGTTCCCCAGAAACCAACACCAAGAGACATGCTGCCTCTGACAGTGGAGGTTGTACCCAGTCATCAGAGGTAGTAGCCATTGATAAAAATATCCTCCATGAACATTCAGCTGCATCTTGTTTTCTTGGCCTTGTTGAGCAGGAGGGAATGAATTTCAGCCTTGAAAGTGACTAGGTTTCACTTTCCAAACATGAGTGATGCGAAGACTAAAGTGGGCAGGACTAAAAGCAAAGTAGACCTTTTATTGAGGGTATACAGTGGTGGTAGTAAGCAAATGTGCATCTAAGGGGGGTTACCAGTTCAGCCGGTAGGCCATTTGTGGCCTGGCTAGCGCCCTGTTGAGCTCCCATGATGGGTGGCCCCCGCAGCCACATGGCCTGGTGTGGGGGCTGCCATTGCCAACTTCTCCTTCCGGCATACATTGCGGCCGGGAGGGAGCAGGAAGTAGGCCACCAATCAGGGCGAGCCTCCCTCGCCCCGATTGGTCCACTGCCGCGAGGATTGGAACTTCCGGCTGTGCTTCCGGCACAGCTGGATGATGTGGAGTCTGCACCGGGGGCTGGTATTTAAGCTGGCCCCCGGCACAGGCTCCTCAGTTGGCTCACGAGGAGCCAAAGACCCGCCCATCCTTCCTGAGATGTTAGTTATGCATGCTTAAGTTATGATTTGTCGTGATTTGCTAGGCGGATAGCATGGGCCCTGATCCAGGTAGGCGGGGAATGGGGCTCTCCGTTAAGTTCAAATTCAAGTTCACAGAGCCCCCCATTTATTTATTAACAACTTGTTTACAGGAGAGGAGAGCATGTTGAGCGGGATGGCTCGGCCAAGGGCTCTCTCCTCCAGGATCAAATCGGTAGCAACTGACATTTGGTCCATTGGCCAACAAAGGATTGCACAATGACGGGATCTGGACCCATGCAATAGTGCCAACCATTTGCAGCCATTAGCAAGTTGCGGCCTTTTTATTGCAACTATCTTCATACTAACCTATACTTAATCTTTTATGTTTATCATGTACCCAATACAATTGTTTATTAAGGGAAGGGAGCAGGGGTGTATGGTCTGGGTCCGCAATGATTAGTACTCTTGACAGCTCAAGGGGTAGTCTATGACAAGTAAAACCATTGACTCAGTGATACTGGGAAAGGAGTTTGGTAACCTCAGTAAACTGTTCTGGCTGTTTGGAGACTCCATTTGGTTGAATTACGCCCATTGGGCTTGGAATTTCCATTCATTGCAAGAAAGAATACATATATGGGTATACTGTAGCATAGAATATTATTTAGCTAGCTTAGATACTCAAAGCCATCATTTTATTCACCACACCCTTTGGTCTTTTCTCTATTAGAATATATACATCACACACTATAAAAGGGATTCAGATACCTAACAGCAGATATTGTGGATGCTTCCAGAGATATTCAGCCAGTTTAACATGAGTGGTTGATATTTTGAGAAAAGCTGTAAGAATCTGTGTTTCTTAGCAACAGTTCTTTTCAAGCAATTATAGGGTGTAGGGGTGGGGAACTTTGTGCTCTCCAAAGTTGTGGGACTTCAAGTAACATCAGCCCTCACCAGCAGAGCCAATGACAAAGCGATAATAAGAGCAGCTACACAATATCTGGAGGAACACAATGTCCCCTAGCCCTAGCCTACAGTACGTGATCTGTCTATTAAATAATGAGACTGTGTTTCTACCTTTCAGACAAATCAGGGAGAACTGATTGTGAATGAATGAGTGGTGACCTTGAACATGGCTGAACCTGCATGGCAAACATCAACACTCTTGGCCATTCAGTTAATTGTCAGTCATCATTTAAAGCAGCTGGGTTGCCTGTCAGAAAAATGCTAAGGTTAAAAGTTGAGCAACATGACATTCTGCAGCAACTTGAGGTGGACCCAAACTTTTTCAAATAATCATCACTTGTGATGAGACCTTGATCTTACAGTATGATCCTGAGACAAAATGACAGTCAGTGCACTGGAAAACACCATCATCCCCAAAAATGAAAAAAGCACGTCAAAGCAAGTCCACATTCAAAGTCATGTTTGTTACCGGTTTTTTTTTTTTTTTTTTACATCAAGGGCATAATTTTGGCAGAATGGGTTCTAGAAGTCAGAACGGTGAACCAGCATTATAATAAGGAAGTTTTCACAAAGCTGAGAGAAAGGAGATTATCAGATGTGTTAAAAGTGATGTTACACGAACACCAGGCAATTGCTAAAGGGCTCCCTTTAAAAGACAGATTACATCACCCCCCCTCGTAATGCACCCATTCTGCTGCCATCCTGTTGGAATTGCTTTTTATTGATGGGAGAAGCCATCAATACAACCCCCATTCCATTTCTGTCATGGATTTTACAGCAACTGAAAATCCCAGTGTCAATGTGAGGTCCCTGCCAGAACACTTCCTGGTGAGATCAGGATATCAAGGTAAGTTACACACTTTCTTAAAACTTTCCTGGTTTACCTGGAAGTTTAAAAGTGTGTTTTTGTGCTTTATGTCTTTTTTTTTTTTTTTTGGCTGTATTTTGCTTTTTATTTTTGAATTTCCTGCACTCACATCTTCTCGTGAGAATCTGCGGGATTGCACTCCAGAAAGTGAACAGAGCTCTCTTAGGGCTCCATTCACTCCTGGGCTGCCCTGTCACTGCTACTAAAGGTAGATCTGATTTTTTTTTTTTTTTTTTTTTTTTGCCAGGGATGGAAGAAGAGATTGTGGGACAGGAATGTTTTTTTCATTCCTATCTGATAATCTCCAAAAAATCAGGGGAAAATAAAGGCCAGAACTGGTTTCATTCTTCATTAAGACAACGTGCCTGCTCCACAGCACTTTCTGTGAAGCAGTTTTGGCCAATAAACACATTACTACACTTGAATATCTTCCATATTTGCCAGATTTGGCACCATGCAATTTTCTTCTTTTCCCTAAAGTGAAATCAGTGCTCAAAGGAACATGTTTTGAGTCAAATTGATGCAGTAAAGAAAATGACAATGTGTTGAAACAGCTGACAGAAACTGATCTGCTCCATGCCTTTGACTAATGGAAAACAAGAATGCATTGGTGTGTGAGTATGAATGGGGAGTATACTCAAGGGGACAAGCATTAAAATTCTAATACATATAAATAAAGATGGATTATTGTATCAGTCTTGTTATTTAATAGACAGACCTTGTATAGTTTGCCACTGAAGTATGGCAACTACTTAAAAGAAAAAGCAACAAGACCACAATCCTGGAACTTTATATACCATAACAAATGCCCACATCACAACATCCCTCTCTTCTCCTCTTGAACCAATATGTAGGTGTGGGAAGGAGAAGACTAGGGAGGTGGAATGATAATTTATGATGGGAAATCTGTAACCTTTCTGTTGTAAAAGATCGTCTTCCCTTAAATGTTCCTTGTCACTTCAAATTGTAGCCTACATTTTATTGTTAGTTCTAATTAAAGTTGAGTCATTGAATGAATTGGATTTACCTGCATGTTGTCAATTTTTTCTATTGATTGGATGGATCTTCTCTGTTTGGGACTAACCAACAGGACTCCAGCTCATCTGCTGTTTGTTATAGCACTTCCTAATTTTTCCCTTACTCAGGGAGAAAAAAAAGAAGTCTTCTAAAAAATGTCACCTCAGCTGTAGTTCTAACTACTTTGTTTAACCCTTTAAATAATATGCTTTATTTAATCATTTATTTGCAGTAAGAGTGTTTTCAGACTTCTAATAACTTGCTAAAATAATGTTTGCCATTACTATTTCTTTTTCTTGCAGGCAATTTATCTGGATCTTGAAACTGAATTCCAAAATAAAACAGTGACATGAAACCCTTCTATTTTCTCCATTGGAACATTGCTTATTAAAATGCTTAAAATTTTAAGTTGAGGTGTTCTTAGTTGCAAGTCTTATATACATATTAAAGGGATCAGAGATGCCCTTTATTTTATAAGTTATCCCTTGAACAATTTATTTTAGATGTTAGTCCTCATGTGTTAAAAAAAAATATTTCAAAGTCAACTTTAAAATGCTAATCTTGTTTGTGTATCAGACTCTGCCAAATTGGAGACTGAGCTAGCTATTCCTTGTCAGCAGAAGCAAAGGGCACTGTTTCTCATCTCCGTAAAAGCTCTTTAATTTGCTTTTCTTTTTTTACACACAGTGGTGTCTAATGATTTCTAATTTTACTCAGGCTCGTATTTTGTATCTCTTCACCTGTATTTTCTACAAAGAATTAGTATTTGTTTTTTGTCTTCTGAAGGTGTTTCTGCAAATACTTGGGGCTTGAAAAGATGGAGAACTCACCATGATCTAATAAGAAATAACATTTGCTTTTCATTTTGAGGTAATATTCTAGTTATTACTATGTAACTGCATACCAATGCTATGTGGAGAGTTCTTCATTTTGATGTCAACATTTATAATCAGCTTTTTACCTCCCAAACCCACTTGAGGAAGGAAGTTTTACAAATAGTGGGCCAACAGAGAGAAAGCCTGCTTAAGTGTTGCCTTCAGCTGTACCTCAGAAAGGAACAGTGATGTATACTTAGGTCAATTGACTCAGGTTGTGTTCACACGGGCAAATATTCCCCTAAATATACTGCTAAGATTGCTCATTGTTCCCACAGATCACGCCACTGTATTACCTTATTCAGAAGGGGGGAAGGTAAAAAAACAGAAATATAGCGTCTCAGGGTATCTCGCTACTTTTGCCAGTTTATTTGAAAAGTAGCATGATTTAGTGCATTATTGATAGTGTAAACAACCATTTTGCTAAGGGCTGTGTGAATTACCGGCAATCTTCCTGATACAGTTGCAGCAGAGCTGCACTGTGATTGGTTCTTATGATGAAGGGGTGGGCTGGCTAGATGTGGAACCAGGAGGGAGATTCAGTAGTGATCCAGGGCTCAGTCTCGATCAGCTGTTACCCACAGAGATAAAAAAAAAAAAACCCTTCACCTTCATGTGTGCATTTTGATTTGGGGCTAAGGAGCTGCAGGAGGAAGGCAGTCTCGATCAGCTGTTACCCATGGAGAAAAAAACCTTCACCTTCACACCTGCATTTTGATTTGGGGCCAGGGAGCTACAGGGGGGAAGGAAATGGTTCAGTGTCGACCAGCTGTTAACCACAGAGTTGGGGCCAGGGCATACCCTATTGCATTCCTCTGTCCTTCTCTCCAATGCTTGGCCACCCCCCCCCACCACATTTGCCTGTCTGAATCTCAAAGTGGAAAAAAAACCAAAGAGCAAAAAGATAGAACTGTTTCCTCCATACACCGTGTAAACTACCCACCACTGGTGCGAAAAAGCACTAAAGTGCAATTTATTGCTATAAAACATGCCGTGTAATTGCAACCTCAGACTCAAGTTGGACTCAGACAGCTTCAATAACTTGACTTGGACTTGACTCTGCCATAAATGAAGCACTGATTCAACTCAACTCAAGAACTGTATATTTTTAGCTACTGAGTTTGCTGGTCTTGGAGGAGGAGGAGCTTTCTAAAGCATTTCCTAGCAGCAGGGAAGACTTGTCCCCGAAAGTGCAGGAGGTGTTTCTTGAGGGGAACACAGCAAACAAGTCTGACAACTGGAGGTGGAAACAGCCTCTAAAGCTTTTCCTAAGCAGCAGACAAGACTCACTCACAGAGGTCATGAAGCATTTCTCACAGGCTATCAAGCAGACCTCAACTTCTGCCTCAAGTCCAACCTCTAGCTTAGTTTTCCCATTGACTCTCATATCCCTCCTGCTTCTTCACAACCCAAATGAAATAATCACACATCTTCACACAGAGTCAGTCACCTCAGTACCACTGATCTGCTTCAACAACCTGGATCCTTCCTTTTCTGCTCCCACTTCAGTCAGAAATACACAGACACACACACACACACACAGAGCAATCATGTGATCTACCACAGTCTTATTGCCATTTCCCTTTTCCTGATCTGCTTGGTTGTGCTGCTCAAGTTAGGGTCTCTGCAGCCATCCTGCAACCTTGCTAACTCATCCTCACCCTTTCCTTTGCCTTGCTGATGCTTTGCTAGCTCTCCCCTGGATTTCCAATACCCCCCCCCAAATAATCAGCCAGGTTGTTTAGTCCTTTGCCTAATGTTTCCTGAACTCTGGTGGCAAGTCTTGCATGCTGCTGCTCTTAAGAAAATCTGTTCACAGTCCAGCAGAAATATGTATTTCACAAACCTTAATAAAGTTGTTCAGACACTTGTGGAAAAAAATAATTTTTCTAAAATGTAATCTTGATAAATTTGATTAACAGCACAGCTTTGTTTAAATAAAGCCTTGTTGAACTTGTCTATGATTATTATTATTTTTCCTAACTTTGTGCATGTCTTCTTGATTTTCTAGTTATTAAAACTCTACCACCAATACTCCCACACCACATCACTGCCTCCATTTTTTTTCTGTTGAGGTTTGCTTCCAGACTTGAGACTCAACTTGAGACTTGACTTGAAAGTATCTAGCAAGGACTTAAGACTTGACTTGAGACTTGAAGGTAGAAACTTGAGACTTGCCTTGAGACTTGGAGTAAAAGAATTGAATATATCACTGGAAAGTATTGAGACATATAAAAGAGCCATAGCCTCTGATCTTAAAGGACATGAAAATTTACATGGAATGAGACACATGCAGGGGTAGCCATGTTGGCCATGTAGCAAAACAAAATACCAAATCCACAAAAAAATTGATAGCTTTATTGGCCAATTAAATGCAAAACACATGATGCAAGCTCACAAAGTGCTACTGGCTTATTTATCAGGCAAAAGATGTAAGTAAGTAAGTAAATAAGTAAGTAAAATTGATGATGTTGGAGTCACAGGCCTACATGCTGTTTCAGATGTTACTTGTGTTGCTGTTCAGGTGAGGAATCTCTTGCAGGCATACCCAGAGGGGACTCTTGCGAGAGTCTACTTCCAGGCCATGTGAAGTTGAAACAAAAGACAATAAAATTTAAATCATTTTGCAGCAGTGATACAACCTCTGTGGCACCCAGCAAGCCCCTGTTCCTTTGTGAAGCCATGGGCCCCTTTGTTAGACAGAGATGGTAGGATTTTTCAAGAAGTCTCTGCATTGCTTCATCTGGAAAACCTTTTAGGTTCTGTATAGGTAAAACTAGCCAATAACAGTCCAAAAGAGAAGTTTTACCTTAGTTGGAGGTAGAAACCTCAGAAAGTTTGGTCCCGGTCCATATTTCTCTCTTGTTTAGAATTCCCCTTTGTGTAGCAATAAACTAAACTCTTTGCTGCTGTCTTATGCATAGTGGATGTACCTAAAGGAATCACATGGCTGAGTGATATTTGATTAGGAAGCAACTAGATCCATGTGTTTTCTCAGTAAAATGCAATCTATGATCAGTGGGAATCTCACTGGAGGGTAGAAGCTCCCATACTATAGGAAAGAAATATTTATTGGTCCTTCAAGGCAAGTTCTTGCTCCCCAACTTGAAAGTTTATTAATCTACTAGCTATATTTTGCATAAGAAAACCTTATGAAATTCATGGGGTCACCTTATGTTGACAGGCGACTTGAAGGCACACACACTGGATAAAGCTTGCTGCCTTACAGATACTGAGAGATTGTCTAAATGGTGAAAATACTCCTCATGGAATGCGAGGAGAATCCTACCTGTCTTAGTGGGATCCTCCATCATATTGCCTTATTTGGAAGGACGGTTGCCAAAATGGGCAAAAACTCTGTAGAAAAAGCCTTTGCGGTTTTTCCCAGACTTTTAAAAAAAGCAGCAAGGGGGAAATATGAGAAGGAGGTTGGCTCTTTAATGCATATGTGGTGGAATTGCCTGATTATCAAGAAATATTGGTTGAAGATACATAATATGATTCACAAAGCATTTAACATCCAATTTGCTTTCAATCCAAAATTATATTTATTAAACATAACATCAATATTAGAGAAAGAAGATGAGAAAAGATATTGGAGAATATGTACAGCGTTTGAATTTGGCAGCAAAATGGAAGAACAAAGAAGCCCCCCAAACTGAGGATTGGTTGTTTAAAGTCCTGGAAATGAAAGACAATGATAAATTAACACATGTGCTGAGTTACAAAAATACAGATAAAGTGGATAAAGAGTGGAATCCAATAACAAATCTTTGTAAAAAGAGATGGAATACAAATATTCAAATTTAAGTTGGTTTCATATTTAGAGAGAGGGGAAAAAAGGGGGGGAAGCAGAAGTTATAAAAGAGGTAAAATACTTATTTAAGATGAATTGCAATAAGATGGGAAGTGCTAAATGGATAAGTAAACATTATTTACTATAGATATCAAATATAATTACAATCAGATAGGAAGATGAAACTAAGATTAGTATAGAAAAACTCTTTGATTGGCTTTACAGAGGAAGTCAATATTTAAGTTATTCATGTACATATGTTGTTGTTGCTTTTTCAATGAATAAGTATAAGATGTATATATGGTACAATTATAATTTAAAATAAAACAGCAAGGGGGAGACACATTCCTGCTCATTGGGACAAGCAATTTTCTTTGAAACACTCATAGGAGAAGCACAGCTATTTGCCAGATGAGCACAGGGGTGAGGCTTGCTAACATGGCAAATGTCCAGTGTCCCCATGTTGATTTTTCACCTGAGCCTGACTAGTCACTTGGAGAGGGAGGAGGGGAGACATTTCTCTCTCCTCCTTCTCCTAGCAGCTGGCCAAGAGACTACTGATGTTCCATCTGAACCTCAGAGAATGGAAAGGAATGCTAGCCCATGTGGGTCACTTGGTTCCCCCCCCCATTGTATAGATGGGGCCTGAGTATGATCCAGCCAAAGCCAGGCATAACACACTTAAGTCCAATTGATTTAAATGACAGAGGGTTTTTTTTCAGTTTCCATGCCAAAGCTGTCTAGATTGATTGGTATTTACTACTCTCAAGCTGATTGATTATATTTCTAATAATTATCCAAGTAGTTTCCTTAAACATTTTGATGCTTAGGGGCTAGAACCATAGGCATAAGAATGTAAATATCAGGAGGTCATTTGAGAAAATATATCCAGAAATCATATAATGAAGATGCTCTGCCAACATATGGAATCATTTGTTGTTCTTGTCATTGACTTTTCTGTTATTGGTGGTAAATGATATAGTTAAATAATGATTTCTAGCCCATCTCTACAGAGAGGTTTCTCATTCAGGCATTGACCAAACCCAATTACTTTGGTTCAGCAATATAGTGGCACTATGTGCATTTAGCTCACATCTTATGTTGCATGCATCATATTTAGATTCCAGCCAAGGAATCTATTCTTCTTGTTCTGATAGATTTAATCAATATGACATAGCTTCTACATAAATTTGGAACTTGACTTAGAAATGCACTATACAAATAGGTCCCCCCCCCTAAAAAACCACTTTCTTTCTTATCACTCAGTTCCAATCAACAGTCTTTTCTCCCAGGTGGGCCTTTATATAATCTACTTATAATATCCGTCATGTATTTTAATGAACTTAATTTCCCTATGAATAAGATTGCTCAAACAATGCTGTTGCATAAGCTGAATGGCAAAGACATTTCTTTGTTTGTCGTGGGCTATATAAATGGTTGGATGAGAACACTTCACCAAATTGTTTCCTTCTTAGAAACTGCATTGCAGTGCCTTACATGGGCAGGAATAATAGCTTTTATCTGTTGAAGTGCATAACATTAAGGAAAAGCAGTTAACCATGGTCATCTGTGGCTAAGCTAGTGAATTGGTGATCCCCTCCTTTCCTGTAATAGGCAAATGTATTTCCATGATGAAGGTGATCAAGACAAGGCAAGAGGGAAAGAAAGAAAATCAGTCAGCTTGTTAGCTGGTAACAAGCTGCTCTGATAGTAGAATCCAAGGTTTGGCCTGATATTATGATCTGTCCTGACGTTAGACACAGAGAAGAAGCTGCCCCAAATGGCTAGTCCTGAAGGCCAAGAAATGCAAAAATATTGCTTGAAAATAGAACTGTTGGTGCACCCATGTAGCCTTCAATCCTCAAGCAAAATATAAGCAGCTTGTATTGGAATATGATATGAATGCCTGTCTGGGCTCCTTCAGTAAATGAACACCATCTTGTCCTTTTTCTGAAGGCAGAAGACTAGTTTAGGTGATGAAGGTGGTGGGATGACAGTTCGTATGCCCTACTACCCACTCCCCACTGTATCTTATAACTGGAAAATGTTTGAAAATTTTCAGGGTCAGGTTGGCCGGGACAAACTAAAGGTCAGCTGGAGGTCAGACTTGGGATGTGTCTAGAAATATAATGGCACAAAAGTCCATATTAGGATTGAGCAGGAAGTCCCCATAATTGGTTTATGCTAACAACCCAGTTGCTAGAGGGGAATCCTTTCTTCTAGACCTGGCCATCTCAGAAATGATTCAAACAATTAAGTGACCATTCCTTAACCTATTCCTATAGAAATTTCTTCTATACCCCTTCCTGTCCAACCTTGTAAGGTTGTCACTAACCCATCAATTTCTATGTCCCAGCAATTAAAGCAATCAGCTGAGTTTCAGTTTCCTTTGGCTATCCCATGGGAAAGCCACCCAGGCTTTATAATAGTCAGAGTACCCCTTCAGGATATGTAACAGGGTATAAATATTAGTCTCCCGACAATAGCAAAGTGTGCCTACAGTGGATGAATAAGGATTTCCTGCATGCCTTTACACTATACATACTGTCTCTCTAGAATGTTTCTCTTTTGCTCAATAGCCAATTGTAATGCATGGAAACAGATATCAAGCTTGAATAGCTTTAAAAAAGCACTAAAGACGGATATCTTTCGGCAGGCCTTTCCTAATTAGATCCCGACCTCAGGGGATCCTGGCTTCTTTTAGTCTGCTGGCCACTTATTGTATTTATTGTTTTTAAATGTGTTTTTAGATCAGTTGGTTTTAATTTATAATTGTTTAATTTTGTTATGGGGGAGGGTGGGGGTGGGGGGTGTTTGGGGATTTTATCTGTATTGTATTTTAATTTTTGTAAGCCGCCCCAATTGTTTTAACAGAGGGGTGGGGTATAAATTATTATTATTATTATTATTATTATTATTATTATTATTGTAATCAATGTGCCCACATAGCTAAGCAACCACACCATGGATCCAGAGAACATTCTAGGTATGTCTGCAACCATGTAAAAGACACCTCCCCCCTCTCTCTTCTTCCACCCTCAAGTTGCTCAGTAGTAGCACTCCTTTACTTGAAACTTTCCTGTAGTTAGCCAGGACTAAGGCAATGTAAGTATGTTCTTAATCTACAGTTCAACATACCAGGTTAAGTCTCCCTTATCCAAAATGCTTGGGACCAGAGGTATCTTGGATGTTATTTTTATTTTGGAATACTTGCATATCTGTAATGAGATATCTTGGTGATCGGGCAAGGTCTAAACATGAAATTTATTTATGTTTCATATACACCTTATACAAATAGCCCAAAGGTAACTTTATAAACAATATTCTAATAATTTTGTTCGTGAAACGTTTGTGTGCACTAAACCATCAGAAAGCAAAGGTATCACTGTCTCAGTGCCTCAAATGGACAATTTTGGATTCTGGAATATTTCAGACTTCAGAATTCCAGATCAGAGAGACTCAACCTATAATCAGTACAGTTCTTTAGTTAAATAATTTGTATAGTGTTAGTTTGCCTTATTTTACTGAATCTAGTCTCTGTTAATAATAATAATAATAATAAAATTTATTTATACCCCGCCCCTCTGTTAAAACAATCGGGGCGGCTTACAGAATTTAAAATACAATACAAATAAAATCCCTAAACACCCCCACTCCCACCCTCCCCCATAAAAAAACATTAAACAAATATAAATTAAAAACAACTAATCTAAAATCACATTTAAAACTATAAATACAATAAAATATAATAAATGGCCAGCAGCCTAGAAGAGGCCAGGATCCCCTGAGGCCGGGATCTAATTAGGAAAGGCCTGCCGAAAGAGATCCGTCTTTAGTGCTTTTTTAAAGCCACTCAGACTCGTTATCTGACGGATCTCATTCGGCAGGTCATTCCACAATTTGGGGGCGACTACCGAAAAGGCCCTCTGGGAGGTTGCAGACAGCCTAGATTTTTGTGGCTGAAGCAGATTCCTCCCAGAGGACCGGAGTGCGCGGGGAGGATTGTATGGGAGGAGGCGGTTCCGGAGATACGTTGGACCCAAGCCATTTAGGGCTTTAAAGGTAATAACCAACACCTTATACTGGGCCCGGAAACTGATTGGCAGCCAGTGGAGAGATTTTAGTACTGGAGTTATATGGTCTCTCCGAGATGTTCCTGAGACCACTCTGGCTGCCATATTTTGTACCAACTGAAGTTTCCGGACCAAGCATGAGGGCAGCCCCATGTAGAGCGCATTGCAGAAATCTAGACGGGAGGTTACCAGCGCGTGCACCACCTGTTAATTCCCCACGCAGGTTGTGTGGGCTTCATGAGGATCAAAGTAGTGTCTGAAATTATTATAAGGAATATTAATTAGCTCAGATATAGCAGTGAGAGGCTGGATAATGGCAGGATCTTTTAACCTATGTATACCATAGTAATGGAGAAGACTCTAAGCCAAAACGTACAATTAAATGATCTTTATTGGAAATTAATATCAACAACATTCACACACACACACACACACACAGAGAGAGAGAGAGGCTTCAGGCAATCACACAAGGCTATCAAACATTGTAGGGGATATTTGGATCAAGGAATAGAGTAAGGGGGTTGCAGGTTACACTGTACCGATCCTGTAGACCTGCATTTGCAAACTAAGACAGTAAAGAGGTCCAGATGATAGACTGGTGACATCAACTGATGTGAAGTCAGAAAGCAAGGGATTTGTGCAACCCGGCTATACAGTCTGACGTGGAGTCAAGAGGAAGATGAATTCTGCACACTTTGGTGGTGTTTTACAGTGATATTTATATGTAATAATTCCCCTGAAGGGATACGATTTGGAGTGGAATACGATGTTTCTCAGAGGTTCTCAGGACGAGACAAAGGGTGCTCCAGTAGAATTAACAACCATTAATGGTCAAGTTATTTAGAACTGAATAGGATCAACCAAGGTCTATTATTGGAAGGGGATGAGGGAAGGAAAGACCCATTTTGCAAGCATCAAGGATTCTGCTATCATTGAGTGGCTTACTGAATGATTCACCTCCAGGTGCTCTGACTGGAATATTTTTGGGAGAAATTTCCAAAGGCCACTCCTTTGGTTATACCTGACTCCAACCATGGTATTAGGGGATACTTAATTTATCTGCTAACCAAGTGGAAGGCCACATTAAGCAAATTAGTAAATGTAGCCAATTATTTGATATTCCAAGATGTGGGCTCTCAGGGTACGTAACATCTCAGAGAGGGCAAAGAGATTCAGTACCTTCACTTACAAGCTCTGCAGAAGGAAACTAATTCTTAATTGAACCAGTCTCCATCCTTCCCAGAAAAGTGGCCAACACCCCAGTAATCTGCCCCTAATCCAACATGATCCATGTATTCTCATAGATGCCAGTGACAATGAATACTTAAATTCTTAGATATGTGTCTCCCCATTCTGAGCAACAGCTAGTAAAATAGCCTTGGAAGTAACACACATGGTTTTAGGTTCAAGACCCATAGTACTTTATAATTTGGTATTGGCAGGTTGTTTCTAAATAATTCCAGTAGACCTATTGCTCTTTTCCAAATACTTTTTAAGGTTTAGAAGTGATAGTATTTTGATTCTCTAGATTCTGCAAAATCTAGAAGATAGGTCATAAAGTATTCAGGCTTTTTACCCTCCTTCAAACAGGCAATTTTTGTTTTACTTTCTAGACTTTCTAGCACTGAGAGCCTGATGTTCTTCCATAAAGCTCAAGGTGAAATACATATTTATCTTGAAAAACCAATGAAGTGGTTTAGAATGTGGTCAGCCTGGGAATAAAATGATTAAGCAAGAATTTGAACAACAGCACAACTGGTCTATAATTTCTCAGAAGGCATTGTTTGTCAGAGAAAATTTCTGAGATTTTTCTTCAATCTGCCCTCAGGGGGAGGAGGAAATGCTACTATTCTGCTTTTTCCTTGTTTATTCCAAACCATTTCGTGGCACATCCTACCTGTACTCACCAGTATCATTCAGGAGGGCAATTAGTATCATTCAGGATGGCATTCTGGGACATTGTAGACACTTTTAAAGGGTACCCTGGATGCTAAAGAGCCTATGGAGATTATCAGACAGGAACAAAATAAGTGTTCCTGTCTCACAATCTCCTCTCCCTCCTCTGTCCCATCCCTGACCAACCACAACCACCCTCCCCATAACCCTTACATTCTCTCCTATTGTTCCAGCAGCTCCCTTCCTGGATCGAAATCACATGGATTCTCAAGAGAAAATATGAGCGTGGGGAATTAAAAAGTTAAAAACAAGAATACACACAAAAAAACCGACACCAAGCAAGTAAACACACTATAAAAATTATAAGTAACCCAGGGAGGGTACCCCCCCAAAAAAAGGTAGCTTACCTGGATGTCCTGATCTCACCTGGAAGTGTTCTGGCAGGGACCTCCCATTGATGCTGGGATATCGCCAGCATAATGGGGCACCTTGTCACACACAAATCTGGAACACAAATGGAATGGGGGATCTATTCACAGCTTCTCCCATCAATAAAATCAGCACCGGTAGAATGGCAACAGAACAGGTCCATAACGAGGGGGAATGATGCCCTCTGATAAGAGAGCCCTTTTTGCAATCTCCTGGCATTCGTGTAATGCCACTTTTAATGCATCTGACTTTAATGCATTTTAATCTCTGTCATCATTACTTGCAGTGGCAGAAAAACAACAAGAACAACAACAACACACATCAAAATCATTGCAATAAAATGGTTGTATTACCACCATATTAAATGAGAACCAGTGAAGTAAAGTAGTTTGAATGTTGGAGTAGGATTCCAGGAGACCAGGGATTGAATCCCTGTTCAGCCATGGAAACCCACTGGACACTCTCTTGGCATCAGATGAAGGCAATGGCAAACCCTCTCTGAGCAAACCTTGCCAAGAAAATCCCACAATAGGTTCACCGTAGGGTCACCATACATCAGAAATAACTTTAAGGTACACAAGAACAATAAAAAGTGCCACCATAACGGAAATGCTACTGGACAATTTCTGTTGCCCAGGCATAAATTCAGCAAAGGTCCCCCCTGCCCACCCACCCCATCTCATTTTTGAGAGAGAATTTAAACAGATAAGATCTGAACCCAAATTATCCAGGCCAAAAGTAATCATATATTTGTTCTATTGATTTCCCTGGCCTGCTTGTGAATATTACTTTTTGGGGGTCTTTTGAAACATGTAACATTGACAAAGTAAAGACAAGAACTATTTCATATGTGACACTGACTCTATAGATTGAGCTCTAAGCAGCCTGCTTTTTTAATGTAAAACATCTAGCACAGCTTGTAGTAAATATTTTTTTTCCAGACTATATGAAAAACTATCACTAACCACCACTAAGCAGAAAAACAAAGGATGAATCTGCAAAGTGTAACTCGGTAACCAGTCATCATTTTCTTTCACAGTGCTAGAGAGCTCAGTCCCACATTTTGAAACCGCTGTCTTTATGGGACAATTCCGTTAAGGTTTTTATTTGTTTGTTTGTGTTTCTGTTTTTGAGTTGTTGTTGTTTTTGTTGTTTTACATTGGTCCAAGGTTCAGTTGTTCAGCTATTAAGCTGATATATTTCATTATGAATTTATTTCCAAAGAGATAATTGGCATGCCAAGAACCTGATAGTTACTGATGCTTCAACAGCAAGATGGTCTCTCATCAACCTGCTATAAATTGACTGAGATCTACATTTCAGCTGTATTTTCTGGAAACCTTTCAAGTCAAATTTCCCACAAAATAATGCCAAACACACACACACATATATATAGTATTCTCCAACTGTGAAAACTGCTTAGAACACTCTGAAACATCATTTAAGTCTCTTCAAATGTGCTGAGCTCTGAATGAATGCAAAGCTTGAAATTTAGCAAATCCTTCATTTAATTTCACACATTAATTAAAAACAAGAACAACAAAGACCAACTATGATGCTTTATGCTATTAAAAATGGGGAAAATTAAAAAAAAATGAGAACATATAACATTTATAGAATCTCTGTATTTATTTATTTACTAAGTGGAACAGGACTTCTTTTCTTGTTTAATTTTCTTATGATTAATATTTTTTGAAGGACAAATTATATATTAATCTAGACTTGTTATATTGAGAATACATTCAAAACTGGCATACGTACATTCTCTCTATAAATGGGGAAAAGGATGAGCAGGAAGCTCTTTTAAGAACCTTTATAGCAGAGAAAAAAAGGAAGGTTATGGAAGGATCAGTGTCTTTCCTCCCTTTGTCCAGCTCTTTTAATGCTGCTATCACAGTTTCATGCTCTTGGCAGTGGTAATTATGGTTCTCCTTGGAATTTCAGCCACTGGTGGACAATTTTGTCCCTCAAGACATCCTGAGAATACTGGTGGGCAACCTGCAGTGGCAAAAGTAGGCAACCTGCAGCCCTAGGACTGCATGCAGCCTTCAGCCTATCAACTTGTTACCCAAAATGCTGAAGGGGTCCGAGAGGATCCTCTGATACACTAATATTAAGATGGGGAATTAATATACTTGACAATACCAAAAGATGGGTAATGGGAGGACCTTTAGATCTGTGTATACCACTACTAAGGAGGAGACTAAGCAAAAAGGTACAATTAAATGATCTTCATTGAGAATATAAGAATAACAACACACAAATTCAGGCTTCAAGGCTTCATGTAAGGCTAATGAAATAAGTAGTAAGTATTTGGATAGAAGGCTAGAGTGAAGGGAGTTTAAAGGTAATACTGTACCAATCAGAGGAGTTGCGATCATGAGGAAAACCAGCAGAGTGGGGGTCTGGAAGGAGGAATGCTTACACAGTGTGATGTAGAGTCAGGAGGAAGGTGACATGTATGAACTTGGGTGTAGTCTTTGGGAGGTATTTATACCTGATATTCCCCTTCAGAGGATGGGGTTTAGCTTCTCAGAATTTCCCAATAGATGTTCCGGAAGCTCTTACAATCGTTAATGTGTTATCAATTTGGAACTGAATGAAGCAGGCAACCCTCTTTGTCCCAGGTGGAGGAGCTCTTTTACAAACCCTGAGTATTCAGCTACACTTAATTGGAAATTGCCCTACAGGTTGCCTTTCTTTGAAATTTGTAATGGCCCCTCCCTAGTGTGTACATGACTATAGTCTCAGTGCTAGCCCTTTGAAGATTCCTGATTTCTGGGAGTTCCCAGTTTACTTGTCACTCTCATGGAAGGCCAGATAGTCAGATTATTAAATATTGTCAATTATTACATGGATTAAAAGGTGGAGGCTGTCAGCACTGGCAACAAAGTGGCCCTTGCCTAATTTCAATAATATTATCTGAGTTCAAACATCTGTAAGGGTGATGTAAGCCTTTCACTTCATGAGGAGGTACAGGAAGAGAAAGGGGAAGAGAAAGGGGGAAATGAGGTGTCTCTCACACATGCACACACACAAGATTATTTACCTACTTTTGCTATTGGCCCTATCCACCTCTGGCTTCAGCCCCACACGCTATCAGCATGTGGTACTCAACATATTATGTGCAAGTGAATGTGGATCTCAACAGAAGCGGAGGGGGGGGGAATAGATGACCTCTGGCCTAGACCAGGAGAGAGAAATGGCCACAGGTTAGGGGATTACATTGTCCCACCCCCAGATCACTAGAGGGGGACAACCCTCATTGTGTCAATCACATCCCATACTACTGAATAATACCAATAGCTACCTTAACCCTTTGAGGGGAAGCTTTTTTTTTTTTAAGGATTGTGAGGTACGGACTATTCTAGGCTCTGAGTTTTCAGGACAAACACTTGAAAACTGGGGATGACTTCTTGTGATGTCACAGGAGGCAAGTCTTGGTGAAGTTACAAGAGTGATATTACAACAAGCAGCACAATACATTAAGCATCAATCACAGTTGCACAGATTATGCCATTCAGAAACAACAATCACCACGTCTAGCAAGTGATGGAAGTAAACTATGTGCCTTCAAATTGCCTATAAACTCAATGGTGAACCCATGAATTTCATAGGTTTTTTGTAGGCAAAGAATACTCAGAGGTGGTTTGTCATTGCCTTCCTCTAGAGATTATAGCTCACATCACCTGGCATTCCCTAGAGCTCTCCCTTCCAAGTATTAACCAGGCTTGCCCTTCAGTTGATGGATAAAAACACTTCAGAGTGTTTAGCCCTAACAGATGATAGATAGATAGATAGATAGATAGATAGATAGATAGATTTTTAAGGTAGCAGTCTTACCCTGAGATTCCTTCCATTTGTACCAAGGTCCAGAGAACAAGGGTATGGCCCTGAGATCTGATTATACTATTTTGCATATTTTGTAGTGTTTTTGGCTCCTTCACTTTCTATAGACTTCTACCAGCTTTCCCCCTAAACATTTTGGGGACTGGTGGGATGATGATGATGATTAATTTCTATCCTGTCTTTCTCCCAGTTCAGGACTCAAAGTGGCTTACAACAAATAATAAAAAAAAATGGTTAAAAATCCACGAAATATAGAAGTTAAAATGAGATTAAACAATCAAACAATTGCAGGAACTCTTAGATGGTTGCAAAAATGGCCTTGAGGTTGCATATGGCTCAGGGCTTGCATTTGCACAAGAATCATTGTTCTGACTCTAAGAAGTTTCATGACAATGTCACAGCATCACCAACACGAGGCTAGGTAAAGTAGCTGGTTTACCCTCATTCTGAAAACTTTTGCAGAAAAAACAAGGGCTGAAATCCTGAATCAGAGGTGATCCATCCCTTGAAAACCACCTTACTCAGCTATCCCAAGTGATAGAGTTCTGTGGTGCTGGTGAATGTGTGTGTGTGTTTACCCCATCTTGTGTTCCTATTGATTGGGAGGAATTTTACAGCTTGTGTGAATCAGGCCTTCCATCATATTCATGTTTTCTCTCTCTCTCACACACAGACATCTGTAAATGAAGTGATCTTAATACATTTTCAGTGCCTCTGAATTCAGAAAGTGTGCCAATAACTTCTAGCAAACTTAGAAGGCATGCCTGTCTTTGCTCTTGTTTCACAGCAAATATTATCTGAGACCTCATCTACATGGGCCAGAATACAGACTTCCTGCTGATGTATTATGCCCCCCCCCAATCAGGCTTGTTGCTCCTGTGTTACCTGCATGATATAGGATGGAATCTGCATAGACATGATGTCCCATCTCTGCAACTGCCTCCACTGCTGTTCGTGTCACACTCTCCGAAGCCAGGAAGTGAGCCCCCAAAGCATATGACCAGCTTTAGGCCTCTTTCCTGGCTTCAGAGAATGTGATGCAGACAGCAGCTACAGTGACAGGCTGGTCTGGTGGTGTGGCCTCCTGTGGTCTCACAGGGCCCAATCAATTTCATCCAAAATTGGGTGTTTTTTCCTGGATATTTTACTGAAATGGTTTAACAAGCTTTACCCCGCCTGGTGTTGTGAGGACTGCCGGGAGGGGGGAATGGGGCAAAAGCCCTACTCATCTGAACTGCAGGGCTCTAAGATGGGAGCAAGACAAGGGAAATGGCCCATCTAGACATGCCTTAAGTGATGGAAGGCCCGAGACCAGCTCCTCACCATGCAATCTGAACACTGGCCATGAGTAGAAGTGGAACTGGAATTTTAATAGAGATTTGAAATGCGTAGAGATGACTTCCAGTTTGACATCTGGTACCACTACAGTGGCCATGCAGCCATCTTTCCTCATGTGCAGCCCTATCACAAAGAAACCTTGCAAACAGAACTGCTTGATACTATGAACTCAAGTGTCAGAGTCCCATCTCCTAGTTTATGTTATCTTCTGACAGAGGGGGAAGGCGTTACACGCTTCTGTCCAAGCACATTGACTCTAGTATAACCCAAGGCTAATTGAGCTTGACAGGTAGAGCCAGAAACATCAAGTGACAAAGTAAAAATGACAAGCAATGGCAGCTTCTTCATAACAGTTGAAAGAGCAGAGAATAGAAACAGCTGTTGTCACAGTTACCTCTCTTGGGAGAAGAGGGTTTTTATACTGTGAAGGACAGCCAGTGGCAAAGAGGCTTGTCTGAACTGGTCCTTAACACTTGCTTAACTCCCCTTCCCACACACATCTAAAAATGAAACTGATGTTCATACCATTTTCACTACCAGGAAAATGCAGCTGACATCTAAAGAATTCCTGATCAGCTAGAGCTTTAAAAATATTGATAGAAAATGGTCTGATCTGTACCTCCCAAATCAATATGCAGATCAAAACTGGCTCTTTGCACTTTCCCACAAGTTTTCAAAAGCAGTTCCTCCTGAGCTGCTTTTAAAAAAAAATATTAAAATTAGCTTCCCAAAATGTGTGTTTTCGGGAGAAAACACATTAGGAAATATAAATTTTAGACAGAAAATGCATATTTTTTTTAAAAAAAACACATTTTATTGCAGATAAAAGTAACTAAGAGGAGAGAATTGGGTTAAGTGTAAATGGTGTTGCCCTAAGAGTGGAGGGGAGGGCATTGGAGTCCCACCCACAATGCCAGCATCTTCTTAAAATTCAGGGAAATTATAGCTCAACAAGGAGCCCTGCAAGAGGAGAGTAACTTCGGGGATCTTTTAACTGTAGAGAGCACTTCAGTTAAAGTTGAGCAAAGTATTTTATTTGAATTAACAACATGGGATACGATAACATACAAGAACATACCCTCTTAGGTGTATACCACACAAGGGCTTGTTCCAGCATGGTTCCGTCATCTCAGTGGCGGAATCATGTCTGTTTTTTTTACCACATGTCTCACCTAAATGCCGGAACAGCAGCAGAAGAGCAATGAGTATTGCACTTTCTGCGTACCACATGTGCTGGCTTTGCCCCTCCTCTCAAGTGCTGCGTCAATCACCACCTGGTAATGTCACTTCCTTTCTTGATTGTGCACATGCTTG
Organism: Gambelia wislizenii; assembly: GCA_030847615.1. NCBI lineage: Eukaryota > Metazoa > Chordata > Lepidosauria > Squamata > Crotaphytidae > Gambelia > Gambelia wislizenii. The sequence continues at coordinate 209,975,659 of JAUMIR010000003.1, read as the reverse complement.
ATTGCTTGAAATTCAGAAAGTTTAGGTTTCATGCGATCTCTCGAGAATGTGTTCATGGACAATATTTTATTGTCCCCTTGCACATGTGTTTTTTGTTGGATTCGCGCGAAGCTGTGATATAAACATTTCCTTGATGCGTGATATTGACGTCAAGTATATGCTGTTGTTCCCAGGAGAACGGGAGTGGGGGAAGAAGCAGCAGCAGCAGTTGGTAGTCCTTGCCATCCCACCCAGCCTGCCCAGCCTGCCCACCCCAAGCAGGGGAAGCCAGCCAGGAGGGAGATAAGGGGAGGTGAAAGTGTCGCTGCCCGGACAGAGGGGGGAACAGAGAAGGAGGAACGAAGGAAGAGGGAGGGAGACCCCCACAGCAAAGGAAGAAGAAAGGAAGGAAGGAAGGAAGGGGGTTCCCCTCCCTCTCCCCCCTCTCTTTCTCTCTGGACACCCCCCCTCTTCCTCCCCTCACTCTCTCAAAAAAGGATCCTCTCTTTCTCCTCTTCCCTCCTGCTCCCTCTCTGCCCACTCATTTCTTCCTTCCTTGGCGTACTCGCTTCTGGATGGGGCTTGCTCCCCCTCCCCATATTTTTTTTTTTTTAAGGTTGAACTCAGTTGGCAGCAAGAGTGTGTTTGCCTTTGTGTCTTCAAGTCATTTCTGACCAAGGTGAACCTATCCTTGGGTTTTCTAGGCAAGGTTTGTTCAAAGGGGGTGTGCCTTTGCCTTCCTTTGAGGCTGAGAGAGTGTGACTTGCCCAAGGTCACCCAGTGGGTATTCATGGCTGAGTAAGGATTCAAACCCTGGTCTCCATAGTCATAGTGCAAGGTTGAAACTTCTACAACACTCTAGCTCTTTTAACAGAAGAATATAAAGAATATAAATAAAAATTTAGAGTAATATTACTGGGAACAATGGTTTTATTGTTGTCACTAAAACACCAGTATCCCATTACTGTTATGTGAGAGCCATTGGGCTAGAGCAGTAGTTCTTTACCTTTTCTTCACCAGGAACCCCCAGTAAATATCATTTGTTGCCCCAAGATGTAACTCAAGATTTAAAACCCTAATAATAATAACAATAATAATAATACAATTACACCAGCCATTAAACTTTCCCTCAGTGGTGCCCTTGCTTCTTCCTGCAAGTTTGTGGCTGGAGTGGGTTGAATGGTAATGTGCAGGCCAAGCCAGCCAGCCAGCCTTGGTTCCTGTCACATGGTCACTCCACTGCAGGGAGGAAGTGGGCCAAACAGCCTTCAAGCCTTTGTGGTGAGGACATCATGAACCCCAGGTTAAGAACCACTGGGCTATAGAATGCTACCACTTCAAACTACTACATCACTATCATTCATTTTTAAATGCCCACACAATTCTCCCAATAAACTGATTATTTCTGTTTTCTTTGTAAAGTACTGCACAACAGCACTCTGGTTGAGAATTCTAAATGTTTCACAGTACATAGAAAATACAAGGATAACATGCTTCTTTGTCATGACAGGTAAACTGGATAAAAAGGTTTGCTGTGAAAGGGCCATCGTTTAATGTAAAGGTGTTGCAGGGACAACTTAGGAAAGAGTAATTTCCAATGCATCGATTTCTTTATTGGTCTTGATACACTGCCCACATATATTTATTCCTTTTTTTGGTCCCAGCCACACGTATACTATCTCAAAAAATGGGTAATTTTATTTTTTTAATGTCTCTAAGAGAAGCTGTAATTTAAACTTAAAGCTCTTAATTGCTACGGCTGGTGATTTTGCGCATGTGGATCCTTATGTAGTAATATATGGTACTATGTCTTAATTTACTTGTCTACTGCATGAAAGCTTCATTGTGAAACAGAAATATATATGTGGATGGTTTCTCTTTAAGCTTTTTTTGTAAAACATGTAAATATGAAAAAGAAATACAGATATGTTTTTTAAAAAATAAAGGTCTCCAGTTTTAATTATTCCTGCAGGGATAAACACATAGTACACATGTAGTACAGGACATGTTACAGAACAGTGACATATGCCTTGACATAACTACAGCTGTGAGAGAAAATACTTATTTTTAGGCAATGTGTAATGCGGAGTCTTGGGCCAGGTGCAAGGGAGACATCAAGCACAGTAGAAATAAAAATTAATGAAGGACAGACGGTGAGCATGTGCAGTGTGAGTAGACTAAAAAAAGAACACAAGATATAATATTTATATTTACAGACAGTTCTGCTTCACTTCTTTTAGAGAGACAAAGACTTGAAATAATTGGACACTGCCTACCTTATGGTGTACAGAGAGGTTGGCATTTTAAGTGAGCCATACACATGGTGACTATGTAAGAGTACAGGCATTATTTATTATCTGTATGGTTGTTCTACCAATGATGGGCCATCATTACTTTGTGCTCCAGAGACTACCTCACTGACCTCTTAAAAAAAATGTTGAAATTTAGCTATGGGTGGTGGCTTAGGGAGGGGACAACATCCAGTGTTATCAAGAGATGGTTAGTACATGACATATTAGACCTGATTAGATACTAGAATATCATAAAATTTGAAATTTGATTTTTTTGAGGACAGAGCAACCTTTTTTGGACATCGGATGCTAGTACATGGAGCACTGAGTTCAAAGTAGAAGAGAAGCAAAAGGTGGTGGCTTTGAGATATGTACATGTTCACTGTTGTGATAAGAAGGTAGATCTCATGGGAAGACGTTAATAAGAAACTCATGCAACAAGAGCCATGCATGCGTAACTGCTTCTCTACTCTCTTTCCCATTTTTCCACGACAGTGTGATCTTGGTATGTCCTTTGTGCCTTTTTTGATGTGACCAAATTTCCTGTTAAGGTAATGGTGATATGTAAACAAGAGCAATCTGATCCCTTGCAGGAAATCAGCAAGCATTACTGCTAAAATCACCCTTCATGGTTTCTAGCATGCTCAACAATAACACTTTACAGCCATAGAAACCCCTTCATACACTAGACACTTTCCAGGTGCTGTAGCTGCTGCCAGTGTGCCCAAATAAACACGCAAGAACACACATGAGAATCCAAGCTTAAATTGCACGATAATGAGATTCATTGAACCATCATGATAAGTGTGTTTGAGTTCCTGTTACACATGTTTCTCCAGCTGTACTGTTTTCTCTACTAGTATGCACCGGGCAGTAGCATGTTGCAGTTCCACGTCCAAGAGACACTCCTATGGGATTTGAAAAAGAACAGTTAGCATCAGACATGCAGAACATAGCCTTAAAAAGGTGGACATAGTAGCCACCCTGTAATGCTCTATTTCTGGTAATGCAGAGAATTGACCATGCTCCCCCCCCCAAGACTGGTGCACGGAGCATTGTGCTAAAGTTGAGAAATAAAAAATAGTGTTGTCATGGAGTGGTGGGCACGATTTGAGGGGTTCAGGGAAAGCAGAAATGTTGCATAGCAGGCAGGGGTTGTTATTCCAAGTTAATTCAGGCAGAGGATGGAGCAACCTTTTTTTCCCCAGAGACTGGTGCACGGAGCATTGTGCTCAAAGTTGAGAATTTAAAAAGAGTGTTTTCGTGGGGTGGTGAGCATGATAAGAGGGATTCAGGGAAAGCAGAAACGTTGCAGAGCAGGCAGAAATTGCCATTCCAAGTTAATTCATGCAGAGGATGGAGTAAGCTTCCTCCCCTCCCAGAGACTAGGGCATGTAGTACTGTGATCAAACTGTAGGAACATGTTTGATCCATGGCCAGGAGCATTGCTGGAGTGATTATCTCCTAAGGAAAGCAGAAATAAATAAATAAGAAATATTGAAATGTGTAAACTGCAGAAATTTCTGTTTCCAAAAGAGTAACAATGAGGTACATACCAGTATGGGGACATTTATCAAAGCTCCCAGTGCCACAGCAGAACATTGCAGATCTGTTTTAATGGTCCCTGTGCCTACCTACAACAGTAAAAGACAAGAACACAGAATGGCATGGAATAGTATCTTCAAAGCACAAGTTAACATGGTACAGCAGTACATGCCTTACCTAATGCGATTTCACATGAGTAAGGAAAAGAGAAAAAGAGGAAATTGAGAAATGAGCAACAGAACAGTTAATGCTAGGGAAAAGCACAGAATGCCAGGTCAATTTTCTCATGCACAGCAAAGATAGAAGCATTCAAACCCTGAAGCAGCATTGTTTTTATTTATGGGAGGGAAGGTGGCGATGGAGCACATGAGAGGCAGCTGTGGGATAATTGGGGATGAGGAAAGGTTTCATTGTCCACAGCAAACCTGAGCTGAGAAATCATGTTTCATATGAAATTGAGCTGTAAAATACACTATCAAGCACTTGTGCAGCATAATGCGAAATTACCAAATATAAATTTGAAGTAAATGTATTAAACCTACCTCACAAGATCTGTTCGAGCTCCTGCATGAAATGGCCACCAGAAGTGAAATGTGAAGCTGTAAGGGGGTGGAGTACAGCCGGAACAATGAAGACACGCCCTCAGAAGACCACATGATGACTTAAAGTGGAACAGACACGTGGAATTTCACACCACACCTCTACTTGTAGAGGGATAATTGCGCAATTAAGCCCCATTGACGGGCAGAAATCAACAATGAGTTGTTGTGTGATAGCAGCCAAATTGAAACGGAGGGTACACTGAATAGCAACGGTGTCGTGTGGGCCGTGGAAATCACAAGCAAAATGAAAGCACAATAATCACTGAAAAAATCCTTTTGCGGTGTACATCTTAATAACATACAAGGGTATTGAAAAGGATGATGTCATGTGAGATTGGTGTCATTTTGCATTCCACTGGCATCGTGATTGTGCCACATTTGCTGCATCTGATAATCTCCTAAATCACATGACTTGAGGGAGGGACTCCATGGGTTTGCTTTCCATTAGGGCCAGCTGGGGAACCACACAGGCATTGGGTTTTCCTTGAAGCTCGGTGTTTGCCTAGGAAAAGCTAAGGAGGAGGGCTGGTGGAGATCTACTGCCTCAGTTGCTCCCTGACCAGGTTGCTCCCCCTATTGCTTATCTGTGATGGACAACTAGGTAGGTCAATGCCAACAGTGCACTCAGGATCCAATCCTCTGTGGGGAGGCAGAGAGGGAAGGGGCTTCTGGGGGTGAAGTGTGTGGCACAGGGAGAGAGTAGGGTAGTTAAGGAGAAGTTCAGTTTAAGTTGAGGCTTTGAGAATGTGAATTCAGGGAAGTTCTGTTTTAAGTGAGGCTTGAGAGTGTGAAGTTAGGGAGAGAGGCTTAGAAGGAATTTATGTGCAGGAAAAGGGGTTAATTAAATCAGTTGTGTTTCTGTTATTTTACAATAAAACGTTTTTTATGTTAATTCATAACATGCAGTCTGTCATAACTTCTCTGACAACTAATTCACCAGTATTAAGGACATCCACACCTAAGTTCATGTGCTATCCATCACTGGAAAGCATAATTTTTCCACCGGGCCAGGAGGCTGTAGTGGGGCCCTGAGGACTTCTTGGCAGCAAGGCAGCAGCGGGAGGAGGCATGTCCAGGAGTGGCTGGTGTCTTAACCAACTCCCACCCCCTCAGGAACACCAGCCAGCAAGCCAGAGGTTCTCCAGCCTGCAGCAGCCTTTTACCCCACTCCACCGGGCCAGGAGGCTGTAGTGGGGCCCTGAGGACTTCTTGGCAGTGAGGCAGCAGCGGGAGGCGGCATGTCCAGGAGTGACTGGCGTCTTAAGCCACTCCCACCCCCTCAGGAACACCAGCCAGCAAGCCAGAGGTTCTCCAGCCTGCAGCAGGCTTTTACCCCATTCCACCGGGTCAGGAGGCTGTAGTGGGGCCCTGAGGACTTCTTGGCAGTGAGGCAGCAGCGGGAGGGGACGTGGCCAGGAGTGGCTGGCATCTTAAGCCACCCCCACAGGAACACCAGCCAGCAAGCCAGAAGGACTCGAAGCCTGCAATTGGAGTCAGCTGAGGCCGGGAATGGAGTGGGGGTGTACATTGGAGTTGTGCTGGGGAAAGGGAGGTATGGTTGGAACAGAGTGAACAGATGTTACAAAAGAAGGTGGGATTGCTGTTTATTAGCTATCCCACCTTCAGTTCACCCTGTTTCCCAGAATGGATTGGAGAGCGTATCAACCGTTCCACAGAACCTTACTTTGCTCCTCTGCAATGCCAGGTCGGTTAAGAATAAAACTCATATTATTTACGATCTTCTCTTGGATGAGGATGCCAACCTAGCTTGCTTTACAGAAACCTGGCGGGGAAAGGATAGTGCTGTCACGTGGGCGCAGGCCCTCCCAGCCAGGTAGTCTGTCAGTGAGCAGGTGAGGGGAAGTGGGGGGGGGCGGAGTGGCTCTGGTTTATAAGGACAATCTGACCTTGACCAGGATACCTGTCCGAAACGCAGTCTACTTTGAGTGTATGTACCTTAGCCTAAGGACCAGGGATAGTTTGGGGATTCTGCTAGTATACCGACCACCCGGTTGTCTAGCAGACTCCCTAACCGAGCTGACACAGCTGGTCTCAGAGTTGCTGTTGGAGTCGACCAGACTTTTAGTTCTGGGCGACTTTAACATTCCACGCGAGACCAGCTTGACAAATCTGACTGGTGCGGCTCGGGAGTTCATGGAAACCATGACAAACATGGGTCTATCCCAATTGGTCATTGGGCCCACACATTGTGCGGGTCATACTCTTGATGCGGTCTTTAGTATGGAACAGGAATATACGTGGGTGGCGGTTATTAACACCACCGCATTGTCATGGACGGATCATTTTCTGGTCAAGACTGAACTAAGAGTTGCTTCCCGCCCCACCGGGGGTGGTGGACCCATTAGAATGGTCCACCCCGAAGGCTAATGGAACCAATAGGATTCCAGAAAGCCTTGGAGGGTTTAATGGTTGGTAACGCCGGTGACCCTGTCGAAGCTTTGGTTAACACTTACCAATCTTACCAAGGCTATTGACACAATCACTCCCAAGCGTCCTTTCCAATCCGCTTCTAACCGTAAGCCATGGTATACTTCAGAGCTTAGGAAAATGAAGCGGGTTGGACAATGACTAGAGCGCAACTGGCGGAAAACTTGACTCTTATCCGACAGGACTCGACATAGGAATTTTCTTTGGTCCTATCAAGAGGTAATACATGCAGCGCAGAGATCCTTCTCCTCTGCACGAATTGCGTTCAGAGTCCCGTCCAGCAGAGCTGTTTAGGGTGGTAAGGGAGATGACACAGGTTATACCTGTGCAGAACCCATTGCTTAACCCAACAACGGCCTGCTGTGATGCATTTAACAACTACTTTGCAGATAAAATCTCTCGGATAAGAGCTGACTTAGATGCCAGTATTTTGACAGAAACAATTGATGAGGTGTCCAGCAACTCCGTTGATGTAAGTTTACCGAATCAATTTCAATCTGAGAGTACTGAGGACGTGGGCAAGCCACTTGGTAGAGTGATGACGTGGAGAAGCTACTTGGTAGAGTGAGGACAAGCTACTTGGTAGAGTGAGGACGTGGACAAGCTACTTGGTAGAGTGCCCTCTTGATCCTTGCCTTCATGGCTGGCCATCCAGGGGGGGTACCTTGATGGTGTTCCTTAAGGACATCATCAATGCATCCCTCAGGGAAGGGTGTGTTCCATCCTGTTTAAAGGAAGCGGTGGTTAGGCCGCTCCTGAAAAAACCTTCCCTAGACCCCCTGGACATGAACAACTATAGGCTGGTTTCTATGTTACCATTCTTGAGCAAAGTGATCGAGAGGGCAGTTGCTCTTCAACTCCAAGTGGTCTTGGATGAAACTGATTATCTAGACCCATTTCAAACTGGCTTCAGGACAGGATTTGGAGTTGAGACTGCCATGGTTGCCTTGACCGATGATCTGCATCTAAGCATCGACAGGGGTAATGTGTCCCTGTTGGTGCTTCTGGACCTCTCAGCGGCTTTCGATATGATAGATCATGGCATTCTCCTGGATCGCCTGAGGGGGTTAGAAATCAGAGGCACTGCTCTCCAGTGGTTCCAGTCCTTCCTCTTGGGCAGATCCCAGAGGGTGCAGCTTGGGGACAGCTGCTCCAGCAGAAAGGAGCTTACTTGTGGTGTTCCGCAGGCCGCCATCCTGTCCCCGATGCTGTTTAACATCCATATGAAGTCGCTGGGTGAGAATATTTGGAGTTATGGGGCTGGGTGTTATCAGTAGGCTGATGACACCCAGATCTATTTCTCCTTGTCCCGATCATCGGCCTAGAATTCCAATGGCATCTCTCCTCTTAATGACTGTCTTAAAGCAGTAATGGGCTGGATGAGGAAAAACAGATTGAGATTAAATCCGGACAAAACTGAGGTGCTAAAGGTAGCGGCCCCGAAACCAGGAGTTGGGTTGCAACCACCAGTCCTGGACAGGGTCACGCTCTCCGTTAAGGACTGTGTTCACAATCTGGGGGTGCTCCTTGATTCATCGCTTCAGATGACGAGTCAAGTGAATGCGACGGCCAGGAGTGCTGTTATCAGCTTCGGCTGATACGCCAGCTGCACCCTTTCCTGGAAGTAAGGGACCTCGAGACTGTGGTGCACACATTGGTAACCTCTTGTCTAGATTTCTGCAATGCGCTGTACATGGGGCTACCCTCGTGCTTGGTCCGGAAACTTCAGTTGGTATAAAATATGGCAGCCAGAGTGGTCTCAGGAACATCTCAGAGAGATCATATAAGTCCAGTATTAAAATCTCTCCACTGGCTGCCTATCAGTTTCCGGGCCCAGTATAAGGTGTTGGTTATTACCTTTAAAGCCCTAAATGGCTTGGGCCCAACTTATCTCCGGAACCACCTCCTCCCATACAATTCTCCCCATGCACTCCGGTCCTCTGGGAGGAATCTGCTTCAGCCACAAAAATCTAGGCTGTCTGCAACCTCCCAGAGGGCCTTTTCGGTAATCACCCCCAATTTATGGAATGGCCTGCAAAATGAGTTCCGTCAGTTGACAAGCTTGAGTAGCTTTAAAAAAGCACTAAAGACAGATCTCTTTTGCCAGACCTTTCCTGATTAGATCCCGGCCTCAGGAGCTCAGTCTCCTGGCTTTTTAAAATTATGTATATATTTGTTTTTAATGTGTTTTTAGTTAGAAGGTTTTAATTTTATAGTGTTTAATGTCTTTTTATGGGGGAAGGTGGGGGTGGGTTGTGTTTTTAGTCTTTATTATAATGCTTTAATTGTTGGAAGCCGCCCCGATTGTTTTTAGCAGAGGGGTGGGGTATAAATAATAATAATAATAATAATAATAATTATTATTATTATTATTTTGGCCTTGCATCACAAATTTAGGGATAGGAAGGCCTGGACATCACAATGTGGTGAGAGCAGTTGGAGATGGAAATCCTCTGCTCCATATTAAATAGTTAAATAGTTAAATAGTTTAATTTAATATAGTGCCGTTCAATGGGGATGGATTGTTTGTAGCCAAGTCAGATCTATTATCCAGTCACCAAGCAGAAGCAATTTCATATAGCCTGTGCAGGATGTTTTAAAAGAGAGTTCGTACATAAAGTTGGCACTTAAAGCTGCAGGTAAAATTTGAGCTAAAACTTTAAGTCTCTTTTCAGTGAGAGTATTTTAATTTTTTAAAAAAGAGAATACAGAGAGTAACAGAATGCCCCAGGAACATGTTTCCTCTAATTATGCACAATTGCATAATTACAGGAAAATGATTTTTTTTAATTTTAGCATTTCACCATAATTAGACAATCACAGCAAAAAATAAACATAATTTTTAAAAAGGCATGGACAAAAAAACAACCATCAGCCTGCTTGGGATCAGCAAGGGAGAGGGAAAGAAGAGGGGAATCACATCCCCTCATGTAATCAAAAAGTTTCATGTAGCTTACAGATTGACATCATTGTTCTGTTCCTCAGCTGAAAATAAAGCATAAGGTTTGCTTTGGATGTTTTGCTAAAAAGTGTTTTAGAAATATAATTAGTAAATAAAGATAAATGTGCAACTTCATTTACTCACACAATTTGTTTCTTAACTTTTGACTCCTGTATTCTAACCTTAATCATTTGTCTATCCACTTTCCTTTTCTCTCTCACATTCATAAAGAATCTAAATTTTAAATGCAGTGCAATTAATTACAAACTCCTCTGGGCAATGACTTGCCACTTGTTTATTTTACTCTCCATTGCTTTATGGACATGGATGCTGCTATATTAAGAACAAACAAAACTGAGAGCATCATACAATCAATGAGTTAGAGGGGATGTTGGAGGCCATCTGCTAACTTGGTTTATGAAAGAAATCTGGAGTTAGGGAACCCATGGACTCAGGTGGGAAAAATAATTTTGGGATACAGTTTGCAGAATCCCCTAGCTGTGATGACTACTGATTATATGAAATGGGGGATTCATGGACTGGTAGTGTGAAAAAAAAAATGTTTCCATTCTCTGGGCATCTTCAACAGATGGTCTTACAGCCTTACATGGAGACATTCAGAAAGAAAGACTCAGCCACTCTATAATTGTTTCCAATTCTGAACTGCTCTGACAGCTAAGATGTTTCTTCTAATCCACCATATTCTTAACATATAAGACATTTTTTCTTGATCCACTGAGCTCTTATTCTTTTAAAAAGTTGTTTCTAATCCTTTAAGCCATTTCTAATGTTTCCTGACCTCTAGAGGACCATGATTTGGAACCAGAACAATAATTGTAGCCCCAGGGAAGAATTAAAAGGTACAGTATGTTCTGCAAGTATTCCTCAGCCATGTATGTGTTTACATTAATTAGATCCCTTCCCAGCATTGCCCACAGGGAAAGAGGGAGAGAAGGAAAGGACCATCATAATGTTAATCTGAAGGGAACCATTTTTGTGAAGTTGAAGGCTTTCATGGCTGCTTCCATAGGTTTTTTTTTTTTTTCCCAGGCTGTAAAGTCTTCCAGAACTTGGCCTCACAGCCTGGAAAAAACTCAAAGAAAACCATTTTTATGTATCCATTTTTAATGAGAAAAAAAGTTACCTCTTCTTGTTTTGTGATAATTTCTTATAGATATCTCTCATCAATCTGTGCATTTATGTTGTGAGTAAATGAATAATATAATATGTATTCCCTTCTCCATGGTTTCCTTGATTTCCTACTGCCTCCCACTTTTCCTAGCATTATAATCTTTTCCTATGAGTCACATCATCTCATGATATGGTCAAAGTACAAAAGCATCAGTTTAATAATCTTTGTGTCTATTAAGAGTTCAGGCTTGATTTGCTCTAAGATCAATTAATCTGTCTTTTTGATAGTGTATGGCAGTGATCCCCAAACTGTAGCCCTCCAGATGTTTTGGACTTCAGCTCCCAGGATTCCTGACTGTTGGCCAATCTGGCTAGGGTTTCTGGCAGTTGATGTCCAAAATACCTGGAGGACCAATGTTTGTGAACCAGTGGTGTATGATATCCACATACTTCTTCCCCAGCACCCCCTACCAGATGGGTTCATTTTCTTCTTATTAACTTTCTTCACTGTCACTCCATTTAGGAAAGCTGCTATCTAAATACTAAATAGCTGTTATGTGTCTGCTGTTCCCCAGTTATTTGAAGTGGCTACGCTTGGTTTCTGCAAAATCTTTTGCCAAGCAGTACCAATTTGTTCCATCTCTTTTCCAAATTTAAATCTGAAACCTATTAAAAAGAAACATCCAACCAAATGCTTAAAAGCCTTGTTGACAAAAGCTTAAATAAAATCTAACATTTTATTTTGACTGAAGATCACAAAATGAACTCCTGAGTTCCTGTGGACTTTGAAAGAAACAGTGTTCCTGAATTCTAATGATAGGAGCCTGAAGCACATAATGTTGTAAGTGTCATGTTTTGGTTTGTTACAATGCAAAAATCTCTTCAGAATTGAACTATCTTTGCAGCATTTGTAGGTGTTTGTTAGAAAGCCAAGTATAAGAATAAAGTTTACCCCTCTCCATTCAAAATATGCAGGAAGATTGTGTAAATTTATTTTTTTAAAAAACAATACAGGCTGGTATCCCTTATCTGGAAATCCAAAATACTCTAAAATTCAAAATTGTCCACATAGGTGGCTGAGACAGTGATACCTTTGCTTTCTGATGGTTCAGTGTACACAAACTTTGTTTCATGCACAAAATTATTAAAAATATTGTGTATAAAATTACCTTCAGGCTATGTGTATAAGGTGTATATGAAATATAAAAGAATTTTGTGTGTAGGCTTGGATCCCATTGTCAAAATATCTCATTATGTATATGAAAGCATTCCAAACCTCCCCCCCCCCAAGTCCAAACTGCTTCTGGTCCCAAGCAGTTTGGATATGGAATATTTAACTTATACTGATTAACATATTTATTACATTTCTTTTATTTACAATAGTTCTACAGAACCTGCTGGAGGAATTTAAAGAGTGGCTTTAAAAATACAACTAACTAAAATAAAGTAAATACCATATAAAAAGGAAATGACAACAACAAAAACAATACATGTAAAATCCTGGAAGAATTAAAAATATGTTTTATCTGGTTTCAAAAGTACAATGATGTTGGCACCATGTAAACTTCTCTGAAGAAGGAAATCACTAGATACCAGGGTCAAGGAGGTTCTGTCTTTCATTGCTACCCATTTTATTTTGGCACCATGAAAGCTGACCTGCCAGGAAGAAATTGCTCCATATGGAACAGGTATTTGTGTATGTGAGAGAGAGATTGCTGCTTTGAATTGTTTTCAGAAATGGACTAGGATCCACTGAAATTCTTACAGTGCTGGTCAAATATGTTGTTACCAATCAACAGCCTCGCAACATTGCAACATAATCACTGTTTCTGAATAGTTTCCAGAAGTAGTCTCAGTGACAGTGAACCACAGTACTAAGCAATAGCAGTAGCATATTTCTATATATTTCTACTATTATATTTCTATACCACTTATCAGTGCAAAGCACTCCCTAAGCAGTTTACAATGTGTTAGCTAATTGCACTCAACAAGCTAGGTACTAATTTTACTGACCTATGGAAGGATGGAAGGCTGAGTGAACCTTGGAGTCCTGTTGGATTGAACGCACAATGTTGTGGCTATAGTACCAGCATTTAACTACTGTGCCAAAACCACAGCAAAAACCATGGCATTAGGATGCAACAATAGCAGAATTATCAAAAATTATCAGAAGACATCATGACTTGCCTGTTTCAACTGTGCTGAGCTGGCTTGAATGAGGTGTCGCTTCTTATTGATGGCTTACCCTGTCAATAAAAAGTGATGCTTCATTCATGCCACCATGACACAGCGAGAATGGATAAGCAACAAGAATGTCTGATCATTTTGCCTTTAGTGCTATGCTAAATGATTTATTTATTTATTTATTTAATTTGCTGTTATTGGCCTTGTCTGGTAAAGTCCTTAGACAATACCAGAATATAGAGAACTGATATTATTGGGGATACTCCCCACCCAAGTGTGGATTCAAGAATGGAGCCACTGGTGAACTGAAGACAGCAATTTATTTAACAACAAGCTGGTTCAGATGGCCAGCATTCAAACTGAACAATATGACACTGAAGGAAATATACTCTTTTTGAAACATTTACCTAGCAACTGCATGCAACAACATATAGCAGTCCACAAGACTACACTACATATAGTTTAACTAATCATGAAACAGATGTCATTAAGCCATAAGGTAAAGTGAACACCAAGGAAAAACTATTCATGTTGAACATTTCTCTTATAGTTCAGATAGTTCTTGCTATTAGTAGAAAGTGCCAGTTAGTCAATGGTGGGGTCAATATGTTCTGGTAATGCTTAATCTGCTTTTCTTTGAGATTCTTAAGAGTTTAATAACTCTGCGGCTTCTAAAAAATTCCCTGGTTGTAGATACTTCCCACACTTCATCATGGCTCTACCTTACTTGGGTCTTGTGTTCTCCCTCTGACTTTTCCATACCAGTATCCAATACATTTTGTCTGTCCTAAAGAGGCTGCAGCTTGATAACCTTTATAAGGAGAATTGGTATTTGAGGGTTTATTGTAAAAAAATAAATAAATCAGAAAATGCAACTCAGCATGTAATCTAAATAGGAAATATGAATAGCTGAGAAAGCAAAAATGATGTGTAATTAACAGATAGGTACAAAACTGTGATCTTAGGTAAATGCATGAAAGAACATAATGTCCTGCCATGGCCATTTGCATCTATGTGCAAATGAAGGTCTGAAACAAGTCTTTGCTAGCCCAGAATCTCTAATATCAGATACTGATTATGCAACAACAGAATGCAGATTATTAAACTTGGCATGAACAATCCACTACTGGCCAGTCACCAGAGCTGCAGATTTACATATCTGTCTCCTATTGTTTCCTAAGAGGGCTTTAAGCCTGGGTACACACAATCACAGGTAGTTCACCATGCTAGGTCTCCTCAACAATGCCATACAGTTTCTATTTGAAAGCCAGATGGCAAGACATTTTGAATGAAACAGTGGAATAGTTTATAATAGGGATGTGGATTTTCACTTATATCAACAAAATTAATTTCCACAGGAAGAAATGGAAGGGACTACATTTAAGCAGGAAAAAAATGAAATTCAAGATATAGGATAGGTGACATCTGGTTTGACAACAGTACATATGAAGGAATCAAGTAGTCTTAGTAGACCACAAGCTGAACATGAGTCAACAGTGTGATGCAGCATCTATAACAGCCAATCCAATTCTATGTTGCATCAATAAAAGTATAGTGTCTAGACTGAGGAAGTAATACATTTGTCCCTTCATATTCACTGGGGTTTGGTTCCAGGACCCCCCATGGATACCAAAATCCATGAATATTCAAATCCCATTATATGCAATGTCATAGAAAAATGGTGTCCCTTATATAAAATGGCAAAATCAAGGTTTGCTTTTTGGATTATTATTTTTTCAAGAATATTTTCAAGCCATAAATACTTAGATCCGTGGATACCAAATCTCATTATGTATGAGAGGGGACAACTGTAGTACCACTCTATTTTGTCAGACCTCACTTAGAATACTGTGCCCAGTTCTGGGCACCACAATTAAAGAAGGATATTGACAAGCTGGAGCATGTCCAGAGGAGGGCAACCAAAATGGTAAAAGACTTGGAAGCTCATAAGGTGTGGCTTAGGGAGGTGGATACGTTTAGCCTGGGGAAGAGAAGGTTAAGTGGTGATATGATAACCATGTTTAAAGATTTGAAAGTTAGCAAGCACTTACTTGGTTCTTGCTAAGACTGAGTGGATATGGTGGAGTGGATATGGAGTGGAGACTATCATGGTTGCTCTGGCTGACAACCTCCTCTTGGGTATTGACAGGGGTAGTGTGACCCTGTTGGTGCTCTTGGACCTCTCAGCGGTCTTCGATACAATAGATCATTCCATCCTCTTGGATCGCCTGAGGGGGTTAGGAATTGGAGGCACTGCCTTGCAGTGGTTCCATTCCTTCCTCTCGGGCAGATCCCAGAGGCTGAGGCTCAGGGATAGTTGCTGTACCAGAATAGAGCTTAACTGTGGTGTTCCTCAGGGTGCCATTCTGTCCCCGATGCTATTTAACATCTATATGAAGCTGCTGGGAGATAGCATTCAGAGGCATGGAGTCAGGTGTCATCAGTATTTATTATTATTATTATTATTATTATTATACTTCTTCATGTCTCAGTCGTCAGCCTCGACTTCAGATGGCATCTCTCCTCTCAGTGATTGTCTTAAAGCAGTAATGGACTGGATGAGGAAAAACAAATTGAGACTGAATCCAGACAAAACGGAGGTACTAACAGTTATGGGCCCGAAAATAGGTCTGGGAATACAACTTCCAATCCTGGATGGAACTACACTCTTCTCCAAGGACTGTGTACGCAGTCTGGGGGTGCTCCTAGACCCGTCACTCCTGATGTCTAATCAGGTAAATGTGATGGTCAGGAGTGCCTGTTATCAACTTCGCTGATACACCAGCTGCATCCTTTCCTGGAAACCAGGGACTTTGAAACTGTGGTACATGCGCTGGTAACCTCCTGTCTCGATATCTGTAATGCACTCTAAATTGGGCTACTCTTGTGCTTGACTCGGAAACTTCAGAACATGGCAGCCAGATTGATTTCTGGTGTTTCCAGAAGAGAGCATATAACACCTGTGCTAAAAGCTCTCCACTGGCTGCCTATTAGTTTCCGGGCACAGTACAAGGTGTTGGTTATGACCTTTAAAGCCCTACATGGCTTGGGTCCAACTTTCCTCTGGGACCGCCTCCTTCCGTACAACCCTCCCCGCGCACTTCAGTCCTCTGGGAGGAATCTGTTACAGCCTTTGAAAACAAGGCTGTCGATGACCTCCCAGAGGGCCTTCTCTGCTGCCGCTCCCAGATTATGGAATGGCCTGCCAGACAAGATCCGTCTTATTACCACCTTAGACAGCTTTAAAAAAGCTGTCAAGATGGATCTTTTCCAGCAGGTCTTTCCTGAATAATTATCCTGGCCCAAGACTTGGCTGTCCTTTCCCTCTGAGCTGCAGTTGGATTTTTTAATAATTGCATGTTTTATTTTTTTCTAATTTAATATATTTTTAATTATTGTATGTTTTTAATCCTTTGTAATTTAATATTATTTTAAGGGGTGGGCGGGCTAGGGTATTGTAATTATGGACTTTTTATATTGTAAGCCGCCCCGATTGCATTGCAGAGGGGCAGGATAGAACTAAAATGTTGTTGTTATTCTCTGGCTTTTCTTCGCAAACGAAGATTCAGGAAGGACTCATCCCGCGCTTTCTGCAAGCGCGCTGATGACTAAAAAGGCCAATCCGCGATAAACAAGTCCGGTTGCAAAAAGCACAGCAGAAGGTCTCCTTGGGTGATGTTTTTGGGTTGTGATTCTTTCTGCGTTGTTGTTTCTCTTCAAGACTTGTTCGTCGTGCGTTCTCAAATAAGGCTGCAGCATTGTGGATAGTGCGTCTCCATGCCTCCCGATGTGAGGCCAGGGCGGACCACTGTTGGTGATCAATTTGGCCAAGCCTGAGATGTTGTTTCAGGGAGTCTTTGTATCGCTTTTTTGGAGCGCCCCTCTTACGCTGACCCGTGGTGAGTTCACCGTAGAGTAGTATTTTTGGGAGGCGATGGTCCTCCATCCTAGAAACATGCCCTGCCCAGCGCAGCTGTGTTCTCAATATCATGGCCTCAATGCTGGTGATCCCTGCTTGCTCAAGGACAGCAACGTTCGTCACATAGTCAGTCCAGTGTATATTATTATTATATTATTATTATTATTATTATTATTATTATTATTATTAAGACATATTTGTACTACTTTTCCCCTGAGTGCAGTCCTGGATCCACAATATGCTAGGTGCAGTCACTTAAACATTCCCATATCTATATATTTCCTTTTTGCCAAATCTTCCCCTTCTCTTACCTATCATATTGGTATGTCTTCCAGTGTTACTGTTCCTGATAATGATATGAGTTGTAAACATTTATACAAAAATCAGACAGTACAAATAATGTTGTGATAAGGTGGCTAATATTGACTTAGTATGGTTAAATATGCTGGTTTTTTTTTTCTTTTTAAAGGAAATTTATAAAAATACTGATTTAGTTTTGGGAAGTGTATCTCTCAAAAAATGGTATTTGTGATTCTGAAGGTCAAAGCCCCTTTGTCTCTTTTCTAAGAAAGGTATGGGAACCATCTTTCTATAACATTATCTTGTTTCATAATCCCTCTAGCAAGGCCAGGGTCAACTTCTCTGCCAGGGCTATTTCTCACCTTCTACTCTACCATCCTTGAATGCTTTGCCTGCATACTGTTGGATTAGCTGATGCTTAGGTAATATTGTCTCATGGAACTCCTGGGACAGGATGAGCTGTTTCATAATATAAAATAATTTTAAAGTGTAGCTTTATCTAAAATATGTATCTCTTTTTCTTACACCAGAAGATATTACTTCAACCACATAAAAACATTCTCCCACTTTTCTCACTGTTGGAATAACCACTTTAAAGCTCATTTCTGAGAAATAATGTGACCAGAGTCAAATGCATTAAAACTTCTTTTTTTCTTCTCTAAGGCTGTTTCTGATTTTTAAACAGTTTGAGCTCTAGGGTCAAAGCAATGGAGAACAGACATGAGGAGAAACTTGCATTGTGTCATGTAATATATTCAGCAAGGACATAATTCACCCATGCAATGGAACTGGGAGGTTTTAAAACCTGGCTTTTATTTTTAGTTATCTATTATGCAACAATCTCTACTTTATGCACCAGTAAATTCTATTATCCAGCAGCAGCACTATTTTGTTTTAAACCCAGTTTACAAACACAGAAATATTGTTGCAATAAAAAATTGAATTAATATTTGGTAGGAAAACATGCTTCTAAGGTGTTGGTCTTTTTGGGACTGATTATACTGCTGTGTGTTGATAAAAAGGAAGCCAAAGTCATACTGCTTTGACCTTCCTATACATCAGGGTGTGGGGACAAATTTAAATTGGTTACCAAAAGAAAGGTCTGCAGTCATGTTTTGATGTGGAAGAATGGCCAGAATCCTGTTGGTGCATGATACTAGCAGTTGCATTTTTTCCAGGGTCATGCAGCTGCAGTGAGGGAAGGCAGACTAAATCTCCCAGTCCTGAACAACCTATTTTTCCAATGCCTGACTTCCTTTATGGCTACTGTACCCATGGACATACCCACCTGCCACTATCACTTCATATACAGACAGGATTCTGTACAGTGTTTGCTATAAAAGGAGAAAAATAAAGGGATTAAGACATAATGTGGTTTGCCAAATAATTACAATCAGGGTTTAAGGGTATTGATTAAGGCATGGTCACTTTTTACTTGATTGAATTATTGCTTGAGATGCCCAAGGCTGGAAGAAAGGATTAGCACATAGCCCTCTAATGACTGGGTTGTTAGGACAAACCCATTACAGGAACTTCCTGCTGAATCCTAATATGGGCTTTTTCACCATTTAATTTCTAGACATATCTCAGGTCATAATGACCATCAAGTGACCTCTAGTCTGCCTAAGCCAACCTGACCCTGAAAAGTGTCCAATATTTCCAGTGAGGAGGGGGTATTATGGCATGGTAAAAGTGGCCCGTGGGCTGTGCTTCCCCCGCTCCCCAAAAAAGTAGAATTTGGGTTGTCTAAATATGGGTGATGAAAAAGATCAGAGAGATTATGTGAGGTCTGGGCTTATCTTTCCAACAGGCTCATATGTGTATGATGAAGCAAGATGCTAGTAAAATAGGCCACAGGCAGGAGACTGGAGCATTATCAGACTGGAAGTCAAAAGGCACACTAGATTGCTATGCAAAGCAAAAAAGCTTCTGAAACTGAAGAATCAGCCTGGAAGGAAATGTATAAATATGTCTTCCATGACTGAAGAGGTCAGATGGCCTTCTTGAATGTATGTGTTCTGCTAACAGGAATCAGGGCACTGTTCCAGCCAAGGAGTCACTCTTTCCTCATGGAAAGTATAAGTGATCAAATAAGCAAAGGTGTGATGGTATATAATGTAAGATGGAGATCTTCATTCAAGAATTCCTCCCAAACAGGCATACAGTTGCATTCAATGTCAATTAATAATAAAAAAAGATATGAAGACTTTTATATAGGCCTGTAATTACTAATATATTTGGAGCACTGAAGTCACCTGTCATTTCTTCTTCCCTGAAAATGAAATAAACTGAAAGGAAAAGGGAAGGGAAGGGAAGGGAAGAAAAAGAACAATAGCAGTAGCATAACAAACCCTGAACTCAGCCAGCACCAAGAAAAAAAACAAATAAACCCTGAAGCTGAATGATTAGTAGTTGCATGGTGAGATCAGTCAGTATTTAGGAACATAAATTGTCTAATGGAGCTCAAACAACTGCCACTTCTGTGAGTTAACAGCTAAAATGAAGCAGAGAGATGTCTAGAATGGGGAAACATATGACTCAAACTTGATCATAGAACCTGTTCTTATGGAAATAGTATAACAGTACAAGGCATACCAAGTTTTCATTTTTTTTCCCTACTGGAGATTATCAAATTTATCATTGGAGAGATCTGGAAATTTAATCACATGCATCAAGAAAACTAAAAAGGGAAATATTTAGTATTCTGATGCCTCCTGTCTCTTTCTTGTGCATTGTTGTGAACACTAGATGATGCCCATTAGTCATCATCCAGTAGACAGGTAATATTTGCTTGTGAGATACATTCATAAACCATATCTCCATGGTATAATCCTACTTTTCCATGAAATAATCCTACTTTTCAAGCCATGTCCTGAATACAGCTAGGAGATCTGAGGGCTTATCTAAAAGAGAAGATTTAATGTGGATTGTGAAGTCGAAGGCTTTCACGGCTGGCATCCATAGATTTTCCTTGGTTTTTTTCCAGGCTCTGAGGCCGTGTTCTGGAATAGTTTCTTTCTGCTGTTTAGCCTGCATCTGTAGCTGGCATCTTAGGCGAATTCTCTGAAGATGCCAGTCACAGATGCTGGCGAAACTTCAGAAAGAAACCCAAGGAAAATCTCCATGATTCTGTGACAAAATTGCTGGTATGCAAAGCTATCCATGTTTGAAGTTCACACATAGCCATGCATGTGAATCAAGATGGTGGGAAAGAGTGACTTACTTGCATTATTATTCTCCATGAGTTGTTGCAGTTGCACATTTTTTTTTACAAAAAAACTGCAAATCAACAGTGCACAAATGCAATCTTCCACTTAAAAAAGCTGTTTGGTTATCTCAGTGCAGCAAAAAGGTGCACAATCAGCAACAGGAAATTCCAAAATGGTACTTCCGGCCACTTCATTGCTAGCAAGTCCATCCCCCACACACATCTGACCAACCAGCTTTCCACTTCTGCCCTTGCCGAGAATGCACTGTGATGCAAATCAGTTCTCCAGTTCAGCCATGTTCAAGGTCACCATTCAAGCACTCACAATCAGTTCTCCCTGATTTGTCTGAATGGTAGAAATATAGTCTCATTATTTAATAGACAGACCTCATATACTTATGCACTTTCCCCAGAGTACTGTGCATCCAATTAGGTGCTAATGCAGGACTTGATTGCAGGACTTTTCTGCCTTTCCTGCTCAGTAATTCTGCAACATTTAGTGCCACCTTAAAGCCCTAAATAATAATAATGAAAAACAAAATAAAAGCAATAGATAGATAGATAGACAGATATTTACCCTTATGTTCCCTCCTAAATACACAATTGAAAATGTAACTACCTTACTCAAAGTAAAAACAGCCTACAACCCTGGCAACTGCAGGTCCTCTGCTGCTGCAATCCTCCCTCACCTTCTGAACTCAATCAGCAAATATAGCCCTTTCCTTAGGCTTTCCCCACCCACTAGTCAATAGACAATAGGGGTTACAATAGCATTTATTAAGAGATAGGATAGAGTATAGTATGCAATAAGATAAAGGTAGTAAACTTTTAAGGGTGTCATCCTGCAATATCTTTGCAGCAGTAACTAAGAGGGTTGGTTCATCCAATTCTGTTCTGATATTCTTTAATAATAATATAATAATAAAATTTATTTATACCCCGCCCCTCTGTTAAAACAATCGGGGCGGCTTACAAAATTTAAAATACAATACAAATAAAATCCCTAAACACCCCCACTCCCACCCTCCCCCATAAAAAAAACATTAAACAAATATAAATTTAAAACAACTAATCTAAAATCACATTTAAAACTATAAATACAATAAAATATAATAAATGGCCAGCAGCCTAGAAGAGGCCAGGATCCCCTGAGGCCGGGATCTAATCAGGAAAGGCCTGGCAAAAGAGATCCGTCTTTAGTGCTTTTTTAAAGCCACTCAGGCTTGTTATCTGACGGATCTCATTCGGCAGGTCATTCCACAATTTGGGGGCGATTACCGAAAAGGCCTTCTGGGAGGTTGCAGACAGCCTAGATTTTTGTGGCTGAAGCAAATTCCTCCCAGAGGACCAGAGTGCGCGGGGAGGATTGTATGGGAGGAGGCGGTTCCGGAGATAAGTTGGACCCAAGCCATTTAGGGCTTTAAAGGTAATAACCAACACCTTATACTGGGCCCGGAAACTGATTGGCAGCCAGTGAAGAGATTTTAATACTGGAGTTATATGGTCTCTCCGAGATGTTCCCGAGACCACTCTGGCTGCCATATTTTGTACCAACTGAAGTTTCCGGACCAAGCATGAGGGCAGCCCCATGTAGAGTGCATTGCAGAAATCTAGACGGGAGGTTACCAGCGCGTGCACCACAGTCTCGAGGTCCCTTACTTCCAGGAAATGGCGCAGCTGGCGTATCAGCCGAAGCTGATAACAGGCGCTCCTGACTGTCGCATTCACCTGACTCGTCATCTGAAGCGATGAATCAAGGAGCACCCCCAGACTGCGAACACAGTCCTTAACGGAGAGCGTGACCCCGTCCAGGACTGGAGGTTGCAACCCAACACCTGGTTTCGGGGCCGCTACCGTGAGCACCTCCGTTTTATCTGGATTCAATCTCAACCTGGTTTTCCTCATCCAGCCCATTACTGCTTTAAGACAATCATTAAGAGGAGACGTCGGAATTCGAGGCCGATGATCGGGGCAAGGAGAAATAGATCTGGGTGTCATCAGCGTACTGATAACACCCAGCCCCATAACTTTACAGTGATCTGGTCCAGGAGCTGCAAGATTGGCACAACCAGTCATCACTGCTCATACACCAGGAAGACTCAAAATAGTTCTGATATGATTGGTTGTGGCAATATTACTCTCTTGTGTTCCACATTTCATATATCTATATATGAAACTCTTGGGTATACACAGTGGCCTTAGATATGTAGGTATGTTGCTTCCTGGGTTTAGGTATGTTGCCTCTTTCAGTGTGCTGATTGGCCGCTCCTGTCACTCCCTCGGCCAATCACCACGCACATGCAAATCATCACCCACATGTAAATTCTGTCTCCACCTCACAATCCACTTCTGCCACTCATGGCCAATCTGTATACTGGGAGCAACCAAACAATGTGCCACAGTGTTGGCTATAGTTACTAAGGCTGCAGGACTTTCCAGTTCATCAGTGTATCAGGGCTGCACAATTCCTACTTTTGATTTAAGTCTACACAGTAATATCATTTCTATTCCCACTGCAATGGGACCCAGACAGTCAACTGGTGATGGTGGCAGTAGGCCACTGCTTGCCACTACAGTGGTACCCAGGCAGTCAACTGGCAATGGCAACAGTAGTGGTGGAACACTGTTGCTGCAACTGGACCCAGGCAACCAGACATGAGGTCTACTGGGCATGATTTGGAAAGTTTCTTAAGGTGTATGGTTCACAGGGTCCAACTAGTTCTATATGTGTAGTCTGAAACCATGAATTTTTCTCAGTTTTCATCTGAGAAGAAGGGGCAAGGCAGATGGTGTGAATCTAGTAGCCATTCATAGGGTTGTTTGTCCAAATAATGTACAGGCTGTGCTTCCCATATTCACTGAAATTTACTACCTAGAGGTGAACAGGACTACCTGTGTCGTGCAGTAGACCGAAACAATATGTTTCAGTTAATGCTACTATGGAGGGGAAAGGGCCATAAATTAAGGCAAGAACTGGTGTCTAAATGGTGCAGCAAAACTTTACAAATGCTAGGGCAAGTAATGGTATTTGATCTCCAGGCAGCAAAATACGGTATCTTGGGCTTACCCTGGAGGAGAATGCCTGTCACTCTATATGAGCATCAGTGAGAGCATTTTAAACATATGGACTGGGGCAAAGAAAACTGGTACATCAGAGTTATACAGTTCAGCCTGACATTGATCTCTATGTTATTAAAGTCAATGGCTTGGTTGACACTGAATTTAGTGAAAATAATATCTGAACTTTCCCTGAATGTTTGGCAGTGCAACTGTTTGTGACAGATAACAAATATAATTATGGTTATAAAACCTTACTATGGAGAAACAACCAACTCATTTGGAAGAGTTATCAGTTGCTCTCAGTCAGAATTTATAGAACTCTACAGATACAGATGACACTTTTTTTAGGGTCAGGTCATTGGCTCATTCTCTAAGGCACTGTGGTGTTACACAAGTTTAAGGTCAAGTCAAGTAAAATAGTAGCAGCAAGTATTAAAACAGCAACTTAAATCAGGAAATGCCTGTACACAAAAACCCAGCTATGGTAAGGACAGAGGAAGAGAACAGCTTCACATATATTGAAATGTGAATTGCTCATTTTTGTGTTGATTTGTGCATCCAAGGGTGAGGCCTGGCAGAAGGAAAACCACAGGCACCAAATTGCAATTGGAAAAAAAATTGCATGGGTCTGGATCCACGCCTCAACCAACCCACCTGTTCACAGATGATCCAGCTACCAGCCCACTGCCAGCATCATGGAGGTTTAGATGGGGTTCCCCACCAGGCCCATTGCCTGTAGCTCTTCCTCCTGCTGCACCAGGGCCCAAGGTGCATGCCATCCCAGATGACATACCCTTCCTGGCTAGTGCCCCTGTTCCCATGGGTAACTCTCCATCCTCTCCCAGTGTCCGAGACACATGACACAAAATCAGAAGTTGGGTGGGTCAGCTCTTAGAGAGCATCTGAGAGCTATAGCAAGGCAGCCAGGAATTTATTCTCAGCTGGCAGACCCGAGGGAAGCCTGTACCCTCTGTGGAGAGCAGGGCCTCTTCAGCCAATCAACTCAAAGTGTGAGACTCGAGCTAATTGGCTGTGGGGACAGAGCTTCTCCCAGTGTAGTGCAGCCACACAGCATGCTGGGAAGAAGACGCCAGCCACCACAGCCCACCTTGGATCACAAAGAAGCCAGTGGGTAGGTCCGGCACCCCCCTAATTGAGGAGGTGGATGCCAGAGGCCAAAAAGCATCATACTCATTCTTACTTGTTATTAATCCATCCCAGTGTTTTGATAAGAGGAACAGTTTGGGATAGAAATTATTCCCAGTCTCATTCTTCTTAAAGAAGGGGGGGGGGAACAGCTTCAGTGGGGAAACTAGAACAAGCTCTGATTTTATAGTCAATTGCATTTCTTCACTGAGGAGTTTCAGTGAAAGGGGGGAAAATCTACAGTCAGTCCAACATATTCATGAATTGTGCATCCATGGATTCTACCATCCACAGCTTGAAAATATCCCCTCCAAAAAAATCCTAAAAGCAAAACCTTGATTTTGCCATTTTATATAAGGGACAACATTTTGTTATGCTATTGTATGTAATGGGACTTGAACATCCACAAATTTTGATATCTACAGGGGGTCATGGAACCAAACTTCAGTGGATACCAAGGGCCCACTGCATGTGCAATCTATAATAATTGTTCTATTTAAAGTCAATGAGACTTTACACTACTTTTGGTATGCACTCTTGATGCAAATGGGGACATTCTTCTGAGTTTTCAGCATGGTCCAGGTCTAGGCCTCATTCTGTGGTATGGCTGCATGCAAATAAAGAGAAGAATCCTAATCCAGAAGCAGTTAATTTACATCATGCTAAGGATGTACATCTTAATTTATCTTATTCATGAATATGAACATGAAAACATATCCATTTTTTCTACCCCCTGGAAAAGATGGCAAGAGTTCAGTGTATCTTTTGAGGGTTATTTTTGTGTGTTTGTGCTTATGATTTTTTAATTTTTTTAAAAAAATTGTAGACATTGTACAAGTGATTTTTGCACAAATTGGACCATCTTTGGGTGCAAAATATCATTGTGGTTACCTTGTTACAATTACTTTTATAAGCACTGGGGTGTTTGTGCAAGAGGCCTCTATACAAAACTACTCTCTTTCAGCCTTCGTTAAACAGAGTACACACACATGTAGCACAGAAGGACAGGGTTAAAAAAGTTGCTAACGAAAATGGCAATTGAATTAAGCTAAATCAGACCCAGGAAATTTCATTTGCATATTGACAATGAGATCCTTGTGGAATAAGCCATGTCATGTATGGCATACTTTCTTTTTATGAGCAGCTGTGCAGTCAGACACTACAGTCTGAAAAAAAATTCCTCACAATCACTCAAAACCTTCATAATGCCAGAAAATGTCAATGCAAGTTTGCAAACAAAATCCCTCTGAAGTAGAAGATATATGTCCTTATATAAAACAGTGATCTTAAGCATGCTAACAAAGACAGAAACCTCTAGAACAGCTTTTCCATATGTTTTCTCCATAGCACAGTTTCTGACCAATGGGTGGTTGGAAAAAACAAAAAAAACAAACAAATATAATTCATGGAACATTAATTATTCAGTTACAACAAAGTGTTAGCTAGGAGATTATCAGATGGGCTATAAAGTCCATTGTAGGCACGGAACTGGGTTGAGTAAGGGCCTCCCTTTTGGACCATGTTGACCCCATCACATGCTCCCGTGCTGCTCCCATGATATTTCAATCATGGAGAAACACTGTCAATAGACCACTGGTTCTGTTTCTGTCATGGAATCATGGGTAGTCTGAAAGGTGCCCCATTCCTCTCCTGTTAGGCTGATGTGATGCCAGCCACGGGGGGAGGTCTGTGCCGGACACTTCTAGTGATGATTGGGATGAGGAGGTAAGTGACACCCTCCCCCCTCCCCCAGTTA
This sequence comes from Gambelia wislizenii, assembly GCA_030847615.1. Taxonomy (NCBI): domain Eukaryota; kingdom Metazoa; phylum Chordata; class Lepidosauria; order Squamata; family Crotaphytidae; genus Gambelia; species Gambelia wislizenii. Next base: position 209,949,149 of record JAUMIR010000003.1, on the reverse strand, counting down.
CTTGTAAAAATTTTAGAGTGTTTTGGGGCTTGGTTTTCTTTTTGACATTTCTATTTAGTTTATTTTTAAAAATTGCACGCCACCATTCTCTTGCGAGAACAGGTGGGATTTCATTTACAGAATGTAAATGCAGCTTTACAACAGCTGCATTCACTCCCAGCAAGCCAGGGGGAGGGGGAGGACCTTCCTGATGTGGAAAAAGATAGGTGTGCGGAAACTTTACCTGTATTCTGTGGCAGGGACAGGAGTGGGATGGGAGGGTGCTTTTTGAGACAGGAACGAGGTTAAAGTCCTTGTCTGAAAAAGTCCATACAGTCTGATGTATTCCACAAAAACTTGTGCCAAATAAAATGCATTAGACTTTCAGATGTCAGGATACTAACTTGTTTTTGCTAGAACAGACTGACATGGCTCCTACACACACACCACATCCCCCCCGCCTTTTTTTGGCTAAGTATGCACAAAGACAAGAAAAGCTACATGATGTCTGAAAATTATTCAGAAGTTGTATGCCTTTCTAATTCTTGCTTTAAGACCCTGCCCAGTAGTCTCATTGGTCAGTAGGCAAATGGCTTCTAATAGTTTTCCTTTCCTCATACTTCTGCTTTGGTTAATCTAACAGGTTTTATAAACACTTGGACTGAACCAGTGCAACTCACAATTTTTCTGGTTATATATGATTTCCATGCACTCCCCTTACACACTCTTTTCCCAGTGAATATTCACATATTTTATTTATTTGAACCCATTTGTCAGGATAGAAATATCAACACATCAGACATGCCTTAAAAATGTCATCTCATGGCTGTGTCAAGTCTATGTGTCCCTTGTATTTTTTGTCTTCTATTCCTTGCATCCAACTTCCTCTCTCTCTCTTTCTCTCTCTCTCTCTCTCTGTGTGGTAGCCTCTCACTTCAGATGTTGCAGGAAGAGAGGGGAGATCCATTTCAATATGGTTTCAAGCTTGGTTGTGGGATGGAGATGGCTCTGGTCACTTCAATGGGTGACCTATACCAGGAACTGGACAGGAAGAATGTCTCTGTTGATTCTACTAGATCTCTCATCAGGTTATGGTATCCTCCTGAATTGCTTTTCTGGGATGGAATGGGATGGAGACATTGTACAGTGGCTTTGGTTCTTGTTACAGTGGTGAAAATTATGAGGTAGTGCTGACAGTTCCCTGCTTGACACCGTGGATATCAGCCTGTGGAGTCAAAAGGCTTGGTTCTATTTCCTATCTTGCTCAACATGCATGTGGCAGTCCATTTCAGGGCACAATTCAAAATGATGGTTTCGATGTATAAAGCCCTATATGGCTTATGTTCAGGTTATTTGAAGGAACATATTCTCCCAAAGAAACTTGCCCATATTCTGAGATCGTCTGGGAATGCCCTGCTCCCCTTGATCCTGGATATTCTGGTTTTGGGGGTGACCAAAAATAAGTTTGTACAGTTCAAACTAGTGTACAAGTTGCACTTTGTTGGGAAAGGCTTCCCAACCAAGCATTCTCTTTAACCCCCATCACCCATTTGTTATTAAAGCAATGAAGCTTTAGACAAGAAGGCTTTCTTGCATGCCCCTAACCTATACATGTCTCTAAAACTTTCCCCATTTGCTCAGTCATCCATTGTGGACATGTATTTAAGGAACCACAACATGTGACCAGCGAATCTTCCAGGTGTGTTTGCAAACACATAAAATACTCCTCCCTCTCTTTCTCCTCCCTCAAGATGGTGAGTGCAGGCTCTGCTGAGCTGCTCTACTTCTTGAAACTTTCCTGTCATTTAGGGCTTAGGAACACCATGTATATATATTTGAATGTACCTTTAAATGTAATGAGTAGAGTTGTTAGCACTGAAACCTGCATACTACCTGTTTGCCTTACTTTGCTAAAACTAGTGTCAAAGAGATCGGAGAGATTCAGCACTTCTTGTGAACTCTTTTAAAGCAGACTGAATCTTAATTGGACCAATGTTTAACTCTCCCAGAAAAGGGGCTAACACTCCAGGAATCTACTTCAACACACCTATTCCTGGGGCTTTTCTAGACGGGAGTATATGATGTGGGTTGCTGCACATTAACACAAAATCACACAACAGTGTTCTTTTGTCTCCATGGTCCTTTGGCAAAATCACTGGATTGCAAAGCTATCTGTGTTTGAAGTTCACACACAGATATCAAGATAGTGGCTGGGAGTGATTTGTTCATGTTATTAGTCAGCCTTCCATCTTTTCATAGGCTGGTAAAACGAGTACCTGGTTTCTGGGGGCTATTAGCTAACACACATCGGAAACTGCTTGGAGAGTGCCTACCACCATCACAGGTATGTTTGGTGAGGACTCAAAAGAGAGCCTTCTTGGTGACTGCACCCACGGATTTATCACTTCCCTTCTCTTTCTGCCAGCAAGCAACAATCGTTTTATTTGTACAGGTATTTGGTGACTAACTGGCTATACAGAAAACTCTTTAATGGTGTGTGTTGGATGAGTGTGCTGTACTTTTATTGTTACTGTTGTGTTTTTAAAATGATCTTAAACTGCTTTAAAGTACTAATGCATGGTAGAGGGTTTTTTCCTTACTAGTAGGCCCTTAAAATAATAAGAAAGCAATAACATCTAGTGCGCACTAATAGTAAAAGATTAAACAAATACTAAGACCCACTGAATATTATTAATAAAATATGATTTTCACACACACACACAGAGAGAGAGAGAGAGAGAGAGAGAGTGAGAGAGTGCTCCCACTGTTTGTGAGAGCCTATCTTAACAAAAAGACTATTATTATTTAGCTAGATTATTATATTCATGCTGTCATTGTTATAGATAATAAAAATTCTCACTGTTTTCTCAGGATTGGGTTGGAGTAGGAACTCAGCCAACCTGCTGATATACAATTTGAACCATTTTGGGTACAATCGGAAGAATGAATAGAATAATCTAGAGCTTGCCTTATGAGCATGTTATCCATGTGCTGTCAGCAATTCAGAATTATCTACAATAGACCAGGGAATGAGTGGTGGGTGCAGCTATCTTCTGTCACGTCCTCCTACCCCGTTGTTCAAGCAGTTGAAAGTTTGGCCACTAGAAGGAAGGGAGGGTTTTTTTGTGTTTATTTTTTAAAGCATAAAGTGTTCATGATCTCTCCATTTTCATTTTTAGTTTTTAGATTTTTTTACACTGGGATTTTAACAAGCAAAAGATTTAGAATTGACACTGAGGTGGTGAGACAGGGGGCTCTGTCGGTTGAACATGTCAGGTGGCTTGAAGTCACAATTTGTTATCTTCATGATGACATGACCTTCTTGAACTAATGTCACCTTTAATACAGTTCCCTTTTTTTTGGTGTGGTTTTCTGTAAAATGATCAAAGCATTTTCAAGTCCACCTTATTCTAAGATTTACAAAATGGTAGAAGTGATCTGCCCAGACTCTTGGATCTCTATTAATGCCAATGGAAAACATTTACATAAGTTAGGGCATTAAGGATATTCTATGTGCTTTTCATGTGCTTCCTGTTAAGAATGTGGCATTTTTCCTAGTCTTATCATAGCACTGATAGCTACCTTGTCATTATATTCTCCTCAAATTATAGGGGAGATTGCTGAGTCTTACCCTTGGGTTCTCCTAATTTTCATCATATTGTATGCCCCTCTTCTTTACGATAACCATGGTCTTCTGAAAAGCAATAATTAAAGTGGTAGGGGGAAAAAAAGATAAACGAGAAAGCTAGATGATGAGAAAAAGCGAATAAGTTTAGTTCAGAAAACGATTGGTCAGAAATGTTGCATTATTCTATATAGCCATAAAATCTATTTTTAAAGTGCTTCTTTTTTAAAGCTAAGCATGAGCCTTCAAACCAGGAATGTAATGATAAGCTCGGAATCAGGGCAAAACCTGAGCAATATCTGTCACATAGGCCACAAACTCAATAGGGAAAAAAAGTCAGAAAAGGCATTCCTGAGGATGCTATACTAGGACATGTTTTCAAAGCCTAAAAGCAACTCTTCACATCACTTTAACTGTCATCATTCTAAGAAATCCTGAGATTTGCATTTTGGTCTGGTACTTAGACTTCTCGGCTGAGGACTTCTATTCCATTCCCCTAAATGAGAGCTCCCAAGGTGCACTGAACATCTGTCTACAAGTCAGAATTAAACTGCATTAATCCCCAATAAACCAAAATTCTTTGCTACCTTTTACATATTCCATCAGGCTACATATCCCAGGATTCTTTAAGATGCAGCCAGAACAATTAAAGTGACATGAAACCAATATAACTGTGCAGTGGATATATCATATGAAGATAGTATTGGGAATAACAACTTCTTATAATGTTTGTATAAGTGTCTTTGATGCAATATATATTTATTCTATCAATGCTAGGTATTATTTATGTGCCATTTTGTCTACCCAGAAAGGATAGAACAGCAAAGCATAAATGCACTCCCACTTTCATGAAGTCACAGATACTTGATTAACAGCAGATAATTTCTGAAGCAGTGTTCATAATCTCTAATCAACCCCATATGGGAGTATTATAAAAAGATTTGTTTATAAAAGCAATATAAATTAATTTGCAGTTAAATATGCCTCAGTAATGACATCATAATTTTTAAAAGATGTAGTGTGATTCCACCTTTAATTAGATCTAAAGATGAGGTACAAGTCTACCTTTAATTAGAAAAGCTTTGCTAGAGAATTTTCTCTCTGTCAATTAATAAATATTATAAATGAAATAATCATATGCAGTTTCCACATATGGTTCATTTTTCCATTTCATGGAAATTTGTAGGCAATCAGTAGAATCCAGTGGCATTTTCTATCTATAGCTTTTTTGCCTTTACTGTATACAATTTTACACTGAGAAGGTTTTGTGTAATATAAGGGAATTTGCTTATGACTTACTGAATTTGCTGATGACTTACAGAGGGGAAAACCCTCTGAAGTGTATAGAAGTGTTAATGGGAAATTAAGATATGTTGGTGCATTGACACCAAAAATCAATAATCAAAAGATGAAGATGCTGGTGAAAATTATGAGTACAGAATATCAATTACAACTGATGGAGTAAACTGGTTATAAGACTGAAAAGAATGTTAAATAACTTGGTATTACTATGACAAATATGAATTGTATGTTATTTCAAAATAATTATATCAAGATATTGAATGATGTTAAAAAGGATATGTTGAGAAGAGAGAGAGATTAAACTTGTTCTTTTCAGGAGAATTTCTCTGATAAGAATATTTTACTCAGAATGATGTTCCTATACAGAGACTTTCTCAGACGTACAAAATACAGTGTTATAACAATGCCACATATGCATGAAAGGTCATGCATATCAGACAACATCACCTTTACATGGTTATGTCCCTGCAAAACCCTGTAGATTTTAATTGATGGCTGAAGCCATCAATTGACCCCTGTGACAATCTTTTGCTGGCATAACCAGCATGCAAAACCTTGTGGTCCCCCTCCCCTTATACTTACCCTGTCAATGGCCAGTCTGGTGTGAACACTTCCAGGTGAAATTGTGACATCCAGGTAAGTGTCACACTTTTTATGACCCTCCCCAGGTTACTTGTAAGTTTTTTAGTGTGTTTTTTTCTGCTTTGTGTCACTTTTGTGTGTGTGTTTTTTTTAATTCCGCGTATGATGAAGTCTCACGATAATCCATGGGATTTTAAAGGAGAAAGTGAACGGAGCTCTGTTAACTTTCTCTTTCATTGCTGGAGAAGTCTTCTGCCAGGAGAGAAGGTAAGTGCAGTGGGGGTTCTTTTGCTGGCATAAAACACGTATTTTTTTATGCCCATAAAAGAGTGCTTTAAGGGGCTCATCTGGGACTATTGAGCTTCTTTTTTTAAAAAAAGTTTATTTGTGAAGTTATAACATGCAGCTATGGCACTTAATAGCAGTCACCCTTCCCCCTTCTTTTCCTATAAGCATAGATAGAGCAGCTGCATCAAGCTGTCCACAATCTACCAATTCACTACAGATGAGTGTGTGGGAGGGGAATAAATATTTGGAATTAGGATGAGGAACCATTAAATGTGGACCAGAAGTATATCTTGGGAGTTTCCTATATGGCCTACAAGCTCCTTCCATACTTAAAAAGTATACCTAAAAATTTTTGTGCTGGGTCTTACTACTGAGTAAGCATGCCTAGAATTAAACTGTGTGGGGTTTTTTTTCTGCTTAGTGAGAGAATGTCCACTTTGATGACTGATTGATTTCAAGGTGATATAATGACTTTATCCACACTTAGAAAAAGATAAAGAAGAGACTGTTAAGGTGATTACATATGAGATACCTTCAGTTTGGTAGGTCACACACAGTCTTAAGGAATGATCTGAATTAAATATTATTTTGCCACAGTCATACCATACTTGACATTAAAAAACTGTGAACTCCCTGACTTGAATGATCTAAATCTGACTGGGAGCTGGAAGGAAATCCTGTTGCTAAGAAAAGGCTTATCACTAAGAGCTAGGAACTGAGTTGGATTTTGCTTGAGGTAAACAAGCCCAGCTGTTGACCAAGAAGGATTTATGTGAGCAATGAATTGGAACTCAACTGTTGCTCTGTGTGTTTAAGTAGTATTTTACTGAACTGCTGCTTTGAAGTGAAAATGTTTGGTAGAACCTGAATTCCTGAACCAGTTCTGGTAAGAATTTGCCTTATTTATTTATTTATTTATTTATTTATTTATTTATTGTTGAAGCCTGAGCAATGATGTTATGTATGGAAAACTTTTTTTTTAATCATTTAAACACAATATATTTCTTATCTGTATTGAACTGTTGGTCTCCCAATTATCTAATTTAATTCTGTTTTATGTTATTCTAGCAGAAGCCTGTCTTGTATCCATGGATTTAGTGTGAAAGCCCTGAAAGCTGCACTTAGTAGTTTTAAACAATATAAAAGGATGCATGGAAGACATTTTGTACATTTTGCTCCCACACTATCTGAATAAACTGACTGAATAAAAGCTTACTGTTTTCCCCTCCCTGGAATGTGTGCTTCTTTTTCTAAGAACAACAGAAATCTTGGCTTATATCTCCCAAGCTTTGTATGTGATCTTCAGTCTGTATCCTCCATTCACTTTCCTTTTTTCTCCCCAACTTGTAACTACAAAGTTTATGGACTTTATCAGATGTGGTAAATATGGCATCATAATGATGCCTTATTAATGCAAAAAGGCGCACATACCAGATGATTTTGTCCTTTCATGATTTTGTCCAGTTAAAAAGCCTTTCTTTTTTATTGACAGGCCAAGCTGTCAATAGATTTGCCATGGCACTTTTTTGCCAGTATTGCTAGCATTTGAAATCTCACACTGTTGTTCTCATATCTATACAGCATCAATGGGCAGAACACTTCCAGGTGAGATCACAAAACCAGGTAGGGTATGCTCTTTTTATGAACCTTCCCAGTTCACTTTTAAATTGTAAAGTGTGTTTTTGTGCTTGTGTGTACATCTTGTATCTTTGTTTGATTTGCTGTGGTGGTGTTTTTTGTTTGTTTCTTTGTTTTTGTTTTTTTGTATTTTAATTTTTTTTACTGTGCTCACGTCTTCTCATGAGTATCTGCAAGATCACAAGCGTGGAAGTGAACAGAGCTCCATTCATGCTCTGTTCATTCTGACAGGCTGCTTTATTGATGCTGTTTAAGGTAGGTCTGGTAGAAAGCATTCTTTTGCCGGCAGAAAAAAGCTTTAAATATGCCTGCAAAAGAATGCTTGGAGAGACTTGTCTAATAAAGTCCATCTTTTGTGTTGTACAAATCAAATGGAGACCAGAAGCCAGATCTGTAACAGGCTGGTAACTTCTTGTAGCAGATACAGAATACATTAAATATCAAGTTCTTATTTCAGATTTAAAAATTGTGAAACTGTTGCATTGACACAGAAACTTGGTCTAGGCCTAGTAAATTCTCTTTCCTATCCAAACAAGGGTGGAATATTGCTTAAGTGAAGAGTTTAAGGATGTGTGGAGCACATGCATTCTACACAAGAGGTCCCAAATTCAATCCCTGGTAAATTTAGTGGAAAGACTGGTATCTGTGAAGTGGGTTCTACTGAGTGAGTTCTGTGGCTCAATGGGGATTTGAATTTGAATCTCTTAACTCCCTGAATTGCACTGTACCACACTGTTGTTTCCTGAAAACCTGGTGAGCTACCGGCTGTAAACTTTTAAAACCTAGATGGATCAATGAGAGCCAGCATGGTGTAGCAGTTTGAGCACTGAATTACGACTCTGGAGACCAGGATCTGAATCCTTGGTAGGCCATAGAAACCCAGTTGGTGACCTAGGGAAAGTTGCATTCTCCAAGCCTCAGAGGAAGGCAATAGCCAACCTCCTCTGAACAAATCTTGCCAAGAAAACCCCAGGATAGGGTCACCTTAGATTCTCCGTTAAGTCAGAAATGACTCAAAGGCACATTGTCGGCCGATTGCAGAATAAACAGACCACACACACGAAATGGGGTAAAATAAAGTATTTTCTTAAATCAACCTATTTAAAGATCTTCAGCAGGAGGAGGCAACCTGGAGAGGGACCAGCTGAGGCAGTAGGTCTGTACTAGGCCACACCCCTCCGCCTTCCTGGGTGAACACCTGGGTCCTGGAGAGGAACCCCAGTTGTCTGGGGTTGCTCACCAGCCAACCTGCAGCTGGCAGGTGAATCCAAAAGTCCCTCATCCAAGCCCCACGGGTTGGGGTGAAGAATTATCTTTTAGGCCAACCCCAAGACGGATCTCCTTCTGTCCCCTTAGGCCCCACGACCTGAAGTGACCCTTCCAGAGTCCCTTCCTTCACTGAAAATTGGTGCCAAGTTGCCCACCGAAACTATGCCTCCCCCTTCCCCACCATAGTAAGAGGGAGTTAACCTATTTAGACACCACCCTAGCCAATTTCCCAAATGCCACCATCCTAGTATGGGGTAGGAAAAAAAAAAAACAAGAAAAGGAGGGAAAATTCCTACCCAGCTCTGAAGCAAACAACTATCATACTATTCAAGTGGAGGGAGGGTGGGTCAATGATTGCTCTGCTGAAGAGTAGGAGGTGAGGGGCAGCAGGGCATTTATAGCCTCTGGCCCTGCCCCTCACCTCCCGTCGTAGGCGATGCCGCCTGCGACCAAAAACAGTGGTCTCCCAGCTGCAAGTGTGGTGGCAAAGGTGGCTCCCCTCCCCAAGCGGCTCTGCCACACGGTGGGGAGACAGACAACAATGAAAAGTTTAATCAATTGCTTGATTTGGCATGGCAAGGCCATGGATTTTTGTTTGTTTGTTTGTTTTTTGCTTTCTCTCACAGAAGAGTTCCTATTAAGCAGTGAAATCTATTACTATAATAAGTACCATTTAAATATCCCTAGTTATTCTAATTGTTTCTTAGGCAGATTCATGCCAAATTTTAAATGGAGATGACATAACTGTAACATGTAGCTGTGGTTTAATGCCAGAAGTCTTTGGGAAAATGTTGAGAAATAAATATTCATGGTGGGATAATGAGAATGAATAATGAACGTTCCTGTATTTTATTTTGGTGCATTGGTTGCTTAGAAGGGTAGACCAAAGAATGACATCCTGGAAAGCAACAATGAAAATTCCCCAATAGTTTGAACTGGAACATATTGTAGTTTTATGAATGTTGTATTAGAAAAGCCATATTAATTATTATCTGAGCTTTCCATGTTTGTCTTAGCAACTGCTAGTAACATGTCATGCTGTCACTCTAGGGTGGAAGAGCTGCCCATAAAACTTAGTTGACATATATAATTTTCTTTCATATTAATATTCATATCCATCTGTTAGCATAGCTTCCTGCCCCCTCTCAAGAAACACAGCCAAAATTTATGGGACATGTGTGGTAAGCCAAAGATAAGTACGGAAGAGTAGTTTGGAACACATAGCAAGCTCTAGCCTGGTTCCAAAGGTTTTGCAAACATGGGCAACAGAAAGCAACTTGGCTCAGAGGTAAAAGTGCTGTGGCTGGGAATGGAATACACTTCCTTTGCCGTTCCTATTATCACCTCCTCTTGTCCAGTACTTGTACAAGTCTGGCTCAATGTGCACATTTTTTCATGCATCATAGTCATCTTCTCATATATGATATTGTCAACCACAATCCATGTTCCGTCTCTTTCAGTTTAATTAAATTTCATTCTGTTATTAAAAGCATTTTAACCCTGACTTACAGTCAAAAAGAGTATCATTCCAAATTGTGTTTAAAAAGCTTGTAGTTTCACCCATCAGCAAGGATGTTTGATTTATTTATATTTTTCTATTCTCAAGTACAAGCACAAAACAAGCAAAGATTGGCATCCCTAAGGTGTGCCTAGCCACAACAAATAGGTTTCTGACAGTTCTTCTCTTTCTGGGTCCAAAACAGCATTTTTTTAAAAAAAAACAACAACAACAGGAAGAGGTTCTCAAAAGTATCTGATCACAGGAAAGATGGAGGTGTACTACAGTTCTTCTCTAATGAAATGAATGCATATATACAATACACCTATGCATAGTTCTTTAATTAATTGTTTTCTTCAATTAAATTTAAAAACAAAGACTTTCTAAAGAAAATTGGGAAATTGCTGTTTTTATTTGCAAGATATGGTGTTCCCTTTTCCTTGGTTTCGTACCTAAGGTCAGGATCCCACTTTTCTTCTGAACATTTCAATGTAATCATGAATTAGTGCTATACACGCTTGAGAAGCTAAAGTGACAGAATTTGTTTGTAATCTTCATATTACATGTGTACATAATGGACAATGTGTTGAATCAAAAGGCATACTGTCTTTCTGATCAGCCTTTCTCACATTATCTGGTACAGGTTCCACTCCCCCTGACAATTTCAGTACCTGCAATTTCACTTACCCATGATCGGGGGGTGGGGGGAGAGAGGATTCCCTAGGCATCTAGAGGATCATGGAGTTGTGCTAGAGGTGGTCTTTCTAAGCATCAGGAAGTCCTCCAGCATGACTGTGGTTAACTTCCATCAAATGTTGACCATAGAGTTGTTCCAGATGCTTAGAGAGGCATCCTCTCTAGGCATTTTCTAGGTCCTCCAGCATGATTCTATGATATTCTATGGTGGTTCGCTATTATAAGTCTGGGGACATATCCCCCATGGATACAGGAGGCAACCTACACACACACACACACACACAGAGAGAGAGAGAGAGAGAGAGAGAGAGAGAGAGAGAGAGGAGGCTGGTAGCTGGTGGCTCTGATACCAATGGAGTGGTGAATTCCCTCTGAGTTTTAGTCTCATCTTTGAAGTACCAAATTTTCCAAGGTGCTGAATCTGCTTTGGGAGAAGTTTTGGCCCATTGGATAAACACTCTGAAAGTGAAATGCATTATCCCTCTGACATTGGACCCATCATCTTCAGCATGTTATTATACTCCTTCCTCAAAAAGTTGCATGCCAGGCTTTTCTCCAGAGTTCACAAACTTCATGAATAGAGCATTGTTCAGATGATGCAGGTATATTTGAACCTCTCAATTATTTTGTGGTGTTTTTTTTTAATTCACTTGAGCTTCCTGTCAGAAAATATCCAAGTCTGTGTTGTCATACATTGCTCTCCCCACATCCACATGCATATTTGATTAAATGATACCTCAGGCTGCTCTTTCAATAGGAAAATACGTCTGGTGGCATATCACTCTTCCTTACTGTTTGCAATGGTGAATTAATCACTCCTCTCTCTCCCTCTCTCTTTTTTTTCAGTAATGTTAATTTTCATAAAATTGCTCACATTACATTCACTTTCCATTATTTCTTTCTGCTTATATTCATTTATTAATCAAAACAGACTACTAAAAATTCTTGTGAGTTGTGCATAGAAATCCAGCTCACATACATCGTCCTGAATGTTAATGCCTAATAGAAACATTTTTACTCACTGGAATAGAAATGAAAAAGAGATGCTAGGAAGCTGTTTCAGGATAGAGGAAAGCTTTATTCAGTTATTTTTTAAATAAGAAATAATCAAATTCCTGAGTCAATGTATGAACTAGAACACAGTAATCCTCTGGTATATGCAATTTTCAGAATTTTGCAGTACACCTCTCCGGCAGACTGGCAGGTGGAAAAACCTTCCAAAATGTGTATATTAGTGGGGAAAACACATGAAAATCAGCAATATATTAGGAAAATGCCTTGCAAATATCTCTCAATCTATCACCTTTCATTTCTAAATCTATTTATCATCTATCTGTCCTAGGCACGTTTACATACTAAAGTATGTCTTTATAAAAATAATATGTCAAAAATGCACATAAATGTTCTTCAAGTTTCAAACTGATGTAAAAAATAAAAGAAAAATAACAAACTTAATGAGGAGGTGAGAAACCAAGAGAAAGTAAAATGGAATTTCTTATGCTGGGCCCAGTAATTGTCAGGGGATGATAGGACACTCAATCCCCAACAGAAGCCAAAAACTATCTCAGCAGACTTAGTAGCAACTCAGCAGACTTTTATCTTCAAAGTCAAACAGTTGCAATATATATACAAATATTTAAAATTGAAGGAGAAACTGCTTCACCAGGCATCAGCATTCACAAGAAGAGAATGAGCTTTGGACTAGCTCTATAGGACATCTCCCTCTAGTGGTCTGATTAGGTATGACTTGGTAGTTCATGGAGTCAGTCATTATGACTCAGCATTATTCTGCAGTTATTCGGCCTTTTGATAATGGAGTTCAGTCTCTAACTCCTGACAGTAATGATACTATAGTAAAAGATCTGTGGGTTTGGAAGAACTGCATCACTGCTGTGTAGGATTGCTCAGTTATGAATGGGGCAAATCTCAATTGCTCAGTTCCATATAACTTAACAAGATTGGCTGAAGAAACCTTTCTGCTAAAGACAAGATGATCCCCCAGTCCTTTTCACATAAAGGAGACCATTGGATTGGCAGCTAGGATTGCAAAGGCAGCTTTATCCCAGGCCCTGACTTTCCAGAGCCAAAACTTGTGAATTAGAAGCTTGTGATGTCACAAGGGGTGGGAGCTGGTGATATTATGAAGAGTTGCTTCTGATGATGTCATTAAGCATGATATATTACATCAACCACAATTACTCATAGTATGGTATTCAAATCAAAAACATCATGTCTGAGGAAAATGCATATACCCCCACCTTTCAAGGAAGGTCTCTTACACTGAGGCCTCATCTATATGAGGGGGGAAATATGGACAGACACAGACAGGCAGGCAGTTGCACGGATGCGAACTGCCTACATGGTTTTTCCATTCCCCCCTAAACTCCTCATGACCCCAGCCCAGCTGGCGAGTGTGCTGCCATGCTGGCTGGGGATTCTGCAGGGTGTCCTCCCCACTGACCTCACATGTGGGCCGCCACCTCCTCCTCCTCCACTTCATCCTTCTTTGTCCTTCCTTCCTTCCTTGTCCAGGAGCTGCTGCTATTGGGGTTGTTGGTGGGGTGGTGCTATGGTCCTCCTTCCTCCTTTGGCAGTGCAAAGCTGGCCATCCTGCCTCCCTCTGCCTCCCCTGGGACGGAGGAGGAGGACAATGGTGGTGGGGGTGGGAAGGGGGATGGATGAAGGAGACAGAGGATGGAGGAGGACAGTGATGGTTGTGGGGCTGGGAAGGGAGCTGGATAGAGAAGACAAAGGACAGAAGAGAACAGTGGCAGTGGGGTGGGAAGGGAGCTGGATGGAGGAGACAGAGGATGGAGAATGGAGGGGGACAGTGGCAGTGGGGCTGGGAAGGGGGCTGGATGGAGTAGACGGAAGAGGGAGGAGGGCAACAGTGGTGGCATGGATCTTGCATACCTTTTAAAAATGGTGGCCACCACTGATACCCCTCTCTGCAAGCCCCGCCCCCTGTGCTGGATCGACCAATCTAAAGGCTGCCTGTTTGAATCTGTGTGACTGTGGCTGTACACACGGTTGCACAATTAGAACACATATGGATTAATCCAGTGGAAGGGGCAGATGAGCCACTCACAGATTTTAAGGTGAGTTTGGCTGCCCAGCCCCCGAATGACACATATAAATACGAACGGCCATGCGAACCGATTGTTGTTCTTTTGCATGCCGTTCGTATTTATTTTGCCATGTAGACAGGGCCAGAGATTCCTCCCCCTTGCCTGTAGACCAGAGAAGAACTGCCAGGCCGTGAGGTCTGGGAAACATACTGGCAGCTGAATCAAACCAGCAATGTAACTACACCTGAAACAAGATTGTATATTAGAGCTCAGGTCCAGCCATTTGACACATATGACTCTGTTTTCCAAAAGAGGGAAATGACTGTGATCCTGCTGCCCCTACATTTCTCACTAGGATGATGAGCAGTGTGTCTACAATGTTTGTTGTAAAGAAAATAAAGCAAGGAAAAACAATAAATGTTTTGTTGCTTTCAGGTTAATCCACAGAAAGCAGGAACTAAACCTAATCTGAAGGTATGTTTTATATGTAACATCTGAGCAGTCAGCTATGGCAGTGATGCTAATTGCATCTCTCTGTCATTCCCCTTAATTTCAAAATGCACTTAGAATTGTATTATTCTCCTCCCCAAGCCCCAAAAGCCATTTAACCTTCTCTGGAACCTTGAGAGATGTTACAAAAGTTAAACTTCTGCACCTTTTTGACCCTCTTGTTAAGATTCTACTTTTCAAAAGACAAGGTCTGCATGCTGCCTGTTTTTTTTTTCCCTTTCCCTTTTCTATTTTCAGTGACAATTTCTGTTAAGTGCTGTTGGAAAGTGGATAGAAACATTTCTAGGCTGCCAATCTGATTTTACTAGGCCCAAAATGTGATTTGAGTAACTGAGCTAAGAAAAGCTTGATGAAAGAAAGAAACTGAATACTGAAGATTAAAACCAAAATTGACATCACACCTCACCTTACCAGCATATATCCCATTTCACACAGAAATGGAATCTAGTTTGCTCTGATATACCTTCAGAGAGTCTAGGGATCAGTGGTTAGATGGGGAAGGGGAGTGGTTTGTTATGACCCTTAGCCACAGATGGTGAACAGACTTTGGCTCTGAACCACATTCTTGAATTGATAGAAATTAGTTCCTATCTTCCTTCCACAGAGTAAAAAATGGCTTTGATTAGGCAGTATTTAGAACTCTCTTGGGAATATGTACTCCTGTTAAAAAAAATGGCAAAGTTTCAAATTGCAATGCACATGCTGGTTTAATTAGCCAACCATAATGTTTAGAGATGGAGGCACACTGCTTTGATTGTTGCCTGGCTGCACCAACATGCAGTCACTCTTGAAGTCAATCTGTATTTCCCTGCTGGCATCAAGGAGAAGTGTGTCTATGACTGCAGATGCCAAAGAAATCATGGATCAAATATGAATAAAGCAAAGGACAAAGTGATGATTGTTCAGTAGAAATGACATCACTGAACTTTTGATCTTGTTTGATTCTGATTAAAACTTTGCTACCTTTAGTTATTAATAAGCTGCTATGCCAAATCATTATGATCACCACCACCACAATCTTTATTTATATCCCTCTTTTCCCCCAAGACTGGGACTCAAAGTAACATACAAATTAAAATAATGGCAACACAATTAAAAACACATAAAATCATATCTCCTACATGCATTACATATGGCAAATTTAAAGGAAGGTGTTGATATTTCTGGGCAGGGATGTGGGGCAATGGAGGCAGTGACATTTATACTAAAGAAATGACCTAATCTCAGAAAAGAAACACTGATATAATCATACTCCATGGCTTTGGTTTGCATTTCTAATCCAGTTTCTTTAAGATTTCAGTGGAGGGAGGGGACATTGTATTAGCAAAGTGTTGATGATGTCCTACAAGATCCAGTGGTCCATTCAAAAATAAACTAGGTGGATAATGTTTCAAAGAGCCATTGACAATAGCTCAATACTGTGGCTTCACTAAGGCTGGTGTCACTCCTCCTCCCAACGGTACCACCTGGTGGGATTCAGCTTCTCCATACCCCCTAGTGCTGCCACTGGCACAATATTGTCATTTTGGGGACATAGAACAAATGGAATTTGTGGATTTGACATATATATCATGATCATTTCCTCTGTGTTAAATGATATAATATAGCGTGCATGACTCAAGCAGTTTAAGATTCTTTCCTGTTTCACTCTAAACAAATTGTGTAGCACTCCAATCCAGATCAGGAGAAGTAAGGGTAGATGAAGGACTTTTTCAGATGGTGATTTGTAATGCAAGAAAGCTCATCCATCTTGCGAGGCTGCTGCACAGCAGGGGGGCGATTTCAGATGATGCCGTCCCCCTGCCGATTCTGTTCCGGAAGAGCTGGGAGGCTGCAGCACCATATTTGGCCATTTACTAATCATGGTCAACTTCTGTGATTAGGAAATGGCCAAATATGGCACTGCAGCCTCCCAGCTCTTCTGGAACAGAATCAGCGGGGGGATGGCGTCATCCAAAACGGGGCCCCTGCTGCGCAGCAGCCTCGCAACAGGGATGAGCCTTCTTGTGTTACAAATCACCGTCTGAAAAAGTCCAAAGTTTAAGTCTTCTGCCATCAGTTATTATTCTTGGTGGTGGTATTTAAAATCTCTCTCTCTCTCTCTAAATCTCTCTCTAAATCTCTTTTTCTCTCCACCTCTACACACACACACACACACTCCTTTCATTTCACATATGAAAACTGGGACATGTGTATCCAATCAACATTTGAGTGTGATCAACATGGCAAAAATTATTAAAGAAGAAGAATTCACAAGCTGGGAGAAGCTGCAGCAATTTGCTGTTTGCCTGAGCCTACTAGGAAAAGCAAGATTCTGTCCCTTCACCTTCACTCTCCTCCCTGCTGAGTCACTTGAGTACAAAATATTTATGTACTTCAATCTCAGCTTGCAGCAATTGAAGTAAGCAGAGGACAAAGAGAAAAAGTGGGAGGAAGAAGAGAAACTGGGATGTTTAAAAATAACTGGAAAAGTGAAACAACAGCGGAGTAATGCCTGCTCCTGGCAAATTGGCAGAGTTGGTAGGGATGCAGTGAGGGCATTAAAAAAAGAAATTAAAACAAAACTAAACCCCCAGTATGGGGGAGTGGATTTTTTTAAAAAAATAAAAATAAAAATAAAAACAGTCAGGAGAAGGTTTAAACCTCTTCCAACCACATTTGCACTTGGTCTGCATTGGGTACACACTAATCTAAATAAAACAGAAAGGAATTTTACATGATATTTAACGTATCAGGTAATACATTTTTATTTCCAGTTCAAACCACATACTATCACAGATGTAGCTATAACAGGCTATGTGAAGACTATGGTGTCATCAGACTCTGAATAAGCCTGAGGTTTGCAGAAGAAAAAAAATCCCTAGGGGACAGGACTGCTGAGGCCTTATCTACACCAGCCAGGATATGCCAGCTCCCCACTGGCATATCCTAACTCCAGTTCTGGCCTGTTTTGCTCCTGTTACCTCAATGAAATGGGCCAGAGTCCTAACAGAAAATCAGTCCATTGCTGCTGCTGCTGCTACAATGGCCATCAACACCATTTTATCCGCTAACACAGAAGCCAGGCAGGGATCCCACAACCTGTGACTGCAGTCACCCTGCATGTGAAGACAAGAAAGGTCACATTCTTGTGGACATTGGGCAATTATTCTTAAATGTCCATGGGGATAGAAGTGAAAACTGTCAGGCAAAATATGTGGAGAAATCAGAGATTTTAATGTGGGTGTGATTCAGCACAAGTAAGTCTACAAACCCTCCCAAAGGCAAAATAGTGAGAAACCCCTAATCTCCCAAACGAGTATGCTCAGTGGCACATAATCCTGACCAATTTTTTAAAATAATTTTTTTTAAAAAAGAATTTGGCAGAAGATGAATGGAATGGAGTAGCTAGTACCCTGAACAAAATATTGTGATGTTTTTTCAAAGTCCTATTTGTGTAGTGCAATGATATATTTTTGTTTGTTTGTTGTTGTTGTTGTTGTTGTTGTGTGCCTTCAAGTTGTTTCAGACTCAAGGCAAACCTATCACAGGGTTTTATTGGTAAGATTTTTTTCAGAGGAGGTTTGCCATTGCCTTCCTTTGAGGCTGATAGTGTATAACTTGCTGAAGGTCACCCAGTGGGTTTTCATGTCCGAGTGGAGATTAAAACCCTGCTCTCTAGAGTTGTAGTCCAATGCTCAAACCACTACACCATGCTGGCTATCATTAGACATGCTATAGGCAGTCAATCCAAGCACACCATTATGATGAAACATATATAAATGTGAATATTTCATACCCATTTCATTAACTGCCTGATAGGAAATACATCTTCCATAATGAACAGCCTTAGTCTAGAAGTTTCTCTAGTTCACTTAAAAAATACTCTTGAGCATTTACATTTAGATTGTACATCAAAAAGATTTTAAAAGCCTAGAATGAGTGTGTTTGTAATTGAACTGAAAGAGAGAGAGGTTTTTCTCCTTTATCAAAAGAACCCCAGGCAATTTGGGGTTTTAAAAATTGTCTCTTTCGCTAGTACTGCTTAATGTGCCTGGAATCATCTGCTATGCTGCATTCTAATACAGCAATCTACTATTCAGTAATACATATTGTAGAATAAATAAGTTATCCTTCATTTCAAATAGAACTGAGTAGTAGAGGATTGCAACATGTGAAAATTCTCAAAGATAATTTCACTAAAATAAGTTCTCAAACCAGAGGCAACCTTACACTAAGTTAACATAAAGCAGCTACCTCAGACAGCAGAAAGAGACAGAGAACTTTATCAGTTCATGAAAATACAGCATTGTAAGGATGCCTAATTATTGTGAAAGGGTGTGTGTACTGGACGATGTCACCCTTTCACGATCATGTCCAGTCCAAAACCAGTCCTATTTTATTGATGGCCCAAGCCATCAATTGATCCCCCATGGCACTTTTGTGCCGGCATTGCCAGCATTTGAATCAACACATCATTGTACTCACATGAATGCAGCGTTAATGGCTGGACCAGCCAGAACACTTCTGGGTGAGATTGTGACATCCAGGTAGGTGACACTTTTTATGACCCTCCCCAGTTTACTTGTAAGTTCTTAAGTGCATTTATGTGCTTGGTTTAACTTTTTGTGTGTGATTTCTGGTTTTATTATTGAATTTCCCGTGCTAGGTATTCTGGTGAAAATCTGAGGGATTTCATATGAGGAAATGAACAGAGCTCCGTTCACTCCTTGTTCATTGCCAGGGAAGACTTTAGTGTGGATAGGAGGTAAGTGTAGTACAGGGAGTTCTTTTGCTAACATAAAAATGGCAGAAGTTATGTCGACAAAAGAATGGGTTTAGGGGGGTGGTATGATAAAGTCCAGATACATATTTGACACAACCCACAAGAATCTTCTGTAACAGAAGACCCAGGGGAATGACTGTGGATTATCAAACACAATCTATAAAACAAGAGGAGCTTCTTGGCTCTTTCTGGGGAAGAAATCCCCAGTGGCATCATGACCAAGACTGGGTTCACAAAACTAAGAAGTACCTATTAATCAGATCTTTGTCAGACATGAGCCTGAGTACAAAACTTCTGATGCTGATCTTAAATTAGGGATAGAAATAATTTTTTTGAAAATATTTCCCAAAAAATGGTTTAAAAATACATGGTCCTCGAGTATCAGGAAACACTGATGAGGGGAATCCTTGACTGGCAAGAATCTTGACAATTCAGGACATGCTGCACAGAATTCACTTTTCTTAAAATGTAGAAAACAATATTTTATGTGCACAAAACAGCATTTTCTACACACAAAATAGCATTTCTGCACACACACACACAAAACTCATATAAATTTTGTGCAGAATAAGTCTACAGATACAACACTTTCTTGCTGCAGGAATAACATTGCTAAAATTACTCATTGCTCCCTTCAAGGATGAAATTAATATAGAATAACATCCCAGACAACTTTACATGGATGACAGGGTTTGGTAAGAAAAATGTGGCTTTAGGCCATTGGGGAATTCAAACATTATTGTCAGCACATCAAATTAAACACAGAAATGAATTGAAAAACAATGATATTGATGCAGAATTGGTATACAGTGTGCCCTTGATATCTGCTGGAGTTTGGTTCCAGGACCCCCCATGGATATCAAAATCTGTGGATGCTCAGGTCCCATTATATACAACGGAGTAGTAAAATGACATCCCTTATATAAAATGGTGAACAGCAAGGTTTACTTTCTGGGTTTTTTTGTGTGTGAGTATGTGTGTGTGTTTTAGTATTTTCAAGCCATGGTTGGTTGAATCCATAGATAAGGAATCTGTGGATAAGGAGGGCCAACTGTATTAGGATCTCACCAGTTTAGTCATCTTCTACAATTTAGATATTCTTAACTATTTTTAAAGATAGCCCTACACAGAGACCGTTTCAATAGCCCACACTGATGTAATGCATGTAATGTAAGACCACTCTTTCCTGAACTAGCCAAATCTGATTAAAAAACAAAACAAAACAACAATACTAGCTACTGATACCTCCTGGACATCCTGGGATAATTCCTAATCGAACAGCACTGCCAGAATGCACTGTTGATTCTTCAGTAGGAGTGTAATTTTGTCCAATATATGTTGAATGTCTTCACCCAAATCAGTTTAAATACCCACCAGCAAAACCTCCAGTTTGCTGAGCTTAAGCTCAACTTGTTTACCCTCATGTATTGAACTTCTTCTAAAACTAGTGGCACATCAGTGATAAACAGTGGCACATAAATAGTAGATCTGGCATCATGATTATACTGGTGATGTACCTTCGGATTACCTGCCCCTGATGTGTTATTTTTAACTCAACTAATTTTAAACAAAAAAACTAAAGACCACACTGTGGAACCTAGTCTCTTTCATCACCATTAGAGAGAGATTACAATCCCCATTACAGTTGTCCCTTCATATTTGCTGGGATTTGGTTGCAGATCCCCTCGTGGATACCAAAACCTGTGAATACTCAAGTCCCATTATATGCAATGGCATAGCAAAATGGTGTCCCTTATATAAGATGGCAAAATCAAGGTTTACTTTTTGGATTATTATTCTTAAAAGAATGTTTTCAAGCCATGAATACTTAAATCTGTGGATATGGAGGGACAACTCTACTGGCAAGCGGCCTAATAGGATATTATGTTCCATGGTAATGAAAACTACTAAAGTTCTCACCAAGATTGACTTCCCCTTATTCATCTCCTGAAGCAGGCCATCCATGGTTGTCATGTGCATGTGTGTGTGTGGTGTATATTATCCTTCAATTATACTACCTTTGCTATCATTTGGACCCAGCAATCAAATCCTTCTTGCTCAATGTAATGAGGTAAATCAGGCACACAAAGTAAGTCTCCCTTGTTCAAGTTTGTTGTTGTTGTTGTTAGCTGTTGTCAAGTTTGCTTTGACTTATGGCAACCCTATGAATGAGAGACCTCTAGGTCACTCTAACCTCAACCACCCTGCTCAGGCCTTGCAGACTCAGTGGCTTCTTCGATTGAGTCTATCCATCTGGAATGTGATCTTCCTCTTTTCCTATTGCTTTCTACTTTATCAAATGTTATTGTCTTTTCTTGTCAGTCATGCCTTCTCTTGATATGGCCAAAGTATGACAGCCTCAGTTTAGTCATCTTGGCTTGTAGGGAACAATCAGGCTTGATTTCCTCTAGGAACCATTTATTGGTCTTTTGAGCAGTCCATGGCATACTTAGAAATCTTCTTCAAAACTACATTTCAAATGAATTAATTTTCTTCCTGTCAGCATTCTTTACTTTCCAGCTTTCACAACCATACGTAGAAATGGGAAATACAATGGCATGGATCATCCTAACTTTAGTATTCAATGATACATCTTGACACTTCAGGATCTTGTCTAGTTTCTTCATAGCTGCCCTTCCAAGTCCTAATCATCTTCTGATTTCTTGACTGCAGCCTCCATTCTGATTAATCACTAAACCAAGACATAGAAAATCTTGAACTATTTCAATGTCTCTGTTGTTACTTTACAGTTATATAAACCTTATCTGGCCGTTATTTTTGTTTTCTTAACGTTCATCTGCCTTTGTACTTTCTTCCTTGACTTTTTTTCAGTAATTATTACAAGACTTTGTGGTTTTCTGCTAATAGTATGATGTCATCTGCATATCTTAAATTGGTGATATTTCTTCATCCAATTTTCACACCTCCTTCCTCCAAATAATCCTATGATACATATGATATGTTCAGCATACAAGTTAAATAGATAAGGTGATAAAACACAGCCTGGCCTGACACCCTTGCCAATTGGAAATCATTCTTTTTCTTCATATTCAGTTCTGATGGGAGCCCTTGTCCTGAATACAGATTATGCATGAGGATAATCAAATCTTGTTGCACATCCATTTCTTTAACTGCTATCCACAGTTTTCATGTTCTACACCAGTCCTGCACAAACTGCATCCCTCCAGGTGTTCTGTCCTCCAACTCCCAGAAACCTAAGCCAGCTAGTCCAATGATCAGGAATTCTGGGAGTTGGAGGCCAAAACATCTGGAGGGCCACGGGTTGTGCAGAACTGGTCTACACAAAGGCTTTTCTATAATGTATAAAACACAGAATGATTTTCTTCTGAAATTCCTTGGTGTGCCCCATTATCCAATACATGTTTGCAATATGCACCTCTTCCTTTTTTGAACCCAGCTTGGACATCTGGCATTTTTCACTCCTTATATGGTAAAAAATCTTTGCTGTGGAGTTTTGAGCATTATTTCGCTTACATGTCAGATTAATTCAATATTCCCGTGGTTACTGCAATCCCTGGTGCCTCCTTTCTTGGGGACTGACATGTATATTGACTGCTTCCAATCTGTGAACCATTGTTTCATTTCCCAGATTTGTTAACACTAGAGTACATTTTTCCTCTGTGGCTTGGAGCAGATCTATTGGTATTCCATCTGTTCCTGAGGATTTATTTCTCCCAAGTGTTCTGAGTGCAGCTTCCACTCCACTTTCTAAAATTGTAGGTTTATCTTCAAATAGTTCTTCCTTAAATGAATCGGTCATCCTTTCATAGAATCATAGAATTGCAAAGTTGGAAGAGACCACAAGGGCCATCCAGTCCAACCCCCTGCCATGCAGGAAATCACGATCAAAGCATCCCCGACAGATGGCCATCCAGCCTCTGCCTAAAGACTTCCAAGGAAGGAGACCCCACCACACCCCGAGGGAGTGTGTTCTACTGCCAAACATCTCTTACCGTCAAAAAGTTCCTCCCAATGTTGAGGTGGAATCTCTGTTCCTGGAGCTTGCATCCATTGCTCCATGTTCCAGTCCCTGGAGCAGCAGAAAACAAGCCTGCTCCATCCTCAATGTGACACCCCCTCAAATACCCAAACAGGGCCATCGTATCGCTTCCCAACCGTCCTCCTTCCAGGCTAAACATACCCAGCTCCCCATCTGTTTTATATCTCTTTTATTGTTTTTATCTTCTGTTACTCTACCGGCTATATACTGTAGCATCCCCACGTTGGGTTTAAATTTTCTTTTGATTTCTCAGATCTGGTAGAAGAGGTCTCTTGTTCTTCCTTTTGTTCTTGTCACATTCTATTTCTCTGCATTGATTATTATAGTAGTTCTCTTTGTCTCTGTGCACAAGTCACTGCATAGTTACATTCAGGATTCTGACTCTATTTCTCTTTTGTTTCTCATCTGTCTTTACCTGTTTGAAGAGTTTCATCTGTCATCCATTGAGGCTTCTTTCTTTTTGGCCATAGATAGTTTCTTTTTGCATTCTTCCCTGATAATGTCTCTGACTCCAGCCCAGAGTTCTTCTGGCTCCCATTCAATTAGTCTTAATAATGCAAATCTATGTTTTTCATTATTCAGGTTGTATTTTGGTGTGATGGTGATATAGCTTTAGTTTTTGATATTAGTACAGTCGTCCCTTCACATTCGTGGGGGATAGATTCCCCAGACCCCCGTGAATGTGAAAATTCCGCAAATAATGACTGCCCTCCAGCTCCCCTGTCAAGGTGACCATGGGGCCTCTGGAGGCCCCATAGTCGCTTTCCCCCGCCTCCCTCCTCCCTTCTAAGGCCTTAATGGGGTCTCTGGAGACCCTCCTGAGGCCCTGTGGGGGCCTCCCCATCCCTCCCCCTCCCACCCAGGGCCTTCACAGAGCCTTCGGAGGCTCCGTGGAGGTCTCCCCGTCCCTACCCCCTCCCACCCAGGGCCTTCACAGAGCGTTCGGAGGCTCCGCGGAGGCCTCCCTGGCCCTCTGCCTCCCACCCAGGGCCTTCACAGAGCCTTCGGAGGCTCCATGGAGGCCTCCCTGGCCCTCTCCCTCCCTCCCTCCCAGGGCCTTCACAGAGCTTTTTGAGGCTCTGTGTAGTCCTCCATGGCCCTCCCCTCCCTCCCAGGGCCTTCATGGAGCCTTCAAAGGCTCCATGGAGGCCTCCCCAGCCCTCCCTCTCCCTCCCAGGGCCTTCACGGGCCTCCAGATGCCCCTTGTCACAGTTTTGGGAGGGCGGGGGGCCCTCCCAAAACCGCAAATATGCAAAACTGTGAATGCTAAGTTCGCGAATGTGGAGGGGATACTGTAGTTCATGGTCTGTGCCACAATCTGTTTCTAGTCTTGTTTCTTCAGATAGAATGGCACTTCTCCATCTTCTGTCTTGGATTATGTAGTTGTCCTGGTTCGTGGAACATGCCATCGCAGACCAAGCAAGGAAGGAATTCATTTGGATTTCAGAGACAGCACAGGCAGGGACAATAAATCAATAGAACTCAGAAAGCATCCTTGCCTTTGGAAGTCCATTTAGAAAAAAGCATCAACAAAGCCAGTCTGTTACTAGCCTTGACAGCCCCCACTATTTTTATTCATACAGTATTTGACAATATTTAATAATCTAGCTAACTGTGGCTTTCCATGAGAGTGGCAAGTAAACCAGGGACTCCCAGAAACCAGGGACCCTAAAAGGGCTAGCACTGAGACTGTAGCCATGTACACCATAGGGATGGGCCATTACAAATTCCAAAGAAAGGTAAACTGAAGGGCAACTTCTTGCCTAAACATCTGGCTAATCCAATCAAGTATAGCTGAGTACTCAAAGTTTGTAAAAGAGCTATTTCCCTTCTCTGCCACCTCAGACAAAGAAGGTTGCTTATTTCATCCAATTCCAAATTGATAACCCGTTAACTATTGTTAGATTTCCAGACTGTCCATTGTTGGTACCTGGGAAACTCCAAGAACCATTGTGCTTCACACAAAATCCCATCCCCTGAAGGGAAATATTAGGTATAAAAACCTTCCCAAAACTCCACTCAAGTTTGCACAGACCCCCTTCTTCCAGAACCCACACCAGTCTGTGTTACCAGGTACATGGTTCCCTGAACATCTGCCAATCTGATGTGTCACTGTCCCTGCTCTACTTCATGGTTGCAATCATGTATAGTTGTCAGGGATGATGGGAGTTGTAGCCCTTCACCTCTGGCTCAAACTCACCACCTTGTTATGCAGCAGAGCCAACCAGCTTAGATCAGTGGTTAATGCTTTCCTCCAAAGCAGCAGAGTTTCAGAGAATAGGCTGAAGATCCTGACAAACTCTCCAAGCCTTCTCACTCTTCTCCAGGTGTCTCCAAAACGTCTCCAGGAATCACCCAGGCAACTCAGTAGTTTTATATAAAACCTACTTTATTCTTCTATATAAATATACTATATGGTCAACAAATCACAATCTCTACACACTACTCCACAGTATCTCCAAACTACTCCAACTCTACTCCACCACACAAAAATACATTGGCAAACATTGCAATTTTATAGCCATTGTTTATCACCACCCACTAATTAGTTTCCACCCAGTGGGTGTGTACTTCCATTCTGATTGGTCCACATAGTTCCACCCATGCTTAAGACCAACCCATGTATTTCAACATTTCACCTTGTACATTTAATGATTCTCAGGTGTTTCCATTCTGCATTCAGTACCTCTGTCCTTGGCTCTCAGGCCTTCTAGATTACATTAGCAGTTTCACCTGTATAGCCCCATAATTGCTCTTGCTTAGTCATTGTGACTTTCACATACATATTTTATTTCTTTCACTGTATGTCCCATGTTGCATTTTCCTTAACAATCCCCTCCGAAATAAAACATTGTATGTGTCTTACAATGTCATTCCAACCATTTGTGTCAGCCTTTCATGTTTTTCTACTGTCAATGCTTTTGTGAACAAATCTGCTATGTTGTGTTGTGTTTCTATATATCTCAATTCTATTTCACCCTTCTGAACCATGTCTCGCACATTTTGATATCTTACACCAACATATTTTGTTCTGTTCTTCAAACTTTCAGTTTCAGCCATCGCTATGCATGACTGTGAATCTTCCAGAATTTCTACTGGTATCTTGTAACTTTCATTTAAGTCATTTAGCAACTGCTTAATCCACTGTACCTCATTTACTATCTCATTCAAAGCAGCGAATTCTGCTTCTGTTGTGCTTAACGCTACATTAGTTTGTTTTCTACTTCTCCAAACTATTGGACTTTCACTATATTTAATTATCATTCCTGTAACTGACTTCTTGTCTCCTAATTCTGATGCAAATGAACTGTCTACATAACAATCTAGATCTGAACTACTGCTTCTTATAATCAATTTCCTATCTAAGGTTCCTTTCAAATATCTCAATAAATGTTTTACCGCTGTCCAGTCTTCAATTTTTGGATCATTAACCCTTCTAGACAATACATTTACAGCATAAGAAATGTCTGGTCTGGTGTGGCAAGATATGAATTGTAAAGATCCTATTATACTTCTGAAGAAAGTCTTGTCCTCAAACGCTCTAGTTGTTTCCTCAGACACAAAACCAGTTGTCATTGGAGCTCTTACTATTTTTGCATTCTGTAATCCACACTTTTCAATCAGTCTTTCAATTTTATTTCTCTGACTTAATAAACAATGTCCTTCTTCTGTCCATTCAACGCAAATACCTAAATAAGACTTCAATACACCTAAGTCCTTCAAAACAAACTTCTTAGACAATTCTCTTTTTACTAGCTCAATTTCCTGTTTTGACTTTGCTGCTACGCACAAATCATCTACATAAATCACTAATACTATGTCTCCTTTTGTATAAACACAAGCATCTGCAATGCTCCTCTTGTAACCTAGCTTAACTAGCTCATCATTGATGCACAGATTCCACGCTCTGGCACTTTGTTTTAAACCATACAATGCTTTCTTTAATTTATAAACTCTCTGACTACCATTTTCTTCAAAACCTTGTGGCTGTTCCATAAATATTTCTTCATTCAAAACCGCATTTAAGTAAGCTGTCTCAAAATCAAAATGTTCTACAACTAATTTCCTTTTTACTGCTACAGCTAGAACCATTCTCAGACTTTCTGGCTTTGCAGTTGGAGAATAAGTCTTATCATAGTTCTCATATTGCTGTTGTGCAAAACCCTTAGCCACTAACCTAGCTTTATATTTGATACTTCCATCTGGCATTTCTTTCCTTTTGTATACCCATTTACAACCAATTACTTTCTTGTCTTTGGGTCTGTCAACAATTTCAAAAACATCTTTATTTACCAGGCAACCAAACTCATTATCCATTGCATCAAACCATCTTTCCTGTTCTTCAAAACTTTCAGGCTCTTCTACTGCTAAACAAGCTCTTGCCTTTGTCACAACAAACCTATCTGGAGGCTTTCTAACTCTATGACTACGCCTGGGAATAAAATCTGCTGTTCTGTCTCTTTCATCCTCACTTTCTCTGCTAGGAGTTGTAGTTCTATGACTAAATCTCTTGTCTTCAGTCATTCGAGTAGTAGTGGGCCTAGATGCTATCTCATCATCAGAAGAACTACCACTGCTGCTAGGTGATGCTTCCTGCTTAACTGAAACCCCTCCGTTTCCTGAGGTTGGTTCAGTTTGTGTTTCTGGCTCATTTGAACTCCCTAACCTCAAAAACACTTCTTTATTGGCATGCAGTTTGTCCCAACCAGCATGTCTCTCGAAATTTGCAGACCTAGAATACTGCACTTGTTTTCCTCCCAAATGAAACTTGTAGCTATTTCCAGAATACCCCAAAAACCTAAGCCTTTTGCTTTTGGGTTCTCCTTTCCTCCTGAAACAAGCAGGTGTGTAAACATGAGCAAATTGTCCAAAAACCCTTAAGTACTTGTAATTTGGCATTCTCCCATACAATACCCTGTAGGGAATGTCTTCAATTTCTGAATGATACAATCTGTTACTGATATGTATTGCAGTCAAAGTTGCTTCTGCCCAAAAACTATCTTTCACCCCTGCATCTGCCATCATACAAGCAGTAATTCTTTTTATATCTTGTATTTTCTTCTCTGCTAACCCATCCTCACTAGGACAAGCAGGGTTTGTAGTTTCATGCCTTATTCCCACCTTTTGAAACCAGTTAAACAGTTGATTATTTAAAAATTCTCCTCCTCTATCAGTAATAATGGTGCCTACTCTGCTATCAAATTGTCTTTCCACCATTCTTACCCATGCTTTTAAACTTTGCCCAGCGTCAGATTTGTTTTTCATTATTCTCACAAATGCAAACCTTGTATACCTATCAACAATTACTAGGAAATACTTGCTTCCCCCTAAGGACAAGCAGTTAGCTTGGGCAACATCTGCATGTACATACTGAAATGGTCTTTGAGCAATTCTTTTTGTTTTCTTAGCTACTGGAAAAGCTCTGACCTTTACCTGATGACATACCGTACAATCTAAGTGGTTTTTGCATTCAGTAACATTTAAATCTGGACACATACTGATTAAATTCTTTAAACATTTGAAGCTCGCATGGCCAAATTTTCTGTGAAGCTCGTGTATGCAGTCTTTGTGGATTGGAATATTTTCTATGTTATTAGCTTCTTCAACCCTGTAGCTATCAATATTGTCCTCCAAATAATAAAGTTTGTCCTTTTTCGAACCTATGCCACGCAATTCCCCATTCAGTTTTATCTTACACATGTTCTTTTCAAATATGACTGTGTAGTCTCTTTCTGTTAATCTGCTTACTGATAACAAATTATTTTCTAACTCCTTTACATGTAAGACATCATTAAAATTCTCTTTTAGCCCTGGAATGTACACAGTACCCATTTGATTTACAGTACTTAGCTCTTTCCCGTCAGCCAAAACTACAGCATTTACATTAGCTGATTTTCTATTACTTATTAAATTTATGTCATTACACATCAATGATGTGGCTCCTGAATCAACTAGCCATTTAGAATTTGCATTTTGTTTTTCCTTAATCATGGTTGCAAACCCCTTTTTATTACCACTGTCCCTCAAAAATGGAGGTCTGGACTGTTTTTGATACTGCCGCGGCTGCCATCTGCTCTCTGCTTGCTTGCGTCTCTCAGCTGCAAAATGTTTACAATGTCTCTGCAGATGACCAATCTTCTTACAATAAAAGCACCTCCGTTGCTCCCTTGTAGAGGCTGCTTCCTCCTGAGTTCGCCAGTCAGGAGTTGTTTGTTGTTTTGGCACAGTCTTTAAGCTTGCTGAGTCACCCTGCTCAGACATTCTTCTCTGGTTCTCTTCCAGTATTCTGGCCACAATTAAGTCTCTATTAAGCTCAGCTTCTGGCAGGTTTTGCAGGCTGTTCGTTATGTTGTCCCACGAAGAGTCCAGCGATTCTACTAAAATGTAGCATTGCTGCTCTTTGCTAATTTGCACTCCCCTCAGTTCAGCTTGCACAAACAAATCTTGCATTATTTTTAAATGTTCTATCACACACTGCCCTTTAGCCATCTTTTGCCTGTATATTCTTTTAGACCATAGCATTTTTGCAAAAGCAGTTGAAGGAGTGTGTAATCTCTGCAAGGTATCCCACACATCCTTGGCAGACGTTTTATCTCTGACGTCATTAATTAAGTCTTCTTCAAGCATGAGATAAAGACAGGCTTTTGCTTTACTATCTCTCTCTTGAGTGGCTTCATCAGCATCGGCTGCCAGCCCTGTTTCAACTGTTGACCACAGACCTTCCTTTACTAGTAGAGATTGGGCATAAATCTTCCATGTAGAGTAGTTGTTTCTATTTAATTTACTAAACTTTAGAATTTCCATCTTGATTTGTGCAGTGACTCAATTTGACACAGTCCTTCTGAGTATGCACAGCCAACCCGTCTGGGCTTAAGCAAAACACAAAATGATTTACTCACGAGGCTTATCAGTGCAGCACAAACAGCTTGCTCTGATCTGTCGTCCACAAAGCTTTCTTCCACTCTCTGGAACTTTCAGCTTCTGTGGATGCTGGGTGCTCTAGTAACTGGGCCCATAACCCTTGTCAGGGATGATGGGAGTTGTAGCCCTTCACCTCTGGCTCAAACTCACCACCTTGTTATGCAGCAGAGCCAACCAGCTTAGATCAGTGGTTAATGCTTTCCTCCAAAGCAGCAGAGTTTCAGAGAATAGGCTGAAGATCCTGACAAACTCTCCAAGCCTTCTCACTCTTCTCCAGGTGTCTCCAAAACGTCTCCAGGAATCACCCAGGCAACTCAGTAGTTTTATATAAAACCTACTTTATTCTTCTATATAAATATACTATATGGTCAACAAATCACAATCTCTACACACTACTCCACAGTATCTCCAAACTACTCCAACTCTACTCCACCACACAAAAATACATTGGCAAACATTGCAATTTTATAGCCATTGTTTATCACCACCCACTAATTAGTTTCCACCCAGTGGGTGTGTACTTCCATTCTGATTGGTCCACATAGTTCCACCCATGCTTAAGACCAACCCATGTATTTCAACATTTCACCTTGTACATTTAATGATTCTCAGGTGTTTCCATTCTGCATTCAGTACCTCTGTCCTTGGCTCTCAGGCCTTCTAGATTACATTAGCAGTTTCACCTGTATAGCCCCATAATTGCTCTTGCTTAGTCATTGTGACTTTCACATACATATTTTATTTCTTTCACTGTATGTCCCATGTTGCATTTTCCTTAACAATAGTATCACCCAAATCTCCCCTCACTCTATTCCTCTATCTAAATATGTCCTACTTATCTCATTAGCTTTGTGTGAGTGCTTGAAGCCTGAAGGTGTGTGTGAATGTTGTTTGTGCCATTTCCTCAATAAAGATAATTTAATTGAACTATCTAGC
The DNA here is from genome assembly GCA_030847615.1 of Gambelia wislizenii. Taxonomy (NCBI): domain Eukaryota; kingdom Metazoa; phylum Chordata; class Lepidosauria; order Squamata; family Crotaphytidae; genus Gambelia; species Gambelia wislizenii. The sequence goes on along the minus strand of JAUMIR010000003.1, from coordinate 209,918,051 downwards.
TAAGTTTCCTCCTTACTACCAGTATACATAGGTCTACAAGACCCTGCTTGTTACCCACCTCTCGCATTGCCAAGTTGAGTATATTAATTCCCCATCTTAATATTAGTTTGTTAGAAGGTCCTCCTGGACCCCCTAGTGTTTTGGGTAACAAGTCCTGGTTCAGGGAAACAAATAGGCAGCATGGTCAGCCAGTCCAGGTTTGAGGTATCCAGTAAGAGTTGTCAAAAAGTTGGAAGTCTGAGTCAAGAAACAAGAATACTGGCCAGAACACAGACAAGCAACAAGCCCTAGATATAGTCAGCACTTTAACGGGCTGGTGCCAGCTGTCTCTAATTAGAGCCCCTTCTTTTCTGCTTGGCAAGGAGCTTCATTGAATATCATTGTTCTGCTCTCCACTCCATGTGCTGATTCCAAGGACTTGAAGACTGTGTTGTCTCCCCAGCTACATCCTCTGCCAAATCAACTGCAGGTGAGTCCTGGCTTTGTTCCTCCTCCAGCCGAGGTTTCTCTTCAACTGGGAGAGCTGCTTAAGTCTCCTTTTCAGACTCAGAATCTAGCTCAAGATCCTGGCCCATGACACTAGTTTATTTTATTTCTCTATTGGCCACCAGGTGATGTCCATGTGTACAGTTACCTCCTTGGTTACTTGAAAAATGTGTTTGTGGTGAACAAACTGTTGGCTCTGCAAAATTCTCTCGGTCACTCTCCTGCTTCATTTCTTGATCCTAGGCCACATTTTCCTGCAGTCTTTGATTCTGCTCTGTTTTCTAGTTTTGTGTTGCAATTGCCTATGATTAACAAGAAGTCCTATTTTGGTGTGTGGTCAGTTTCCCCCTGGTCTCCAGCATAGAATCTTTCAATTTCTTCTTCTTCTGCCTCTGTAGTTGGAGCATAAACTTGGATTTAAGTTATATTTATAGGTTTTCCCTGAAGTATTATTGATTTTATTTGGTCACACTTTACTATATATCCTTTGACTGCTTTTGCTGCATCTCTCCTCACTATTTTACATTAATGCCACTCCATTTCTTCTTAGATTTTCATTTCCTTAGTAAAACACTATGTCATTATTTGACTCAAGAAGTCCAGTTCCTGTCCACTTTAGCTTGCTTACCCCTAGTATTGCAATGTTTATATGTTCCATTTCTTGATTTACCATGCCTAGCTTTCCCTGATTCATGCTTATTACATTCCATGTCCCTACAATATGTGTTGTTGCAACTTCAGAGTTTCCTTTTGCCTTTGAGCACATCAAGAGCTGACTGTTGTTTTAGCCTGAGGCCAGTTGAGCCATTAGCCACAGCAATGCTTGTAGTTGTCTTCTGCTGTGTCCCAGTAGCATATTTAGTGCCATCTGACTTGGGAGTCTCATCTTCTGGCACTATTTCTTGTTTCATTCTGGATTGTCTCATCATAGGGTCTTCATGGTAAAAGATATTCAAAAGGGGTTTACCATGCCTCTTTCTGCACAGTAGTAACAAGTGTTAGCTATGGTGCCACTGTCATTGTTTCTGAGAGATCCTCTACCGATTTTACCCCCGCACACACACACACCACTGCTGTTTCCCAGTAACTGTTTGGCACATTTAGTCTGGCTCCTCAGCAAAAGCCTGTCTGACATGGGAGACCCTACCAGCAGCACTCCTACCATCAGCATAGCCTCTTGTCTCACTGGAGCAACCAATCCCACCAGCACAGAAAGGTAGCACTATGGTGAGGTTTTATATTTAGGTAGCCTTTTTAAAAACTGGAAGTGTGTCATTCTGAAGAAACCTTTCCCTAAGCCTAAAACAGGCCCTGGAGGGGGAAAAATTGAAATAGCTTATTGAAATAGCCTATTGAAACACTAATCACATTCATAGAACAAACAACAGGTGATAAATACAACAACCCATCCTTCCAGTGGCTCATTAATTTTAAAACTGCAAAGATAAAAGAACACATTAATGAAAGCAGTCCCCAAGAGATTTTAAAAAAAAAAGACATCAGGATGGTAGAAGCCACATGCATTTCAGTGGAGAAGGAATTCCATAAGCTAAGGCTGTCATAGTAAAGATCCTGTGCCACATGTCCAGCAGCCAAATCAATCTTATACATTCCAGAAAAGGAAATATGAATTGGTAGCATCACTCATAGACACACATTTAGTTGCACATCTGTGTATGAATGATCTATTCATACTGCACTGATTTTGAAGGAATGCAGATGTTGATGGATGTCCAAATGAACATTTCTTTCTAAGTTATACAACACAGATGAAACGTCCAATGGAAAATGCTTTCAGTTATTCACTCTTCCACAACTTATGAACACATTTGAGATTTATGTTGTTGTTTCTGACTTATGGAAACCCTAAAGTGAACCTATCACAGGGTTTTCTGAAGGCTGCAAGCGTGTCACTTGCCCAAGGTTCAACCAGTAAGTTTTCATGGCTGAGCAGGGATTTGAACCTTGGTCTCCAGAGTTTTAGAAATTTATCACATGAGGATACTAAAGGAGAATTTTGGTGTGATAGTAATGAATTTGCTAGTACTTACCAGATGATGTCTGATGTGTGTTGCTGCTTCACATTCTAGTTGTTACTGTTGTGCCCTTTCAATTGAAGGGAAAATCCTGTTAATACCCACCAGTATTGCTACTGCTCCTCTGCTGCCCCTGGCATGATATGTCCCTCACTTCAATTCTGGGATGGTTGCAGTCATGTGGCATGAGGGGGGATTATTCTCCTCCTCTCCCCATCTACCCTTCCCCTCACTATTCCAATGCAGCACAGAGTCAGCCCTGGGGGGGATAATAAGGCCCTCTTATGTCATGTGACAGCAGTCATCCTAGAACAGAAGTGAAGGGTCCTATCACACCAGGGTGTTGCCAAAGGAACACAGTTGTGCAAATGAAGAGAAGTGTGATAATAAACATTTTATAACCAGTGTCATGATGGAGCGACTACAGCTCCCATCATGGAGCCATATCACATCTCCAAGAACTGCATTTCCCATCATCTGTAAATTTCCATTCCCTGCTTTCCAAGACAAAAGGTAATATAGGGGGTGGGACCCTCATTTCCTAAATATGACATCACATCACCTGACAGGAGAGCCAATCAAATTTGGCAATGCAGAGCCAATCAGATTTGGCTAATAGAGTTTTGAGTTTCTGCAGTCCTTTGCCTGAGACACATGGTTTTGAGAAGGTCTGAGGAGCAGACCTCACACATGGCTGAGGAGTTATCAAGAACAGCCACATGTGATACCATGAGGCCTGAAAGGCAGGTCTCTCTGAACCGCTCTGAATTTCCATCATCAGAGACTGGTAACATGGACTTCATAAAATGTGAGTTAGGATCTTCTTAGCTTCTATTCCCTGCTTTCTACCTAGACATATCCTAGAGAATATGTCTAGGTAGAAGTGCATTAGTTTTTGTGATTTATTTCAACCCTCTGACTGAATGCTATTCTATGTAACTTTTAAGTTGGGGACCTGGAGGGAAGACTTTCTCTCCATGCTAACTTTTTAATTGCTTGAACTAGAAATTTCTGTTTTCCTACTAAAGCCTACATACATGTGCCTTGCTTGGTCATAGCTAAGTTGATTCTTCTCTGGGATAGAGAAGGACGGCTTAGGGGTAACCCTCATTTAACACTGGAAAGTTTAAAATAACAAGGTGATTGTCTCCTTGTAATCACATTTCAAAATTAAGGTCAAATCAAGGAGTGGTGGCAGCTATTGAAGAGAGACATAGTTCCAAGGGATTTCTAGGCTAGTGGAACCCCTGAGAGTGTGTCTCAGATTGTATAAACACACGAGCCTTCCTTCTCCTCTCTGTGATGGTGTGAATGCACAGAGAGGAGGGAGGGCTTCTTGTCACACTGGTATTTTCCCATTTCCTTGAATAATATGATTGCCATTAGACATGAAGCTAGTGTGATAATGTCCTTAGTTCAACACTCAAACCATTACACCATTTGCCTTTAATATTAATGGACATTATATAGATGTTCCTTAAAGTTTAGTGTATGTCTTCAATCCAGCAGGGAAAATTAGCTTGTAGAATCAAGGTTCCAATCTAGCAGAAATGCATGGATGTAAACTCTGACCTATATGTACATCTGTATCCTCAGTGAATTCTATTGGTGCATTGCATATAGAGATGCATGTGTAGGTGTATAGATATATGCATAAGGAGATTTGAATTCCCCTTAATGGATGTTATTAGAACTCAATTGCAGCTTATGTATCATATGGACGTAACCTAGAAAGCATGAGATTCACATCTTCCTTGAATTAAGTTTGGCAAGAACTTAATGAAACAAAATATTTGGAGATACAGCTGTAGCAACACTAGATGTTGGCTGATGAATTTCTTATTAGTATTTGCATTCTCAAGAATCTATAATTGAATACAGTGTGTAGCTATAGAAACATACAATTCTAATTTTAAAAGCAACATTAGGTCACTCAGAGAATATTGGCAGAAGCAATTTATTGAAGGTATTTTCCTTAATGTATAATGCACGTTAAAAAGCTGCCTGATTTCTGAGGTCCTTATAACTAAGATTATTAATTATACATTACACATTACAATTACCTCTTTGAATGCTCTTCCCTCAACTGTCACCACCAGCAGACATTCAAACAGGACTACAACAGATGAACACCATTGAAAGCAAATTCATTCCATCAAGCCTGCTGAAAGGGTGCCTGCCTTTTCCCTCCTCTCTCCTCCTCCCATTTTCCTTTTGTGTCATGCCTGCTTTGAGCATAAGCTTACAGGAAGGAATGGCATGCTTTAAATGGCTGCATGTAAACCATTCCCAATGTAGCTGATGCTGGGATAAAAGTGGTGTGTGTAAATAAATAAATATGCACTCTAATTCACACTGGGACTCTAATTCACATTGGGTTGCCATGTGTGTGTTTTGCCTTCAAGTTGCCTGTTGACTTATAGAGACCCCCTTGGGCTTTCTTCAGCAAGAATATTCAAAGGTGGTTTTACCAGTTACTTCCTCTGAAATATAGCCTACAGCACCTGCTGGCAGGTACTTAAATTATGTGCACCAGCCACATTGTAAACAAGTAATTCTACCCTTCATTTTCTTTTTTATTACAGTTGGCCCTCTGTATCCATGGATCTGGCATCCACAGATTCCACCATCCACAGCTTGAAAATGTATATAAAAAATCATTCCAAGAAGCAAACCTTGATTTTTCCATTTTATACAAGCGACACCATTTTACTATGCCATTGTATATAATGGGACTTGAGCATCCATGGATTTTGGTATTCATGGGACATTCTGGAACCAAACCCCATTGGATACCAAGGGCCCACTGTATGTTGTCTCAACATCTTAAGAAAGTAAATGAACATCTTATCCTTTTTTTTTTTTTTTTTTTTTTGGAAGGAGAAAATGTTTCCATGAATATGTAGAGAGTGAAGATACTTGGCCAATCACTAATCACAAGGCATTTCAAGATATTAATATCAGAGGCCATGCATGTTTGCAACGTGTTTTTAAATGAAAAAAAAAATGCCTTTTTTAATTTGCAGAAATGTGGAGGCAGGATGAAATGGACTTATGAGCAGTGTCACATAAAAGGAACAGAGACCAGACATAGATGGATTGGTCCATTCTTAATTATGTTTACCTTTCAGTTTGTACAGCTGGATGACATAGACAGATTATATGGAGGTCTCAGGCTTTCTTGTTTACTTCTTACCCTTGACCTTGCCAGATCGGCATATTTAGGTGAATAATACCTCCTTGAAAAAGGAAGTGATTCCCACAGCCCAATCCCTAAAGAAATTGTAGTTCCCCCACTGTTTAAAAATTCGTCTTTGGTCAAGGCACTTTGAACCACTATCATCCTATATCTAGTCACAGTAAATAATTTAGGCTCAGTAGGTAGTGTACACATGCAGAGCTATCCAGATTTGTTGCTGAATAAAAAAAGGTTTAGATTTTCCCCAGTCTGGACTCTGAATGGTTTTCTGGTTAAAACTGCAGAGGCTTTGATGTGACACTTGAATCAGGTCTGTCAATGATACTAGTATCCAGAACTCCATTGGGTCCCATGTTGTTGGATAAATTTCAGTTATGGTATATCATTGAATACTAAAGATAGGAGAGTCCAGGCTATCATATTTTCAGTTTCTCTGTATGGTTGTGAAAGTTGGACAGTAATGAAAGCTGACAGGAAGAAAGTCAACAAATTTGAAATATGGTACTGGGGAAAAGTTCTACAGATAACATGGACTGCTAAAAAGACAAATAAATGAGTCCTAGAGCAAATCAAGCTTGATCTCTCCCTAGAAGCCAGGATTACTAAACTGACATTCTCATACTTTGGCCATAGCATGAGAAGGCATGACTCACTAGAAAAGACAATAATACTTGGTAACGTAGAAGGCAGTAGGAAAAAAGGAAGGGCAAGATGGTTGGAGGCTTTCACAGTGCCCAAGAGGAGGCTTCTGAGGTGGAATATCTCCTTCAAGGTTGAAGCATTCTCTTTTTACCCTTCAAAGAAATCTGATCTATTCTACTACCCCAAGAAACCATCCCATGGACTTGCAGTCTAAGTTAATGAACAGTAACTGAGGAACAAAAGGAATAGGAGAGGACTACTATCTTCATCTGCTGAATTTTTTTTAAAAAAACCACTGCTACTTGCCCACTGTAAGAAATACGATGCCATTCTAGATAGATATTCCATCTGACAGAGAGTAGGCTTCTTCTGTTCATATGGCTGCGTAAGCCTCATGGAAGAATTTTATTTATTCAGAACCCAATCATTACGTGCCATAAAAATTGAGGGATTGATGGTGTTAGCATTCTCTCTCTCTCTCTCTCTCTCTCTCTCTCTCTCTCTCTCTGGCTTTTCTTCGCAAATGAAGATTCAGGAAGGACTCATCCGCGCTTTCTGCAAGCGCGCTGATGACTAAAAAGGCCAATCCGAGATAAACAAGTCTGGTTGCAGAAAGCACAGCAGAAGGTCTCTTTGGCTGATGTTTTTGGGTTGTGATTCTTTCTGCGTTGTCGTTTCTCTTCAAGACTTGTTCGGCGGGAGTTCTCAAATAAGGCTGCAGCATTGTGGATAGTGCGTCTCCATGCCTCCTGATGTGAGGCCAGGGCGGACCATTGTTGGTAATCAATTTGGCTGAGCTTGAGAAGTTGTTTCAGAGAGTCCTTGTATCACTTTTTTGGAGCACTATATATGCAATTTATGCCTTTGCTAATCTGTGATCGACCTCTTTTTCAATCTTGGCATCTGAGGAGATGATGCTTGCCAGGTAGGTGAACTGCTGAATGGACTTAAGCACAGATTTGCCAATGGCAATGTGGGGATGGTGGTGTTCATCCTGTGGTGCAGGCTGGTAAAAAAGCTTCTGTTTTCTTCAAGTTAACTTCCAGCCCAAACAGCTCTGCAGCTATTGCAAAGCAGGATGTTAGGTGTTGCAGAGCTGCTTCTGAGTGGGCAACAAGGGCAGCATCATCAGCGAAAAGCAGCTCGTGGACTAGATAGTTTAGAGTCTTAATGCGAGTCCTCAGATGGCTTAAGTTAAACAAGCTACCATCAGTATGGTAACATATGCCGATGCTGTCTTCTACTTCAAGCTCTGTCGTAGCCCTTTGGAGCATCATGCTGAAGAAGATTGTAAATAAAGTTGGAGCAAGAACACAACCTTGCTTCACTCCATTAGTTATTAGAAAGGGACTCTGAAAGAGCATTAGCATATCTGACTTGACCGTGCTGGTCCTCGTGTAGCAACATAATCATTTTAAGGAATTTGGGGGGACATCCTAGTCTTTCCAGTATCTGCCACAGACCTTTTCTACTCACAGTGTCAAAGGCTTTGGTGAGGTCGACAAATGTGACATAGACACCCTTGTTCCTGTTCTCTACATTTCTCTTGCAGTTGTCTAAGGGCAAATGCCATATCTGTAGTATTTCTATTGGCTCTGAAGCCACATTGGCTTTCAGGAAGAATTTTCTTCTGCAATAGCAGGAACTAATCTCTTCAGGTGTATCCTTGTAAAGATTTTTCCAGCAATAGAGAGCAGTGTTATGCTTCGATAGTTTAAGCAGTCAGATTTTGCTCCTTTTTTCTTGTACAGGGTGATGATGACTGCATCTCGGAGATCTGATGGCAGTTCCCCTTTTCCCCACCAATTCACAAGGAATTTGTGTAATTTAAGATGGAGTGCATGATCTCCGTGTTTCCAAACTTCAGGTGGGATTCCATCGATCCCAGCTGCCTTCCTGTTTTGTATCTGCAGTATGGCCTTAAGGGTCTCTTCCAGAGTGGGTGCTATGTACAATTCACTTTTCATCATCGTTTTTTGTATCATATGTTGGATAGCTGAGCCTTGGACTACTCGGTTGGCACTAAAGAGACTTTGAAAATGTTCAGGCCATCGATTCAGGATGGAGCCTTTATCAGTAATTAATGTTTGACCATCTGTACTGGAGCTTAGGACGTGATAAGTAGGTCCAAACACTGCTTTAAGAGCTTCATAAAATCCTCTACGCTCACCAAGATCTTCACAGTGTTGTGTTTTTTCTGCTATATTGATCCACCACTTGTTCTGCATGTCTCAGAGTTTTTGTTGAAGTTTACTACATGTGAGACGGAAAGCTGCTTTTCTTACATGGCAAGTTGGCTAGGCGATGTATTCCTGGTGAGCAGTTCTCTTCTTTGCCAACAGCTCCTGGATCTCTTGGTTGTTTTCATCAAACCAGTCTTGGGTGCTAGTTAGAGGTGGTTTTTTTCACGGTGTGTCCCGGGACTTCTTGATCCCATATTCATCCCTCCCTGTTTACATGATTTTTGCCTCTGAACTGGATATCCCGGGAGATCCCAGGATCATTGTGTACAAAGCATCATGTCCCATGGTATGTACCTTCTCCCACTATATACTACCCCGGGTTTTTGTTTGTTTGTTTGTTTACACGAGTTTACAGTCCTGGGATTTTTTTTAGCTGTCAATCAAGGATGTGATTACCGTATATTCTGGCGTATAAGACGACTTTTGAGCACTCAAAAGTGCCCTCCAAAATCAACAGTCGTCTTATACGCTGGATATACTTTGCTTCACCTGCCTGCCTATCTCCTGCCTCTTCGCAAATGGAGCGAAGAGGCAGGGGACGGGGCAGGGGGTGAAGCAAAGTGCTCCTCCCTTCCCCCCGCCCCCCCCCATGCGTCCACCCCCCTTCCCAAAAGCCGTGGACCTGCGACTTTTGGTTGGGGGGGTGGCTGGAAAGCCCCCTCCTCCCTTCCCCCCACCTACCCTCCACCCAGCCACCCCCTTCCCCAAAGCCTCACTTTGGAGAGGGGGGGTGGCTGCGAAGCCCCCTCCTCCCAGCCACCCACCCACCCTCCGCCCAGCCACCCCCCTTCCCCAAAGCCTCACTTTGGAGAGGGGGATGCCTGCAAAGCCCCCTCCCCACAGCCACCCACCCACCCTCCGCCCAGCCACCCCCCTTCCCCAAAGCCTCCCTTTGGAGAGGGGGGGTGGCTGCGAAGCCCCCTTCCCCCAGCCACCCACCCACCCTCCACCCAGCTACCCCCTTAACCCAAAGCCGCACTTTGGGGGGGTGGCTGCGAAGCCCCCTCCGCCCATCCACCCATTCACCCTCCGCCTAGCCACCCCCCTTCCCAAGGCCACGCTTTGGAGAGGGGGGTGGCTGCGAAGCCCCCTCCCTCCATCCCCCAGCCAGCTGGCCATCCCGCATTCCCCAACCCACCAGGAGACTGGGCAGCCTCCTGTGGGTTGGGGAATTGCGGGTGGAGGGAGCCCAGAAGGAGGGATGGGGCTGTGGAGTTAAATCCCTAGATTTGCTCCCTCTCCCTTGACAGTCGGGAGAGGGGGAGAATCCCAGGGTTTGGCTCCATGGCCCCGCATCCTCCCTATGGAGCCAAACGGGGCATGTTCGCCCCTTTCCTCCACCTTCGAGTCCAGTTTGACTGGAAGGTTGAAGAGAGGGGCGAATGTTGCCCTGCCAGCTGATCCTGTTCGCTTTCCCAACTCACGAGGAGATCCTCATGAGTTGGGAAACAAAGAGGATCAGCTGGCAAGGCTCCCCCAGCCAGCCAAATTGGGGGGGGGGGTCTTATCTGGCGAATATAGGCCTAGGCCTAGATTTTTGGCTGGAAATTGGGGTGGTGGTCTTATACCCCCCAGTCGTCTTATACGCCGGAATATACGGTACTCATTTTTTCACAACCTCAGTGACGTACTTCCTTTAGAGTTTCGCGCCATGAGAGATGCTATTGGCTGGCTCAAATGTTTGTTAAAGCTTCTGCGTTGGGGATGAGGGGATGATTGAGTGTTGCTTTGGGGATGAGGCAATGAGAAAATGAGGGGAGGAATGAGTGATCATGACCTAACATGGGGAGGAAGGAGCGATCAGTGACTACACCCTTTGCTGTCCTTCTGAATTGAAAGAACACCATTTAAATCCCATTAAAAGTGAGGAAGGAAGGGGTGCTCAGTGGCTATACCCTTTGCTGTCCTTCTGAATTGAAAGAACACCATTTAAATCCCATTGAAAGTGAGGAAGGAAGGGGTGCTCAGTGGCGACACCCTTTGCTGTCCTTCCAAATTGAAAGAACACCATTTAAATCCCACTGAAAGTGAGGATGCAGGCATGTCTCTCTCTCTCTCTCTCTCTGTGTGTGTGTGTGTGTGTGTGTGAATGGATCGTCTGCTCAGACGATGGCATTTTTTACTGTGCCTTTAAGCAAATGGAGTGGATGCTGGTGGGTGTGTGCATGTGGATGAATATACGATCAGTCTGCTCAGACAGTGGCATTTTTTACTGTGCTTTTACACAAATGGAGTGGATGCAGGGGGGGGGATCGTCTGTGATCTCTTTACAATTTACTCTCTCTTTAAAATTTAAAGCAAGCATGCAAGGGAGGAACGGGTTAAAGTAGAAGGGTTCCCAGTGTAGAAATCCATTGAACAGGGTGATTTAATGTAGACACACACAACCTACTTGCAGCCGGAATGGAAGCCTTTGTTTTCATCTGGTGAGGCTGACTCTATTGAAAGGGTGACTGACCCCTCCTCGCCTCTCTGAGCCCGCCTCTGGTCCTGGTCACATATATTTCCAGTCATCACTATGTACTGAGATATCTTGTCTCGGGGTGTTTAGACGTACCATTTTCCGAATCCTCCCATGACTTTTTTAAAAAAACTGGACAAACCACAGGACTGAAAGTCCTGTAGGTTGCATGATAAAAGGTGGCCCCCCTTCCCAAAATCCCATGCCTGACATGATGTACATGTAAACAGCCAGTGCTCGACACAAATTCCTCCCACTACTTTTTCATCGTGTAAACGTCACCTTGATTTTCCTTGTGGGAGTATCCAAGGGATTCTTCCGCAGACTGGAGGATACTGTTTTTGATATGTTGCCAAAGCACTGTAGGAGAAGGATCTGTAGGATGGTCTTCAAGTTTTGTTTGCAGATTTGCCGGGAAGTTGTCTCTCATGGTAGCTTGTTGAAGATTGCTGACTTGAAGTCTCCTCTTTAAGATACCACCCCTCTTAGGTTTGAACTTAAGATGAAGATTTAGTTTACATCTTACAAGGCAATGATCTGTTTGGCATTCTGCACTGGGCATCACTCTAGTATGACGGACATTCCAAATGTTTCTCTGACAGACTAGAACATAGTCAATTAAGTGCCAATGTTTGGATCGGGGAAGCATCCAGGTTGTCTTCAAGCTATCTTTTTGCTGAAAGATAGTGTTTCTAATAGTCAGCTGTTGTTCTGCACAGAACTCTAGCAAGAGGTGTCTGTTATCATTGCAATTTCCAACACCATGCTTGCCTAAGACACCTTTCCAGGCTTCAGAGTTCTTTCCTACTCTGCATTGAAGTCACCAAGGATAATAATTTTTATCTTCTACAGGGACTTTTTGTATGAGTTGGCGTAGGTCTGTGTAGAATTTGTCTTTCTCTACAGGGTCGGCTTGCATAGTTGGGGCATATATACTAAAGAGAACAACATGTGGGAGGCGTAAGTAATTAATGCGATCGGATTGTCCTGTTGGCAAGGTTTCAAGTTTGGAGGCAATGAAGTTTTGCCTACTCCTGAAAGATTTTTTTTGGTTTTGGGTTTGCCAGACCAGTAAAGTGTGTTGCTGGTGCCATGTTCTTTAAGGCTGCCTTCCTCATCGAGACAAACTTCACTAAGAGCAGTGATGTCAATATTAAGTCGTGATAGTTCATGGGCTATTAGAGTAGAATGACGCTCAGGCCGTTCACTATCTGCAGAGTCTTGCATGGTTCTGATGTTCCAGCATGCAAGCGTCAGTTTATATACACCTTTGGAGGCCGGTGTGTGCCTTGGTTTGACCACATCAGAAGATGCCCGTTGGTCATGGCAAGCCAACCAGGTAGTTGGGGATGAGCTTTCATTAGGCCACCTTTTCTAGGCCCCTCTCAATATGGAGCAAGCAGTGCTCTGCTTTAAAAAGGCTGCTTGGTTGTTCAGGATGCTGCTGAACAAGACTGTCATCTCCCAGGTCAGCCTCAAGCGACCAAAATCCTGAACCGCCTGAATGCAGGCTTGGGTCTGCGGCTTCCAGTGCATCTTTACACCTGCCGTTTTGTCCCTCACCTATTGCTACAGGGCTTTTTCGGAATTGGATTTGTCCTTTTAGCCTGTGCAATGGATTTTTCTGGTGGAGAACATTGTGCACAGAACTAACCTCACCCTTTAAACCAAAGGTTCATCTGCTGTGGCCTTGCAAGCATGGATGGTAGCAGCAAGGTCCTCGGGTCGTAGGTTTGATTAGAGTTTCCTTCTCTTAGATGGTTGACCTTACAGGGTTTGACGAGCACCTTCTGCCCGGGTTTGGGATCAGAGTTTTCCTTCTCCTTAGGATGGTTGCCGTATGGCTAGAGAGCCCATCTTGCCCTTTGACACTCTTTGTCAGACCCTTCAGTTTTGACCTGTCTGGCATAGGAGACCCTACCGGTGGCTATTATGCCACCACCAGCAGAGCTCAAAACATCATTAGTATGCAAGCCTCTCCCCCACAACAAGGGGGTGTCAATAGAGAGGTCTCTATAGTAGGTGCATAAATCTCTACAGTAGGTACAAATCTCTATAGTAGGTGCATAAATAGCAAGCATGGAGGATGTATAGTCCCCCAGCAGTGGCTGGATTGGAACTCCCATGAAAACTGTCCTGCATAGCCAATGGTAATAGCTGGAAGATAAAGGCTAGACTCTAGTGGGGATCTGGAACATTCTAGCACCTTCTGCAGGGAAAGACTTGTGAACATCTGCAAAGGAGAGGCAAGTAACGCCATTTAGCTGTTGCTGCTACTGTCACCATTGCCAGGTTGCCATAATTGTTGCTGAACCTGTGGGACTTCTGGAGACTTCTAGAGAAAACTACCTCCTCACAGATTCTCCTAAAAAAGCTAACTTAGCAGTTTCTGCCTAGCAAATTCCACCCACTCCAGCTGGAGATGTTGGGAGAGCTGGTGGATAAAAGCTGGACTCTGGGTGGGGTCACCATCAGCAGGGGAGCTGCTGAACTGGGTAGCACCAAATAGGAGATTGACCATTTGGAAAAACCATTTTGGGAGAGCACAAAGCCAAATGTTTTTTTTTTTTTTTTCTGTTTGAAGGAAGGGGAAGGGTTTTGTTCTTTTTATATTAATTTGTAGCCTGTCAGGATCTAACAATGTGTTTTCAAAAGAGGAGGGGAGATGCTGGATTTCAGGAGGCAGTCATTAAATTGTACCAGGTAGAGGGAGATATGGAAAGGGGAGATAGTTACACATTAACAGGGGAAGAGAGAGGAATAGGATGCCAGTTACCCCCAGCTCAAGCAACCTCAATAGCCTTGGCAGCAGCTCCCTGACCTGAAAAGGTTGTTGGTGAATACCAGGCCAATAAATAGGACAACTGCTGTCATTCAACAGTAGATCCTAAATGAGCATGCTGACCTGGCCTGTATCACAGAGACTCCATGGATGAAGAAGGAGCCCTGGTGGCGCAGTGGTTAAATGTCAGTACTGCAAGTCACCACGTTGCAAGTTTGATTCCAGCGGGCTCCAGGGTTCACTCAGCCTTCCATCCTTTTGTAGGTCGGTAAAATGAGTACCCAGCTTGTGGGGGCAATTAGCTAACACACATTGGAAACTGTTTAATGCAGTGTAGATGTGTAAATAGCTATTGCTTAAAAACAATTTGTAAGCTGCTCTGATAGCCTTGTGGCTGAAGAGAGGGGTATAAATAACTAAATAAAAAAATAAAGATGGAGGGATTAATCTCTGTGATAAGCTTCATCCACCAGGGTTCTCTGGGCAGTAGCAGGTGACAATTGGCTGATGGGAAGGTGGAGTTTCAGTTACTTATCCAGATTCCAACCCCCTGACCATGTGCCCCAGCCCACAATTTTCTGGGTAGTGAAGCTGGATGGCCAGGACAGATTAGGGATTCTGTTAGTGTACCACCCATGCTGCTGCTCAACAGTATCATTTTGTGAGCTTGCTGGGTGTTCTTTGTGTTGGTTTTGGAGTCCTCTCAGTTGTACTGCTGGGGATGTCACTATCCATGTGGAGACTGCCATGTCAGGAGCAGCTCAGGACTACATGTCTGTCATTTATTATTATTATTATTATTATTATTATTATTATTAGGACAGCCATGGGTCTGTCCTAAGAGGTATCTGACTCTACTCATGTTGTTGGGCACACTCTTGATCCTGTTTTCTGTGCTGGGTGGAGAGATGGTGATCTGGGAGTGGAGGAACTAGCTATAGTTCCATTGTCATGGACAGATCACTATCTGGTGGGATTTTGACTTGCTGGAATTCAGAACATTTTCAGGGGTGGGAGATCCATTAAGATGGTCCACCCTAGGAAGCCTATGGATTTTGATTGATTCCTGGTGGCTCTTGAGAGTTTCCTGCTGATCAACTTCTGGAACAGGGAAATGGCCAGGGCAGTAGACAGAATGGCTCCCAAGTGTTCCCCCTCACAGAGTAAAGCAAAACCAGTTGGCTGGTTTCCAGGGAATTCGTCACAATGAAACCTGTTCTTATCTTAATCAAGATATGACAGAGGTGCTGCTGGTCAGTTGAAAGACAGATAAGGGAATAGGGATTCAGTCTGTGGTGGGTGGGGTTACACTCCCCCTGAGTCTTGGGTATGCTCCTAGATCCAACCCTGAGTCAGAAGTGCATCCACACTTTTTATTCTGGCAGAATTAAGTTTAGGGGAAATGGACTTGTATAATTTGTTGGACTTTTATCTGTTGTATTTAATGGTTTATATTTTTAACTGGTTTTAATTTTTATTGTTTAATTATTTTTAACTTTTTTGTATGCTTTCACTTTTGCACTGTGCTTGGCTTTTTTACTCTGTTGTAAACCACCTTAAGTCCCACACTCAGAAAAAGATGAGATATAAATTAATATATTAATACCAATATTAATGAGAGTTGCAGGCTACTTACCTTTTGGAAGCATTCCCCATCCTGATATATATTTGCAGAAGAATAGCAAAAGCACTAAGCACTGAAAAAGGACCATTTACTGACAGTGTAACACCTTTCATCAATTTATTTAAAAAAAAAAAAAACAGAGCCAAGTCAACCATTAAAATATTTTGCACAGAAGATAAAGAAATGTGTAATGTATAATAAAAATTGTCAGAGTGCTCTCTTTGAAGTGCATGACAAAGATTTAACATAAAGAGAAAATAAATGTCCTTGGAGAATTTGGAATACTTTTGAACCAGATTTAGAATGTCTGGAAAAACAACAGGTGATTATATGCTTTTCAGTTCAATATAAACCATGTGTAACACTGTGCACCTTAATATATAGGGGGAAAGTTCAAACATCTACCAATACACAGCTTGTAAGAGAAGGTGTGTGTTGCTTCCTATAAATGACACTGTACAATTACTGTTGTTTTAATTTAATTTGCTGTATATCTTTTTAACAGGTCCATTTGCTCATTAAGGTCTAACCAATTACCTCATATGTAAATGAACCCATTGTTTCTCTTTACTAAATGGAACATTATCCTAAACCTGTGACTTTAGATCATCTGGCTGATTTTAATGACTAAAAAAAAGTATTCAACTAAATTGTCAAAATATTATTTATGTTATTTAACATCTATGTTTCCAAAGTAATAAATTGCATAGATTAAACCAAGGGTGAACAAAGTGTGGCTCTCAGGGATTCTATTGCATCCCTCTCCAGTCCCTTCATCCTCCCCCCATGAATTCTCCAGAGCACAACTGGCCATTTCCCATTATCCCACTGACTTGTTTGGGCCTGGGAGGGAAATGTTTCATAGTATCATGGGTCTAAAACAGCTTGAGAGGCAAAAATTGGGCAAAATGGCTAATGATATCCTCTAGATGGTCTGATAGAAATATGGGGACAACGAATGGCTCAGATTGTGGGATACATGGATGGAGAGGAAGTTGAGGCACTCTCAAGTTCTCTGGAGTATATGCAGCCTATGGATTTGTGAAATATGCCTATCCCTGCTCTATGCTATGTGGTGCCCTGATAGTATTGAGTTCTGTCTCATGGAATGAGGAACATGGCATATTTATGGATACCTGGTGACATGTCATAAGTGTGATATTAAAGATGGATCTACACTTTTGACTTCTACATGAGGAATGATGGTGGGTTAACATTCCTGTGAGATGCTCCACAGTAAGAAAAATTTAGGAGGCAAAATTGCTGGCTAAGAGGAAAGTTCTAGCTGGTGAAAACTCTCTTTGGACAAGAAGATAGCGTGAGATTACACATGCTGCTCCAAAACACTGCTTCTCAATAGAAGACCACAGAAACCTTAGCAGTTGGAAGGTGGGAGGAGCAGGGGGGCTTGTGATTAACATCAGGCTCAAGACTATTAAGCAAGCCTTCAGTTGATGTTGGATCTGCATAGACCTTACTTTCTCAATCACCTTATAACTACTTAATTGACAACAGGTTTACAATTAAAGAGAGATCTTCCAACTGGTAGTGAGATCAATGTCTTGGTGAGTTGTCTTCTTTCTGTAAAGAAGAAGAAAGGAAATAAAGACTATTCACAAGATTTGGGTTTTAAAGCAAAATACTTAATGAGAGTGTGGCTTAACAAAGTTATAAATGAATAAAGGGACAATACTTTTACTTCTGACAATTGTGATGTGTGAATATTGAAGCTA
Source organism: Gambelia wislizenii (assembly GCA_030847615.1). Taxonomy (NCBI): domain Eukaryota; kingdom Metazoa; phylum Chordata; class Lepidosauria; order Squamata; family Crotaphytidae; genus Gambelia; species Gambelia wislizenii. The sequence continues at coordinate 209,900,845 of JAUMIR010000003.1, read as the reverse complement.
ATCAGGCAAAGAGGTATGTAATGTTACAGAAATTATCTTTTTCTTTTGGGACTGAGGAAAACACAGCTGGAAAACAGTTATAGAAGATTATTCTAATATATGTTTTAATTAATTCAATACATGTTGTAATTTTAGAGAAAGAGGCATGAATAAGCTGGCCCCACAGTTTGTGTCCCTTAAAGCCTGTCACTCTCACCTTGCCCTTGGGTCTCCATTCAAATTCTTTTCTGGATTTGGGGTCTGGGCTGCTAGACGACCTTTTTTTTCTTCTGATGGTAAGTGTGAACAACCCTTATTCCAGGGGTGAATAAAGCCAGTCTGAGTCAGTGTGAACAATTTAATAAACCAGTTAAGATTATTTATTATAACTAAGGTGTTACAATTTCCAGGGATTTGATAATAACTATATGTTACTATTTCAAACAAATTGTATCAGACCTTGCTTCCACTCAATAAATATACCCAGTAACATTCATTACTCACTGACACTCACACCGGACTCTTTCAACTGACTCTCTCTCAGCTCTCAACTATCATTCTCACAGACTCTTTCACCCTGATCCCCTGCTCCCATCAAAATATTCTGTGCTGGGATTGGCTGCCCTCTGTCCTTCCAAACACTTTTTCACACCCATTCATCCAAGCACACCTGAGCCACATAGGATGTTATCAGACATATCAAATATAGCATTATAACCATGCCACATAAATACGAAAGGGCACACATACCAGATGATGTTGCCCTTTCACATTTATGTACCGGACAATACCTGTTGTATTTTCTTGATGGCTCAAGCTGTCAATAGATCTCCCTTAGTGCTTTTGTGCTAGCATTGGTGGCATTTGAATCTGTGCACCATTGTACTCATGTGACTGCAGCATCAATGCCATTACGGACAGAACACTTCTGGGTAAGGTAGCAACATCCAGATAGGTGACACACTTTTTATGACCCTCCCCAGTTTATTTTGCACTTTTTTAGTGTTTTTATGTGATTTAAAATACTTTTTGTATGTTTATTTTGTTTTGTATTGTTTATTTCCCGCACAAACCTCTTCTTGCAATATTAGGTGAGATCTTAAACCAAGAAGTGAACAGAACTCGGTCCACTCCCTGTTAGTGTCTGGAAAGCCTTTTTCTGGGAAAGAAAGTGTGGCATGGGAAGTTCTTTTGCTGGCATAAAAATGGCAAAGTTATGCCAGCAAAAGAATGGGGTTTGGGGGTGGGTCTGATAAAGTTCATAGTTGCAAGGGGCTCTTCATCAAAAGGAAAATCAGAAGTGACTATTTCCGCCTTTCTCTCTCTTTCTTTTTCATTTTTAAATCTTTATTCTGCTTTTTTTTTAATTTTTATATCATTGTACCTTAGCTTTCAATTTTCTATTTCTATTTTTATGTACAGTCAGCCTTACATATCCATTCTGCATCCAAAGATGCCATCATCCATGGCTTGAAAATATCCCCCCCCCAAAAAAAACCCCACAAAATTTTGAGAAGCAAACCTTGATTTTGCCATTTTGTATAAGGGACACCATTTTACTATGCCATTGTATGTAATGGGACTTGAGCATCCACGGATTTTGGTATACATGAGGATTCCTAGAACCAACCCCCAGTGAATACCAAGAGCCCACTGTAATTCTGTAATACTTATTGTATTTTTAAAATGTTCTCTCTTTTTTTGTAAAAAAAAAAAAAAAAAAGGATAGATCTACACTTCTGTTCCCAATTCAAATGCTGAGGGAAAACACATCTGAACAACCGAGCAGGGCTTCAATTTCGGCAATAGGTTGCTATACAGAATTTCTCTCATTTTGAAATATTGAAGTTAGATTTTTGGGCCCCCTGAACCCCTGGCAAGCCATACCTGCACAAAGAAAAATGGAAGTGATATAGAGTCCCTTCCAATTTTATTTGAGGCTGCTTTGTGGTCAGTTGGAGAAGGCTTGTGGGGGTGGAGAAGTGTTCATTTTGTAGCAGGTATGACCACCTTTGTAATATGTGGGCTTAAAAATGGCCCACAGATATTTGGAAGAATGGTGTGGGGTTGCAGGAGCATCCTGTGTGGACAGAAGTGGTCTCAAAAGAGGGGACTTGCATCACCTCTGCCCTAGAATGTGGTGTCTCACAAAGGAAAAAAAAAAAGATCATTAAAACACAAACAACTCTTTGATATAGGTGTGTTCTTCAGGAAGCATGAATAAAGAACAGTGATTCAAGGAAGTTTGCTCAGCATTATTGCTTTTATTAAGAAACACCTAATTAGTTTTGGAAGAAATCCAGGGTTTTTTTTAAGTGTAAAATATGAACTTTAAATAGCAATGTTACAGACAATATGGACCAAGAGATCCATCAAACCAAACTGTTATTTGAGATAGGACTGTCTATCTATTAGCCTCCCAAACACACAAATATTCATAACACATAGATAATACTGCCCTAAATTTTGAAGATTATGACATATGAGAATCTAGGAAGAGTGAACTACTGCAGAGAAAAAAATGCTATACATATGAGCACAAATACAATCAAGTCAAAGGAATGGTATTAGAAAGCCACCATGTTGCAGCTAAGAAGGTCTGGATTAGGTTAGTCTCTGGATAAGATGCTGCTTGGCTTTCTTGTACACTGGCCAGAAGGCTCCACCTTCTGGCTGGAGTATTCTAGCTCTGGAGCTGGCCTAGATCCCCTCTGTTACTGTGATGAAATGGGCAGAAGTCTCCATGCACATGCTGGCTGTATTGGCAGGTACATCCACCAGTGTTGCACATCACATTCTCTGAAGCCAGGAAGGAAGCCCTCAGCATGTGACCAAGACTGGTTACATGCAGGGTGCTTTGATCACATGCTGGGGCCTCCTTCTTGGCTTCAGAGTGACACCAGTAGTCTGGCACTACAGCCCAGCGTGCAGGTATGGACTTCTGCATTCCCATGCTGGACCCATCCAGGTTTTCCCACATGACATAGGTTTTCCCAGGGGTTGTTTTGAAATGTTTTAAAAGGGTTTACCCCAGCTTCCCCCAGCCTCACCTCAGACATTGTCAGGAATGTCCTGTGGCAAACAGGGGTAAGAGCCCTGTGTCATTTGAACTGCTGGGTTCCAACACAGGGAGAAGTTGGGATAAATTGTCCATATAGACAAGCCCTTAGTAAACCCATCTTTGCTGCTTTGAGTTCAGTGGTGGAAGAAAGATGGAGTATAAATATACCATTATTCAATTTTTAAAAAAAATATATTAAAAAAACACCTAGGATCACCTCTGACCTATGGATAGGAGTGGTATTCCATTAATCACATCCTCAGCAAGAGGGCCGTAAGTATGACAAAGACCATATGCTGACTGAGTAATCCCAAGTGCAATATGTATGTACACACCTGCATACCAAGTAATTGCTTGCTCCAAGAAATCAGGAACTCAGCCAAAAAAAAACCACCCCACAACTATCTTCTTTGCTGCAATATACAGCTTGCTGCATTGCGTTATAAATGATTTAGTTTCCCCAACTTTTTTTTCTTTTTCTTGAGTGAATGATAATGTGTTTTCACTGTTGTGGACTATCGGTACCAAGCAGAACACTAAAAGGAGGATAGGTGACAGTTGTCAGGCAAAATAGGCCATATATTTTAATTATGAATGATGACTTAGCAATAAATTGCAATTCATTTGTATTTTGTCTGTGAAGAGGTCCACAGCAATAAACCTAACTTTCAAACATGTAGCTTAAGCCAGAATAATGAAAAAAATGTTGGGAGGAATTTAGAATGTATTGAAAGCCCTTGTCCAGCTTTTCAAAGTCAAGCAAGTTTCAGTGAGCTTTTTAAAGCAGAGGGCACTTTAAGTGTTGAGAAGGCAAAGCAACAATTTCTTCTAGGAAGAAGAAAAATCCTTCATTATTACTTGTCCAATTTTTTCACTTAAAAACAATTGATGAAAGGTTCTAACTTGAAAATTACCGAGAGAAATAGCCCCCTTGATGTTGAGTTTCTACAGTAAATTTCATCCCAAAGCCAATTTTTATGGCCATGATATAAATCCTTTAAACAAGGAGCTTCTAATGGAAATGCCGACATAGCCTAGGGTGTTTCCGTAATTGCATTTGAAGTTCATTTTTACTAAGAATTATCACTTTCAGTAGTTCCGCTGGAAAATATTTGATGCTATAAAGTATCCTGTGCCTATCCAGTGTCATCTATTAATGCTGCCAGGGAGGTAATAAACTTAACATTAAAAATATGCTTAGTAGGGAAATACGACATGTTGACTATATGTAAATATTTTTCATTTCTGCTGTCAGTGATGAAGAGTTATTTGTTCTGTTTAGATAATATCACAGAGACTAAGCATGTGTTTATAACAGAGTGGTGATGTCCATATATTAAAGACAAACTAATGTCTTTGTATTGGTATACAGTAATTATTTTGTTTAGGTTGGAGGGTATGTTTAAAATAGGAAGACTTAAGAAACTCATTCTCTCTGAACTGTGATATGGTCTGACCTGATCTATACCTTTCGGACTAGTGTCCAGACCAGTTCTCCAGTAGCTTTGACAAGTCTCTGAATATTGTGATACAGTTAATAGCACACCAAAATGTTGCTGTCCTTGAGCAAGCAGGGATCACCAGCATTGAGGCCATGATACTGAGAACACAGCTGTGCTGGGCAGGCACATTTCTAGGATGGAGGACCATCGCCTCCCAAAAATAGTACTCTACGGTGAACTCGCCACGGGTCAGCGTAAGAGTGATGCTCCAAAAAAGCAATATAATTACTCCCTGAAACAACATCTCAGGCTCGGCCAAATTGATCACCAACAATGGTCCACCCTGGCCTCACATTGGGAGGCATGGAGACACACTATCCACAATGCTGCAGCTTTATTTGAGAACTCACGCTGAACAAGTCTTGAAGAGCAACGACAACGCAGAAAGAATTACAACCCAGAAACATCACCCAAGGAGACCTTCTGCTGTGCTTTCTGCAACAGGACTTGTTTGTCTCGGATTGGCCTTTTTAGTCATCAGCCCGCTTGCAGAAAGCTCAGGATGAGTCATTCCTGAATCTTTGTTTGCAAAGAAAAGCCAGAGAGAGACATATACATTGTGTATTTCATTTAAAACATGCATTTAGGAACATGTCTTTGGAGAATATATGTTCAGAAATGAATATTGTATGAGAAAAGCATGTTGCAGAATAGTCATTTTGATAGACATTTTTTTCCATGGGTTTTTATGAAATAAATTATTCCACAGAATAATGTGGAAACTGGATACAATAGATTTAAGACTGTGCATGGTGAAAATAACATGGGTGGAAAATAGCTTGATCTATCTGTCTCTGTTTCTAAACAGGGAAAACATACACCCAAAGATCAGAGTGGGATGAATTGCCTGCATGAACAAGCATCAAAGATTTTTCTGGCTGAAAAGCCACCAAGAACCATTCTTATCATTGCTAGTAGGGTAGTTGCAGTTTCTGTTTTGTTTTAAGATCTAATTTGGCCCCACTCCCATACACTCCCGGGGGGGGCCCTCCCAAAACCGCGAATAACCGAAACCGCGAATGTCGAGTTCGCGAATGTGGAGGGGCAACTGTACTTTGCTTCACCTGCCTGCCTATCTCCTGCCTCTTCGCAAACGGAGCGAAGAGGCAGGAGATGGGGCAGGGGGGTGAAGCAAAGTGCTCCTCCCTGGCCCCCCGCCTGCCCTCCGTGCATCCACCCCCCCTCCCGAAAGCCGCGGAATCACGGCTTTTGGGAAGGGGGGTGGCTGGGAAGCCCCCTCCTCCCTGCCCCCCGCCCACCCTCAGCCCAGCCATCCCCCTTGCCCAAAGCCTCACTTTGGAGAGGGGGTGGTGGCTGTGAAGCGCCCTCCGCCCATCCACCCATCCACCCTCCGCCCCGCCATCCCCCTTCCCCAAAGCTGCGCTGTGGAGAGGGGGGTGGCTGCGAAGCCCCCTCTGCCCAGCCACCCATTCACCCTCCGCCTACCCACCCCCCTTCCCCAAAGCTGCGCTTTGGAGAGGGGGTGGCTGCGAAGCCCCCTCCCTCCACCCCCCCCAGCCAGCTGGCCATCCCGCATTCCCCAACCCACCAGGAGACTGGGCAGCCTCCTGTGGGTTGGGGAATCATGGGAGGAGGGAGCCCAGAAGGAGGGATGGGTCTGTGGAGTTAAATCCCTAGATTTGCTCCCTCTCCCTTAACGGTGGGGAGAGGGGGCGAATCCCGGGGTTTGGCTCCACGGCCTCCCTATGGAGCCAAACAGGGCATGTTCGCCCCTTCTCCCCACCTTCCTTGAAGGTGGTGAGAGGGGGCGAATCTAGGGGTTAGCTGCAGCCGCCCCTGCTTCCACCGCCTTGGTCCCCTTCGGAAGAGCCAAGACGGAGGGAAGGGAGCTGCTGAGGCAAACTGGGCATTTTCGCCCCTTTCCTCCACCTTCGAGTCCAGTTTGACTGGAAGGTTGAAGAAAGGGGCGAATGTTGCCCTGCCAGCTGATCCTGTTCGCTTTCCCAACTCACGAGGACATCCTCATGAGTTGGGAAACAAATAGGATCAGCTGGCAAAGCTCCCCCAGCCAGCCAAATTGGAGGGGTGGTCTTATCTGGCGAATATATGCCTAGGCCTAGATTTTTGGCTGGAAATTGGGGGGGGGTCTTATACGCCCAGTCGGCTTATACGCCGGAATATACGGTAAGTCTTTAATCAACCCTCCCTTTGCTGGGATCGGCTACAAGCCCAGTTATGTATGCAAACTGTTAGCCAACCAGGCACATGTAAGATGATGCATCTCACAGTTAATAGGATGCTGACAGCAGGAGGCGAGGCTGGGAAGCCTGTGCAAGTTTCACAACTCCTTCTGTGCTGGCAATTTGGTTTGCAGGAGCTCCTGTTCACATCATCCATACAAATTAGAGCAGGAGTACTTCAACAGTAAAGACCAGCACTTAGGGTACAGGGGGCAAGGAGCTTGATAGCCACTTCCTAAAAGTGCCAGGTCCAATTTGGTTCCATGATGCACAAAGTTTCAGGTGCCCATAATAGATGTGAAGGTGTTAAGCCTGATTTATTTTTTAATATATTTTTTAAAAATATATTTTTATTGCATCAGGATCTTCCTTTACACTGTCACCATAAAAATTAATGTAACAATTGAATTAAGTTAACAATAACGATAATAGCAATTGCTATTAATGATAACAGTTCGATTCTTTGCACATCTTACAATATTTAATTTGTATTATTCATACATTAATTCCATTTCCCCTCACCTTCCAACTAGTTCCACCTTCTCCCATCTTTCACCTCCTTCTTCCACTACTTCTTTCTTTCTTTCTTTCTTTCTTTCTTTCTTTCTTTCTCTCTCTCCTTATCTTCCCTTCTTATCAGCCTTCTCCACTTTCTCTGATCTTCCCACATATTCAACTTTTTCATCCTTCCCCTTTCTGTCCTCTTTTAAGTCCCTTCGACCCACCACCCATCTGAGTTTCTTATCCTTTATCCCTCTTCATCTCCTCCATTTATTCATTTATTTGTAGTATTTTTTCTATATTCTTTCATTTTCCACCATTTATATTCTTCTTTGCTATTTATTGTTATTATACACACTTTTTTCCCCATTTCCTCAAAATCCAGAAATATTAAAGCTATTATTGAAGCTTTTGCTTCTCTGTTTGAAGCCAGCCTTTTCCAGTTGTATTCCATCATACATCTTTTACTGTTCTTTCTTGGTACACTGCCTTTGTTATCCAGTCTAATATTGTGTCTTTATATTCCATCTTTTTTTCGAGTTAGCTGCTATCAATAGCCTTGCAGCTGTGATTGCATAGAGTAATGTTCTCCAATGTTGTTGTTTAAATCTTTTTTCAAGGTCAGAAGTCATATTTAACAGATAAAGCTTAGGGTTCATAACAAAATATGTACTATATATTTTTTTGAATTATCTTATGAATCTTTAGTATTCCTTTTCAGATTTTCCATGTCAATCCTTTTGTTTTATGGTAATTTGAAATCAGTTAAGCATCTGGAATCCATAGTTAGGTAGCAGATTGATAAGGAGGTTCATGAGGGAAGAGTGGTAGGTCCCTTCCTTGTTCTCCTGTTTTCCAGTTTCTCCATTAAGTATTCGCCCAAGAAAATTCCTGTTGAATATAGACCTACTTGTTATTTGTCTTACTTAAAGGGAAGTTTGGTAAATTACACCATCCCTCCAGAACATTGTTAGGTTTTCTATACCTCCTTAGAAACAGCTATTCAGATTATCAGACACAGAAGTAGAAGTGGCAAAAGGTGACATTAAGTTGGCCTCTTGCTTTCTCCTAGTTCACACCAAACACTTTGAACTACTGGGCCTCTCACTGGATGGTGGCTTCTACATGGACCAGGCAAATGTAAGATGATGCATCTCACAGTAGGGGTGGGTGTTTAGCTTCGTTTTCTGTTTTTGGAAAGTTCAGTGATCCATTCACCTGCCTTACCTGCTTAGGTATACACATTGATACCATTTGACAATGTTGCCATCTGAAAAATGGCAAATTGAACTAAGGAACTAAGGAAGGAACTAAGGAAGGTCACTCTACAAGAGTTGGAGAAGCTAGTTGGTGATTTTAATTTTACAGGACCTTACAGGCTGAAGGTTTTACCAATGGACGATTTAGAGTGTTTCCAAGTAAAATTGAGGTAGAAGGGAAGAATTCAGGTTCAGAACAAGTTGATTTTGCAGGAAAAGCATTTTTTTCTTTATTAAAAAGACAGACAAAGATAGCAGTAGAGACCAACAGAACAGTCTATATTCAATAAAAGCTGTTAATAAGCAGTTCCTCAAAGGAGAGAGAGAGGGGAATGATAGCATGGGTGCTAACACCCTGCTCCTGACCAAACTAAGCTTAAAGGACTACAGAGTAAGACACAAACAGATTCTCTCACACTCTGATGTGAAAAGAAGCTGGGTGGCTGAAGATCAGGGCAGCTGATAAAGGGGTCCATGTGGGGAGTTCAAAAGGAAGGAGATCCTCTGGAGAGAGCTTCTGGAGTCTGAGCTTCTGGGAAAAATGTAGCCCTTTCCTAACTTGGGGACTGTCATTTGGAGAAAAGAGACACCTCTGGATGGGGCAAAACATGACCTTAATGTTATTCTCTTTGAAGGTATGAAAGGCTCCATGTGCTTAGAGTGATGAGTGCAAAGCCTATGGCTTGTATGGGCTTTACCACATCCTGATATTACATATCCGTGACCTGGATTGTATAGGTTGGATGGGGTCCACGGGATAGTTTGGGATCCAGATACTCCTTGTGGATATGCAATGAGGGATAAGAGCTGTTATCAGCCAGCCTGGTGGGGGATAGGGGCTAAGCAGATGCTTGCCCCTTATCTGTGGCAGATTATGGGGGAGGTGGGGATTAGTTCAGTGTACACCTATGGCACCCCTTTTGGGTGAAGGACGGCTTAATCAAACTACCCTTGCAGATCATGAGACTGGAGGGTGGGGAGAAGACTATATCCTTGAGACCAGCCCAAGGGTTGAGCCCTCACCAGAAATCATGCGACTTGAGGTGTCTCATCCTGGAGTTTTGCCTTCCAGCAGATGGTGCCCGGGGGGGTAGTCCAACTGATGGGAAACCCTCCGGTGCTCAAGTGTTTCACCCAGGGAAGCTGGGAGGTAGGTCTCGATGAGACCATCAGCTCCACCTTTTCCCACATTGGGTCACTTCCCCTAGTTTGCATATCCCAAGGAATAAAAATTTAATAGGTGATAGAATAAATAAAGTAACCCCTATTTTAACCCAGATTTGTGTCTGGTCTTGTTATTTCATGTGTTGGTCATCAAACACTAATATGACCTGGCCTGGAAACATCAGATTAGTTCTTTAAAGGGAGATGAACTACACCATTGAGTTACCTTTACAGATATTTCTAATAGAAAGTTCCCTTACCCAGTCCAGTTTCAATGTCGTATCATCCCTTATTAGATAAAATGATGAGACTTCTGCATAAATTTCCAGTGTAGAGTAAGATAAGGATGGCAGTACATCACATTTAGAAGAGATGTCCCCCCCTCTTTTTTTTCCTTCTCCCTTGGCTATACACATTGTAAGACACTCATTTCAGATTTAGAATCCAGACAAACTTTGCTTGATCTGCAATTTTTCTTAAGGGTTTTTATATTATTTTTTTATTCAAGGCTTGAAGACACCTTAAGACCCTTGAATGAACTCATACAGAACCATTTGAGGGTTTATTATTTTATACCCCCATGCCCAAGTTACCTTCAAGTCTTTAAAACAAATACTTATCTCTGCATAAATGTATCTATTAGCATGCTTTGAATCCTTAGGGCATTTTAAAAATTATTATTATATTTATCTATTCTGACTATCCTTAGCTCCAAGAAGGCCAAGAGTCTCATGCTGGCACATCTCTTATTTCAAATATATATTTCACTTCTGATGTCAGAGCACATTCCTTGTTAACAAAGTGAAGCAATAACAATAGAAAGCATTGTTACTCAGATTGCTATTCTAAATAATTCTAAACACATTTACCTGAAGAAACTTGAACACCACTTATTTCAGTAACTTACATGACTGAAAGTTAACTACCCTATGCCTTTATAGTTTGAGATGGGAAAATGTATCAGTTTTGCTTTCAGTTGCATTCATTTCTTTTAGCAACTCAAATGTTTCTTTCCAACACAACTAAATTTGTTGCTATAGGTAAGTTCTTCATAAATAAACTAAAACAAATTTATCCTCCATTTGTAGCAGACAAATTCACATGGGCTAGCTATTCCCATCATGCTGAAGACCATGATGGGGCTGACTGTCATAAGGATGTAAAGATGAGAAACCTCTCGAAAAAAAGGTTTTGGCTGCCATAATTCAGCACCAAGACAGTTGAATAAAAATGATTTCATGCTTAGACTCTTAAAACCTGGTTCTGAAGTGATAGGTCTGTTCATTTTAGATTATTCTATCTTAATTGAAAAACAATATTCTTTCCATCCCAAATATGAAGAAATTTCTGAATGTTTATAAATTCTTACAAGAAAATGGAAACAATATTCTCTTCCATTACTGTTCTCAGAGCAAGCACAATTCAAGGTGTAGAACAAGGGTAGGAGTTCTGCAACTGTACCTATATTGTTGGACCTCAGTTCCTAGATGCCTTAATCACCACAGCCAATGATGAGAAATGATGAATAAATGTAACATTTGGAAACCCACAAAATGGTGACCTTTGATATTAAGTCTATCTATGCTACTAAATCATAGAAGTTTGATAACATTTTAATTGACATATAATTAGAATTCCCTGATACACAGCACAAGTGCTATAGTTCAGAGGAGAGTTTCTATAGAACAGAGGCCAGGATTCCATTGGATGGATCCAAGACAGTTAGTTGTATCAAACTGCTATAAACTGATACAACTATCTATACTGACTATGGTGTTGATTATGGATGTGTCTTCTAGGGATGCAGTTCCTCACAAAGTTTTTTTCTTTAAGGTTGAAACAAGTATTTTCAGTAATTTTCTTCCTGCTGGAAGAAAGTCTTTGAAAACCACACAGTTTTCAAAATCTATTCTTAGTTTGACTTATTCTGCACAAATTTCTCACATGGTTGTTTTGCACAGAAGACAACATTTTCTGCACAGGAAGCATTTACTGTGTGGAAAATAATATTTGAATGCAGAAATATTAATTCTTCCACAAAAAATGCTGTTTTATGTGCAAAACCACTGTGTGACTTTTATGCAGAATGAATTCCCAATTAAAGCACTATCTGCACAGAAAACAGTTTTATCAGTGCAGGAATTCAGCACCCACAGTTTCACTTCTCCATGAAAATATTTGTTCTCTCTATGCATTTCCAGATTTTCCAATGTTGTTTGGAGTGTGGTGGAGTCTCCATCTTCACAGGGTTTTTAAACGGAGGCTGGATGGCCATCTGTCAGGAGTGCTTTGATTGTGTCTTCCTGCATGGTAAGGGGTTGGACTAGATGGCACTTGTGGTCTCTTCCAACTCTATGATTCTACGATCAATTTCCAGCATTGATCCCATTGATCAAAATAGTTCCCTATTATCCAGAGTTTCAGGTATTCACGGGGATTTGTGTCTTGGAATGTATCCCCCATAGATACAGGGGTCAACCTGTATTCTTTTCAGGTCGAATGAATACAATGACATGATAAAGCCACCCTAATGATGATGATGATGATGATGATCTTCATCAGTCATGGATGACTGCATCCTGTCATCATGTTCATTGTTCCTAAAAGTAACTTTCCAAGCTATGTTGTCAGGAAAATGAAGGAACCAGTGTTTTATTAATATTAATATGTTATTAATAATATGTGCAAATGTTTAACTACATATTTTGAATGTATTTTCCCTCAAAGTAAGAATTTACAAATATATCATGAGGCATGCTTGCTCTTAAAAACAAGTGGGACATTTGGAAGGTGTAAAAGCTGGTGTCTACTTAAGCTTGAAATGATGGTTTGATTCAGAAAGTGCTGGTCTGATTAGTTTATGTTAGAATTAACAATTACTGAATTTCTCAAAGAGCCCAGTTTTTTACATGGCCATGCCATTGTGGGCTTATGTGCATACTTCATGGAAATAGATATGACACCTAGCTAACTCCATCATATTCTTCTAATCAGTGGCAACGGATGGTTTTCATACCAGTGGATGGTGCCTCTGAGTTTTAGGACTTTATCAGATGCAGCCTCTTTAAACATTATTTTGCCAGCATAAAAAAAAGAAGAAAAAATTTTATCCCGGCAAAAGAACATCCCCCCTCAGACTTACCTTCTAATCCTGGCAAAGGCTACCAGCAATAAAGAAGAAGTGAATGAAGCCCCATTCACTTCCTCATTCAAAATCTCACGTGATTTCATCACACAGGAAATTCAAAGTTTAAAACAAAAAGCATTTTAGGTTACACAAACCTCTCAAACATACTGTAAAAGTCCCAAGTAAAGCAGGGAGGGTCAAAAAAGAAAGAAACTTACCAGGGCATCTCGATCAAATCTGGAAGTGTTCATGCCGGAGTGGCCATTGTCGGGGTAAGTCTGAGATTTAAATGGCATGAGGTATCACACACTGGCAATGCCGGCAAAAAAGCAGCAGGGAGATCTAATGACAGCTTAAGCCATCAATTAAAAACAATAGGATTTTTGCTCTTTATAACCGTGAAATGGTGATGTTGTGTGATCTGTGTGCCCTTTCATGGTTATGTAGCGTCATGATGCTAGATTTTCTTCATCTGATAAAGCCCTTAGTCTGATTTTAAAATATATATATATATATATATATATATATGCAAAGTGTTGACCCATGCCCCCCAAAACAGGTTCAGTTCCTTGGACAACTCCTTTAAGTTTAGAGTTTGCTATGTTTTAAATAGTTTTAATTCTGGTTTTTTTGTGTGTCTTTCTGCCTTGAGTCCCAATCTAGGAGAAAAGTGTGATACAAATAAAATGATGGATGGATGGATGGATGGATGAAACAAAACTCATAGTAGATACCCTGTCCAATTGACATGGGAACCACAAGCTTCCACTCCTTCTAATACTAAAGTTTTGGGACTATAATTGTCCATCAGAATAATATTTACACTTTCATCAGTGCTTCATCCATATATATTTAAAAAGTTCTTTCAATTCAACTCAGCCATAAGTTTGTAATTAAAACACCTCCTCGTTGCCATGTCTGTGTCTTTGATGGAAAACATGAAACACAATTTAGTCATTTTAAGTGTCGGTAGAAATCACCCCTTCCCTCCCACACACTACCAATTAGTTTTGGATCAAACTTATGATTACCTATCTCTCATTTCTTTAAGACCAGACTTTTATGTAATGTAAATCTGAATTAGCTGTTGAAAACCATCCAGAAAGAAAATGGTTCTCATTTCCTGTATGTGTGAATTCTTCCAGACATAAGTTAACACATGGAAACAGTTTTTCTTATGTGCAAATAGCTCATTTTTCACAGCTGTTATGCTTGCAATGTGCTTCTTGAGGCTCCAGGAGCTTACTGCAAGCTTTCAGAATTTTATTCTTTTTGGTATTTATGGGTTTTAGGATTTTTAGCTTTTGTAGCTCTCCTTCTTGGCAATATAGCTGTTGCACATAAGCAGACTTTCTTTTAAATGCCAGTGAGTGAAAGTTTACTTCCATTTTATTAACCAAAGTCATCTGAAAGAAGCTCAGAATCAGAAAAACCCTGGGTTTCCATAAGGATGATATCTTCACTGCCACATAGGTCATCCATTCAAGTTATTCGCAGATAGGCTATGACTGACTATAAAAGATAAGTAAGGAAGAAAATATATAAGCTTTGATTTCACCTCCTTTTTTCTGTGGCATTTGTATGGTTCATGTGTGCATTTAGTTTGCTTTAACTGATTACGTCTGTCATCCCATATTGTATTATCATTTCACATACTCTCTCCAACCCATAATAATAATAATAATAATAATAATAAAATTATTTATATCCCGCCCCTCTGCGAACAATTGGGGCAGCTTACAACAGTAAAATAATACATAATATTAAATAACTCAAAATCCCTTCCCCCCTTAAAACATTATTAAATCAATACAAATTAAAATCAACATATAATACAATTGTTATTAAAAACTCTTCCTAGCGAGCAGCAACAGTTAGGAGCTCCAGAATCAACTTCCAAAGGGGGTTCCTGAGGCCAGGATTAGCTATTCCGGAAAAGCCTGCCTGAAGAGATTCGTCTTGACAGCCTTTTTAAAGCTGTCTAATGATGTCAATAGGCGGATCTTATCTGGCAGGCTGTTCCACAATTTGGGAGTGACAGCCGAGAAAGCTCTCTGGGAGGTGGTCGAAAGCCTAGATCTTTGTGGCTGCAACAAATTCCTCCCAGAAGACCAGAGAGCATGGGGAGGATTATAAGGGAGAAGGCGGTCCCTGAGATAGCTTGGACCCAAGCCATTTAGGGCTTTAAAGGTGATAACCAACACCTTGTACTGGGCCCGGAAGCTAATAGGCAGCCAGTGGAGGGACCTCAAAACCGGAGTAATCTGGTCCCTCCTAGATGTTCCAGAGACAAGCCTGACTGCCATATTTTGTACCAGCTGTAATTTCTGAACCAAGCACAAGGGTAGCCCCATGTAGAGTGCATTACAGAAATCAAGACGTGAGGTTACCAGCGCATGCACAATGGTCTCAAGATCCCTTACTTCCAGAAAAGGGCGCAGCTGGCGTATAAGCCGAAGCTGATAACAAGCGCTCCTGACTGTTGCATTTACCTGATTTGTCACCAGGAGCAATGAGTCAAGGAGCACCCCCAGAATGCGAACACAGTCACTGGAGGAGAGTGTAACCCCATCCAGGACTGGAGGTTGCAACTCAATTCTTGGTTTCGGGGCCACTACCGTGAGCACCTCCGTCTTGTCTGGATTCAGTCTCAATCTGTTTTTCCTCATCCAGCGCATTACTGCCCAAAGACATTCATTGAGAGAAGAGATTCAAGGCCGACGAACGAGATACGGAGAAATAGATCTGAGTGTCATCAGCGTACTGATAACACCCAGCTCCGTAACTCCGAATGATCTCACCCAGCCGCTTCATATAGATGTTAAATAACATCAGGGACAGAATAGCACCCTGTGGTACTCCACAGGTGAGCTCCCTTTTACTGGAGCTACTGTCCCTGAGCAGCACTCTCTGGGACCTGCCCGAGAGGAAGGACCAGAACCACTGCAAAGCAGTGCCTCCGATGCCTAACTCCCTCAGGCGATCCAGAAGAATGCTTTGATCTATTGTATCAAAAGCCACTGAGAGGTCTAGGAGCACCAACAGGGTCACACTACCCCTGTCGATGCTCAGACTCAGATCGTTGGTCAAGGCAACCATGGCAGTCTCAACCCCAAAGCCTGTCCTGAAGCCAGTTTAGTAGGAACGCTAACGAAACAAGCATTATGCAATTGAGTACAGGTATGTAATGAAAATCCTACAAAATGTAAAAATACTTACGGTGGATTTTCATGAACAGAATGCTTCATCTGCCTAATTAATGGCATTCAGAGACACCGTTTGATAGGAATTACTGAAAACATGTTAAATATTAGACTGGTGTACTACAGCTTGTTCAAAATGTAGCTGCAATGTACAGCATTTGATGGACATTTTCAGATAAAATACTTTTTTTTTTCAATGGCCAAGGTCCAAGACAGTAGTTGCATACTGCTGTTAGAACAGCTTTCATCAGCATGACTATGGTTGATACTCACTTTCCCCTACACAAGGATGGAGGGAGAATAATATTACCTAAAAGTTAGATTTAGGTGGATGAATGTTTTGAAACTTTTTCTTAAAAACCTCCCTTTTTGCCTAAATTTATCTGTAAGTGTTCAAAAATCAGAAAGGGTTCTATATAATATAACAAACTTGGTAAATCTATATTACAGTTTTACAGACCATCTGATAAGATAAATTACTTACTTAACATACTAGATTAACTTGAATAAGGTTGTATGATGCCCAATGGCCCAGCAATAAGTTGAAAAACAAGCCAATCAGACTTCCAGTTGGCTATGGTGTCGCAATCGGACTCTCTCTGAAGGAGTTCAGGAGAGCCCAGCCACACGTGGATGTTAATTCAGCTGGACAAATGCGGCTGAGTTAGGAATTTCCCCATCCTCTAACGGGGGAAAATCTGAGGGGGCTTCTGGAGACCTGATTCCTGCTGGAGTCCGAATTACTGGCAGATTAGAAGATTGAAAACCAGGATAGGAGGCAGAGGAGGTCGGAGCCATACCACCACTGCGTGTGAGCCGCTGATAACTTCAGCAAGTGCCGCCACCAATTTTAGCTGCAAATACTTCTTTGGTTTTTTTTTTCTTCAAATTTTTATTATTTTGATGTTGTTGTTGCTGATTTGGCAAATATTTGAAGTTTTGGAGGCTAGATCCTGACTAGATCTGAATATGAGGAAGACATCATAATATATGGTTTCCGGGACTCTATACAGCTGATTTTACGTGAGGTTTTCACGGACAGTTTAAAAGACAGAAAGCTGTCAAAAAAGCTGTAAATAACATATATAATACAGTAACTTAGTAGCAAAGTTCTGGCCCATGCTTAGTGAGAGAAAAAAAAGGAGTGAACATGAACTAAGATATATTGTTACTATTTCTAGTAAATGGCTACTGTGTTTTCAATTGTTCTTGAAAGTCATTGAAAGGGGACTGAAACAAAGAAATAGAATTGATTTCTGGTTAAATGACTTAGCAGAATGGGAGGTTGGAGACAGTGGTAGAAGACGGAAAATGGAGACGGAGGTTAAAGACGGAGGCCATTGCTATTGTGACATGTGAGTGAAAACTTTGGATTGAGGATTGGAGCGGAGGACCTGATGGAAAACCGGTGGAGTTGGCAGTTCGATTGGGTGTTTGATCCTTCCAGCCCCCTAACGTTTTGATGCTCTGGCTAACTGTGCCAGCACTCACTCAGAGAGTGAAAGAGCTTTCCACTCCAGCTCTGGAGAGTTGACATCTTGGAGTGGTGTGTTGAGAGGAGAAGCCGGAAAAACCGGAAAAATGGAGGGCGAGAGACTGTATGTGTGCACTTGGCTGAGTATGGCAAGCGTGGCTGTGTGTATGAATATGGTGAGAGGGTGGTGGTTTTGTCCTGTGTGTCCTGTCTTTTTAGTTTGGTTTGGGTTCTTGTTTTAGTTTGTTTGTTTTTCTTCTGTATTCTGGTTTCTTTTTAGTTTGACTGCAGGGAGAAGATGGGTAATTGCAGAAGGAGGTGTCGGTGGGGAGTCTTGGAGTGAAACAGAAGAGGAGGAGCAATACCACAGAAGAATCTCTACAGTAGAATACTCAAGAAGGAAGGAAGAAGAAGGAAGGAGGGGGAACAAAGGAGGAGGAATTTCAAGTTAGAGTGCAGCGCTGTGTTGAGAGCCGTGAAAAGATTCCTAATTGAGAGTTTAGAAAACTGAGGACTTTTAGATACTTATATTATATGTATTTAAAAATTATTAAAAATAAACAAAAAAAGTTATAGAAAGTTATCATAAGGGGAATTATAGAAAGATAAGGAAAACCAGAAGCCATACAGAGAGATTTATAAGAGAATTACAAGAGAGAGTTTAAGAGGAAACAAAAGGACATTATATGAAAAGTAATTGTAAAAGAAAGAAGGAGAAAAGAAAGCAACCAAACTAAATTTTCTATAACAGCAGAATATAGTACAACTAATTTGTTATAGTTAGAACAAATTGTATCTGTGTTATTCCTTCTCTTATTATTATTACTGTGTGTTTTTTTTTGTATATGAAACAATAGTGTTAGGGTGTGGGAGATTGTGGTCTACTGGAGCATAAATCTAGTACTTTGTTAATCAATTATTGGATTGCTGCAGAGATAATATCCCAATATAGTGAAATTGTACCATAACATAACAAAAACCAACAAAACTAAAAACAAGTCACATTATAAATAAATCAAAGTTGGGAAAGAATCAGTTTAAGATATTGAAGTGGTAAAAGAGGATAAATAGAAGTGAAAATATGAGGAAAACAACACAAACTACAATCCAGATGATAAGGAGGCCTTCCATTGAATCTAATCAGTCAAGTCAAAATCCTATTTTGGATGAAATTAGACTACTACGTGAAGAATTACGAGAAATGAGAACAGAATTTAAACAAGAAATGAAAAAAGAGTTGAAAAATATTAAAGAATCCACAGATAAAGTGACAACTGAATCAAAGAAATTAAAGGAAAAAGTAGACTCGTTGGAAGACAAGGTCGAAAATTTGGAGAAAAAACCCGTGACATTTGAAGAAAGTAAGGAACAGGAATTGGACGATAAAGCAGTCCAGGAAATGAGATGGAGGGGAAATTGCCTGAAAATAAGAGGTTTAAGAGAGCAGTCTGACGAAGACCTATACAAATTTTTAATACCCAAACTAGCAAAATTTATGGGCAAAACTAAGACACAATTTGAGTGGGAGATTGATAAAATATATAGACTGTCATCAAAAATTGAAAAACAGAAGAATTTGCCAAGGGATGTGGTGATCTACTTTGTTCGAAAAAAGACTAGAGACCAATTTCTATTGAAAAACTATGAGCAAAAGTTTGAGATTGAAGGTAACAATATTTTGGTGTTCAAAGACGTTCCAATGAGGATACTTAAAAAAAGAAGAAACTATGCACCTTTGACACAAAAATTAAGAGATAAAGGAATCAGATATACGTGGGAGAGAGTGGAAGGGATATCCTTTAGGTAGAAACAAAAGAATTTTACAATAAATTCGATGCAAAAAGCAGAAGAATTCCTAGAAAAAATATAAAAAAAGATCTGAAACCAACCAAAAGAGAAACACAACAGGAAAGACAACAGGAAGAAGGAACAGAGGGGATAGAAGGAGCTGAAGGAGGAATTGTAAGAAAAGGAGAAGAAGAGGAAGAAGAAGAAGAAGAAGTAGAAGAAGAAGAACATCAACCAGTAGAAGAGGCAGAATAAGTAGAAGATTAAATTATTAGAAGACTGGAAGCTGAGACTAACAAATTATAACAGAAACGATAAAATGAATTTAAAAATTCTTACCTGGAATGTCAAAGGACTTAATGCACCAGAAAAAAAGGGGAAAACATCTTTCATTTAATTGGGAAGAAGAAATGTGATATAATCTGTTTGCAAGAAACACATATTAAATCTAAGGATAAGAATTTGTTAAGATGTAGAAAACTAGGAAAAGAATATGTATCCGCAGCTGAAGATAAAAAGAAAGGGGTGGTGATTTATGCTAATCATAAACTTCAGACACAAGAGATTTACAATGATCCAAAAGGATGATATGTAATAATATAAGCTGTGACATTACAACGAACAATACTGCTCCTCGGATTATATGCCCCTTTGGAAAAGAAGAGTGCATTTTATAAATCCTTGATGGAAAAATTGCTAGACTTGAACTATGATACTATGATTTTATGTGGAGATTGGAATGGAATAATCTTTCCAGAATTGGATAGGAAAACTCAGAAGAAAACAAAGAAAAAACATGGGAAACTTCCTAAAACATTTGAAATATTAAAAGAAAATCTATCATTAATAGATGCATGGAGACACAAATACGACAATGCTAAAGAATTTACATATTATTCAGATAGACATAATTCCTACTCCAGGATTGATTTCTACATGATGTCCCAGAATCTGAACAACAATATTAAGAAGATTGAGATATTGCCAAGAATCTGGTCAGACCACAACCCAGTTTTGCTTGAGCTTTCGGACTGGAAGAAAGCAGAATACAGATGGTGCCTGAATGACTGTTTGCTGCGAAACAAGAAATAAAATGGTTTTTTTAAAGAAAACCAGATAGAAGACACAGATCCAGCAATAATATGGGATACTTTCAAGGCAGTTATAAGAGGATTTTTATTCAACAGAATTCACTATTAAAAAGAAAGAAAGAGGAAAGATCCAAGAAAATTCAAGAAGAAATTAGAGATATAGAAAAAAAATTACAACAAAATCCAACTAATAAGAAGCTACTAAGAGAAAGTAAAATATTAAAAGAACAATTAAATACAATCATGACTGAATAAATTAAAAAAAACTTCAATATATAAAACAAAGAAACTTTGAACATGCGAACAAATCAGGGAGGTGGTTGGCATATCAGCTAAGAAAACAAAGAAACAGGAATCTTATAACAAAGGGTTAAAAAAGGAGAAACAATATATTCTGACCAACAAAAAATAAAACAGATCTTCAGGAGTTACTATGTGGAACTATATAGAAAACAAAGAAGCTGTCGAGGAAATCTGCAAACATTTCTTAGAGAATACAAGATGCCATTATGTACAGAGGAACAAACAGCAATACTAAATAAATTCATAGAGAAAGAAGAAATTATTGAAGCAATAAAGAAGTTAAAAATAGGGAACGCTCCGGGTCCGGACGGATTCAGAACAAAGTTTTATAAAGTGATGGAGAATCAGATATTACAACCACTTGAAATGACAATGAATTCCATCTTAAAAGGATCATACCCACAATCATGGGAAGAAGCATACATTACATTGTTGCATAAAGAAGACAGAGATCCACAAGACCCGAAAAATTATCACCCGATCTTGTTGCTTAATGTAGACTACAAGATATTAGTATCAATTCTGGCAAACAGACTTAAGAAAGTTTTAATGAAATTAATTCGAGATGACCAGAGAGGCTTCCTTCCTGAAAGGTATTTGAAAGATAATATTAGGCATGTTGTGAATCTAATAGAATATCATGAAAAACATAAAGATAAAAAGTTGGTGCTAATATTTCTAGACATAGAAAAGGCCTTTGATAATGTGGATTGGGAAACAATGAATGAAATTTTAACTCAAATAAATGCAGGAAATAGATTTACTAATTGGATTAAAGCTATTTATAATAAGCAAACTGCAAGACTATTAATAAATGGGGAAAGCACGGACAGTTTTCAAATATAGAAGGGGACCTGGCAAGGATGTCCTCTATCCCCGCTATTATTCCTGTTAATCATGGAACTATCGAGTATAAGACTCAATGAGGAAGAGAGAATAAAAGGAATTAAGATTGGGAAATATAGTTTCAAATTAAAAATGTATGCAGATGACCTGGTGATTTCTTTGAGTGACCCACAGGAGGAGATATACCCATTACTAAACATATTGGAGGAATTTAGGAGAATATCAGGACTAAAAGTAAACAATGGAAAGACAATGATAATCACTAAAAACCTTACAGGAAAAGAAAAACAAGAGATAGAAGAACAAACAAGTTTCAGAGTTGTAAACTCTGTAAAATATTTAGGCATCAACATAACAAATAAGAATAAAGACTTATTTCAAAATAACTAAAAAAATGTGGACTCAAATTAAGAAAGACATGATTAATTGGAAATATCTTAATCTATCGATTCTGGGAAGAATAAATGCAGTAAAAAAAGAATATATTGCTGAAAATGATGTTCCTATTTCAAACAATCCCCACAATACAAACTAAAGAGACTTTTAAAGAATGGCAAGTGGATATTAGTAATTTCCCGTCATATGGGTCGGGACGGGAAAAAGCCAAGAGTAAAAATTAAAATCTTACAAGATGATAAAGGAAGAGGAGGCTTGAATGTTCCAAATCTGGAGTTATACCATGACGCTTGTAGCCTAACATGGATAAAAGAATGGGTGCTCTTAAAGGAGGAGAGTTTACTGCAATTAGAAGGCGATGAGAACCGGTATGGATGGCATGCCTATCCCCCACCAGGCCATCCAAAAGACCCCAAAACCTGCTCCAGATCCCCCAGAAAAATGGAATTTCCAACCTCCAAGAGATGGATGCCATCTGCATAGTAGAGATCCAGCCTCTGCACAAACAGTATCCCAAACCCTTCTCCAGGGTGTAACATGCAATATTTCCCTAATGGCCCGGCATCAATATAGGTCAATTAACTGTGGGTCTCCTCCCCCCCACATACTAGTCTGGGCGGCATGGCAGACCACACAATGTGTACTTCAAGCAATTTAGTCTCAGAGACTTAATGACTCATATCATGCAATGCCTGTAACATAAGGGCCTTGCACTTCATCAAACCCAAGTAATTCCCTCCAAAATGAATGACAAGGGTATGTGGCAGAGGCCCATGGCACTCCCCAAACTGTGTTGGCATGAGGCTGTGCAAGCAAAGGCCACTCTTACCCAACCATTTGATGAGGGCCATGTTTCCCAAACCCAAATGTGATCCTCAGTGATTCATTTGCACCTCTCATGTTGCCCAATAAATCATGCTGTGCCCACAAATCATCACACAATGCCTTAATGGCCACAGCCTAGAATCTGAAAAACCAAAAGAGCATATCAGATTAAATATTCAAAGGGGGAATATAACTGTGATATGCGGAAGACCTCCAGTGCCCCATAAGTTTGATAGCAGCTGAGTGCATACCTAGAATAGGCTGCTCCGAATCTGAAAGAATGTGTACCAAATTTAACCCCCTGCAGACCAATGGCAGATAGGGTTCTGGAAGTAATGGACCAAAACTGAAAATTAGTCAAAGAAGACAAGTCTTCATGGATAAATAGTGGGCCAGGTTGAGCACCCCTGGCCACTAGGAAGAGGTGCATAGCCTTGACTGGACATAAAGTGTGGTAATTGCAACTCTATAAATCTAAACGGGTACCCACACCTTAAATGAATGGATGAATAGTGTCATTTGCTGATCACCCATACCGAGGTCTCTACGCTCCAAGGTTTTGCCAGACCTATTGCCCTTTGACACCAACAACAACTCACTGATTCTTAAGGTACCAAAAAGACTCACTGATTCTTAAGGCACCAAAAAGACCAGCATGAAACAGAAGGGCTTCATATGGGAAGTTATAAAAATCCTGCCACACTCTGCGTAAGCCTTTTAAAACATTAGGGGACCATACCCTTCTCCCTAGACTACCTCTCTAAAACCTTATGGATTCTAAAATCTCCCATGGTGTCTGCCACCCTTTGGGCCTTTAATGAGAAAGCAATTGCCAGACGTTTAACTCAAATGGACAATGGCAACAAATTTCTATTATGCAGGGATACACAATATGGCAAGTAATGTGCAATTGCCACTGGTAGGGCCTCACCAAGGTCCTTGTGTGACTTCATAGAATCATAGAATCATAGAATTGCAGAGTTGGAAGAGACCACGAGGGCCATCCAGTCCAACCCCCTGCCACGCAGGAAATCACGATCAAAGCATCCCCGACAGATGGCAATCCAGCCTCTGTTTAAAGACCTCCAAGGAAGAAGACCCCACCACGGTCCGAGGGAGTGCGTTCCACTGCCGAACAGCTCTTACTGTCAAAAAGTTCCTCCTAATGTTGAGGTGGAATCTCTGTTCCTGGAGCTTGCATCCATTGCTCTGTGTTCCAGTCTCTGGAGCAGCAGAAAACAAGCTTGCTCCATCCTCAACGTGACTTGAACTTTTTCGGTTGCTGAAAAATAACGCAAGCAGCCTCGTCGCGTTGCAAGGCTGCTGCGCTGCAAAGTGTCAGTTTCGGATGACACTCGCCCCTTCCGGTACTGTTGCGGTACCGCGGGGAGAGTTGAGCATCATATTTCATTGATTTTTAATCACGATCAACTTTTGTGAGTCTCACGACCCTTTTCTATTAGAGGTAAGGGAACTGATAACGTGAAGAGTGGCTATGTTGTCACACCAAAAGTGGACCATGGAGTTGGACAGCTCATCCAACCAAATCATCACAGCCACAAGTATTGGAAAACATTCTAAAAAGGCAAGATCACCTGTAACTCCAGTGCAAAACCATGATTCAGGTCACTCACCTGCATACAACCTGCCTCCAAAATACACCACAATTCCAGTTGTGTCTACTGCATCTGAGGAGACTTTTAATGCCCCTCCAGCCAAAAAGAAATACTGCAACACCAAAGCCCGTTGAATGGCAGGAAACCCCAAGGTCTCATAGCTGCTGTCCGCAGTGGCCAAGGCCTGCGTACACCCAACTAGGCCACAAAACCAACACCTGACGAATGGTGAGAAAGAACCCAGGGTCCAGCTGCACCAACCAACAAGACCCCTGCTAGGCAACCATCAGCAGTGGGACTGCACAGCACAGCTGCTGCTCTTCTCCACCATCTGATCTCACCCTGAACAGCTGTCCAGAGATCACCAGGTAGGAGTCCCCTGTGCACTAGATCATTGCTGGCTGATGTTGTTTTGTTTGTTTGATTGGTTTTGCTCTCACTGCTCCAGCTCTGCTCTGGCTCCATTCTTTCAAAAGAATTCAAGACAAAGAGTCGGGGGCGGCAAGGCCGTAAATAGTTTCTGGGCCCACTCGCCACACTCTTACCCATGACATAGAATAAGTTGGCTTTGCTTCCTGGCCAGTCAGCCAACTTGCCTGCACTGGTTGGGGCGGGGGGTCTAAATGTCTGTCTGTCTATCTATCTATCTATCTATCTATCTATCTATCTATTTTGGAATAGTGAAAAAGTTAAGAAAATAATCATTAATTTTGCACACTGAAATACAAGCTTGTGCAGAGTGTCTTCTCCATGCACTTATTAGCATTTGGAAAAAAGACCAACCAAACAGATGGTATTTTGTAGATGGAATCTGTGGTCCCAAGTCTTCCTGCAACATGTGCTGATATGTGGACACATATAACTAGAATGGAAAATGTGAGAAAATGGAGAAAATAATTTCATGAGTTTTTTTTAATTGTTAGCATCCTTTCCACTATATTTTTAAAAGCATGTTTTTTAAAAAAAACTTTGGTAATTTGGAATAGCAGAAATTAATTTTCTATTATGGTGCGGATTCTTCCCTCCCAGTATCAAGAATGATAACCTTAAGGTATAGTGAAAAAATGTATCCAAGGGACAATAGCCTGGATTCAAATATCAGTTCTACTAAGTCTACTAAATCTATGTGCTCAGGGGTGCAATGTAGAGGATCATATATTTCATGAGACCTATTTGGGGTCTTAGGGGTACTTGGAACCAGGAATATGGGACTCTGGAATTCAGGAAATCTTTTGTTTGGTTCATATACTGCATGATTGACTTTCCTGGTGGAAAAAAAGTCAGTGATTGCTCAACCTGGATGTTTTGGATTCTTAGAAAAGACAGATGAATCGTTGCTGTGGTAACAAGGTCTTGGTGAAACTCTCTCTCTCTCTGGCTTTTCTTTGCAAACCAAGATTCAGCGAAGATTCAGGAAGGACTCATCCCACGTTTTCTGCAAGCACGCTGATGACTAAAAAGGCTAATCTGAGATAGACAAGTCCAGATAGACAAGTTGCAGAAAGCACAGCAGACGGTTTCCTTGGGTGATGTTACCGGGTTGTGATTCTTTCTGCGTTGTCGTTTCTCTTCAAGACTTGTTTGGCATGAGTTCTCAAATAAGGCTGCAGCATTGTGGATATTGCGTCTCCATGCCTCCCGATGTGAGTCCAGGGCGGACCACTGTTGGTGATCAATCTGGCCAAGCCTGAGATGTTGTTTCAGGGAGTCCTTGTATTGCTTTTTTTGGAGCACCCCTCTTACGCTGACCCATGGCGAGTTCACCGTAGAGTACTATTTTGGGGAGGCGATGGTCCTCCATCCTAGACACATGCCCTGCCCAGCGCAGCTGTGTTCTCAATATCATGGCCTCAATGCTGGTTATCCCTGCTTGCTCAAGGACAGCAACATTCGTCACATAGTCAGTCCAGTGTATATTTAGGATTGTGCATAAACAGCGCTGGTGAAACTACAGACTTTAGAACAGTATGAAGAACCTACCAATCTGGATATATTGGATGTTTTCAATAGCTGTGTGCCCGCACTATACCCTTATACAATCTGGGCACTGATAGGACCCAACAGTCCTATCCTGCATAAAAAGGGAGTTTCCTCCAGAAAATTTATGAGCAATAAAAAGAAAAGCACTGCAGTGTACTTTCCCCCGTGACTTGCCATTTTCCAGTACCAAACTGAATTTTAGTGATGAGCAAAAATGGACTATACAGCACCTAAAAGTCTTTTTTCTGATGTAACAATACTGGGTCTTCTTGAGAAATTCAATGTTCTCTGCCTAGGAAAGGAACAGTTAACTTTAACCAGAACAAGAACAGCTTGGATCTTGGGGGACTGTTGAATACAAGAGATAACTTCATCTGACTTCTGAAATTACATTGTTTTAACCATTATATTTTATTTGCTGCTGCTGAGGGACAAAAGGAAGAGTGTGCCTGCAGTCAGGGTGGATGTAGGTGACCTCATCCCCAATCCAAATTTAGGACATGGCACACTGATTGGCTAATTCAGAAAGCCCTTCCCAAAGGTTTAAGTAATCTAAATGGCTTCCACCCTGTCTAAAGCGTTTGCTGTTCCTGAAATATCGAGCCACGTGCCCCCTCAGTCTTACTTTGCATATTTTTGAATACCAGGAAATATTTGTCATGAAGGTATGTGATTTATGATTGTGGTATTTACATTAAGGTGGTGACCAACCTTTTTAACCCGTAATATGATGTCCAGCCTTTAGTCTCAGTACAATACCTTATACCTAAAAGTTTTTTTCCCCCAGCTGTAACAGTACAGGGACTTCTTGAGATATATAATGTTCTCTGCCTAAGAAAGGGGTTGTTAGCTTCACAGAGGACAGGAACAGCTTGGATCTCAGGGAAAGTTGCTTTGCTGCTGTTAATGGAGTTGAAATTTTATTGTCTGTCTTTTATGGCCCTTTGTCCTTAGTTCCCACATGGCCAAGAAGGGGAGTGCCTTCTGCCTGCATTGATATCCTTCTGGAACATCTTAACTGATAACAGAAGTAATAACTGAACAAAATGTAGGCCTGTGACTCTGACATCATAACTTTTCTTCTCCTGTATGATTGTTAACATCTTGGCCTGATGAAGAAGCCAGTGAAGCTTTTAAAGCTGACATGATGTATTTTGTGCATTTCAGTGGGCCTATATCACTCCTTTGTGGATTTTAGATTTTGTTGAATTTTGCTGCGTGGCCAACACAGCTACAGCTGAATAAAAACTTTTGGGTTTCAGTGGTTAAAAAAGTACCAGGGGCTGCTCTCTTCTTGTTCTTCCCCTTTTCTCATTTAATTTTACTTTTTGAAGATTTTCTGGGGCCACTGGAGCCTTATTTAACCTTTTAGTCATGATTCTGAAAAAAAGTTTAAGGGGTTTTTTATATATAAAGAATAGGTTTTGTCTATGTGGAGCCTTGCACAGACTCTTGCTCTGCTCAGCTTATTCTATTTTATTTTACTGTGGCTCAGGGTTCACTATTTCTTTGTACCTTCTACCCACTCGGTTCTCCCTGGACTTATTTTTCCGATCTTAGTTTTCCAAGATCAATCTTTTTCATCAGAGTCTTCAGCAGCTTTTTTTCCTTCAACCTAAAGCTATATGTCTTTATTCCTGAATCTTTAGGCTATACTGCTAAGAACCTGAGTTCAAAAGTACTTTTTAAATAAAGGGACAGTGGAAGATTAAAGGCACATGTAGTGTTTTGTAAAGGATTAGCTAGGCCTAATTATGCATGCCATAAATCTTGTATGCAAGAGATAACTTCATCTGACTTTTGGAATCTAAGTTGTTTTAAACATTATATTGCATTTTCTCTGAAATTCAGTGATCCCTCACCCCCAAATTCTAATATAATGTGCCTTCTTCACAGATACCTGATTTAAATAAATCTTGATATACATTATATCTGTGAATAGCCTTAGGTCCTCTCTGGTTACATTGGAGATTTTCACACGCCGAAAATATTGCCTCCAGACATCGGGACAGAAATATTTCTGTCCCGGAAGCAGCGCCGCGGTTCGCACGCTCACCTCCCTCTTCCATTGTTCCGTCGTCCTCGCTTTGGGTTTTTTCCTCTCTCTTCCGGAATATTTTATTAACGGCAAACTCCCGTTAGTAAAATATTCCAGAAGAGGGAGGGAAAAACCCAAAGCGAGGACGATGGAACAACGGAAGAGGGAGGTGAGCGTGCGAACTGCGGCGCTGCTTCCGGGACAGAAATATTTCTGTCCCGGTTTCTGGAGGCAATATTTTGGGCATGTGAAAATCTCCATCCTGCTAGTCCACTGGAACAAACAGAGAACATTATTTTTACCATGCTACATGGAAGGTATGGGAAATGTAAAAACAATTTGTGGTATGGTATCGGAATTTGCTGCTTAAAGACAAAAGTCAGGATTTGCACTAGTTGACTGCACTCTTGGGCTACACTAAAGTAGCTCTTTTGAGATCAGTCTTCAGTTGTTTGACTTTACTACCTCCTATCTGTGTTGCAAAGTACATTTTGTTTCCTGGGACCCAGAAGGTAGCCACGTAGCTTTTTATCATATCTACCTCTATGTTCCACTCTGCTGAAGTTTTTGATTACTAGATGGATGTGGAGAACTCTTTCCATGCAGTTGTTTCTTTTTGTGTTAGGAAATAGATAATCTGACAAGGCAACCAGAATGTCAGGCAAACCAGTTCAACAAGAGCTGAAGAAAATTGAAAACAGTAGAATGACTCCCTAGCTATTTGGCAAAACAGGAGTGACATTTCTATTAAATGCTGAAGCAAGGAAGGCTTACCTAGTGGCTCTTTGGAAGACATTCATTTCACATACAATTTCATCTTTCCTCCTGTTACATTCAAACAGCTAATATTTTAATACATGTGGCATTAAGCTTCAGTAGATGTTTGTTTGATATTTGATATTGTTGAATCTATCTAAGAATTTGTTTATATTTGGTGCTACTCACTTTTGCTACTGTTACCCAGAATAAATCTACTGCAGGGATCAAGGGTCTAAGATCCCAGGGTTAAATCTGCCCCCATGAGGACTACCATTTTGTCTCCTCATCATGTGTCTTCCCATCTTTATCTGGATAGGTAAAAGATCCTTAGAGCTTGAAGACTTTGTTGATATGAATAGACAAGGAACTTTGATCCCAATCCTGTGCTTAATTGTTCAGCGTCTGAGTAGAAATGTATGGGATTGAACTCTTGGAATAATTTAAGGTGCTTTTGCTTTTTAGAGAATTGGACAGGTTAGGAATTAGAAATGCAGCACGATGTTAGATAGGGTTTGATTTTATTCCAATCTATATTGTAAGACTGCATTGTTTAATTTTAGATTCATGCTCTTATTTTATTCAGTGTTGACAATGTTGGTCTGCATTGTTTTGACATCGATCCTTCTGCTTAAGTATTGTAGAAGTTTAATTTTGTTTTTTTCCCACTTTGTTTGGATTTGTGCCCATAGATTGAAGTGTGACCCATGTTCTTGATGGTGGAAGAGAAAACAGGTGATGCATATACCTGGGAACAAAAGGCGACAATTTTATTGGATACTGTTCCAGTACAGTTTTTGGTTCAGCATGGGACTGCATCACATGAATTGGATCCAACTAATGTCCTAACAACCCATCCTATTGGGCAAGCTATGGAAATGGCAAGGATGATGGCAGTCATTGCAATGTGAACTGCCCCACACCACCACCTTAAAGTGAGGTTATCTTGCAGGAACCTCTAGACCTCATCCCAAAGTCCCTTAAAGGACCCTCCATTTGGATAGGGTAACTCCACCCACTAGCATTATTGGATCCAGACTGGTGCACACACATGCCAACATCTTCAATAAAGCTGTGACAAGATGGTGCATGCATTAACAGGCTTTTTGTAGTAAAGACCCATATTGTCACGAAGGAAGCAAAAGACTCAAAGGAGAAGGCCAATAATCCCATCAACTGGCTGCTACTGAGAGTTGTGACAATGCCTGAAAGTGTAGGTTCCACATGTTAATGTGAACTTTAAAAAAACTATTCAAGGTGCTCCACCTATTTTAGGGAAAGTGTCCAGGCACCTTGGATAGCTCCTCTGAAATTCAGACTAAAACCTAAAGTGGTTTCACCACTCCATTAACATGGAAACTATGAGCTACCACTGGCTTCAAGATGAGTGTACATCCTTGAAGATGCATGAACCTTTTGCCACAAACTGTCAGGGGTTAGAAACTTAACTCCATTATAAAATGGCCAAACAAACTGCAGAGTCATGTCTAGTCAAAATGGATGACTCCATGAACTGCCTAGTCTTCCTTAGCTACAGAAGGAGGGTTCTTATTGGTGTGTAAAACCATGTGATTGAGTAAGCCAATGTGCTGTAACTGTGTATATGGGAGGGCTCAGAGCAGAGCTCACTTCTCTTCCTCCTCTGAATGCTGAGGCCTGGTGAAGCAGTTTCTCCTTGCATTGTAAATATTTGTATATATTGCAACTGTTTGAGTTTGAAGATAAAAGTGCCTCCTGCTTATTTGGACATCAAACAGTCTCTGTGTGAGTATTCTTGGGAAAGGGTTGCTACTGAGTCTGCTGAGATAATTTTGGGGCTTCTGCTGGAGATTGCATGTCTTATCATCCCCTGACACAAACATTAACCTCCAATGTAGGGGAGCAATTAGGTAAATGTGGGAAAACATCCTTCAAGGAGAAAAATGTGAAAATAATATGCACATTCTTCAAATCAGTTTGTAAAACCCACCATTATTTACAAATTCTATTACATAGTGTGTGTGTGTGTCTGTGTGTCCATTTTCTGCTCTGGATCCATGAAATATGACTTCTCTGTAGCTTTCTACTGTAATTCCTACCCTCTTGAAGTTTCCTATATTGAATAGCATCAAACCCTATCTAATGTCATGCTGCATTTCTAATTCCTAACTTGTCCAAAAGGTCTTGTTTGTCTATGTTTATTTTCTCTTCTTTCTCTCTCTACATTTGTTGGTCTTTATCAATCAGGTTTAAGATTATACCATCTGTTCTCAAACTGCACCTTTCTACTCTCTTGCAGCTCTCTGTCACTGGAATGTCCTTCCCTCCAACATCCACTTGGCATCCATCTCCATCTGTTTTTACATTCACCTTGACTTTTTTCAACTGACCTTCTTTCCCTTTGCTTTATTTTCTCCCTAGTATATCTTGTTACCACCTTTAGAAGCTATGCTGATGGACAAAATCTACATTGTCTCACTTTTATGCAGCACCTAACAATTTTCAGGGTTTTATTGGGTGGGTGGGGAAAAACCATGAAAAAAATATCGATGGGCTGGATTCTGTTTGTTGAACTTAATTCCCACTGAAATCATTAGCTCAAATTTGTTATGATTGAATATGAGTCCCATTGATTTTAATGATAATTAAGTTCAGCTAACTGTCTAGATCCAACACTGTGTAATTAACTGCTTACTTGTTTGTTCATTTTCCTTGTGATTTGCTCTAAATTTGCCAATGAAAGTTTGGTATTCACAGTACTGCATACTCAGTCTCTCCTAACGTTATGATTGATATCAGAGTAAAAGTTCTGAAACTACATCAGTTCACACTTCATTACTATTTCAACTGTCATTTGTCATCATCATAATTTCAAAGGATAGATGATTTATCACCAGGTGAGATAGAATACCGGCTGTCTCCCTTAGATGCATATTGTGCTTCCAAGGGGAAATGGACGAGTTCAATGCTTCACACACATCAGCACATACTTTCCCTTCTTTTCCTTTTCTTTTTTTTAAATAGTCCCCAACTGCTTTTTAAAAACTCACTGGACTTTAAGATTATTTTGCCAACTCATCACACCTATATCCTATAATCCTAAATATTTGTCAATGAACAACTTATTAGAGAGTCTATGTCTTCTTATCTATCTTGAAACTCTGGTCATGGGACAGGATCTGGGATGAGACTGAATGGGGCCTGGGATGAAAGACTTGCTATCAGGATGAAACACTAACACTAAAATTTCTCTCAGTTTGTGTATATGAATGTATGTGTTTGTCTGGGTAGTGACAGCTAATATGCCAGAGAGATGGTGAATCCACTGTGGCTTAGTCTGAAATTTAAGGGATAGCATTAATTACCTTGGATAGCTCCTTTAAAATTTAGACTAAACCCAGATGGTTTCACCACCATTGTGTGTGTGTTTTCAGGAGAGGATATTAAAAATGGGGTGAAATTAATCATCTTGATCCTACATATATTTTTTCCATATGAAATATGATATTTAAAACTGGTTTGGTGTTTTAAGTCCAATCTTAAAGTGGCAAGTGTTATAACTGCTACAAATGCAGGATACAGCCAGTTCTAAAACAATCAAATAAATATCTAGTTAAATTTACATGGGAAATGTTTTCATTGCAAATTTTTCTTGTTCTCTTTCTCTGATTTAATTAATATTAAAGCATTTTGGGTTCTTCATAATTAAGTGGTCAATATCCACAAGGGATTTATAAATGTATATACAGTAGTTATATATTATTCTGCCCTCTCCGTTGATGCCCCCTTGTCGTGGGAGAGAGGCGTGTGTACCCTAATGATGTTTTGAGCTATGCTGGCGGTGGCATAATAGCCACTGGTAGGGTCTCCCATGCCAGACAGGTCAAAACCGAAGGGTCTGACAAAGGGCGTCAAAGGGCAGGATGGGCTCTCTAGCCTTGTGGCAACCATCCTAGGAGAAGGAAAACTCTAATCCCAAACCCGGGCAGATGGTGCTCGTCCAACCCTGTAAGGTCAACCATCTAAGAGAAGGAAACTCTAATCAAACCTACGGCCCGAGGACCTCGCTGCCACGTCCATGCTTGTAAGGCCACGGCAGATGAATCTCTGGTTTAAAGGGTGAGGCCAGTTCTGTGCATGCTGCGCTCCACCAGAAAAATCCATTGCACAGGCTCGAAGGACAAATCCAGTTCCAAAAAAGCCCTGTAGCGACTGGCGAGGGACGAAACCGGCAGGTGTGAAGATGCACTGGAAGCCGCAGACCCAACCCTGCATGCAGGCGGTTCAGGACTTTGGTCGCTCGAGGCTGACCCGGGAGATGACAGTCTTGTTCGGCAGTATCCTGAACGACCAAGCAGCCTTTTTAAAGGAGAGCACTGCTTGCTCCATATGGAGAGGGGCCTAGAAAAGGTGGCCTAATGAAAGCTCATCCCCAACTACCTGGTTGGCTAGCCGCAGCCAACGGGAATCTTCTGATGCGGTCAAACCAAGGCAAAGAAACAAAGGCACACACCGGCCTCCAAAGGTGTAAATAAACTGACACTTGCATGCTGGAACATCAGAACCATGCAAGACTCTGAAGATAGTGGACGGCCGGAGCGTCGTTCTGCCCTAATAGCCCATGAACTATCACGGCTTAATATTGACATCGCTGCTCTTAGTGAAGTTCGCTTCCATGAGGAAGGCAGCCTTAAAGAACATGGCGCCGGCTACACACTTTACTGGTCTGGCAAACCCAAAACCGAAAAACATCTTTCAGGAGTAGGCTTTATGATTAAAAACTCCATTGCCTCCAAACTCGAAACCTTGCCAACAGGACACTCTGATCGCATTATTTCCTTACGCCTCCCACATGTTGTTCTCTTTAGTATATATGCCCCAACTATGCAAGCTGACCCTGTAGAGAAAGACAAATTCTACACAGACATACGCCACCTCATACAAAAAGTCCCTGTAGAAGATAAAATTATTATCCTTGGTGACTTCAATGCCAGAGTAGGAAAGAACTCCGAAGCCTGGAAAGGTGTCTTAGGCAAGCATGGTGTTGGAAATTGCAATGATAACAGATGCCTCCTGCTAGAGTTCTGTGCAGAACAACAGCTGACTATTACAAACACAATCTTTCAGCAGGAAGATAGCTTGAAGACAACCTGGATGCATCCCCGATCCAAACATTGGCACCTCATTGACTATGTTCTAGTCTGTCAGAGAGACATTCGTGATGTCCGTCATACCCGAGTGATGCCCAATGCAGAATGCCAAACAGATCATCGCCTCGTCAGATGTAAACTAAATCTTCATCTTAAGTTCAAACCTAAGAGGAGTGGCATCTTAAAGAAGAGACTCCAAGTCTACAATCTTCAACAAGCTACCATGAGAGACAACTTCCAGGCAAACCTACAAACGAAACTTGAAGACCATCCTACAGATCCTTCTCCTACAGTGCTTTGGCAACATATCAAAAACAGTATCCTCCAGTCTGCAGAAGAATCCCTTGGCTTTTCCCACAAGAAAAATCAAGACTGGTTTGATGAAAACAACCAAGAGATCCAGGAGCTGTTGGCAAGGAAGAGAGCTGCTCACCAGGCATACCTCGCCCAGCCAACCTGTCATGTAAGAAAAGCAGCTTTCCGCCTCACATGTAGCAAACTACAACAAAAACTCCGAGACATGCAGAACAAGTGGTGGATCAATATAGCAGAAAAGACACAACGCTGTGCAGATCTGGGTGATCATAGAGGATTTTATGAAGCTCTTAAAGCAGTGTTTGGACCTACTTATCAGGTCCAAAGCTCCTTATACAGTACAGATGGTCAAATATTAATTACTGATAAAGCCTCCATCCTGAATCGTTGGGCTGAATATTTTCAAAGTCTCTTTAGCGCCAACCGAGTACTCCAAGCCTCAGCTATCCATCATATGATACAAAAACCAATGAAAAATGAATTGGACATAGCTCCCACTTTGGAAGAGACCCTTAAGGCCATACAGCAGATGAAAAACGGCAAGGCAGCTGGGATTGATGGAATCCCACCTGAAGTTTGGAAACACGGAGGTCATGCACTCCATGAAAAATTCCACGAATTCCTTGTGAATTGCTGGGAAAAAGGGGAACTGCCATCAGACCTCCGAGATGCAGTCATCATCACCCTATACAAGAAAAAAGGAGCAAAATCCAACTGCTCAAACTATCGAGGCATAACACTGCTCTCTATTGCTGGAAAAATCCTTGCAAGGATACTCCTGAACAGATTAGTTCCTGCTATTGCAGAAGAACTTCTCCCTGAAAGCCAATGTGGCTTCAGAGCCAATAGGAGTACTACAGACATGGTATTTGCCCTTAGGCAACTGCAAGAAAAATGTAGGGAGCAGAACAAGGGTCTCTATGTAACATTTGTCGACCTCACCAAAGCCTTTGACACTGTGAGTAGAAAAAGTGTGTGGCAAATCCTGGAAAGACTAGAATGTCCCCCCAAATTCCTTAAAATGATTATCTTGCTACACGAGGGCCAGCATGGTCAAGTCAGATATGGCGATGCTCTTTCAGAGCCCTTTCTAATAACTAATGGAGTGAAGCAAGGTTGTGTTCTTGCATAACTTTATTTACAATCTTCTTTAGCACGATGTTCCAAAGGGCTATGGCAGAGCTTGAAGAAGACGACGGCATCTATATACGTTGCCGTACTGATGGTAGCTTGTTTAACTTAAGCCGTCTGAGGGCTCACACTAAGACTCTAAACTATCTAGTCCGTGAGCTGCTCTTCGCCGATGCTGCTGCCCTTGTTGCCCACACAGAAGCAGCTCTGCAGCACCTAACGTCCTGCTTTGCAACAGCTGCAGAGCTGTTTGGGCTAGAAGTCAACCTGAAGAAAACAGAAGTTCTTTACCAGCCTGCACCACAGGACAAACACCACCATCCCCACATTGCCGTCGGCAAATCTGTGCTCAAGTCCGTCAGCAGTTCACCTATCTGGGAAGCATCATCTCCTCAGATGCCAAGATTGACAAAGAGATCGATCACAGATTAGCAAAGGCACATAGTGCATTTGGAAGACTTCACAAAAGAGTCTGGAGCAATAAACACCTGAGGCAAAGCACAAAAATCAGTGTGTATAGAGCCATCGTACTGTCTATCCTCCTTTATGGATCTGAAACATGGGTCACCTATCGCCACCACCTACGACTCCTCGAGTGCTTTCATCAGTGCTGTCTACGCACAATCCTAAATATACACTGGACTGACTATGTGACGAATGTTGCTGTCCTTGAGCAAGCAGGGATCACCAGCATTGAGGCCATGATATTGAGAACACAGCTGCGCTGGGCAGGGCACGTTTCTAGGATGGAGGACCATCGCCTCCTAAAAATACTACTCTACGGTGAACTCGCCACGGGTCAGCGTAAGAGGGGCACTCCAAAAAAGCGATACAAAGACTCCCTGAAACAACATCTCAGGCTCGGCCAAATTGATCACCAACAGTGGTCCGCCCTGGCCTCACATCGGGAGGCATGGAGACGCACTATCCACAATGCTGCAGCCTTATTTGAGAACTCACGACGAACAAGTCTTGAAGAGAAACGACAACACAGAAAGAATCACAACCCAAAAACATCACCCAAGGAGACCTTCTGCTGTGCTTTTTGCAACCAGACTTGTTTATCTCAGATTGGCCTTTTTAGTCATCAGCGCGCTTGCAGAAAGCGCGGGATGAGTCCTTCCTGAATCTTCGTTTGCGAAGAAAAGCCAGAGAGAGAGAGAGAGAGAGAGATTTTTCTGTATATATCCTACCTTTGTCTCAGTGTGGGACTCAAGGAGTCTAACAATATAGATTAAAACAATAACACAGCTGAAACCCAATTTTAGTAGCTAAAATTATAAATTACAGTATCATATTGGAAATAGAACTAATTTGAAATGATTGAAAGCATTTAAAACACAACAATGAGGATAAAAGTACTGCAACCCCTTTCCTAGCAATTACTTAACAACCAAATATTTGGCTAAATAAAAATGTTTCTGCCTGGTGGAAGAAGAAGAGCAAAGGGAGGGCAAGCCCAGCTTCTCATAGTAGGGAGTTCCACAGCCTGGGACCAGCTGCCAAGACAACCCTCGCTCATGTGCCCTCACAAAATGTGCCTGTGATGGTGGTGGGACCAAGATAAAGCCTTTCCCTCAGGATCTCAGAACTCATATGGACACAGTCTTTCAGGCAGTCTGATCTAAACCACAGGATTACTTCCAGTATTCCATCAGAGGTGATACCTAAGGTTGGTCTTGTAGCAGCTGACCCTGCAGACTCCCTTGAATGATCCTGTACCATGAAAAAAAGTGAGTTGTCTTTCTAGAAGCATCAATTAACCTTTTAAATAATATTCTGGCTTCCTCTGCAAAGTTTAACAAAATACCTTTTTTTAAAAAGGAGGGGGGGGTTCCAACCACTTCCTCTTGTCCCTTTTTTGGCAGTCTAGTTGGCCAATCCCAGTGGTAGAAAATTGCCTCTCCCTCATGTTTGTCCACCCTGTCTCATTGGAACATTTTGCTCTTCTCTTGAAATTCCTTAACTATTTTACCAAACAGCCATCTTCAAACTCGCCTTGAATTTGGTCTTTGTGATGTTCAGTGAAAACCTAAAGGGTATGTCCTAGTTTCATCAGCTTCAGAAATTTCCTAGTAGTTTAAAACCTCGTTTAGCTTCCCTTGAAATTTGTTGGATTCCCCCCCCCCCCCGAGCAGAAGTTTACCAATGGTTTTCTGGAAGATTACTTCCAACAACATTCAGTAACAACTCCAATGTAGTTTGCAAAATATAGTAAAGAAAAACAGATGTGATGTGAGACAGAATGTATTATGTGTGCATATCTTTTAACTGATGTATAACAAAGCATTCATAGGACATTTTGTACCAGCATTCATGCTTAGGGGGTACATTGTGTAGAACTGAGAGGCTGTTTGGTATGTTATAGAGTTTTAGCTACTACATAATGGTTTTCAGTCCAGTTCTACCTGGATCAGAGTAGAGACTTTCTGAAAGGAAGGGCCCTAGGGCCTTACTGCACTCTGAAGAAAAAGAGCAAAGCAGCAGGAATGTTCCATCTTCCCTGCTGCCTTACCACATACTGTCAGTGTTCTTTCTTTCCAGTCCTGTAGGGGACTAAAGTAAAACTGTATTTTTACTAACCAGAAAAATTCATTTGCAAAAAAAGATGTGGTTTTCCCTTAGTCTCCCATGGGACCAAAACAAAAGAATGCCAGCGCCTTGTGGTAAGGCAACAGGAAAGATGGGACATTCCTGCTACTTTGTCATTTTTCTTCAGAGTGTGGTAAGCCTGTTAGACACTATCAAGGTCAAACACATACAGACTGTCCCTAACCTGTCTAGCAGGGGAATTAATTATGAATAATTTCAAAGGGACTGAAACTTGAGCCTCCATGCTATTTTAGATGGGAATTAAATAACAGTAATATACATTCTTATCATATTTTAGTATTTTAGGAAAATGGATAACAGTAGGTAAATTTAGACCGCATCTACATGATAAAAAAAATAAGAAAAAATCTGTGTAAATTCAAAAGATTGATTGTTCAAATTATGGATAACCTGTAGACACAAATATTGAAGAATCCAGTTGTATGGATTTTTTGCTGAGATCCACTATTCTTCCCAAACTCTGAATTCACTGATTTCATGGGGATTTGCTGGCCCCCCTTCCAAAAGACACAAATGTATCCAAACAGCTGTATGTACACATTATCAATCTCTTTAACACCATACAGATTTTTTTTCATCGTTTAGACGGGGCCTCAATATATTAATAATTGTTATTACAAAGAAATACATTTTTGGTTTTAAAATCTCTTTTCTTTGTCCTGTGTGTTAATTTCACCTGTTGACTTATAGTGACCACATGAATTTCATAGTATTTTCTTAAGCAAGGAATAGTCAGAGAGAGTTTTGCCAGTTACTTCCTCTGAAATATAGCCTACAGCACCTGGTATTCATTGCCAGTCTCCCATCCACTAAACATGGCTGATCCTGCATAGCTTCCATGATCAGATAGGATCTGGTGCCTTTGGGGTATTTAGGTACACATATCCAAAGCAGGATTAGGGGTTTGTGGTGGAAATAACATTGTACTGGAGAGTATCTCAACAGTGGGAAAGGACTAGTATGTGAGGGTCATGAATGATGATGGTGGCAGTAGCATGGCACTATAAAGGTGGTCTGCCCTAGACAAATTAT
This sequence comes from Gambelia wislizenii, assembly GCA_030847615.1. Taxonomy (NCBI): domain Eukaryota; kingdom Metazoa; phylum Chordata; class Lepidosauria; order Squamata; family Crotaphytidae; genus Gambelia; species Gambelia wislizenii. The sequence goes on along the minus strand of JAUMIR010000003.1, from coordinate 209,861,515 downwards.
TTGATTTTGATATAGGGGCTGTCTAAATGGTGAAAATACTCCTCACAGAATGCGAGGAGAATCCGACCTGTCTTAATGGGATCCTGCGTCATTACGCCATATTCAGAAGGAGGGGGGCAAAAATGTCAAAAACTCCAAACAAAAAGCCTTTGCAGCTTTTCACAGAGTTTTTAAAGAAACTCAAGGGGAATGCTTATTCCTGCTCATTGGGACATTTTGAATTACTTTCCCATATGAGCAGAAGCACAAAGCTGTTTAACTGGATGAGCACAGGAGCGAAGCTTGCTAACAAGGCAAGCGCCCACACCTGCCAAATTGGATTTTCACCTTAAACAGATAAATATTTTTTCACACATGCATAATTCCTTTGCTACCACTTATGGATATGCTTATGGCTCTTAGCTTGAATAGCTTTATTGAAAGTTAAACACATTTATTTCAGATAGGTCTATCAGCCACCATTATTTATGATGGCCGTATAGAACCTTTCCATGTGGCACTAAGCTAACAAAAAGTACTATGTCATTGAATCCCATTTGATGGGGAGCAACAATGGGAGATAGCTATTTTCTTCAGGTTCTCACTGTGGACTTACATGGAGCTTCTGCTCACCCATTCTGGAAAACTAAAGGAGATTTGATCTGATCCAACAAAGGCAGCTCTAATATTAAGCAGTAGCTTCAAACAGTAGATGCTGAAGGCTATCATGAAAATTTTGGAGGAGTGATTTGTATTTCTCAGTCTACCATTCACCCCACCTCCAAGCTAGCTTACTTCCTTCAGGTGTAGCAGAAAGGATTGTCTCCTTCCTTGTGCTGAAGAAAATTAGCAGTTTTTTTTTATACATGGAATGTGCAAATGCCTTATTCTTTGCCCCAGGCAGAAAAAGGCCTTGGGACAGCCTTGCTCTTACATCATAGATGGGCCTTCCCAACCTAAATGGCAGGCTGGTTCTGGGAGCTGCAGTCCAAACTGTCTTGGGAAAACCTGCCAGATTTTAGTAAATATCTGTAAATGAGAGCTCTTCCATTTTTTAAAAAGACACTGATCCTTTGGCTCAAGTCTGAATAATAAAACAAAAAAACAAAACAAAACAAAGAAACCCGCACACATTCTACTTAGGAAAAATAGTCAACCTAAATATGTCATATATTTTCTGCTTTTCTCCTCTTGCTTCTTATTAACAAAGACATCTTTATGAAAAAAGAAGCCATTGTTTCGTAAGAGTTCATCTGCTTCTTCTGTTTTTTCCCCCCAACTGACCATGCTTGTCTGCTACTGACATCACACGCACTAACAGCCAAGTCAACTAAATGGTCAGAGAAGAGGTTTCAGACTGGGACTGCAGAGAAAAAATAGATATTGTCTTCAGGGAGAGAGAATAAAAGGAAGGTACTGATACATATTTCAAACACAAGTTATGTTTTTCTGTCCCTGTTGGGGGAAAAGCAGTGTGGAGACATACTCACTGTATACAGCGTTGAAAGCATTTCTTCAGTTATATGCTGGTCTGTGGGATGTGATGTATTTAACCAGTTTACTACTGAACTTCCTTTTCCATATTGCACATATTGTTGGGCTGGAAACAAAGAATCAAAGGACTGGTTCCATATTCTCAAAAAAAGTGATGTGACTTGCAGGCTTCAATCACCTTTCATAGAGAATAGAATGCAAAATAGAACATAGAATCAGAGAGTTGGAAGAGACCACAAGGGCCACCCAGTCCAATACTCTGCCATGCAGGATTACACAAAGCATTCCGGACAGATGGCCATCCAGCGTCTGCTTAAAAACCTCCAAAGAAGGAGACTCCACCACACTCCAAGGCAGTGTATTCCACTGTGGAACAGCTCTATTAGAAAGTTCTTCCTAATGTTTAGGTGGAATCTCTTTTCCTGTAGTTTGAGTCCATTGCTCTGTGTCCTTGTCTCTGGAGCAGCAGAAAAACAAGCTTACACCATCCTTAGTATGGCACCCCTTCAAATATTCAAACATGGTTATCATGTCACCTCTTAACCTTCTCTTCTCCAGGTTAAACATATCAAGCTTCCTAAGCTGTTCCTCGTAGAACATGGTTTCCAGGCCTTTCACCATTTTGGTCACCCTCCTCTAGACATATTCCAGTTTGTCAATATACTTCTTGACATGTTGGTGTCCAGAACAGGACACAATATTTCAGGTGAGGTTTTACCAAAGAAGAATAGAGTGGTACTATTATTTCTCTCGATCTAGAGACTATACTCCTATTGATGCAGCCTAGAATTGCATTGGACTTTTTACGTGCTGCATCACACTGTTGGCTCCTGTTCAGCTTGTGGTCTTCTAAGACTCTTAGATCCCTTTCACATGCACTATTATCAAGCCAGGTGTCACCCATCCTATACTATGCATTTCATTTTTTTCCTGCCTAAGTGTAGTACCTTACATTTCTCTCTTTGAAGTTCATTTTGTTAGTTTTGGCCCAGCTCTCCAATCTGTTGAGGTCATTTGGAATTCTGATCCAGTCCTCTGCGGTAAATGCTACCCCTCCTAATTTGGTGTTATATACATATTGAATAAGCATGCCCTTTCTTTCATCATCCAGGTCACTTATAAAGATGTTGAATAGCACTGGACCCAGGACAGATCCCTGTATCATCCCACTAGTCACTTCTCTTCAGGATGAAGAGGAGCCATTAGTAAGTACTCTTTGGGTTCTGACAGTAACCTGATTACAAATCCACCTAACAGTAGCATTGTCTAGCGCACATTTTACTAGCTAGTTTGCAAGAATATTATTGGGGACCTTGTCAAATGCCAAACTGAAATCAAGATATGCTACATCCACAGCATTCCCTTAATCTACCAAGCTTATTTCTATTGTACTTAGGTAGTTCTACTAAAAAAAAATTCCCAACTCATAAGTGATAAATACGTTATCATTTAACATTATATTTAATTTTGCACTGTGTATGTAAATACATTGGGATCCTGATGGAAGAATTGGGAGAGGGAAATAATTGACGACCAACCATGAAATAATGAGATCACACATAAAGATGATAGCCATGTTTAAATATTTGAAGGGATGTCATATTGAGGATTTAATCAATTGTAGCTGGGGTTATACAAAAGAGGGGGAACAACTTTATGTGGGCCTGACTGAGGCCAGGTGTCAACCTGTGACCACCTCCTCAACCTTCCCTTGTATGCCGCACCTGACCCTGAGGGAAATCCAGTATTATTGAGTTGCTCACCCCAGCTGGTCTTATGTGGAAGGCAAACCTGAGGCATTCCCTCCCAAGTCCCAGGACCTTATAGGAGAGCTAACCCCTAGGTTAGCCCCAGGGGCAAGCTCCTTCACAACCCCTCAGGTCCAAGCACCTAAAAAGGCCATTCCAGGGCCCTACCCTTCACCAAAAAGGGTGCCAAGGTGTACACCGACTAATACCTAGTCCCCTCAATACGTGCCAATGAAAACCTATTTAAAGACACCACCCTTAGTCAATTGCCCAAATACCACAGATACAGTATGAGGTAGATGAAAAAAATGGGGGGGGGGAGTTCCTATCTGGCCCCAAGGTGACCAGTGAAACTCATACTGTACTGAGGGCAGAAGGGAGGCTCACAAGCAAAAGCCAAAAAGCTGTTGAGGGTGCAGATTCAGCCTTAAATATCTCTCCCCACCCCTTGAACAGGCTCAAAGTTGATGCCGAATGCCACACCTTCCATTTGCTCAGGCCTCAATTCCTGGAGGTTGCAGCATTTTGCCAACACAAATGCTTGGGTAAATATTCTTCTAAGTCCTTCTTCTGCCTATGGTTCCCCAAGAGGGGAGTTGGGGAAAAGTATGGGAAGCGGCACTAGAAATTGCAGTAGGCCACAGTGAAAATTGACTGTTGCCACTACCAGAAGGGCACCTCCAATGAATCATGCTCCTTTTAGGGATTTACAGGGACACCTTTCCATTCAAGAAGGCATTCATCCAGTTACTGACCAGAATGATCACCCTGTCCAAATTGACATCCTACACATGCTGTAGCAAATAGTGTGGAGGTGTTATTAGTTTTATCCCAGTGTTACTCAATGTGGTGTTCCATGGAGCACTGCTGGTCTAGAAGCCATCAGCCTCTGGTCCCTGACATGTTTCCGGGAAAGGAAAAAGCAATTGTAGCTAGTGGGCACAGATACGGTGCTGATCACATTGAGAGGAAAGAAAAAAGACTAGTCCCCACACCAGATAGCTTGAGGTGTACTGGTTAGACTATCATTCAAATATATCTTTGTCTTCTACCCCCTATTGTTTCCCATGGTTCATGTCGTAACCTAGCTCAATTTCTTTTCAAGCTCAATATTGTAGATTTATGATCATATTCTTCAGTTTCCCCTCCCCTTTGTTACCTGAATTACATGGGGTCCATGGGTCCCACTTGTCACCTCTGAGTTATATTATATTGGGGAATTTTAATTAGCTCAAAGGTATCACTGCAAGAGGTCAGGTAACTTCAGGGGTTTTATATCAGTGTATACCAGTACTCACTGAAGATACTTCAAGCAAAATTAAATAAATATATATTTTTATTGAAAAATGATCACAGAAGCATTCACACATGCACTCATGTTCACAAGCTATCACACAAGGCTAGCAAAGAATTAGGAGGAAGTATTTGAATAGAGGAACAGATTCGGGGAACGGAGTATAATTACCGGTCCAGAGAGCAGAGATTCATGCAGCGAAGAGAGACTCAGACTTGAACCTAAGGGTTACACAGCAGATTGGTGGAGTGATGAGATATGAGGAGCTGTGCACACATGGCTATGATTTGAGGGTAATATTTATACCCAATATTGCACCCTTAAGGGGAGTTTTGAGAGTACAACAATGGTTGGGTGAGTTTCCCAGAGTTAGACAAAGAAACTTCAGCTTTGTTGATTGCTGCTAATGGTCAGAACATTAACGTTGATGGGGTTTTGGCTACCTCTATATTGTGGATGGGAGAAGGTGCAAAGGAAAGACATTTGTGGGGATGAGTGTGAACAATAGGTGTTCCAGTCACTGTTTGTTTTGAAAGCATGACTCACTGCCAGATGGGTTCAGGGAAATTAGCACATTCCACCCTAAAAACATTCTAAGGAGGCTTCCCTTAATCTCATCCTGGGTGTGTTTGGGTTTGGGGAATTTCCAAGACAACCTCTTAGGCCTTTGGGTGACCTTTACTTGAACCCATCTATGGCTGGCTTAGTCTACTGTAGACCTCATGTACTGTCTAATACTGCCAAATTATGAATTATTGGAGGGAGGGGTTGTATTGCCAGGTAACACCTTCTTATGATGTCCCCCCCCTTCTCCTGCTCTTCATGCTATATTTTGGTCCTGCATCCTCACACTTCTCTTCAACCTGTTAAATTCCTTTCTGAACTTTTCCTCCTCTTGCTGAATGCATAGTGCTCCTGTTTTTAATAGATGTGAAAAAGCAACTAGCTGCAATAAAAGGTCAGAAACATTTAGAAAGGTTTCTGTCAGTTATTGTTGGAAACTTGCAGGGATTTTAGCTAATTTAAAATATCCATTCCTCAGACTCTGGAACTGAAACAGTTGAATGAGCTTACTTAAAATATCTCCTTGATGCAAGTTTGAATTCCTTTAGGGTTGTAAAAATGCCATCCCAAAAGGAAAATGTATCTCACCCCTTCAGGAAATGAGTAATGAAAATAAGAGGGTTATTTTAGAACTGTATACAGCCTTTGCCACTGCTTACACCATAATGGCTGGAATGAAAACACAGAGAAAGGAAGGGCAGCTGTGGTCCCTGCACCTATTTCCTAGAGGCAAAGATATTCTTAGCAATTGCTTATTCAAATTGATTTGAAGTCAGCTGATAAGCATATGCAAGCCTTGCAGGGATAACATTTGTATTTCACACTCAAATATGGAAGATTCATTCTCCAGAGTACCAACACACAAAATGACCCCTTGCTTTTTTTGAATGAGATGGGGCAGCTCTCCAAAAGCATATATAAATTTTATTTGTACGGTGGGCTTCTGGCTGTACCATCAGTTACATACCCAAGATTTTTTGCTCACTGTGGTTCCCAGTATTTTCCAGTCTTTGAAATATTTTGATCAATTAAAAAAACAAAACAAAAACAAAAACAAAAAAAAACTTCTCCAGACAGTAAGTGTGAGTGTGCTTCTGACAAACCAGGAAATTTTTAAAAGTGATTTTAATGGGAATAATTTTTAAAAACATGCTGAATTCTCCCACTAAAAATGAGATTAGTTAATCACTTTTTTTTTGAGACCAAGCCTATTATTAATGAAAATTTCCTTCCAACCCTATGGTTCTATGATTCGCTGCAAATGCAGAGCACAGTGGGAGATAACCATGTGATAGAATAACAGCCTTACTATAGTCTGCCCTGCACATCAGAGCTGAGCAAATTTTGGCCTTGCAGATCTTGCACTGCAATTTCTATCAACCTTGTAGTATGTGGAGAAATAATCATTGTAATATAAAAGCAATCTTGTGTACCTCATACACATCCTAAGATAAGTCTAGGGTTTTTTCCCTGCATGCCTTTTGTTCTCCCAAAAATTCCCTTTCTCTTATGTCACTGGGCACTTCCAGCCAACTGGAGTGCTGGGTCATTCCACACATGACCTCTTTTAAATTTTATTGCTTTGTGTAAGTTCTCTTTAAGTTTTGAGTCTCCATGAGGCTGGAGCCATCTTGGACATCTTCAGCCATCTTAAGCTATACCTTCTTTCCTGTAACCATGCAATGATGTTTACCATGCAGCCTGTAGGCTGGGTGAGTTTTCCTACCCTAAATACCATTAGTTAGTTAGGAACCTCTTTTTAAAGTTTGTTTTAGTATGTAGATTGAGACTGATATACCTTCAGTAAACTTTGATTTGCATTTTAAACTGACTCCTTTGTTTTGTAATGAGTCTAATTTAACTGAGTGATCTCAGACCTCTGAATACACTTTTTAAATGTTAATTGAGATTAAGTCAGCATTCTTAAGTTTGCACTCTGCATAAAGTTAAAAGTAAATGAATGATTTTTAACTCTCTTTTTTAAAGGAGATAATTCTTGTTGCTTTTTAAAAGGACTAGATCCTGGAATTTTTAATACAATTTTATTTTTTAGACTCATTACTCCTACAAACCTTAGCCTGCATAGTCAGTGCTGAGGGATGTTGTAAACTGTAGTCCAGAAACATATAGAGAGTTATAAGTTGTCCATTGGTGCTTGAGCTGGAAAAAAGAAAGGCAAAGGAATGAATGGGATATATGTTCTAGGAAAGTTAGGCAAGAGTTCTGTTTGTTTGGCAACAGATAGAAAGTGGCTACATTCAGGAAAGGCATGATGTTGCTTGTATTGCACATTTGACTTGTCCAACTATGAAGACCATGTTTTTTTGAGTGACATGGAAAAGAGCTGGAACCAGTAAATTCTGAAATCTTCCAGGTTTCAGACATGACTTGTCAGATTACTGTATATCAGTCTTCACCTATACATTTCCAGAGCAAACATGGTGTTTCATGACCTACCACTTTTCCCCATGTCCCTCCCCTGATCTCTTAGTGAATGGAGTTGGGAGGCCTTTGTCTCTACTTCTGACTCCCTAGAGACTGGCCTGACTCCATTCCCTGAGGGACCCTTTATTTTTAAGATCTGAAATGGTAAACCTGAGCAGAAGAGGAAATACTGGGACTCAAAGCTCATTATACAATCTGGAAGATTGACATGGGACAGGTGTACCCAGATGGTCCTGAAGTCTGTTAGGATCATACACACATATAAGTTTCCCTTACACGTATGCATGTTCTCTTTGGGGCACCACAGAGTTTGGTATTCCCTTTCTCCCTTCATAGTGTTCAAAGTCTCCCTTTGACTTACTGAACAGCCATTGAAGCACCATCCATTCAATGCTTTGTGGGAAACAGGCAGAATTTCAGAAGCATCTGGCTTCTTTACATCAGTGCTGGAATCTACCAGTAGTCCTCCAGAGGTCTCAGCACTGCTGTAATAATTTAATATTTGGCTATAAAGATGTAGCCAGATATGCATGCAATCCTGCCCACTCATAAAGCATGAAATGGCCATGTGAGGGTTTGGTAAGTTGGGCATGTGTGTGTGTGATAGTATATAATTTACTCCAGCAGAAGTCAACATGAGGAGCTACTATAATATGCTGAGCCATACAGGATTGTGGCCTATGTCCTATTAGTGATAAATCATCAGACCAAGCACAGGTCTTATATCATAGAATCACATAATTTTAAAGTTGGTTCATCTAACCCAGAATACTGCAACACTACTAAATCCACAACAGACACCCTTGACAGATAGTCACCCAATGTCTATTTGAAAACTCCACATCCTTCACAAGAAATGTGCCAATCTATAAATATCTCCCACATTCAGATTTTTTAAAAAAGTATAAAGTTTGTCCTTCCTGTTCATGAATAAATCTTTGAATCTTGCTAATTCCTACTTTCACCCCTCTGCACGGGTTAAGTGAAATAGGCATAACTATCCATGTGGAGTGGACCATGTTGTACCTGGCTACCAGGTAACTTTTAAAGTCAAGCATTATTTCATGGAAAAAAAAGTTGTAGCTAGCAACTCTAAAGAACTAATTATTTTCAGTAGTTGGCCTTTCTTACACTCTGCCATTATTTGTCACCATATGCCTGGTAATAACATTAAAATTACACAGATACTAGAATGAAAATGTGCTGGTGTTCTCTTCTGTATCCTTCCACTGAATTTGAAGTGCATTCAGTTGCAGACCCAGCCCGGACACCCCAACCACCTCTCCCAAGAAATGATACACAACACCAATATATAACTTCAACAACTGTATTGAGTACATATGAAAAAGATAAAGGTTAGGTACAGATGTGTACATGGATTATTGGCAATTAAGGCCACAACTTATTAGTGGCTGTAAACGGTTGGCACCAATTGCATGGGTCCAGATCCCTTCATTGATCAAACCAGTTTTGGTCAATAGTCCGCTGTCGGTTTTCCCAATGACTTGCCTGGAGGGGAGAGCTCCTGACCAAGACTCCCCACTTGATACTCTCTCCCCCAAAAAACAGGTAACCAAAAAAGGTGGGGGGGGGAGTCTCAGTGAACATGAACTTGAACTCAGATGCAGAGGCCTACGTCATCCGGCCATGCCAGAAGTCATGTCCAGAAATACCGCCCCAGGCCAAATTTGGCCAATTGGAGTGGGGGAGGCCTGCTACGATTGGCTGTCCCTTCGTACCCTCTTCCGAGCACTCAAAGCAAGCTGGGAAGAGGGAGGAAGACATGGAGATCCCCCACTCTGGCTACCACACAGTTGCGGGGGCCACAGCTGAGGCTACTGGGGCATTGGACGGGCTGCAAAGAAGGCCCACCGCCGACCCAGTAAGCCCCCTTATTAGTGCAATTAATGCAAACAAGTTTTTCCCCCCAAGGATATGCATTTTATAAAGTGAATCAGCAGACAAATGGAAAGGAAGACAGGTGGTTTGCCAGTGAACACAACTACCAACACATGAAATTATATTCTCACTTTTATGTATATCTCCAGTCAGCCTACCAGTGAAGCGTGCTGGGAACAGAAATGAAGCATAATGCATATATTGGCAGTTCAATGCCATGCATGGCTACTCAAAAAAACAACCCTCCCTCCTGAACTTAGTGGCAATTGTTTTGTTACCTGCCCTGGCACCTCCATCCTGCCAATAATTCATCAAATTGGCTTTATTTCATAAATTGGATTATTTATTGACACTTCATGAGGTTAGCAGAAGACCTGGAATTCCCCAGAAATGGACTGAATGAAGGTTTGCTGAAAAATCTAACAAAGATGTCTTTCTAAATTCCCAAAGTACATGCCGGGGTAGTAATTATGTGTATCCCTGTTGGACAGTGAGTTAGGGTGGAAATGTGCTAATTCTCCCAGATGTACCTGGAAGTGAGTCATTTACTAATTCAGTCACATGACAGGAAACTCATTACTCTGCAAACTGGTTTTCCTTTGCTTCTCTAGCCTCAACAATAGAAGGTTGCCTGACACACATCAGTTTTAATGTCTCAGCCATTAACAATCATTAATATAGCAGGAGCTTCCATTGTCTAAATATGGGAAACTCCATCTAACATTGTAGTCCACTCATAGCAACCCTTCAGGGGGAATATTGGATATAAATATCACCCCAAAGTACAGCCAAAGGGTGCTCATTTCCCCAGAGGCTGCCACTCTGTTGGTTTGGGGTGTCACCCAGCGCACATAGCTGTACTTCCTCTCTGCATGAATCTCTGATCTTCAAACAGGTATAGTACAGACCATCACCCCAAACTCTATTCCTCTATCCTAATACTTCCTATTTTCTCTGATAGCCTTATGTGATTGCGTGAAGCCTGGGTGTTGTGTGAATACTTCCATTATTATTATTATTTTTATTTCCTGTGAGTCTCATCAGTTAGTAATGGTATACATAGGCCAAAAGATCCCATAGTTACCCTCTTACTGTCATATTGAGCTAATTAAAATTTCCCATATTAATATCGGATATGCGCAGGGTTCCCATGAATCCCCAGTAATTCAAATAACAGTTTTGAAGTAGATATGTTTGTACCTTAAAACAGCTATAAAATTGGATGGTAACAATCCATATGTATAGTTTCAAGTTAATCCAGGGCTGGGCAACTTTAGCATGCATGGAGGCCAATTTTCCACCCCAAGACCTCCTGGGAGGTTGCACACACTGTTAAAAATAAAAACAAACAACAAAGAACAAAACTGGAAGTCACTAGAGGTCCACTTTTTGGATTGGGAGGGTATTTTTGATGTTCAACGATACAGGGGGCAGTTCAGTGATCTGTTTAAAAGTCAAATCACTGTTCCTGAAGGTTTCTAGGAAAAGACAATGCACTCTCTTTTTTTGCCAGAAAAAAAAGTGCCGCTAAACAATCTTTGGCATCATATACAGCTCCAGGATCATACTTTGCCCACCTTTGTGCTACTTCATAGCTTCTGAGAAACAGGCTCAAGTTAGGCACCAAACTCCAAGCATGTGCAAGCTTTCATTTTCATTATGGTAACAGGGGTGGTTCTGTAAGAATTAGTTCTATAGGAGTTCTTGGTGGCTGCTTTCAAGATGTGGAACCCCACAGGAAGTTTGGTTGGCTCCCTCTCTTTTCTCTTTCTACCAGCAGGCAAAGGCCCTTTTATTTATGCAGTCCTTTTATATTTAAATGATCACCCAGAAGGATGTTTTGAATATGATGTAATGTGGTTTACTTTTATCTTTTAATTATGTTTAAATGTATGTTTAAATGTATTTTGAACTGTTTTAACTATGTAGTTTTAAAAATAGAATTCTCTTTTATTTTTATTTTTTAAACTTTTCTATATAAGATTTTATCTGGATTATGTTTTAATTTTCACGTAAGCTACTTTGATTACCTTGCCAGGAGAGAGACACAATATAAATCAAATAAATATGTAATATAAAGGCTATGGACAATGTAGGTGTGGATGCATACTAAAGTCTCTGTGAACAGGTACTAGATAAACTCAAGAGTACTAGATAAACATGTGTTTGTAAAAACTCCAGAATATACAACAGGAGTTTGCAAATTGCTGCCTGAAGGCTACATGCAGTACCAATATCCATTTTGTGGCCTCAGGGCCACACAGGCTTCAAACCCCCCCCACCAAAAAAAATAATTCTCAAATGCTTCCCCAGGAATTTTAGGCCAAGGAGAGAACTTTAAATCATAATTGACATCCAGGTCACATGTGGTTGTAAAAATGGTCTCTTTGGCACCTAAAACAGCCTGGTGGTGGAATGTGGTGAGAATGTCCCCTTCATCCTCAGAGGAAATTTGGAGCAAACATTCTCTTGAGTCTTTCTTTCTTTCTTTCTTTCTTTCTTTCTTTCTTTCTTTCTTTCTTTCTTTCTTTCTTTCTTTCTTGTGGAAATATAGTGCAGTGAAGGGAAGAGCCAGGGAATCACAGTGGCTCAGGGAATGCTGTGAAGTGGGGGTCGACGGGGGAGAAAGGGTACAAAACCAAGGCTTGTCTCTGACATAAGACAAATAGGAGAAAGATGGCCTAGAGATAGAGAAAAGGTATAACAGAGATGGGACACTCAGCCAGGGGGAAGAAATGAATAGAGTGGGGAGCTGTGTTTGATTAAATAGTTCAAGGTTTAATGTCTGACCCTATTATGTACTAATATATTTCTACTTGTTTATTCTTTTTTGATGACTGACTGGTTGTTCCTTTTAAGTTTTGATAGAGAATTTGGTCACACAATAGAGAACCCACTGACTAACACATCCACTGGTACATATAAAGATCACATTGAGGCCCAAGTACCCAATCCAGGGATGGATCTTGAGGGGAAAGGGAGCAAGTTGAGTCACAGCACCCCAGTAATTTGGAACTGTGGGGCCAGACTGGAAAGGAGATTCATCACAGGGGCCAGATCTGCAAGGCCTTCTGAGAGGCCAGTGTTGCCCCTAACCCTTGACAGTTATGCATTCTTGACATTCAAGGTTTCTCTGTGTGGGAACAATCAATGCAATGTGAGTTATTTTTTCCTTCCTTTTTGTCCCTATACATTGAAAGTGACAATTTTTTTAATATTTATTGGAATCTCCATTAAAAAAAAGGGTGTCACTGTGACACTGAGTCCTAGGTTTTTACTGCCAACACAAATTATGATGTCAACATCAGTGTTCAATTTCCTTTGCTATGTGTCAGTGCTGTTACCCTGAAGAAAGTCTTCTTGAATTTGATTCTACTGAACATTTTAACACCCCAATCTGATTACTGGTAATTGCTTTTAAAAGAAATCTCTTTGGTCTGTCTTGGTGATTCCTTCATTTTATGGATTAAAGAGCTGGTAGTTAATGAAGGTTTGAGGAATGTGTGCTCACTGTCAAATAAAACCATGTCCTTCCCTGAACTCCAAACTTCAAAGGGTAATTGATATGTGAGAATAGTGCTCTTTTTCAGCATGTGTGAGCAGCAGGTACCATTGTTGTGTGCCTTGGCAACACTAAGGTGAACCTATCACAGGGTTTTCTTGGCAAAATTTGTTCAAGGGTTTTTTTCCCTATGCTTTCCTATTAGGATGAGAGTGTGTGATGTGTCCAAGATCACTCAGTGGGTTTCTATGTCCAAGTGGGGATTCAAATCCTGGTCTCTAGAAGTGTTATCCAAAGCTCATCCATTACTCCATACTGGCTTTTGTAGATACCACACATGTAAAATTTATGTGGAGAAGTTTTTACAAGTTCTCAACCTCATCTCCTTCTCAGATTGTAGTTTTCAGCTGTAAAAGACTGCTTGTCCTCTTTGCTGTCTCACAAAACTGTGTCCCAACTCATTCATTTATGTTTAGGGGTGGTAGGTTACTTAATTTCACTTCCTTCCAAATGTGAATGTTTTGAATTTTGGTAGAAGAATGAGGGCAAGTTATCACCCATTCCCACTTACTTTCCTTGCTGCTCTGACAGCAAGAGGGTAGAGCGGGGGGGGGATCTCTTGCCCCATTATCACTTTTCTGAAAATACCATAGAGAGTCCACAACATTTCCTGCCTGCAGTGGAGAAGTCCAGATGCATTATAGAATCAGAGAGTTGGAAGAAACCACAAGGGCCATCAGTCCAACCCCTTGTCATGCAGGAATACCCAATCAAAGGACTCCTGACAGATGGCCATCCAGCCTCTGCTTAAAAACCTTCAAAGAAGGAGACTCCACCACACTCAGAGGCAGGGCATTCCACTGTCAAACAGCTGTTACTGCCAAGACATTCTTCCTAACAATTAGGTGGAATCTCTTTTCCTAGTCTCTAGTGAAGCAGAAAACGAGCTTGCTCCCTCTTCAATATAACTAAATAATATGAATAGCCAAGACTGGTCAAGATACTTTGGCACAAAAGGGAGAAAATGTCATAAGAATGTTTTTTTAAACAGTTGCAAGAGTCCATGTGCTGTTGCCTCCCTTTACCAAAAGACAACCCTATGTTTTATTGTTAACCTGTTTGATATTATTTCCCCCAAATCTAGGTCTTTATTTTGTTGCTTATGTTTTCAGTTCTTTGATTATTAGCTTCCTGAAATAGTACTATTTAAAAGATGATGATGATGATGATGATGATGATGATGATAACAATGATCCTCTTCCTCCTCTTCTTCTCAATTAAGTGAACATACCCAGAAACATGTATTTTTTCCCCCTTTCTTCCAGTTGAATTAGTAAGAAATTCATTAATCTCATTCTTCTGGATGTGTGTGTGTGTGTGTGTGTGTGTGAGAGAGAGAGAGAGAGAGAGAGAGAGAGAGAGAGAGAGAGAAAGTATGCCTATTAAAAGAAGAACCAGAATAAAACAATACATGTTAATCTCCAAGATTAGATTTGTGCAGTATGATAAATAAGAATCTTTTTACAACAGTATGTTTCAGAAGAGGAATAAGTGCCAGTAGAAATGGCACTTAAACTTGCAATGTAGCATTTAACATATGCCTGGAAAAGAGAGTCACAGTTTCTAGTGAGCTGTAAAATGGTAATTTTGTGTACTTCAAATCACATTAAGTCTCTTTCTATGTGTACTTAAAAGTCTTCTGCGAATAGTAGTCAAATGCATCACTATGTAGAAGTCAAGTCAAAATTCCTCTGAAAATTATTTATTAAATACACATGGACTGAAATCATAGGAGTACCAATAGGGCCATATCCAAAGGATAACAAAATACCAGAACCTCAGGCCGAGTAAATGGCATACTACTCAAATGTTCTGGGCATGCCACCACTTTCTAGTTTGAGTGTGCATTCCGTAAGGCAAGAATCAGTTTGGGAAGCTCTTTGTTTACATGTGTCAAGAGATAGAAAGTAATGGAATATATGTTTAAATAAATATAACTAGCTGTTAACCTAAAGGCTTGGGGATCTTAAGGACCCTCTAAATATTGATTAATTTGGGGAATTAATATAGTCAGTCAACTTGGCAATACAAAGGAGGCAACAGAGCAGGACCATTTGGCCTATGTATACTGGTAACCAAGAGGAGATGTTAAGCTAGATAGTACAATTATTTGATCGTTGAGAAGGCAATAATAACAATGTTAACATACACACTCAGTCTTCAAGCATTCATGCAAGGCTAGCAAATAAAGTAGGAAGGATTGGGAGGGAGGAATAGAGGAGGGGAGTTGTTTTCAGGTGATTCTATTCCAATCAGAGGAGTTGAGGTCATGGAGGAAACCAGCAGAATGGGGGTCCCAAAGCCAGAATGGTGGCACAGTCTGATCTGAAGTCCAGAAGCAGGGAAACTGTGCACACCTGTGTGGGGTTTTGAAGAGGTTTATATAGTCAATTATTTCCCTCAGTGGATGGGATTTTAGAGTTAAGGACAATGCTTCTCTGAGGTTCTCAAGGTAAGACAATGGACACTCCAAATATGCTAACAACCCTTAATGTGCTGATACTTTTTAACTGAATAGAATAAATCATCTTTGTTTGGGGGATGGTAGAAGTAAGATAGCTCCTTACAAACTTGAGTATCTCATTTTAGGCTGATGGCATTAGCCAGATGATCAGGCAAGAATTTGTGTTGCAGATTACCTTCTTTGGAATTTGGGATGGTCCCTCCTTAGTGCATACCTGACGGAGTCTCAGCACTAGTCTTGGAATTCCTGTTTTTTGGAAGTCCCCAGTTTACTGGCCACACTTCATGGAAGGCCACATTTAGCCAAATTATTAAATATTGGCAATTACGGTATTACAGATATGGGGCAGCGGGTGTCCAGGTAGGTAACATAGCAGTGATGACTAATGAGGGGTGGTAAATCTGTTGTGGATTTAAGACAGATTCAGCACCTCCTTGGATAGTTCATTTAATCTATTCTAACCCTCATCTTTTACTAGGGTTCAGCACTTTGGATAACTTCTTTAATGTTCAAGTTAAACCCTGAAGTGTATTCATTGTCCCAATGATATTAGAGCCACCAGCTGCCACTGATAGCTAGGACTGGATAAAAGGTTAAAATCCAGGAGCACACAATCCTGGACTAGCAGTGTGTGTGTGTACACCTTTAAGATGCTTTTATATTGAAGCTGAATTTGAGAATCATTAAACATCAAGGATTTATTTGAAGGGATGTTTGGTTGTTTGAGAAAACAGGGAGACTTGGCAGGTGTTTTACAGATACTGTCAGCAGGGAAAACATCAGTAGTATTTAATAAAAGAGGGATGAGGAAATACTGGGGCTTCAGTTTCAATGTGATTATCTCAGACTACTGAGAATACCACAGGAGCATGCAAGAGTTCATTTTAGGACACACTGATGTTGACAATCTGTGCAAGAGTACCTTTTGGATACAGAGAACAGGGGAAAATGTGGCTGCATGTATAAATGACCATAGGCCCACTAGGCATGATCCAAAGCAATACAGCTGATAGGGACAAGTCTGTCAGTTTTGCTTTCCCCCATATTGTACTATTTAAAAAAATTTTTTTTTGCAGATAGTTGGTAAATGCTTAAAAAATGGACTGAAATGAAACTCTCCCCCATTTCCACAGTCAAATTCACTAAGTTCATCTATCCCTGCATGGAGAGGCCTCTATTTTACCAGTCTAAAGATAAAGAGCCACTTGGGGTGGGGGGGGGAAAGATAACAAGATAACAACCTGATAACAACCTGATGACAGCACTACCCTGACTTAATAGGCAGAGATTCAAGCCCATATCTTTTAGACAAAGCCATGGGCCTTGGTGAAAGAAGATGGCCCAGTTTCCATTTTTCCCCACATTCAGATTTTTTTTTTTTTTTTTTTTTTTTTTTAGCAGCTGACTGATTATGGGGAAAATGAAAACATTATAAATATTTTTCAAAAATAAACTGACATGAAACTCTTGCCCATCTCAAGAATTACAACTTAGGATAAAGTTTGATTCCTGAGGTTTCCCTGATGCGAAGTTTCCCTACAGAGATTCCTGTTCTCCAAAAGTCAAGAAGTCATTAAACAGTCAGCCAAATACAGAGTCAATTTTTAATGAATGGATGCCGCCCCAGTGCAACCTTCAAATGAAGTCCTGGCAGCACCGGCTCACTTACCCATAGATGACATCTTTGGACAGTGTCCTATGTGCTTAATTGATTACATCCTTATTTTATTAACTAAGCTATAATAGGAGCTCTTTTTGCTCCCAGTGTTCTTTGGATTGTAATGATCTGTTAATGTGTGAGGTTTTGAACTTTAATAAATCATCTCTGCATATATTTTGTTCAGTCTGTATACATGCAATATGTTTTCCTTCTCTATTGCATAGTCCATAACTTCACATCACAGTCCATAGCTTCACGTTATTTAAATAGGGCTTGGAGAGGTGAACATCTCCTCTTTGAATCACTCTCTTTGTTTTTATATTAACAATTTAAATCATTGGCAATTTCTTTTTTCCCTTGCATTTTTTTGCTCCATGTTTCCAGTCAAAAGATGGACAAGTTGATTTCTTGAGCATAATCCACAAGAATGTTATCGATTATAAATGCTGCTAGGTTTTCCAGTACAAACCTAGCATGGTCAAAATAACCTGGGACTGGGGGGAAAAAATCAATGAGTAATTATGACATCACTAAGAAAGAAGGAAAACCAGATATTAACATGATGTTAATTGTATTATTGCAATGAGTGTGTCTAGTTTTGAAATTTTAAATAGCAGCTGTATGGCACAGGGATAATCATCAGCAGCAAGATTGTTATGTATAAGGAAGGGGTTTACCATTTATCCTTACACCATGGGCCTGGTGAAAATCCCTGCCTGCAAGCTCCCAAGGATGTCAACGGGAGCGTCCCTCACTGAGGGAACAAGTTGCCAATAAGTTGAGAAATATATCTTCACCAGTTCCACAGCATGAGAGGAATGTGTTGGTCAATGGCTTTGATCTTGAGATCTCCCCCACTCCACCAAATAAATAAATAAATAAATAAATAAATAAATTCCTTCTGTTTAACTTTTAAAAATTGGACCACTTACAATCACACATCCAAAATCTCCAGCCTTATTAACTACCAAAGGATTATGTGGATGTGTGAGATTCTATAGAACTGGGTGCTTCAAATGAAGCTAGTTTTACACATGGGTCAAGTGACTACATAGGGATAGTAATTTGCTCTCCTCACTTCATCCTAAAATCTTTATGTTGTCTGTCTATCTCTTCCTACTTACGTATCTATATATGTAACCATCTATGGCATTCTTCAACACGACTTTAAACCCACAACCTGTACTGGTACTAAGTCACGTAAGTGCCAGAAAAGGCCACACACACAAATTTAATTCAGAGTCTTTAAAGGGAGCCTCATACACTTTTTTTAAAAAAGTAGAAGGCATCAAACTCAATACCATGGCATAACTCTTGATTGGGTTTACAGCACTGGCCCTCCTAGCAGGCAGAATGAGGCACCATCTTAGGCAGTAGATGCTGGGGAACTAGCAATAGCAGTTCCTTGGTCTTTACCATTTGTTGAAGCTTTCTTTGCCACATAAGGCTCATCTACATGGGCCAGAATATGTAGGCTCCTCACTGGTGTATTCCACCTGTGGATCTGGCCCATTACTCCCCCATTACCGGCATGTAATTGACTGCAGCCAAGACGAGCACTCCGGCCTGTCCCTGCAGCTGTCACCACTGCCTTCTATATCACATTCTCTAATGACAGGAAGCAGGCCCACAGCATGTGAGCAAGAATCATAGAATCATAGAATTGTAGAGTTGGAAGAGACCACAAGGGCCATTCAGTCCAACCCCCTGCCATGCAGGAAACATGATCAAAGTATGCCTGATAGATGGCCATCCAGTCTCTGTTTAAAGACCTGCAAGGAAGGAGACCCCACCATGCTCCGAGGGAGTGTGTTCCACTGCCAAACAGCTCTTACTGTAAGGAAGTTCCTCCTAATGTTGAGGTGGAATCTCTGTTCCTAGAGCATGCATCCATTGCTCTGTGTTCTAGTCTCTGGAGCAGCAGAAAACAAACTTGCTCCATCCTCAATGTGACACCCCTTCAAATATTTAAACAGCCTTGGTTACATGCTGTGACTCCTTTCCTGGCTATAGAAGAGTGAAGCAAAAGGCAGCTGCAGCAATGGACCAGCATGCTGGAATCGGATCTTGTGGTCACATGGGGGGCTGATCCATTTTTGGCTGGCTGGAACAGATTTTGCTGAGTTTTTTTTAAGTGCTGTAATGGGCCCTACCCCATCTTCCCATCTTTTGCCCTGGGGCTCATGAGGACTGCTTGGGGGCAAAACAGGGCAAAAGTCCTGTGTCATCAGGACTGCAGGGCTCCAAGACAGGAACAAGATGGAGTAAATAGACTGTCCTGACCCTCCCCCATTGCCTAAACTGCAGTCACAACAATTTAAGTAAAATACAAAATCCTTTCTAGTTTTCTTCTAGATTAGGGTTGGAGGAATGGGAATGTCATTTTGTCCCTTGCCTTAAGCAGCAAAACATCATAGGAAGCTATATTATTCTAGGTATTTTTCCCCCTTCCATCCTAACAGGTGTTCTGAAGATAGCTGTTTAACAGGGTTTAGCTTTTGTGCAAAGCATATTCACATTAATGGGGTATAGCCTTTGTGCAAAGCATATTCACAGCCATGCTGCTGCTTCCAATGATCTCCAGGTTCATATCTATCATAAAAAGGTATGTACCTAAATGCCTTGATCTCATTCATCAAAAACTTTTCCACATTCTTTCGCATAGTCTTCTGAGTTAAACTCTTCATATAAAAGTCCCCAGTAGATAACATTCAGATGATATCCTAACGAGATTAAGCTTTTAACTTAATTATGGGTTCATGCAGATGTCTGAAATATGTGGCCCATTTTTAAAAAAATCTGAACTAAAAGGACTTCTGCTATAAAGAAGAGAGGCACAAAACAGAAAAATAAGCAATGTAAAGGTGAAATATACCCTGATTATTGGGCAGACTGTCACAGAACTGCACCTGTATGTTGGATTAAATATCTCTGAGTGGGACCCAATGTTTCTTGAGTGGATTTCTGCACAGCAGAAGAGAATACTCCTCCTCTCCCCTCCTTCAACCCCTGCCTCTCCCCTGATATCTTACAGGGATTGTGTGAGCTGATGGAAAGCACTCACAAAGAAGACAAATCACTCCTCCCCTATACCACTGGCAAAAGCTGTTGCATCAGTGGTACAGGTAATTGGATAGAGCACTTTGTCCTGAGTCTCATTTTATTTTCATGTGCTCTTGTGCAGTTTTGGCATTTGCTTTATTGCCTAGTTTCACATAGTGGTCTGTGATGTTTGGCATAGGGGGGGAAATCCATATTTATTCCTTCTCATAGCAAGTATTACTGGAGGTAGCTCTAAACATAATTAATCAAATACATAATACCATCTCACCTGATGTAAACACTTGGATTGGGAAACACATCATATATAGATTTTATAATAGATTTTCGTGCATTTTATCTGTGCCATCCTCACTGCATGGAGCAATGAAGTGAATAAATAATACAAATATTAATTACTAGGTCTTTTGATGAATAACAATACCATACACAGACAGACAAAGCCATATATCTGCTGCCATTTCTAATCTTATTTGAAATTATGGCCAAGATCCTAGATCAGCTACTTTGTCAAGTATACTTAACTAAATAGTTTATCCTGGTTTGAGACACACACACACGTTCTGCCTTACCAGGCAGCATCCTCTGTGAGCAATGGGGGTCTCTTCTCCTGTCAGTCAAGGTTCAGTATACTGACATTTCCAACCCCCACACTGTCTCCAGTGATCTCTGGTGCAACAATCAGAAGCAGAATCCCTCCCACTTTTCCAGAGATCACTGGCAGGAGGGGTGGAAACATCAGTATACTGTGCCTTGACCAATAGGATAACAGATCACCCTCACTTGCAATGGCAGCTGCCAGTAAAGCCAGATTGGTTGACTTTTATAATCATAGAATCATAGAATTGTAGAGTTGGAAGAGACCACAAGGGCCATCCAGTCCAACCCCCTGCCACACAGGAAATCATGATCAAAGCATCCCCGACAGATGGCCATCCAGCCTCTGTTTAAAGACCTCCAAGGAAGGAGACCTCACCACACTCCGAGGGAGTATGTTCCACTGCCAAACAGCTCTTACTGTAAGAAAGTTCCTGCTAATGTTGAGGTGGAATCTCTGTTCCTGGAGCTTGCATCCAATGCTCTGTGTTCTGGTCTCTGGAGCAGCAGAAAACAAGCTTGCTCCATCCTCAATGTGACACCCCTTCAAATACTTAAACAGGGCTATCATATCACCCCTTAATCATCTTTTATCCAGTCTAAACATACCCAGCTCCCTTAGTCTTTCCTCATAAGGCATGGTTTCCAGACCTTTCACCATTTCAGTAGCCCTCCTCTGGATACGCTCCAATTTGTCAATATCCTTTCTGAATTGTGGTGCCCAGAACTGGACACAGTATTCTAGGTGAGGTCTGACCAAGGCAGAATAGAGCGGCACTATTACTTCCCTTGATCTAGACACTATACTTCTATTGATGCAGCCCAAAATCACATTGGCCTTTTTAGCTGCCGCATCACACTGTTGAGTCATGTTCAACTTGTGGTCTACTAGGACTCCTAGATCCCTTTTGCATGTAGTCTCATTCAGCCAGGTCTTCAGCAGTAGTGTCACAATCATGAATACATTGGGACCATGCGTATCAGTTATGGATGCATAACTCCAGTTTATGCAGCTGTAGAACCAATAGAAAATTTGAGCTGATAAAAGCAATGCATCATTGGAAGTGTTTGAAAAGATCTATTGAAAGTTAAGCATTTTAAAGTTTGATTAATTTTAACAGGACAAAAACATTTATGTACATAACATTCTATATGTGCATAGTATCAGATTAAAGCACATGTCCTATTGGTTTAAATTAGGGTGGCCAATAGTGGCTCTCTGTATATTTTTAGATGGCAATGTTCATAATTCCACACTTTTGACTGTGCTGGCTAGGACAGACCAACAAACAAACAAACAAACAAACAAACAAAAACAACCCAAACACTTAGGGGCCACAGTTCCCCACTTCTGGCCTTAAACCAGTCATTCATCCACAATACATTTATGAAGAATGTATTATTTGTTCAAAAATGTTAAGAAATACTGACTAAAAAACTGAGCTGCAGATCAGAAAGTAATTTCACCTCTGACATATATGTAGCTTTAGGACAGCTAGACTCTTCCAGACTCACCACTCTGTCTGTAGTACAGGAGTAATCTCACTAATTTACTTTAGAGGATTGCAATGTCAACAGCAAGGTAAATGTATGTGGAACACTTTAAATATTTAAAAGTGTGCTAACATTGCAAATAATTTCAATGCATGTGGAACATATTAAACATTTAAAAGCATGGTAAAGAAATGCAAGGTAATCTTTTCTCATTGTTTTTGATCCAATATGTGAAAACTGATATAAAATGTAATACAGTTCTGACCATTTATTAAACCTCTTTTGCTGGTGACAATCATGTTTATAGAGTTTTGTTTTGCTGTAACTAAGTTCAGATTATGAATGAAAGGAATATTTTTCACAGGTCATTCCTTGCATGATGAGATGCACACTCTTATTCTTTCAGATATGTACATAAGAAACAGGACTCACTCACCCTTCTTTTGTGCATACCCTTAACATCTAAGGGGGTTCCCTTCTCTTTATATGTTAGTATTCCCTGAATTTTTCTGTTTAGTCCTGCATTTGTAAATCTTCGTTTTTTTATATATTTTTACATCAGCTGTACTAGTCTCTCTCCCTTTCCCTTGACCATCTGCTGTCTTAGATGTGATTTTTTATTTATATTGAGCTGTCAGTCAGGAGCTATCATTGCACTGAATAGTTAGGCTTCTGCTAACGTAACACTTTTTCCTCTCCCATTCCCACTTCTGCTCTGAATGGGATGGACTGTTGCTAATAAACAGTTGCCAACTATCTGCTCAGACTTTTACATACCGATGATCATTGGCCTGTTATTTGATATAAATATAATATGTTTCAGTTGCATGCACATTTTGCTTAGGTCTTCTGACAGAAGTAAATAGTGTTTTGGGGTTGTGTGTTCCTCCACAGAAAATTGCTATCTGTTTTGGGTTTCTGGAGTATAAACACACATTTAATGCCAAATCTATCAGTATGGATTATGAATAAACCTATTTTCGTTGCTTGAGTCTGGCCTTAATGGTAACTCTTTATTTGGGAGAATAAAGGGAAGGGGGAGTAAAAGAAATCAGATTTCTTTCCATTTGACATAAGTATATTTGATAGATGAACCAGTAGAAAGACTAACACATTTGTAAGAAACCACTTCCATTAGTTGAAATTCTGTATGTTGCCTTCACTTAATCAGCTAGTCTGTCCTAAACCTTCTTCTAAAGAAGGTTGTGATAGTAAACTGGTCGTATAGTTTTGCCCCATTTTTGAACAAAACAGAAGAAAGTTTTGTCACTCTAATAGTGAACTCAGTGTTCCTTGTGCCAACTGAAAAAGCCAAAGCAGAGGTCACTGAAAGAGAAGGTATTCACAAGTATAAATATATATGGTGGGGGAGAGATATCAAAAGGGGGAGATGATGAAAAATGAGCTGAATGGGGAGACTGGACAGATTGATGATCACCAGGATTTATGAAATGATTGGTTTGTCAGTTGGAAAAGCAAAATAGAAAACTGTGTGAGAGGATGTAAATTGGATTGTTTGAGTCCCTTACACCATCTAACATTCCAAGGAAGGTCTGGGTATCTGACTGGAACAGGAAGACTAATATTAAGTTGAGCAAGTAACACTCAACTTAAGCATTACTCTTAGAAGCTTAGAAAATACTACAACAGTTGTTGTTTAGTTCTACGTTTGTAACAAAGGCAGGCTAAATGCCAACAATGTGTGGTTTGTTCAGCTGTGTAGTGTAACATGGGTCTTATGTTTGAAATTAAAACCACTTCCTGAGACCTTGTGAGGCATTTTTTTGTGATGTGAGGAACTACCTTTGTGAACTTGCTACTACAATGGCATAGGACATATGATTTAGAAACATTTTCACAGATGTGATAAACTGCCAATATGGATTAAGGGACAAATGTCAAAGGCGATAGATACTCAATTGAAAATGGAAAATCAGATGTTGCCAGCAGGATCTGAAGTCCTTTATTTGTGTCTTGGCACTAAGGAACATGCTTTGAGACCAAAATGGAAGGGTCCTTATGTAATTTTAGACAAAATTTGACCCACAAGCTATTTGATTGAAAAGGACAAACAATGTAGATGGGTTTATGGTAACCAAATTAAACTATATAAGGGAAATGAATAATGACATATGTTGTATTTTTCAGAATGACAGACTCTGGAACACTGATAATGTGAAATTTGTTTTACTCTTGCTCATCTTGATTCTCTGTGGCATAATTTGTAAGTACAATACTTATTTCTTTAAAGAAAATCATAACAGGGGATTCTAACAGGAAAAGCCTGAAAGAAGAAATCAAGATGAGCAACTTGTAAATGGAAAGACCAGCAAGAGGAAGAAGTGGGATCCCGGAAACGAGGGTACAGGTTTTAATATTTTTTGTACAACTGTTTATCAGATATCCAATATTTGCCTGGGTCTCTAAATTGAAGGGAGGGAAATTTCATTTAAAACATTCAAATGAAAAGGAAGAGTTACGAATTAGATGTGAACCAGGAAAAAGGGTGAGATTTCACTGGAATAGTGGTAAAATTGTGGACGATAATATTTTTTGTTAACTTAGGAAACCTTGGAGCCAAACAAAGAGCATTCAACCGTGACATATGAAACAGCGACCTTGCAGAGACACCATGCGATGCCTGACTGGGAACGGGGACAATATAGTATAGGGGGATTTTATAGTCTGACAAACTGCATTAATACTACTGTTAAGGCTTGGAACCATGTTAGTGGGTCATATGGTGGGTATCGGGTGGGAAAGTTTAGGTCACCAAGGTTTTTGGAGTTTATAAAGGGACTATTTGGATAAGTAGAACAACAGAAATCACAAAGTTAATGTATGTAACAAAATGCCTAGACCATTTTGAACACATACTCCCAGAACAATGGAAATCATGGCTAAAGACAGAAAATCAGTGTTGCCATCAGAAATGTGATATTGACTTTAATTGTCCTAACATACAAATAACAGTCGTTTTAGGATATTTGAAAAATACAACAGAAGGGAAGTGTGAAGACCCAAAGACCCGGAAAATTAGACTGTTGGGATACATATTTTTCCAGATGCCAAATACAACTGAAGAGACTGTTGAGAAAAATTGTTGCTACGGTAATGAAACAATGGCATACACCCATTCCAGTTGTGATGAGACCAAATCTACACCTATGGAATATAAGGTTAAATATGACTATGTTTAATGTGAAAAATCTACACCCTGAGTGTATTAAATATACTAACCCTTATTTGAAATTTGCAGGGGGAAAGGAAAAATTATGGAGAGGGGGAAAAAAAGTGATTTATTGGACACAATCCTGGGAGGGATTGGTATGGGGGTAGGTGTGGCTAATTTATGGGATATCCAAACACAAGCAAACAAATTGTCCTCCCTTGGGGGCCTACAGTGGAAGGTCGTTCACATGGCAGGAGACAATTTGGTGTCCACCTTCCATCTCCATGATGTGTCCACTGGATTACAATTAATGACCTTTGACCAAATGAATAAAACCTTGTATGCCTTCAGAAAAATGGACAACAAAACTTTAAGGGCAGTATCTAAGGTTCTATCATGTTTAGTAATCCAGACCACCTTGTGGAATTGGAAGCACCAAATGTTGGTTGCTTTGTATGGAAATCATGGGAATACATTTGTACAAATTGGGGGACTTGGACAATGGATTCATACAGATTTTCCTTCCTGGTATAGGATATTGGACTTTTCAGTACAAAAAACTATCTGGCAAATTATAAAATGATGACTTTAAAAGGAAAGGATGATACAGGGAAAAACTGGATTTGTGATATTCAATCTCTCCCTTTTAATAAGGGGGGGAACTATTGGAAACCATATTTGTTATCAAAGCATGCAATCTGTATGAATTCCAATAGTGTCAAAATTAATGAGACCATAGATGTAGAACGTTGTGAGAAATGGGAAACGGGATACATGTGTCCACAAGAAATAAAACAAATTGAACCATCTGCTTTAGAATTCCCAGACAGTTTGTGCAGACTGCAGAGGATGCCAAAAAGAACATTACTTTTTGATAATTGGTTAGGTTGTGTGTGTGGTATCTCCCCTACCCCTTTGTTTTGGTCAGAGGGAGAATATCATGATAATGGAGAGATGAAATGCAAATGTAACATGACTTATGTTCAAAGTGTCAAAACTGGTAAACTAGTATATGCTATGGAAACTTGCAATACTAATATTATGATAGAGTTAGATAAAATTGATTACAATATTAGTATAAGGATAGACTGGAAAAAAATGAACCTATTATTGAAATATAATGAACAGGTGAGGGCACATTTGTGAGAACATGTTAGAAATTCGAAAAGGGAGTTTGTGAGAATCCAGTATGAGAATGGAGCATTTCAGAGGATTGCTGATGAAGAAAGTAAAATCACTGAACATCATTGGTATGACATTTTTAAGGGATACTCACCGAAAGCTACTGCATTTTACATGTTTTGATTCACCCTATTGTATGGATTAGTTTGATATTGTTGTTAATGATTGTTTGGGTGATATACTTGCTGAAAAAAATGAGGCGAGCTTCACAAAGACTGGAGTTGGTTGAAGATCGGATGAAGATGATGGAGAAATATTAGAAATGTTATTCTGTTAGAGATATTATGTGATTAACACATACATATATATTGTATAACAACTTTTGATTAATTGCGAAGATGACACTTGATTAATTGTACAATCAATCAAGTATCAAGAGGGGGAGTGTGTGAAGAGTAAATGAGTTTTCTGTGTTAGTGGCACTAACAGACTGGCTAAGAAACGTAACAACAACAAAAAGATGGAGAACCACAATGCATGATATGGTGATATGGGAGTTACCCGGGCAGCAAAGCAAGAAGTCTTAAACTGATGAGGTGGCATTGACATATCCTAGGATACGCAGGATGCTGCTGCCTGTTTATCTAGGAAGGAACAGATCCTTCATACAATACGGACAGCAAGTAATAAGCTACCAGAATGTTTGGATACAAACTGTTGAGACTTGGAGTGCTTCTAAAACATCAGCAAAAGACCAGAAAGAGCTGGTTGAAGATTTTGTGGACAGACGCAAAAGGGTGATGCTGTTCGATGCGATGAAAAGACTTTAAAAAGATGAAACTTTCTAACCAGCAGGTGTGTTCCTGTTTTGCACCAACGGGACTCCCATGGCCTTCATGAAGTCTGCCTGATCAACAATCTTCAGTGAAGAGCCACTTGTGTGTCTGTGAGTATATGTGTGAGTGCATGGTTAGAATGAGAGAGCTCTCTGGGTACTAAAAGTTATGTGTATGATCCTATGAATAAATGTTACATACAAAGTGAAAAAATCCAAATTTGGTGTCTCTGCCTCTGTATCAGCCCTATTGGGGTATCTTCTCTGGGGTATCTCCTCTACACATTTTCAAAATTAAACGAATGACCTTATCACCTTGGCCTTGACACCTGCCTGTCCAGTAACATCACCTTCATGGCAAGGCACATTCCGGGAGTGGATAACAAGATCACGGATGCATTGTCTCAGTTCCAGGACACCAGGTTTTGATAGCTGGCCCCAGCAGCAGCCTCAGCACCAGTGGCCTTCCTGGACGAATTGTGGAACCTTGGGAAGTAATGGTAATGCAGGAAGTCATCAATTCATTGGCACCTTCAACCCAAGCCAGTTATGCCAGAGCAGTTCAGGAATTCTTCAAGTTCTGGTGACTCCAGGGCTATGGAGGTTCCTGGCCAGCTCCAGAGTGGGACATTCTCCACTACATCATGTCCATACAGGAGAATGCTATGGCACTTTGATCCATATACCTACAGCTAGCGGGCATTGCCTTTTTCAGTAAAGCAGCAGGGCATGGGGATCCATGCGCCTCCTTTGTCATCCGCAAGGTGGTGGAGGGCTGGCGATGGCTTGAACATTGCAAAGAGGACACACACATGCCAGTATCCTTTGACCTGCTGTACAGATTGCTGGGCTTGCCAACTGACCAGTTTGGAGGACACTCTTTCTGGATAACCGTGGCTACCACGGCGGCAGAGGTGGGCCTGGCAGAGCATGCCATTCAGGTCACAGGTGGAGATCCAGGGCATACACCACATAAATCTGCTTGGAATGTTGGTCAGTTTGTGGGGGCATCCTTCCACTCAGATGGTCTTTGGTGGCAGCGGTGGGGTTGGTAGAAGATGAGCTCGATAAGGGAGGGCTCAACTTTTGTGGTGGTTGGCATGGGTTCAGATCCAAAACTCTGGGTACAGTTGTCTCCATCAGGGAAGGTCAGAAAACCAAGTTTACATTCTAGTTCACAGAGACCCTGGGGGGAAGGGAAGTCCAGGAGGAGCAAGCCATTTTGGGGCAAGCAATCTGAATTTCATCCCCTTAACAGAAGTTGGATCACTTGACACGGTTCCACTTAGGGGAGGAGCACATGGGGCAGGCTAGGAGGGGCCTGCAGTAACTTCTTCCCTTCTGGAGAGGGGCTTGTGGTAACTCCTCCCCTTCCAGGGAGGGGCTTGTGTTTACAGCTACCGGCCGATTCAGGGATACATCGACCCAACAGATGGGTTGGTCAATACCTGGATTCGAACCCATGCTCATGTGCCAACCTACTGCTGTTATCAAATAAGGTTGCAGCCATTTCATGCCAACATTTTACCAACTCAACATTTTACTGACTTTGACTTTATTCTTTGTATAATTTCTAATGTGTATTGTATCAAATATAATTCTCTGAATCTTATCATGTGTTTGTGTCTCTCTGATGGGTAAAGGGGGCAAAGGTAGGGGACCCGGTAGACCTAGCCACGCAATGGATCTCTTTTAAAGGAAGGACATCTACAATGAAGAAATCTGCATTTGTTCTATATTTCAAAATGTTTAAAGCATTGGGCAAACACATAATGCTCTATTTTAATCTTGATGTGATGTGGGAAAATAATCAGAACAGTACCAGTATTTGTTTCCAAAGTATATTGACAAGTTTTGTTCATTGTAACTTAGTTGGATGTCTTTAAATTGAAAGGTTATAAATATCTGACAGGGGTTGGCAAATAAAATACAGAATGTATTTTAAACACAGATTTATAAATGCAACATGCTAGTTTGTCTTTTCCATCCAATGCCATACTAGTGAATTTGTACTTATGCAACAAGATTTCTCTTCCTCTCCTCCCCATTTTTTTCCCCAGGGGATGACAGTCCATCATGTCCTTCTTAAAATCTAAGCTTGAGGCCATGGTAGAGCTGTGTTCTAACAGGAAGACAGAAACATGTTCTGCTAAAAATGTCCATGCCATTGGTGGATGAATTCAGTCAGATTTCACTCACCATTGTGGAACTGAAATCTCTGTTGAAAAGCAAGTGTTGAAAATTAATATTTCTACACAGATAATATCTTCCTCTGTAACTGCATTGTTTTCTAGATGAAAAAATGGATTTAGATAATGGAGTGGTTATCTGAGGAAGAAAAATATTCTCAAGAATTCTTAGCTAGTCTAGAGCCTGAACAGCTGAACATGGAAGTTGCTTTCTTTCCTACTGTGTGGGCTGTTCTGAAATAACAACACTTTTTTTCTAGTATCAAAGCAGTATAAATCCTGTGCACACTTTGGCCTCCATACTGCAGAACCAATCAATAAAGTAAAATTCAATTTAACCTTTGATAAATGCTTTCAAAATAAAATGCTAACTTCCTGCTTTGTTAGTTACATATATTTTCAATATGACCAGCAAATGGAATAATGTAGAATTATGCTATCTGCTCCCATTGGGTAAAAAATTTAGTATTAGAACTCTCTGAAATAACCTAAATTAAAGAACAATTAAAGGGCATAACCAGCTGTTAAATTTATACAGACAGCAGAATTCAGTAGTAAGGCTTTTCCAGGCCTATAGCTTTTGAGGTTGTAGATTCAGTGAGATCAAATTTAAATAAATGAAATAAAAATCATGTGAAGCTTCACTTTAAAATGGATAAACACTCTTGTGCTTTTCTCTGACAACATTAGCACTATGTGCATCACATTTCCACCACCCTCCCACAAGCAATCCCTGTTGAGACAGTCCTTGTCTCACAATTCCTCCTTGTCCCAAAAATCACTTGCAGGAGGGTGGTAGTGGAAAATTGCTGCATCCCAATTGACAGGAGAACAGACTCCAGTCTTCCACAGCAGCCTATCCCCAGTAAGGCAGGATTGGGGGACTTTTACAACAAATCATAGGGGCTGAAGGAGGGAAGGTTCCCCCAAAATATCTGTTGTGACAAAGTCCAAAAATTACAAAAGAGTATAATACAGAAACTGGAAGAACTCTTCAGTTTTACAGGACACCCTGTCACTGATCTCAAAATGACTATTGAGCAGGACCAGATTTTGTAGAGCAGGGGAGATTTTGTGTGCTGAAATACAGTTCTTTAAATGAATACTCTAAGGTTTCTTTGGAAAGTGGCAAACTGGAGCCTGTTCTTTGATTTTCAGTGTGATAAAACATCAAGAGGGGAAATAAATACCACTAAGCGAGGAGATTTTTTTTTTCCAGAAAAAGGACAAAGATAAAATGATACCTAGAAAACATAAAACTAAACATGCATTTCAACAAGTACTATGTCATACGTTCTTTCCATTAAGTGTATTTTCTGTTTATTGTACAAATAATTCAGTGGAACAAACTTTTAAATACACACACATGAATACAGAAGAAAGGAGGGGGGGAGAGGGAAAGAGAACGAGAATAATCAAGAGAAGAGATGATAATACTGTACTCCTTTGATGTAAGTACAGAATGAATTACAATTGATTTCTTGATCACTATTTTTGATTTACTAGATAAGTGATGTGTGAGAATAGTGGTCCCAAATCCAAAAAAAAAGGAGAGGTTATTTTGTTTGCACAACCATTTTTATATATATATATATATTCCTATAAGGTTTATATGATTCATCATATTTTGTTTACTCATCTTGTTTCTCACACTATAATGTATCTTCCATAATACTGGAACCACATTAAACAGTTTTCTAGCAGTATGTTTATATGGGTTTGTGGAACAGCACCCATACATTTATCCTCCCTCTTTTTTTAAAAAAATTGAGCTATAAATCTGAGGCCCTTCTCTCTGTTCCACTACCTTCTCAGGCTCATTTGGTGGGAACTAGGGAGTGGGCCTTTTCGGTGGCTGCTCCTAGACTTTGGAACTCCCTCCCCAGAGAGGTTAAGATGGCCCCATCTTTACTCTCCTTCAAGTGGCAGGTTAAAACATTCTGCTCACTGGCCTATTATTTCAGAGGATGTGAGGCTTAAAAAAATAATGCTGACATTTTGTTACACTCTGACACCTTTCTGACAATTTCTTTGGAGTACTCTATTTTATAATATTCACCTATCACCCATGACACTTTAAAAAGTTTGATTTAGTTTTGCCAGTTTCTCTTTTAGTCACCAGCACAGAAAGATATATCTCAAATAATATAATGGTATCGTGTAAATCAACCCTGTTGAGTTACAGTCATTAAATGCATAACATCCCCACAGTTAAATTATCTTATTTCCTGTTTATAGGGATGACGATGGCTGATGATTAACTGACATTTTAGACATTAGAAAACTGTGTTAATGGCAGTTCTGTTGTTGTCATCTGATGGATCAGATCCAAACTGAATAGAACCTTAGAAGTCTATTATATTTGCAACTGATGATCACAGTTATGTCCCTAAGGTTGGCACTTTATCTATATTATAATGTGGAACACTAGAAAGTATTTGGGGCAAACAAAAAAAGAGTTTCATTTAAAGGACTGCATATTGACTTTGTACGGTGGATTCTGACTTCCAGCCTGGTAACAGAGGAACATTTAAGGGATGCAGAGACTTAAAATTAATGGAGAGAACATGTTATTAAAGAGCTATAGACAAAGAAGATCAGCTGAAAGTAGTTTGTTAAGAAAGACATGCCTAGGGCTAAATACTTTTTCAGTGCATTGCATTATCAGATTCACTGATCAATGTACTTGACAGAACATTTCTTCCTCAGAAGCACTGTTACAGTCTAATTTTTAGACTGTGACAGTGGAGCCATCAAGTAGCCCATTATCATGGACCAGCATTAAAAGGTCCCATGGACTCTTCCCATGCACTGTATTATTTTGCCATATGAGGCAGAAAGCATATAAGGACAGCAAATAGGTAACTATTTGATTTGTTATTATTTTGTTTTTACTTGCCTGGGTGGGGAGACATGATTCTGGATTTTTTTGCCTCATATGACAAAGTATCTTGGCTGGTTTGGGGGTATTATACAGAGTAACTTGCATGGGTGTGGTAGGGTGTGGGTGCAGGTGGGGTGGAGGTGTAAGCTACATTTGCTGCTCCATCTCAGGTGGCAAAAACGGTTTGGAAACAAAATAGTTTTACAATACGCCTATGCAACATGTAACCTTGGTAGGCTTAGGAAATCTATTTTACTTGCCTACCTGGAGGTGCTGCAAAAAGAATGCAAGGGGTAGGAAGCACATTACTGAAGAGAACACACACCAGCATTATTCTTGATCTATTGGTGGATAATATGAACTGTCAATCTGTACAATGGAGATAGTTTTACATATTAAGGAAGAGCAACTGGTGGATCTGAGGGCCAGTTCCCTAGCACCTGCTGTGATCTCCACACCTGCGAGAACTATATGGGAGTATTGTATTAGTACATATATGTAGGAAATTATGACATATATCCTTAAGAAACCAGTACTTTTTACTTAATTGTATTTCAATTAAATAAAACTATATTCACAAAATATATTGTGTTTTGTTAGGAGTCTTTTACATAGAAGTTCCAAAATATTGACTTTTATTTATCCAAATTAAATTGATATTGGTACATTTACACTATTATATACTTTTTAACTACTGAACAATAATGCTACTTCTATACAACTAGGTGATCAATATTAACACTATTTAACTTAAAATGATACCTGGATTTCCACTAACAAAAACTAATATTTTACATGTAAGTAGTTACAAGATCTTTAAATAATGAGTTACACTGTATTACAAAGTTGCATACAGAGTCTTTCAACAACACCAGGTCACTATAATATAAACTGAGTACATCATGCAGAACCATTTAACACAAAATCACTTTCAACATCAGAGTTTATATGTGATACCAGCTGAATAATCTCTGGCTTTTCTTCACAAATGAAGATTCAGGAAGGACTTATCCCACACCTTCTGCAAGCGCGCTGATGACTAAAAAGGCCAATCCGAGATAAACAAGCCTGGTTGCAGAAAGTACAGCAGAAGGTCTCCTTGGGTGATGTTTCCGGGTTGTGATTCTTTCTGCGTTGTCATTTCTCTTCAAGACTTGTTCGGCGTGAGTTCTCAAATAAGGCTGCAGCATTGTGGATAGTGCGTCTCCATACCTCCCGATGTGAGGCCAGGGCAGACCATTGTTGGTGATCAATTTGGCCGAGCCTGAGATGTTGTTTCAGGGAGTCCTTGTATTGCTTTTTTGGAGTGCCCCTCTTACACTGACCCATGGCGAGTTCACCCTAGAGTACTATTTTTGGGAGGCAATGGTCCTCCATCCTAGAAACATGCCCTGACCAATGCAGTTGTGTTCTCAATATTGTGCCCTCAATGCTGATGATCCCTGCTTGCTCAAGGACAGCAGCATTTGTCACATAGTCAGTTCAGTGTATATTTAGGATTGTGCATATACAGCGCTGATGAAAGTGTTCGAGGAGTCATAAGTGGTGGCGATAGGTGACCCATGTTTCAGACCCATAAAGAAGAATAGACAGTACAATCGCTCTATACACACTGATTTTTGTGCTTCACCTTAGGTGTTTGTTACTCCAGACTCTTTTGTAAAGACTTCTAAATGCACTATATGCCTTTGCTAATCTGTGATTGATCTGTTTGTCAATCTTGGCATCTGAGGAGATGATGCTTCCCAGGTAGGTGAACCGCTGAACGGACTTAAGCACAGATTTGCCAATGGCAATGTGGGGATGGTGGTGTTTGTCATGTGGTGCAGGCTGGTAAAGAACTTCCTTTTTCTTAAGGTTGACTTCCAGCCCAAACAGCTCTGCAGCTGTTGCGAAGCAGGATGTTAGGCGTTGCAGAGCTGCTTCTGTGTGGGCAACAAGGGCAGCATCATCAGCGAAGAGCAGCTCACGGACTAGATAGTGTAGAGTCTTAGTGTGAGCCCTCAGATGGCTTAAGTTAAAGAAGCTACCATCAGTACGGTAACATATATAGATGCCGTCGTCTTCTTTGAGCTCTGCCGTAGCCCTTTGGAGCATCATGCTGAAGAATATAGTAAATAAAGTTGGAGCAAGAACACAACCTTGTTTCACTCCATTAGTTATTAGAAAGGGCTCTGAAAGAGCATCACCATATCTGACTTGACCGCACTGGCCCTTGTCTAGCAAGATAATCATTTTAAGGAATTTTGGGGGGACATCCTAGTCTTTCCAGGATCTGCCACAGACCTTTTCTACTAACAGCATCAAAGGCTTCGGTGAGGTCAACAAATGTTACATAGAGAGCCTTTTTCTGCTCTCTACATTTCTCTTGCAGTTGTCTAAGGGCAAATACCATATCTGGAGTACTCTTATTGGCTCTGAAGCCACATTGGCTTTCAGGAAGAAGTTCTTCTGCAATGGCAGGAACTAATCTGTTCAGGAGTATCCTTGCAAGGATTTTTCCAGCAATAGAGAGCAGTGTTATGCCTCGATAGTTTGAGCAATCAGATTTTGCTCCTTTTTTCTTGTGCAGGGTGATGATGACTGCATCTCTGATGGCAGTTCCCCATTTTCCCAGCAATTCACAATGAGTTCGTGGAATTTATCATGGAATTCATGACCTCTTTGTTTCCAAACTTCAGGTGGGATTCCATCAATCCCAGCTGCCTTGCCATTTTTCATCTGCTGTTTGGCGTAAAGGTTTTCCTCCAAAGTGGGAACTATGTCCAATTCATTTTCCAATTCAGCTGAATAATATATCATACCAAATTTATCAACACCAAAAGCTCATATTATATAAAGTGAGCATTATATTATGTAAAAAACCTTTTCAATTTCAACATCAAAGTTCAGTTGTAATACCAGCTGAATATTATATCATATAGAATTTATCAACACCAAAAGTTCAGACACCACTTCTGGAACTTTATGCAGGCCATTTCAATCACAAAATCGTCCTCAATGCCTATTTTCTAGTTTCAATCATATATTGGTCCCCTTATATGACCTTTACATTGATATAAAGTGTAAAATTATTTTTTGTCTATGTAATACATTTTAAAAGTATAGGATTCCTATTTTATTTGCTTACCTCACTTTTAGTGAACTGCCTTGTACCTTTCTAATGTCATAATGTAATGCTTTCTAAATTTTAGTAAAAATAATTTATTAGTATCAAGCCTTATTCAGTCTATGGAGATTATCACACATACAAAATATCCCAGCACAGGGATGACAGATCACAAAAAGGCTCCTTTTTCAGACGATGTCATCCCCATCGTGTCATGCTCCCATTCTGCTCCCATTCCCCTTGCTCCCTCTTATTAACGATTTAAACCATTAATAGATTGCCTGTTCCATCTCTGTGATGGAATCACAGGCATCTGAAATGGAGCCCCGTTATGCTGGCGCAATGCCAGCCTCAGTAGTATGTCCCTGTCGAACACTTCGGGTGCTATTGAGATGAGGAGGTAAGTGACACCTTTTTTCCCCATCCCCAGGTTACTTTTATTTTTCTAACATTGTTTTTGTGCTTGCTGTCACTTTTCTTTCTTTTGTTCACTTTATTTTTTTAATTTCCTGCATGCTCATTCTCTCTCAAGAACAGTGTGGGATTTCAAATAAGTGAATACAGCTCCACACAAGCTGTATTCACTTCCTGGACTGCCAGAGGGAGGGGGAGCTGTTCCTGTCGTAGCTTTATGGTAACTCTGAATTTTATTTTATTTTTTTAAAAAAATTGTTACAGGGATTGGAGTGCGGCAGGATTGAGGGTACCAGGACAGAGGTGGTTTTCTGGGACCTGTTTAATAATCTCTTATAATGGAAGAACATAAACATTAAAACTCTCTTACCTTAATCTGCTCTGACTCTTTTTTCAGCGATGTAGACTTACTTCAAGTTTTATGTGTATTATTATACTTGTGCTAATTAATCACTATTAAGCATTCAAAATCCCTATTCATAGTCTTAAAGCGGCAATGCCCCAAATAAGTTTTTACTCATAGAATCATAGAATTGCAGAGTTGGAAGAGACCACGAGGGCCATCCAGTCCAACCCCCTGCTTGAATTTTTCTCTCTCCCCACAAGACACTCCATTTTATATGGCAGTGGAATTCTAGTTCCTTATATAAAGACTGATAAGTGCAATCGGTCACTGAGTCCTTCTGGATGCAAGGATTTTAATCTATATATCCAGAAGGCTTCTTGTTGTAATGGTTCTTTATTCAATAAACCTCCCTGGGACAGACATTGTTGAATCTTCTCAATAACAAAAAATTTAAAGGATTCTGGTGTGTGGTGCTTATGAACAAAATGTTCCACCATGAGATAGTCCAAATTTTTGTTTTTAATCCTGCTCTTATGTTCGAAAATACATTATTTCAACTGTCTTGAAGTAATGCCTATATAATGTTTATGACATGGGCATATTATAATGTAGATGACATTAGAAGAATCAGTTTGTAAATATTGATAGTCTAAATTCTTCTCCAGACTTGGGATGTTTAAAGGTATTGATCCAATGCTTAACTACAAATATTACAATGTCTGCACTTGTGGTGTCCACTGTACTTATGATCAGGTCTTTTGTATGTTTGTCTGTCTGTGTGGACTAATAATTGTTTTTTATTTTTTTGTTCTGTGGAAGCCTATGATTGGAGGGTTTTCACAACCCAGGTTATTTCTGATGAAATGCCAGTGCCTTAATATGATTCTTTTTATATTCTGAATAGCATGATTAAAAGTGAAAATTCCTGCAGTTCTATTAGTTGAGGTAAATGTGGTTCTTTCAAAAAGAGATTTTCTGTCTCTATTGTTTGCTCTTTGTCTTGCCTCTTTAATTACGTACCCAGGGTATGCTCTGTCTTTTATGCAGCTTGATATTTATCAGCTGCTATCTCATAGTCAGCTGTTTGTGAAGAATTTCTCTTGAGTCATAAGAACTAACAGAATTGTAAATTCTTTTTTAAACAACATGGGTGACAACTAGTATACTATAGAAAAAAATTCCTGTCTGTGGATTTCTGATAATTACACACACCCAGTCTCAAATCATCTACATATACCTGCACATCTAAGAATGATATTTGTTTTATGTGGCAACTAAATTTAATTTGTGGGCTCACCTAATTAATCCATTCAAAAAATTGAATAACCTTAGATTTTTTTGGTGAATATGATAAACATGCTATATATGTTCCGTAATATTGGAAATATTCACTGTAAGGATTTACTTCTCTATTGGTAATGTGTGTTAGTTCCAGTGCTGCCATATAGTTCTCACAAGTATTACACATCCTCCATCAGCACTCTGTGATCTCCACACCCTCTAATAGCCCAACATGTCCACTAAAATGACAATGGAAGTGACTGGTTTAGACCTTATATAAGGCATATGAAGGCACATATATTGTTTTATAGGAAAATCACACAATATTTTCCTTCTTTTAGTTTAAAAATAATATGGATGTGGGGTTAAAGAACCATAAAATGCATAGAGGAGCAAGACTCCTGTTCAGGCATTACTTACCCAACTTCAATCAAAATGTGAAGAGAGGATTACCTAGACCTGCTCTCCTCTCATTACTTGTCTGTCATGGGAAAACAATAAATCAAAAGTGCAGCTTCTCTTTGCCTGGAGATTCTCCACATGAGCAAAGACATGAGGGAATGAAGGTTGTTACTTGGGAGGAAGGTACCCATGCATAGGAACCTCTCTTCTTTAGAGCAGGAGGCAGGCCAAAAAATCAATTGAGAATGTGGTCTCATGTAGGCATGTCAGTATGATGTTGCCAATGGGGAAGCATTTTGATGACCTCAAGGAAATGAGGCCAGAGTGTTTTTGGAGGCATGGCACCCTCCCACCCTCAGTGCAGTATAAGTTTCACTGTTTGCTTTGGGACCGGGTAGGAACCCCCCTTTTGTTTTCTATTATTGTTGTTGTTGTTGTTGTTATTTATTTATTTTATTCATTTCTATCCCACCTTTCTCCCATCAATGAGACTCAAGGGGGCTAACATCATTATGAAAAGAATACAGGCTAAAAACATTGCAAAGTTAAAATCACATTATAAATATAAAATTTAAAAAAGAAATTAAACAATTTACAAGCTAAAAATATTACAGTGAAAATAAAATACCTTTTAAAAGCTCCTTTGATTTTTTGTTAAACCAGACCACACAGCCTCACTAGCCCAGCCCTTGTTGGTTCACAAAAACCTGGTGGCATAAAAACATTTTAACCTGCTGCCTCTCTGGGGAGGGAGTTCCATAGTTTGGGAACAGCCACCAGGAGAGCCCTTTCCCTAGTTCCTACCAAACATGCCTGAGAAGGTGTTGGGACTGAGACAAGGGCCTCTCCAGATGACCTTAAAGGTCTACTGGGCTCATACCAGGAGATGTGGTCCTTAACCTGGACCCATGCCGTATAGGGCTTTATAGGTCCTGATAGGGTTTTATAGGTCCAGAAACAGAAACTGTTATTGCATCATCACATCTAGCCATTGCACAAAATCAGAGAAAGAAATAAAACAAGCCAATTTACATACAATAGATGATCAACAGTAATCAACAATTGATT
This sequence comes from Gambelia wislizenii, assembly GCA_030847615.1. Taxonomy (NCBI): domain Eukaryota; kingdom Metazoa; phylum Chordata; class Lepidosauria; order Squamata; family Crotaphytidae; genus Gambelia; species Gambelia wislizenii. The sequence goes on along the minus strand of JAUMIR010000003.1, from coordinate 209,822,433 downwards.
AAGTCACTTTCTAGGTCAAAACCAGCACTTTGTATTGTGCCCAGAAATGAACTGGCAGCCAATGGAGCTATTGCAACAGAGGAGTTTATGCTCCCTGTAGCCAGCCTTAGATAACCTGGCTGCAGCTCTTTGGTCCTACTGAAGTTTCTGAGCACTTTTCAAAGGCAGCCCCATGTAGAGCACAGTAACGTAATCCAAACAAGATGTAACTAAGGCATGTACTATTGTGGTCAAATCCAACTTTCCCAGGAACAGGTGCAGTTGGCACACTAGCTTTAGCTGTGCAAAAGCACTCCTGGTCACTGCTGAAACCTGGGGCTCCAGGCTCAGAGCTGAATCCAGGACTACCCCCAAACTGTGAACCTGCATTTTCAGGGGGAGTGTAACCCTATCTAACATAGGCTGAATCCCTATTCCCAGGTCTGTTTTTTGGCTGACCAGGAGCACACATCTGTCTTGCCTGCATTAAGCTTCAGTTTGTTTGCCCTCATCCAGACCATTATAGCTGTCAGACACTGGTTTAGCACAGGAACAGCTTCCTTGGAATTTGGTGGAAAGGAGTAATAGAGCTGGGTATAATCAACAAATTGGTGACATCTGACCCCCAAAACTCCGAATAACCTCTCCCAACATCTTCATTTAGATGTTGAAAAAATAGGGGATAAAACTGAACCCTGAGGGACTCCAAAGGCCAATTATCAATGAGTCAAACATGAATCCTCCAGCACCACCCTCTGAGACTACCCCTCCAGGAAAGAATGGAGCCACTGTAGAACAGTACCTGTCGTAAGCTGGCCCTTCTCTTTCAGCAGGAAGGGAATGCTTCCAGCTTATTTGTACAACCTGAAAACACCCTCTCAAGGGTTTCTCTTGTCTAGAAATCCCTTTTATAAGGCAGGCCACCACCACTCACTGAGTTTGCCCCTTTTCACATCTGGTACAGTGAGAAACCAGACAGGCTGTGTTAAAGAAAACAATAATAACTCTTTTCTCTATCCTAGAGCTCTTTCTGATAGCTGACCAAGAAAGCAGCTGATTCAGGGAGGTTATGAAATAACAGAAAGCTTAATTCAGTTCCAGAGGTCTATGTTACTGGAGAGAGCAGGACTTCCCCCAGGCTTCGACTTAGGAGTTTACAGAGTTATACATTCATTCAGAGCACTATAAATAAAATCATAAAAAATCTAACACACTCTAGCTTTAAGTTACCTAAGCTATGAAATGGAAGGTAACTTACAGTCTGGCAGGATACCACAGTCTCTATGATGGGATCCAGAGTCCTGTTTGAATAGGAACTTCCTCTGAAGTTCTGATATCATTTTAAAGCCTGTTTAGATGGTATCAGGCTGTTGAGAGAGAGAGATTGGCTCTTCCAACATTAGGTATCACAGTTTAGCATCTTGTTGATTTCTCCATGTGGCTCTCTCCACCTGCCCAGGTAGATGGTTAAGCCATAGTTTCAAGCATGTGGTGTCTAGGCCGTGTGGCCATGTGGCTCAGAGCCCATGAAGCCCAGAGCAAAGGAAAATAATCTTTTAAAAGTCTTTGCAGAGCCACTCTCATTGGCTCCGTATTGCCAACTGTGATTGGCTCTCCAGTCAGGTGATGTGATGCTTATTCAATGAGGTTTTCTCACCCCTTTCCCATTTCCAAATAAGGAGTGGAAGTTTCCAATGTTGTAAAGTATAGGTTGTTGAGATGAACTCCCATGATGGGCGGGGCAGGCCATCATGACAGTACCTCCAAGCCCTATTGCAGAGAGGCGATTCAGAAGGATACCATGGTCGATGGTATTGAAGGCCGCCAACAGATCTAGAAGAACCAACAGGAACACATGCACCTGTCCAGTTTCCATGCATCCACTAAGGTGACCAAAGCTGTCTCTGTCCCATAACATACTGAAATGGATCTAGATAATCCACCTCATCCTGGAACCTCTGGAGTTGAGAGGCCACTACATGCTCTAGTACCTTGCCCAAAAATGGAAGATTGGAGACCAGCCTGAAATTATCTAATAAAGTGGGATCTTGAGTAGCTTGTTTTGAAACAGGTCTTACCACAGCCTCCTTCAGGCATGGTGCCTTCTTTTAAGGAGGCATTAATCACTTGCCCACTCACTGAGTCCTCCTTTGGCCTGTTTCATCAGCCAGAAACGGTAAGGGTCTAGTACACATGTGGTGGTGCTCACCTCTTCAAGGATCCTGTCCACATCCTCTGGTTGCACAAATTGAAAAGTATCCATTAACATTGGACAATTAGGTGCTAAGGTTACATCCTCTGGAACTGTATCCTCTCTGGCATCTAAGTCAGAGCGAATCCAAGCAACTTTCTCTGGAAAATGATGGGCAATTTTTTCACAACAGGCTGTTGAGTGGGCTACATTCCCTTTGGATCAGATTGTAACAAATTCCTGACCACTCAAAACAGCTCTGCTGATTGATTCTGTGCTAACACAATGATGTTAGTCAGAAAAGAATTTTTTGCTGCCTTTATTTCCCTACCATAGGCCCTTGGGTAGATTTTAGCTTGTTTTTGGTCAGGCTCACTATGAGTTTTCTGCCACTGTTGCTCTAGTCTCCATCTCACTCATTTCATTGCTGCCAGCTGTTTAGAAAACCAAAGGGATGGTTTAGCTCCACTCCATGAGCAGGGACAATTAGGGGTGATTGTGTCAATCACCCTGGTAATTTTCCCATTCTAAGTGTGTGTGTGTGGGGGTTGTCTACCCCATACTGTATCTGCAACGACTGGGATAATACGCTAAGGGTGGTGTCTTTAAATAGGCTGCCCTTGGCTGGTATCAGGGGCAAAATATCAGTTGGTGTACACCTTGGCACCCCTTTGTGGTGAAGGGAAGGGCCCTGGAACACCACCTTTGGGTCCTGGGACCTGAGGGGTTGTGAAGGAGACGGCCCTCGGGAATCACTTGGGAAGTTCTCTCTGTATTATAAGGTCCTGGGATTTGGGAGGGAGTGCCTCAGTTTGCCTTCCAGATAAGACCAGCTGGGGTGAGCAACCCAATTGTGTTGGCTTGCTCTCGGGGTCAGGTGTGACACCCAAGGGAAGGCTGGGGAGGTGGTCAAGGGTTGAAACCTGGTCTCAGCTAGACCTCCGTCAAGTTGCTTCCCCTTCCTAGGCTTTGTCCCAGGTACAATTCATTAATTAAGTTGTAGGTCAAATAAAGTGGGACATTTTAATTAGAAAACTCTAGGTATTTTTCAGCACAGACACTTGCTGCCAGACGATACCAGATGCTGGGATGGTTGGATGAAGCATTAGGTTTATAGAAAGATATAACTTATGATCAATTTGTCTTATCATGAGTTTTCCAGTGTTATCCTGTCCCTGACTTCCAAAGTAAATGGTTAATGTGGAAGGTATGTTTAGACAGAGGAATTCCAATGCCACTCCCTTTCCCCAGTGTTTCTTTAAAGAAATCACAACAGTTGGCAGTATTTTAACAGTTTCTCTGCTAAATCGGGTGGGGGATAAAAAAGCCTCAGGAACACAAATAGCACCCCAAGTAATTGGTGATCTGAGCTTGTGAAAGAGTCAGGTGAAATTTTGAAAGACAGAAGGCTGTTGCACATCAGCCTATCAAAGAAACATCTCTGACTCACCTGACTCTTTTACAGCTCAGGTCACTAATTACTGAGGATTTCGTTTGTTCCTGAGACATTCCTAGAAGAAGAGGGAAAAGAAAAGTGAGGTCTTCCATCTGCCATACATGGTGGCTCAGCAGCGGGCATGGTCATATGACCTGGCAGGAACTATGTTGTTCTTGGGCTAATCAACAACATGAGCTGGCTTACAAATACAAATACATACAAATGAGGCACACCTGAAACTACCCCTTCAAGGTCCACCCTCACAAACATCTGAGGGTGGACCTTGAAGGGGTAGTTTCAGGTGTGCCTCATTTGTATGTGTTCAAGCCAAATGTTTTTGACAAGGCTAACTACCTGGAAGAAAGACAGGGGACTTTTTCAGACAGGACTTATCATGCAAGAAGACTCCAGAACAGTTACGACACTGTTGCGTGGCAGAGGGTCTGTTTTGGATGATGCCATACCTCTCTCGTCATCATCCATGACTGTTCCAGGCATGATTGAAGGCAGCCACACCATTTTTCACTCACTGAAGTTGTCTGTGAGTAAAAAATGGTGTGGCTGCCTTCAATCATACCCAGAACAGTCACGGACAATGCTGAGAAAAGGACGGTGTCATCCGAAACGGACCCCCTGCCGCACGACAGTGTCATAACTGTTCCAGAGTCTTCTTGCACAGTAAGTCCTGTCTGAAAAAGTCCAGGATGGAAACATCAGATCTTGCTTAGATGGAAAAAAAAGTTAACTGAGTGTTCTATTTGCAGATTTGCTTATCTGTGTCATCACCTCCTAAAATATGGGAAGAAGAAGGGATACAAATTTTGAAAAAATAAATACCAGTGAAATAGGTGGTAAAGGATTTTTTTATTTTATTTATTTAGTTATTTATACCCCGCTCTTAGCCACAAGGCTATCAGAGCGGCTTACAAATTGTTTTAAGCAATAGCTATTTACACATCTACACTGCATTAAACAGTTTCCATTGTGTGTTAGCTACCCACAAGCTGGGTACTCAATTTACCGACCTACGAAAAGATGGAAGGAAAGGATGGATATATTTGCATTGTTAGCATGCTCTACTACCCTTCCCTATAATATCTCATATCTCATAATTGACAATACTGGACACTTCATAGGGGTCACGTAGACCAAAGTAAGGTCAGGTGAAGGTCACAAGGAACTGGGAAGGTGACTTAGAAATATTTTAGTAAGCATACACAAGACAGAATTAAGCAGAAGCCCTTAGTAAACAAAACTTCTAAGGAACTATGTGCTAATTCCTTGTTGGGCCCCTTGGTGGTGAATCACACATCCTAAACAATTGTGACCTACACAGCTCAAATTCCAAGGAAATATCCCCCAGAACCCCCTCCTGCCCTACAATGCAAGGTTGTCATAAACCCATGAATTCCTGTCTCCCAGCCATTGACAGCTATCAGCTAAGTTTCATTTCTCTTTGTTTAAATGGATGGAAACACATCTAAGTTTTTTCTAGCTGAAGTACCCCCATTCAGGGTATGAAGTAGGGTATAAATATTAGCATCTCAAAAATAGCAAAGTGTGCCACTGTCGATGAGATCTGGCCACTCTCTCTGTTGACGTGTCCCCAAATTGGACTTCCAGTGCCATCCTCAGACTTCGGTCTGAGTACTTCAGTACTCTTTGAGACTGGTAATTATCACCCTATTTCCAGAATCTATTCCTCTATCCAACCTTTCTGTCTTAATTCTTTGCTCACCTTGTGTGGTTCTTGTGAGCATGTGTTGAGTGTGTGAATGCTTTTTGTGTTATTTCCAATTAAAAAACATTTATTTCACTTTAATTTGGAGTTCTCTGCAGTTACTACTGGTATACATGGGTGAAAAGATCCCAAAGTTACATGTGTCTTGCAGCCTTCCATTTGAACTAAGAATAATTTGCCCAAATATTAATATAGCTTTGGTATCATGTGTGGGGCTTTAAAGCATCCCCACCTCTGTGGGTAACAGTATCTACAACCAATTCATCTGGCACATGGCAATATAACTATGAAGAGTTAACCAGCACAGGAAAACTATCTCTAAAACAGATATGAATCTCAGCTGCTAGTTTCAAAGAAGGTGACTCAGGCTTTTTGTTGTTTTTAAAGTCAAAGATGGTTTTAAACAGTTGACATCTGTTTCCTTCAATATTTATGAAAAAGGGGAAGCTATGAGATATCTTTGACAGTGGCACATAATCTCTTGGAAGATGGAGGATACTAACATTGTGCCAGCTTGAGGTAGCAGAAAAGCATTGTTTCTTAATGAAACAAATGGTAAACAGAAGGCATAGCTGCCTCTTTGGAAGGAGACCGCACCTGTTATTTCTAGATAAGAGAGATGCCCCTGTTGTTTTTTCCCCATCATAGATAGTTAAAAATACATTTGGAAGTGCAGTAACAGGTGTGAATAGGATGCAATTGCAAAATAGTATTTTGTCCCACAGGCAAACAGAAGCTGGACTCTTACCAATGATTTCTTCTATTTATGAAAACTATGGCAAGAAAAGGATAATCAGCAAAAATAGAGCTGAAAATGGGTTGTTGACAAATGCAGGAGCTGGGATAGGCAGATTTTTGCAGACTTCCTCCTTCTCTTTCCAAAGTCTATTTTGTACTGTGGATATTTTTTTTGTTACCCCCATGGAAATAAGTCTCTGCCTTTTGTGCATATTTCTCAAAAGGGTGCATTGCTAGACATATGCCTATTGATGAGAATGGGGCAGATGTCTATCAATGTGCCCATTTCTATCAAAAACTATATTTTAAAAGTGTAGATTGTGAGTGTCAGATGTTTACATGTTGTCTAACACATTTTCTCTTCTCTTCACAGAACATATTGCAAGCCTAGTAATTTATATTTCTACAAAAATATCTTAAGTTTCCAGGATTGATCCAAGTGGTGTGGATCAGGTAATGATACATTGAATAATACATTGTTTTTGATTGACATGACTTTTTTATAGAACCAATGTATAGTATTTATCTACAGTAGATATCATTGTGTTCTAATCCAAATATGTCAGATTCATTGCTCATTTCAGAGACCTTCAACTCCAAAGAACTTAAGTTAAAGTTTCAGCATGTTCTTTTAAAGGTAGATCGTTTACCCTTTTAAGAAGCAAGTTGCAAACATACATCTGAACAAACACCACAGTATGTCTGCACAAATTGTTACCTAAAAAAACTTAACACAGCTCATCAGTATCATATTGTCAGCTGCTACCAGATGTTTGACAACAGTATTCATTTGTAGTACAGGGATACAGCAAAACTGGGAGGTTTATGAGACTTCTAGCAAAGGTTCAAAAGGGTTAGGAGCTGTAGAATTTTGTGGTAATACTAAAAATATGGGATGTATTCTGCTCCCAGAGCTGGTCTGTTTCCCCCCATTACCATGACAAAGTGGGCAGGAGTCTGAATCCACACACTGGCTGGCATTGATGTGTGCCTCCCCTGTTGTCCCATATCGCTGTCCCTGAAGGAGACCACATCATGTGACCAAGGCTGGTCACATACAGGGGGCCTTGATCACTTGCTGGAGGCCACCTTCCCAGCTGCAGAGCAATTCCACTGGTGATGGTGGCCAGTGATGCAGACCGGCATGCAGGTACGGACTCTGCATTCTCACACCAGACCCCTCTGGGTTTTTCTCCAATAACATGGGTTTCCCTGGGACTTTCAAAATGTTTTAAAGGGGTTTACCCTAGCTTCCCCCCAGCTTTGATTCAGATATCATCAAGACAGCCAGGAGGTGAAATGGGCAAGAGCCCTGCATCATTTGGACTGCAGAGCTCCAAGCTGGGATGTATGTGTTTGGGAGGAGCCAGGGTATATTGTCCATCTAGACAAGCCCATGAACATCTCAATTTGGTCATCCTTGTGAAATCACACAGTTCCTCGTTTCATAAGGCATTTTGCATTTATTTACAAGATTCATTAATAAATTGGCATCAGTGCATGTGGTGCCTTACATAGTTCAAGGTGATAGGCCCATCCCCTAAGGTTGATTCTTTCACTACTGTTGGGTGAAGAGAATTATATAATCTTCCTGCACATATCCAGCACTTATTCACACTGTGTGAGAACATAAACCAGATTTACATTGTCATAACTCCTGGAGATTCACATTTATGGTAATTAATGAACTGACTGTGAACTCCAAAACCTAACTTTTCAGACTGGCAGTACCCCAGTTGAAGGGCTTCTGAGGAAATCCAGATCAGGACACTGGGGAGTTATGTCTGCAGCACTATTCTAGTCTTGCATGCATTGAGACAAGCAGTTGCGGCAGGACCTCAAGGGGGCTCCCCAGCTGCCAGCACTCAGTGAGCTCCACAACTAAGAGAGAATTGCTGATATCATCTCCCAACATCCCAATCTGCAGCATCTTGGAAACGCTTTGGTTAGGATGCTGCCTAGCTGAAAAGGTAGAGTTTGGGGGAAGCATCATTAAATGAAATTGCAACAATGGAATTCTGTCATTGTAGTAACATCTGAAAATGTAGGCTCCCAGCTGCTATGTCTTTGTTAGGGAAGTAAAGGTAATCCTAGGTCTTGGTTGGGGATGTAAGGAACATTTGCTATTTTTTTCATTCTCAGTGACATACTGCTTCAACATGCCAAAATACTACATCAAAAAAGCTGTCAACTACTGCAAGAGTTTTCAACTCGATGTGAGAACAAAAAGACCAGCAATGTTTTTTTTTGCCAGTCAGAGCAAAAAATAGTGAAAAAAGAGATTTTTAAATACAAAAAAAGTATCTTGTGACAGAAGATTTTGTGAAAATAAAACTTGGTGACATTTTCACCAAAAAGTCCAAAAATGCCAAAGAAAGTTGGAAAATTTGCAGGAGCTCTCATAATGTCACCCATCTGGAAGAAAGCATTTTTTAAAAAATGCAATCTTTTATATGAGACTGAAATAAGATTTACACTCCTGGTCTTGGTACACTTCCCAGTGCTATAATTCAGATTTATTGCCCCATTCAGGGGTTGAGAAAGGAAGAAAAACATCCACTGGTGAAAAGGACTGAAATATAGTCCTTTAAAAAGGATTAAAATCTTGAAAGAGCATCCCTTTCCTTTCCATGTTTTGGAGTATCATTATGCGCATTATGTAAAAAGGAGGCCTGCTCATTTTATGGAATATTATTTTTGTGTTTTGTCATGCTAGTTAATTGTTCTTTTCCACCATGTGGCCAAAGAGCCTAAGTACCATCAGAAGACTAAGGAAAGCAATAACAGAGATCTGCTTTATAACTTTGCGAATTTGCCAACCAGCTGGGCTATATTTGGCAATCAGAAGATGTAATTAATGTCTGAAGATGTAGCACATATTTTGAAATGCATTATTGGTGTTTTGTGAAATTAACTGATTTTTCAGCCTGTTTAAATATTCAGCATCTCTCAATCCTTAATATGAAAAAGAAAACATAATGAATACGGAAATTATATTTTATGAACATGGCAGTTACGGGAGATGTTTATTTTCTGAGACTTGGTTATGAATTAGATTATGAAGTTTTGCCCCCATATTATGTAGTATGGATAGGGATTCAATCCTATTCCCACTGAACCACAAGTACTTTCTATTGAACTCAGAACTTCCGTGTAGACTAAATGTATTGGGTTACACTTTTAGTCTCTATGGTACTGTCCTTGCCTGAGCTAACAACGTTGAATCTATACTGTATCTCAACTACAGTATCTCTTGCTTTTGACTACTTAGTTAATATAATTTATATGCAACATAAGTCACTTTCAACCTTCCTCCTTTGCTATTTGAGGCTGAAGTGGATCCCTAGTTGCCAGGTGTTGGCCTGTGATTCCTGATTGGATTCAAAAGTGAACACATACTGTAGACTGAAAAGGGATAGGGTCTAGCCTGAAAGAGCATATGAGCTCTTCTACATTAGAAGTGCATTCTGCCAATGGGAACACAATATACCGTAAATCTCTGTTCCTCTTTTGAAACTGGGGTTCAGAGATTAGGGCTTTGGGGGTGTAAACAGGCATTTGGATTAGACTATAGTTTATTTAAACTAATCAGCAAGGGCAGCTTATGGGGAAAGAAGTTCAATGAGGAACCATCCATCTGTAGCATGTTCTCATGTTCAGGCTTGACTTGCAGGTGGTTCTGGGAAGGCTTCCATTAGTGCCCCCTGGTAGCATCAGGGCCCTCCCAATGCCACACTCTCCACATTTTCTGGTTGACTTCAGTATCCACACACATATATTGGCCAGCACTGCCACATTAATGACACTCTCCTTACCCTGAGGTTCCTATGATGCAAATCAGGCTGTCTTCATTACCATAGTGGCACAAGGTAGAATGTGTCACTGTTAAGGGGCTCCACTCAACACTGTGGGCTGACTACCCATTAGTAAGTGGTGGATGCAAGTGACAGTGGATGCCTACCATGCTATTGGAGAAGAGTAGGGAGGGCAGCACTACCATACGTGCTCCTTGTGGACTTTAGCCCCAGATTTGCTGACAGCCTTGTGAAAGCAGCAGAAAACCTTACTGGCAGCATGGCATTTACTCCAACACTGGATCCAGGTGCTGGAGCTGCCAAAGTTTTCAGAAAGAATACCATAGAATTCAACTCTGCTCCTATACAATAATTTAATAGTACACACACCAATTCCTGTTAAATGCATGGCTGCCACAGCAAATAGCAGCCATTTATTGAGCTTCCATCCAATTCTGTAGCATCTAGTACAAAAAAAGAGGAGTATCCATTTTTTTTAAACATTTTCATGTCTTTCATTTCTTCTTGCCACCCCATTTTGTTGGCTGAAGAGACCAGGTGAAAAATCTCAGAAGTTTGTAAAACTAGGACACAATTATTATTATTATTTTGAACAGCGCAGCAGAAAAATTAGACACACAATTGCCACTTTCAACGGGAGCAAAACATTTAGCATAATGTGTCAACTGCAACTTTAAGGTGGAATCCTGAGAGTGCTTACCAAAGGCAGCTGGTTCCCATCAGAATTGTTCATGCAGGGAGGCCGGTAAAAGAGAAACCAGAGTCCACACTATATGGAATCAGTTAAATCAAACTGAAGTACAATTTCTTATGTTAGTTTCAGTAGGTTTCTAAACTATCTATCTGTATTTATTTCTCTTGGGTATGTTGCCATTTCCAGTGTGCTGATTGGCTGCTTAGGAAACTGACCAACCAATCAAAGCTTGGTTGGGCAGCCAATCAACACACTGGGGGCAGGAACATGTGGACTTTTGAGTCTTTTCTAAACATGGCCACTAGTGTGAAGAGGTTTGAGTAGCATGGGGGGATGTGGCATGGTGTGTGTGTGTGGTGGCAGTGGCAGGGGGTGGCAATGGACATGGGGGCAGTGGGGGGTGGGGAGGAGGGCAGGAGGGCAGTGAGGGGCAGCAGGGGGTGGGGAAGGCATGGGTGGGGGTGGCAGGGGGCATGGGGAGGGCATTGACGGCACAGTGGCACAGGGGGGTGGGGAGGGTGGCGGGGACATGGGGAGGATGGCAGGGGTGGCGAGGGATGCAGTGACACAGGAGTGGGGTGGGTGGGGAGCAGGGCCGGTTTAACCTGTCTGCCAAATCAGCATTGGCAGGGGGCCCCGAGGTCAAGAGGGGCCCCCGAGGTCAAGAGAGGGCCCCGTGTTGGCCTCCTTAATCTGACGAAGGAACAGCCAGGAGACAACCGGGAGGAGCCCCCCTCTTACCCTCCTCCTCCAAAAACCTCCTACTGGCTTTTTTTTAAAAAAACAAACAAAACAGCCTCTCCAAAACTAAAGAGAAAGAGAAAGAAACAGCAGCCCTCCATGGCAGAAGCTGGAGGGAGTGTGTGTGTGAGAGAGAGAGAGACAGGGAATTTGATAATAATAATAATAATAAAATTTTATTTCTATCCCGCCCCTCTGCAATGCAATCGGGGCGGCTTACAATATAAAAACTCCATAGTCCCAGTACCCTAGCCCGCCCACCCCTTAAAATAATATTAAATTATAAAAGATTAAAAACATACAGTAATTAAAAATATATAAATTAGAAAAAAAGATTAAAACATACAATAGTTAAAAAAAAATAAAACAAATCTGATTACAGCTCAGGGAGGACAGCCGAGTCTTGGGCTGGGATAGTTATTCAGGAAAGGCCTGCCGGAAAAGATCTGTCTTGACAGCTTTTTTAAAGCTGTCTAAGGTGTTAATAAGATGGATCTCGTCCGGCAGGCCATTCCATAATCTGGGAGCGGCAGCAGAGAAGGCCCTCTGGGACGTCACCGACAGCCTTGTTTTCAATTTGAGGGTTGTCTCCCTCAGAAAGGGCTTCTTTCTTTCTTTCTTTCTTTCTTTCTTTCTTTCTTTCTTTCTTTCTTGCCCATGTGCCTTCAAGTCATATGGGGGCCCCAAAGTAAAGCATTGCAGGGGGCCCCAAAATTCCTTAAACCGGCCCTGGTGGGGAGGGGAGCAAGGGGCAAGGGGCCATGGGGGCAGCAGGGGAGGGGAGGGAGGTGGGGGTGTGGGGAGGGAAGGGGTGGCAGGGGGCAAGGGGCTATGGGGGCAGTGGGGAGGGCAGCAAGGGGCACAGGGGTGGCATGGGGCACGGCAGTGCAGGGGAGGCATGTGTACCATCGTGTGTGTGTGTGTGTGTGTGTGTGTGTGTGTGTGTGGTGCATGGGGGGAACAGTATATGCTACACCAGGTATAGCTAGTTGTACTTGATTTTCCACGGATGGAGAAAATGGTGTCCTCTAGCACATTTTCTAATCACCCAGCAGGAACATGTGCAGCATCCCATTTCCTCTAACAGAACTGGCTATACCCATATTTATGTAGAAATATTGAGTTCAGTGAATTTTTTTTCTCTACTAAGTGTGAATGAATGTGCAAATTTACATGGACTGTCTTGAACTTGACTAATTTGTAGTTTCCTATGATAGACCGCATGGGTCCATATTTACTGTATTTAGGTATATAAGAAGGGACAACACCTGAAATTATATATTCTGTTCATTTATATTCACCTGTTGATAGAACTGGGAACAGGTAAATAGATCAAAAGTTTGTTTAAATGAGAAGCCCTCTATCCTACACCGACAGTTGTACATGTGGAGCTATTTAGAAAACTAGTGCCACATTTACATCACACAGCCAGCCACTTTTCTAATTAAAACTACGCTGTAACAAATGATTTCCAAAACAGCCTCATTTCAAATGTTTGAATAAATGGAAGTGCTATTTACATAGAATTATACTTACAAGGGGAGACACAGAGGGGAAGAAACAGATAGAATTTCAGTGTAAATTGAAAGCAGCATGGCAGAGCCCAAGTTCAGATACTTTGGTTTCTTCTTATGATATGTTTGACAAGAAAGACACCATGGTCTCATCAACCACATATTGTACTGAACATCTTGGCTTCTGTAAAATATGCCCTATATTTACTGTTGCCTACAACTATTTTATTTAAAAGAAAGCTGAGATAATTTCCAATTAGGAGACTTCAGTTAGGAGGTGCCTTTGGCAGATGGCTGAGTGATGTAAAACTGCAGATGAGTCATGTTATTTGGAATGTAATAATTTACATAGAATACAAATTCTATTTTTTCCCATGACTAAAAATTAAAATAGTCCTATCACATTGAAGTAGACACCAGCATGGACTGCAATGGGGGGGGGCACCTATACTGAGTGAAATTCTACATCATTAGAACCAAAACACCATGCTGGTGTTTAAGTTTTAGAATTTTTTAAATGGGCCTCAGATTGAAACTAAACATTTGATCATACATTCATCCACTCACTCAGCATAGTTTCAAGATATGATTGGATCACGAGAATTATTTTGAATGAGTTAACAGTAATATTGATTTATCTCCAGATCTGGAAAAACCATCTCCCTCTCCAATACTCATAATGCAGAAGTAAAGATGTGCTTTCAAATCATCTTCATCATAAAACAGCACAAAGATAAGAGAAAGATGTCATATTTGGGATTGTTGGGTGCATAACTTATTAAACTAGAATTGCTGGTCACTGATCACATCGTCTAGTGAGCAACTGTATAACATACATTGTTTTCTTCAATAACATGAACTTGGCAGTTCTAACAAATGATGAAATAGGAAGATAAGGTTCATTAGCATTTCTGTTCTTGGTTTCAGGTAATTGAAAAGGAAGTACCCACATTTTTCCCACTTTCAAAAGTGAAATCCTTGGATTATGCATGGAGAAAAGTCAGGTAAATCTTTGAGATGCTCACTCCAAGGGCTGTTTTTCCATCTACTAGGGGACTACAATTCAAGATGGAACCTCGAGGAGTTTGTACCCCCAATAGTATTATATAGTTTGTCTTAAGCATAGAATGCAGTAGGAAAGTCGCATCTCATCTGTGTAAGATCATTTCCCTCTCTATTTGTAATCCATTTGCCAGGCTGTATTCCACCTTTATTGGTCTCTCTTTCTTGTAACAACCAATCTAGTTATCCTGTCTTATCACCCACAGTAATCAGTGTGTACTGGTGAGTCATCCAGTCTACTTTACTCTCTCCCTTTTAGGCAGTTAAGTGTGGATTTCTCCACATAAATCATTCTGACTTTTTGCCCCTTCCTGTATGAACTATTTACACCATGAAATGAAGTCTCTGAGAAGCAAACTCCAGAAGTAACATCCCATTAGAAGCAGTTTTTTTAAATGAATATTCCATTCATCACAACTTATCAATAGGGTTGCAAATCTTCATTTGGTTCATATTCACACACAGGTATGGAAGCTATCAAAGGTTCTTGCTTACAGAATGAAATTATGAGAGCTTTTACAGATTTATTATTTTTCATATTTTGGGACTATATATATATATATATATATAATTGTATTTTATCTTTGTTTTAATTCTCTATTAGTTTAATTTAGTTTTAAGAGGTGGGAAGGTTAGGATTGGGAAGGATTGTTTTAACTTGCTGTTGTTTTAATCTTGTTGTATACCACCCCAAGCAGAGGGGCGGGTTAAAAATAAAATAATAATAATAATTATTATTATTATTATTATATTAAAAATGAAAATGACTTGAAAGGGATTTTGGCACAAAAAATATCTTGTGTGAAATACAATACTGTGTGCAAAAAAACCCCAACAACTTAAAAACCCTATCTTCATGTAAATGTTTGCAGAAAATCATTATGGGTTTTATTTATTTATTTATTTATTTATTTATTGGTACTGAGTGGGTGTTTCAACAGGTTCAGAAACCTTTTCTTATCAAAGACATGAAAACTGTTGAGCATTCTTTGTGGACCCAGACCATACTACCCCATTCCCCTTCTCCAATCAAGACACATACACCTGCTTCAAGTAACAAATTGTATTGAGTACAAAATAAGGTTGAGTACAAAATAAGAAAAATTGGTTAAGTACAGGTTATAAATAGTATTGGCAATAACAAGCCACAACTTGCTGATGGCTGCAAATGGTTGGCACTCATGTGTGGGTCATGATTTGATCATTGGCCAACCACATGTTGGCCACTGGCCTCTGATCAGACACTTCCGACCGACATGGAGGAGAGAGCTTATTGGCCAAGATGCACACCTGATACTCTCTCCTCCCCTGCAAACAAAGTGTTACTTAACCAGCCAGAAAAGGGGGATCTCCATGAACTTAAACTTTAACTTAAACCTGAACTTGATGGAGACCCCCCCTTTTCCTGGATCAGGACCCATGCCATCCACTCAGCACATTGCGCCAAACATATAGAACATTAAACAAAGGGGTAGGTGGGTCTTCGGCTCTTCTGAGCCAACTGTGGGGTCCTGCGCCGGATCTGGCTTAAATACTGGCTCTGTCGCAGGCCCCCTCATCATCTGTCTGTGCTGGAAAGTGCAGCTGGATGACCCACCCTCCTTTCCGCAATCAAGGCAGGGGGGGGCATCCCGATTGGCCCACTCTTTCCTGCCATTCCTGGCCCCAGGGGAGGCTGGTAAAAAGGCAGCTTTCAATGGCGGCCTCCATGCCACCAGCCACGTGGCTGCCGTATGGGCATCAGGATGAAGAAAACTGGGGGCACCGGTCGGGCCACAAACTGGCCCACCAATCAGTTGGTGAGCACCCTTGTGGGCCCAGATAGTACTACCTCTATTCCCCTCCTTCAATGAAAACACATACACCTGTTTTAAGTTTTTTTTAATTTTTTTTATTTATTTAGTTATTTATACCTTGCTCTTCAGCCACAAGGCTATCAGAGCGGCTTACAAATTGTTTTAAGCAATAGCAATTTACACATCTACACTGCAAGAAGCAGCTTCCAACGTGTGTTAGCTAATTGCCCCCACAAGCCAGGTACTCAAATTGTATTGAGTACAAAATAAGGTTGAGTACAAAATAAGGAAAATTGGTTAAATACAGGTTAGTAAATAGTATTGGCAACAACAGGCTGCAACTTGCTGATGGCTGTAAATGGTTGGCACGAATGCATGGGTCGTGATTTGATCATTGGCCATCCGCATGTTGGCTACTGGCCTCTGGGTGGACACTTCCGACCAACATGGAGAAGAGAGCTTATTGGCCAAGCTGCCCGCCTGACACTCTCTCCTCGCCTGCAAACAAAATGTTAATCAACTACCCAGAAAAGGGGGGTCTCCATGAACTTGACTTGAACTTAAACTTGAACTTGACAGAAACCCCCCTTTTCCTGGATCAGGACCCATGCCATCCACCAACCATTCCCCTTTTTTGCCATCAACAGACAGCCCTACAGTGCCACCCAGGCCATGGGCCATGAAGCAATCATCCTTTCTGGGCATATGTATGCTGCGTAGGCCCCGGATCGCCATCGGCCCAGCCCCATGATGGTCTCAGTCGACAATCCTCCTTCTGACGCAGTAGTTGCTGCTCCGATCCTGAAAAAATAACTGCCAAAGTCCTCCACTGGCATCCCCAGCTTCGTCAGCACCGCCTTAAGCATGCTGATGAACTGGTACCTTGTGAGCACTGTTCCATCCTTGTGCCGGAACAAGGGCCCATGCCCCTCACCGCACACCCTCAAGAACTCTCGCATGCTGGCCACTATCACATGCTCCACCCTCCACAGTTGCAGTGTCACAACCTGCCCATGCTGATCACACTTAGAGCACAGTATGTGCAGGGCCAAGGATCCCTCTGTAACTGCCAAACAGCAGGGCCTCATAGCCAGAATGGCAGATAAATGGTAGTGCTCCCACCAGGCATGCTAGCAGGCCATATGAGAAAATGGTGGTGGTGGCTTCAGAGATGGGCCAGTGTCCTGTGTGGACTCCAGACCATTTTCTTCAGGTAATGGGGTGGGGGGGGGATGGTCCAGCTCCAGAGGCAGGATACACCAGTGGGGAGCTGGTGTATCCTGCTTGGTGTAGATGAGCCCTTTATCTTTGTTTATGTTGGGTGAGACTGATGGGAGCTGAAGATCAAAATACCTGGAGGGACAATATTCTCCATTCTCCTTCTCTAATCAAACACAAAACATGAGTAATTTATGGAATAAGTTGCACTTCTATTTTAAGCCACTTTTCTTTCATAACAATTCTAGTTATACTAATGGGTAAGAGAGGTTATAGAGCAGAAGATCCTCACTTTAAATCTGCAGTTGAGATGGGAAATGAACACAGATATCCTCAATCCAAACTCATTGCCATCATCCTATTTGGTATTGTGTACTGCATCACCCCTTCAGTAGTTGATTCACTTCAATACAGTATGTTCTTCTAAATCTTTCTGTTTAAGCTCTTAAAACTCTGGCTAATGAGGCACTAAACATTTAGGCCATTTAGGCACTGAAGCAATGGTTGTGCAACTCTATTAGCCCATCAACATCTATGCACTACTGCTTCCTAGGGGGAATATGTTTCACACAGTTTGAAATTGACCCCCCAGTGTGCCACTGAACCCAGTATTCTTCCCATTTTCTTCAGCAGAAGTATCACCTATTGGATGGAACAATGGCGTCAAGGGTACCGATGTGACAATGTACAATTTCATTCTTGTTGTGCTTCACAGAATTTAACCAGATTTCTCACCATGACCAAGTTCCATAGTGTTTTGTGAAATCTTCCTACCCTAATTCCCCACACAATAATTTATGTGTATCTTGAAATGCACTTTTTGTAATGACTGAGCTTCTTGAACCTTTATGTGCACCATTTTAACTCCTTTGGCAAAAGCCTGTTTATGTACTCACTCCCTCCCAATATACAAATTTTTAGTCTTACAAACTTGCCTGCATATAATTCAAAGAATAAAAAGCTGGGCTAGGACTAGTAACACATTAGCATCAGTTTTAGCTGATATTAACAACAAGAACCAAGCAATTTAAAGCCAGTAACAATCTGATTGCTTTAAATAGTAAAGGAAAAGATCAATTTCATTTAATTCAGAAAAAGTGTTTGGCCAAATTAACAGGCAATTTATCTTAGCATTTTTTACAAAAAGTATTTAAATTATCTCCTAAATCACTAGTATTAATAAATGACAGGGATACAAGACTGGATTGTCCCCTCTCCCTTTCATATTTGATATTTCATATTTGTCTAGTGCCTTTAGCATTTACTACCAGAAGGTCTCAGTTAATGGCTTAGTACATGAACATGTCAAATCCAAAACAGTTTATTGTGTGAATGATGGGCTGCTATTATCGACATGTTGAGTTGTCTATACTGGAATTGATACAACAATGGAGATGCTTCCTGGTTATACTATCAATTGGGCTAAATCTGATGCTATGTCTGTAGGTGTTATTAATTTTTTAAAATTCTTTTTTTCACATGTTGGCAACTTCATTAGTGCCCAGATGTTATTACAGAGCTTAGTATAATGATCCTCAGGGATATTTATCAAATGACTCAGATGAACACTATGGCTGGAATCCCACTGGGGATTTATGAATGTGTAAGCACTCCAGTCACGATGCTACAGAGTGTATGACACCCAACCTCCCCAATTCCTACTTATTGTGCAGCAGCTGCTGCAACTGATGGGGCGCCTGTTTCCCTGTCAATTGAGAAGAAGCTAACTGACATTCCCGGCCCCACCCCCATAAACAATCTCCAGTGTAACAGCCAGAAGCAGGATCTTTGTAGCAATTCCTCCTCAAGTCAGAGATCACTCATGCATTACAACTGTCAGCCAACTGCTTCCCAAATGATAGAGGAACAGACCTCTGTCACTTGCAGATGCTGCTACCTGGAAAGTGTGGATTGGGGGACTTTTACAGTCCCTATGTATCCCCTAAACTAATAACTGCATAGGGATCATGAATACAAAACAGTCAGAAGAGTATAATTCTACCTTACACACCAAAAAAAAAACTCTTGATTTAAAGAGATGGGCATCATATTAGTTAAGTATCTGGGAATAATGGCATCATGCTTAAGTCAGTGTCATCTTAATGCATGGGCATGCTGGATGATTGCCTGGGAGCCCCACGAGCATTGGGGCCCCATGCTAATCTATGCACAGACCAGAATTTTCCAATTACCTGCCATAACATTCAAATCTCCTGCTAACTCAGTAGAAGGAGAAAAAATATGATTTGTAGTGGAGAGTAGGCATGTCTGCATTTGTGAGAATGGGGATGATAAAGAGAAAAGAGATAAGGAGGTAGGACTGGCAAGGAGGAGGGATGGGTGGTTGAAGGGGGAGTCTTGACTGAGGAGCAAAGCAAGGGAGGCACCAGGGAAACCCTGCCAAAAGAGGCAGAAAAGCCAAGCAGCATCTGAGAAAGGGAGGCTTGAACCATCTCCTCAGCTTTGCCTTGAGTGGCTGCCCATGCAGCCATGAGCTGCTGAGCAACTCTTCCCCCCCCTCTCTCACACACACACACTCCAACAGCCCCACCAAGAGGGTGCATCTTTCCAGCCCTCCAGTCTGTGCTCTCTCCCTCTCCCATAGGCAGAGGGTGCCTGCCCATGCCCTGCCTCTCTCCCCCTTCCTTTTGTTCCCATTGCCCCATTGGTGGAGACACTGGCTCACTGGGGAGACACCCCTCTTGGACATTTCTTTTGCTTTCCCCCGTCCTTTCCCACATTGGAAGGTTCTTCTCTCCTCTCTTCTTTCTCTCTCTCTCTCCCTCCCTCTCTCTCTCTCTCTCTCTCTGGCTTTTCTTTGCAAACGAAGATTCAGGAAGGATTCATCCCGCACTTTCTGCAAGCGCGCTGATGACTGAAAAGGCCAATCCGAGATAAACAAGTCCGGTTGCAGAAAGCACAGCAGAAGGTCTCCTTGGGTGATGTTTCTGGGTTGTGGTTCTTTCTGTGTTGTCATTTCTCTTCAAGATTTGTTCAGTGTGAGTTCTCAAATAAGGCTGCAGCATTGTGGATAGTGCATCTCCATGCCTCCCGATGTGAGGCCAGGGCAGACCATTGTTGGTGATCAATTTGGCTGAGCCTGAGATGTTGTTTCAGGGAGTCCTTGTATCGCTTTTTTTTTTCTTTGCCATATATATTTATTCAAGCTTTAAGTATTCTTCTGTACAATGTTTCAATTCGAGTACATAAACTATTTACAAATAGTTAAGACAAATTATTAAATGCATCTAAACATATTTTTAGTTACATGGATTCCAATTGAGTCATTTTGTCAACTTAAAACTAACCATAAGACCATCATTAATCCAGAAAGGAAATAACCGTGGTCCGATTATCCTACTGATGCATTACTTTTTTGAAGTTTCCATTTTCTTTTCTTTCCTTCCCCCCTCCTTTGACTTCCTTAGTGTTATAAAACCAAGGATTTTCTATATTTGTTCTTTTCTTCTCGTTTCTTTGCTTCCCTAAGAACCTTCTTCATATTTTCCCTTATATTCCATACTCATCTCTTATCTGTAATACCTATATTCTTGTATTAACCAAATTTGATTTTTGATTTTTTTTCTTTACACCTTGTAATTCGCCCTTTTACCTATCAGCTTATATTATTTGACTCCAGTTGAGATTTCTCCTGCCACCTTGTTTTTTATTTTTATTTTCTACTTCTTGTCGGTCTATAATACCTTCTTATAAGTACCCACGTTTAACCAGATATTCATCTATACCTTTCCATTCTTTGTTCATTTCTTCCACCTTACTTTTATTTATTATTCTTGTCAGTTTATCATTATCTCTCATTTCTATTCTTTTCTCTAACCATTCTTCTATTTCTGGAGCTTCCTTCTTTTTCCACCTGGTTGTGATCTTAATTCTGGCAGCTGTTACAAGATACAATAGAACTCTCCAATATTTTTGTTGTATATATCTTTCTAGTATTAAAGTTATGTTCAGCAAATACAATTTGGGTTCCATAGCAAACTTAACCCCCAACATCTTTTGTATTATTCCATGAACCTTTACCCAAAACACTTGTATTACTGGACACGCCCACCACATATGATATAGGGATCCCACTTCTTTTTCACATCTCCAACATTTCTTATTTTCTAGTTTATAGATTTTGCTCAATCTTGTATCGCTTTTTTGGAGCGCCCCTCTTACTCTGACCCATAGCAAGTTCACCATAGAGTACTATTTTTGGGAGGCGATGGTCCTCCATCCTAGAAATGTGCCCTGTCCAGTGCAACTGTGTTCTCAATATTATGGCCTCAATGCTGGTGATCCCTGCTTTCTCAAGGACAGCAATATTTGTCACATAGTCAGTCCAGTGTATATTTAGGATTGTGCGTATTCAGGGATTCTGAAGTCTGGACAGGAAGGGACCTTTGTCCCAATGAAGTTGTACACTGGGGAGAGGGTTAAAACATTGGTTTTGTTGGAGATACCTATAAATAAGTTTATTTTATCAATAACTTACAGTTTTATTCCTGTGAGTGATTGCTTAGGCAGGATCCAGTGCACTGCTTTGCCTGGGGGTGTGTGTGTAATCCTCTTAAGATGGTTGTGGCTGTCAGGCTCGTCCCTGAATTCTGGGTATTGGAGTGGAATTCATGGAGGACCCTGACAGGTAGTTAGTTTGGGCTTGATACTTTCTCAGGCCTTGGAATGTCTGGGAGACGAGCCAGGCCTCTTGGTTGGCATGGGAACGCTGGTCCCACCAGGAGCTCAAGGCCGATGCAGCCCAGATGATTTAACGGCTATTCTCACTCCCCCCTATCTTTGGTGCCCTCCCTGTTCTGCCTTTTCTCACTCTGGATGTCTTTTATCAATAGCCTTGTCTGTCTGTATTTCAGTTTCAGCTTTGCCTATGTTCCTGACACATGAATCCACATCAATAAAGAAACTTATTGATTGTATGTGAGCGTGTGTTCTCTGTACATCACACTAAGCTGAAACTCAACCTCTTTTTTATTTACAACCTGTTACTGTGAGGGGTTCTACCCACAATGTCAGACAACGCGGAGACTGGAACCCAGACAGACCAAGATCTGGTTGCCGCCAGCAACCAGGGGGCCGATGCCTCAAGGCATGAGGCCGGCACAGTGGGAGGTGCTGCAGCTGCTGATGATGAAGACACGAGACGGGACTGCCAGAGGGCTGGAAGATTTACACTCCCCTCTGACCCCTGGGAGCTGGGAGCCAAGCAAAGCCCAGGGAGTGGCAGCATGCCAAGCTTCGGCACTCCAGTCCGAGAAGTCCTGGCCCCCGCCTGGACTTGGGCAGGTGACAGCAGCCGGGAAGATCGCAGGTCCCGCCGGTGGGACAGGCCCCTGGGTGAGGGGCCTTGTGAGCCAGGAGCTAGATTTTCCCTGCAGAAGTTGGAGCTGACGTTCTTCCATTGAAACAGCAAATGGGAGAGATGCAGGTGGGACTCCTGGAACTTTTGCAAAGGATACCTCCGGTCCTACCCACCCCTGGTGGGGCCCTGCACCCTCCAGCCCAACCAGCGGCCGCCCAAGCACCTGGAGCTAGAGCCCCCGCTCAGCCTCCTGACGTCCCTGGCCTGCCGGCTCCTGGACCGGCTCCTCCTGCAGGGGCTGGACCAGTTGAGCCACGGGAAAGACCCAGGGGTCTGTGACATTCGATGGGGATGCAGCAAAGCTACCCTACTTCCTGCTCAAGTGGTGAGTTTCATGACCCAGTGGGAAGGGGAGTTTCAGTCTGAGGCTGAGAAAGTGCAATATGTGTCCAACCAACTAGAGGAAGAGGCGGCCCAGTGGTTGGTGGGGCTCTATGATATGGGAGCACCGGAACTGGGTAATTTCCAAGAGTTCCTGCTGCCCCTCCGAGCCCAATTTGAAGATCCCTTAAGAGTGAGACGAGCTCGGGCAGAGCTTAGACAGTTGAAGCAAGGCACTAAGACAGTGGGAGAGTATGCTGCTGAGTTCCGCCGCCTGACCAGCCAAGTGCCTGAGTGGCCGGAAGATGTCAAGGTGCAGTTTTTCCAAGAAGGACTGAACGCTGACATCCTAGAGTGGGCAATGTTCTAGGGAAACCCCAAAACCCTCCTAGGGTGGGTGCGCCTTGCCGGCAAAGTGGAGACTCTGAGAGGCCGCGTCAAGATGATATGCCACCAGCATGGGACAGAGGGGAAGGCCACTGGGTCCACTGGGAACAAGGGCAAGTCAGGGCACTCGGGTAGAACCACAACCGGAGAGACAGAATGGGAGCGAAGGATGAGAAAGGGCCTATGCCTGCATTGTGGGAAGAGCGGCCATCGCATAGCTGAGTGTCCAGAAAGGAGCCCTCGGGAGCCAGCCACCACTGGCAAGCCTCAACAGAGCGAGGGGAGAGCCAGCCCAGCTAAGACCCCCTTCAAGCCCAAGCCTAAAGCCGCGGTCCGGGCCTTGGTGCCAGGCCATGCAGCAGGGGAGTCTTCAGATGATCCAGAGGATAGTGGGTCCTACTCTTCTGATGCTGAGCCGGCACGAAACGGATCCAGCCCACTCTATTAAGTGCCCGAGGGCAGGCTAACCCCGAAGGGCACCCGGATGCTGTGGTAAGTGGAGTGAAAGGCCCATTCTTTATTAAAGCCAGAGTGGGTGCTGGGGGGGCACCCGAAAAGTAATGTTAATGATTGACTCTGGCTGTACCCAAGTTCTAATACACCCCTCTTTAGTCAATGAACTAGACATTAGTACTATTAAGCTGGACAAGCCTGTGTGGCTGTCCCAGATGGATGGGGGGATGATGAAGGGGGCCCCCACCAGACGCAGGACCAGCCCCAAACACATGAGGATGGGGAACCATCAAGAGGAGCTGAAATTTGTGATTGCCCCAGGCTTAGTCCCCGCTGCAGTGGTGGGTCTGAACTGGCTAAAGTACCACAACCCCACCATAGACTGGATAAAAGAGACAATGACTTTTGCTGATCCATTGTGTACAAAGGAGCACAGTGTGGGGGAAGCATTCCCAGGGGAAGGGGTCCCTCTAGAGGCTGAATCACGGAACTGCACGACTGCCTTCGTCAAAGGGGAGCTGAAAGGGTTGCCAGTGGAATACAAGGCTTGGCAATATGCTTTTGAGGAGAGGGAGTGTGACATTCTGCCACCCCACAGGGCCTTTGATTGTGCCATTGAGATACTTTCAGAGTCTAATCTACCCAAGCCTTGCATTTATTCTATGACCCCAGCTAAAATGGAGGCACTCCGAGAGTTTATAGACAAGAACTTAGCGCGAGGGTTCATTAGGCCTTCAACCTCGCCTGTGGGGGCCCTAGTGATGTTTAGGCGCAAATCTGATGGGGGCCTTCGTTTGATTCGAGACTATCGATGGTTAAATGTGATTAGTGTCTCTAACCAATACCCCCTGCCCCTGATTAAGGACATATTAGCCCATCTCTCCAAAGGGAAGATTTTTACGAAGCTGGACCTACGGGAGGCCTACTATAGAGTGCGGATCAAGGAGGGGGATGAATGGAAGACTGCATTTAATTGCCCCTTGGGGGCTTTCGAGTTTTTAGTCATGCCATTTGGACTAAAAAGGGGCCCTCGGGATATTTCAGAACTTAATTAATGACATGTTACGGGACTTTCTGTACAAAGGGGTGTTGGTGTACATGGATGATGTATTGATTTACTCAGAGGACTATATGTCCCATGTGAAACTAGTAAAGAAGGTAATTGCCAGGTTGGGGGAGAACCATCTGTTTGCAAAAATGTCCAAGTGTAAGTTCCATCAAAGCCGTTTAGATTTCTTGGGGTACCGCATCTCAAACAAAGGGATTGAAATGGACCCAGAGAAGGTCAAAGGAGTCTTGGCATGGGAGGGCCCTAGAACCAGGAAACAGTTAGAGCTTCCTGGGGTTTGCTAATTTTTATCGGTCCTTCATCCCTGACTTTGCGATGGTAGCCCTTCCTCTGACAGATCTGCTTAAAACCAAAGATGGGAAAAGCAAAAAGGGTACCAAACCAAGTAAAGGGGATAAACCTCCCCAAAAGATAGTGTGGACACCTCAGTGTCAACAAGCATTTGACAAATTGAAATATCTTTTCACCTCTGAGCCAATTCTCAAACACCCCGACACCTCCCAAAACTTTTGTCATCCAGGTGGATGCCTCTGATGTTGCGATGGGGGGAGTGCTGTTGCAAAAAGGGGAGGAAGGGGAGCTGAGGCCATGTGCCTACTTATCCAAGAGGTTTAATGAAACTGAGCGGAATTGGCCACTGTGGGAGAAGGAGGCAGGTGCAATCAAGCTGGCTCTGGAAACTTGGCGCCACCTACTGAAGAGCTCACCCAAACCTTTTGAGGTTTGGACCGATCACAAGAATCTGGAAGTGTTAGCTACCCCTAGGCGGTTGAGCCCTAAGTAGGTCAGGTGGGCCAGTTTCTTTTACCGGTTCAATTTCACACTGAAATTTATCCCAGGGAAAAAGAATTTCTTGGTCGATGCTTTGTCCAGGCTCTTGCAACATGAGAGCAAGCGAAAAGAGGTCATTGATACTGTTTTTTCTCCTTCCCACTTGGGGCTAGCGGTCCTCATGTGGAGTAAAGCTAAGCAGCGGGAACCCCCAGCTAGCCCTGCGGTGGGACCTGGACCTGTGCCTAAGTCAACTGAAAGTGACACCCCACTTACCCCTAGGCCTGAGCCCCAGACGGTCAAGGCTGATGTCTCCTCCCCAGACGCTGTTCCCAGTGAGGTGGCCCCTGTGGCTGAGGGCTCTACATCGCCTCTCATCCCTCAGGATGTTAAGGGTGGGTGGCAGTCACAATTGGCCTCGGTGCTGCCTACAGACCAGTGGTTCCTAGCCCACCCCAGGGAGGTAAACATGAGGGAGGGCTTGGCTTGGAAAGGAGATTGCCTGTATGTCCCAGAAGACCTGAGGGCTATCATCCTCAGGCAGTGCCATGTTAATAGTGCTGGGCATTTTGGGTATATCAAAACTTTGCATTTGGCCTGGAGACAGTTTTGGTGGCCCAGAATGAGAAAGGAGGTGGAGGAGTATGTGAAGGGGTGTCCCACATGTGCCGTGGCAAAGGGAGGGTCAGCGAAGCCCAAAGGCCTGCTCCAACCTCTGCCCACCCCAACCAAGCCCTGGGAGGTCATCAGCATGGACTTTATAGTAGAGTTACCTGAAAGTAGGAAAAAGATGGTTATTTGGGTAGTCACTGATTTGTTCTCCAAACAAGCGCATTTTGTAGCCTGCAGGAAACTCCCCACGGCCTCCCAATTGGCCAAATAGTTCATCCAGCATATTTATCATCTCCACGGCATTCCTGCCAAGATTGTCTCTGATCGGGGGGCCCAATTTACTTCTCAGTTTTGGAAGGCTTTTACAAACCTTCTGGGGGTGGAGCTGGACCTCAGCAGCTCCCATCATCCCCAGACAGATGGACAAATGGAATGCGTTAATCAGACACTTGAACAATACCTGAGGTGTTATGTGAATTTCCAACAAACAGACTGGGTTGACCTCCTGCCTTTTGCTGAGGTGGCTTATAATAATGCCACCCACCAGAGCACTGGCCTTTCGCCTTTTAAGGTTGTTTCTGGACAGGACTTCAGTCCCCTGCCTTTGAAGGAGGGGTCTTCCACGGGCCCCGTCTCGATCTCTCAGTGGAGTCAAAAGGTCAGGGATGCCTGGCCTCACGTGATTTCTGCCTTGGACTTTGCCAAAGCATGCTACAAACATTATACTGATCAAAGGTGGGACCCCACCCCGGAATATGCTGTGGGGGACCAGGTTTATTTGGCCACTACGTTTCTTAAAAGCCCCCAACCCTCCAAGAAGTTGGGGGCCAAGTATATTGGTCCTTTTCCTATAGTTAGAGTGATAAATCCAGTTGCATTTGAACTGCCTTTACCTAAATTGTACCGACATGTGCATCCTGTGTTTCATTCCAGTCTACTCAAACCCACGAGCCCTCCAGACCAGCACCATCCACCCCCGGAGGCTACATCGCAGCCGATCCTGGTGGACCAAGACTAGCATTTTGAAGTCTCTGAGATATTGGACTCTAGGATCCATCGGGGAGGGTTACAGTATTTGGTGAAATGGAAACACATGCCTTTGGGACATGCCGAGTGGGTTGCTTCTGATCATGTCAGAAGTTCCATGCCTGCTTTCCCGATAAGCCCGGCTAAAAAGGGGGGGGTTGTCTTCAGGGGGGCAGTATGTCAGGCTCTTCCCTGAATTCTGGGTATTGGAGTGGAATTCATGGAGGACCCTGACAGGTAGTTAGTTTGGGCTTGATACTTTCTCAGGCCTTGGAATGTCTGGGAGACGAACCAGGCCTCTTGGTTGGCATGGGAATGCTGGTCCCACCACGAGCTCAAGGCCGATGCAGCCCAGATGGTTTAACGGCTATTCTCACTCCCCTCTATCTTTGGTGCCCTCCCTGTTCTGCCTTATCTCACGCTGGATGTCTTTTATCTCTAGCCTTGTCTGTCTGTAATTCAGTTTCAGCTTTGCCTATGTTCCTGACACATGAATCCACATCAATAAAGAAACTAATTGATTGTATGTGAGCGTGTGTTCTCTGTACATCACAGTGGCTTAAGTTGAATATTTTACCAAGGAAACTTTGGACAATATCACACTACATTGTTATAGCACTACTTTTCCACTTTAACTGTTCTTGCTGCTTCCTGTGGAATCCTGGGATTTGCAGTTTAGGGAGGGGCATTTAGCATTCTCAGCCAGAGAGCTTTTAGGCCTCACTAATCCTGGGATTTGCAGTTTAGGGAGGGGCATTTAGCATTCTCAGCCAGAGAGCTTTTAGGCCTCACTAAAATATTGAATTTTATGGGATTTATACATTTCGATAGCTAATAGTTTCAGATGACTTTTATTTTATTTTATTTTATTTATTTATTTATACCCCTCTCTTCAGCCACAAGGCTATCAGAGCAGCTTACAAATTGTTTTAAGCAACAGCAATTTACACATCTACACTACATTAAGCAGTGTCCAATGTGTGTTAGCTAATTGCCCCCACAAGCTGGGTACTTGTGTACATATTACCGGGTACATATTTCTACCATTGTCAATATTGCAGCTGAAATACTGTTTACAAAATTGCAGAAAATTTTAGCATCTATTTATTGACCATTACCTTTCAGTGGTTCTTTGCTAGAATGCAAAGAAGCAGAGTAGAGATAAGGAATTAGAGTAACCTGTACAACATAATCATGCAAAACTGACTTAGCCTCTATTGCAGTTATATGGGTTTGATGTTACAAGAGATTTCAATTGAACATTAGAAGGAACTTCTTGACAGTAAGCACACTGGGGCAAAAGAACCAATTGCCAAGGGAGGTGGTAGAGACTCCTTCTCTGGACATCTTCAAAAATAGGCTGGGCATGCTTTAGCTAGAGATCTTGCACTGAGCAGAGGTTTGGATTTGATGGCCCATGACAACCCTTCCAACTCTATGTTTCTATGCACACTTTCTTTTACAGTTGAACTTAAAATTAGGTCAGCAAAAACTGATATTTGGGGTGAAATTGACATCCCAACAACTTACTTTTAAAAAGCTGACTAATTCAGCCAGATGTTGATGATTCACTATAAGTAGCATCAACATATTATATGGTCATGTCATATGGTAACATCTTTCTGGGTGGAAGTTCTAATTTATGTGGACTTTGCTTTAGAAAAATCTTTGATACTTCAAGATATTCTTGAGCTGTTAAATTGCATTCCTGTAATATGGACCCCAACAGTGTTAATAAATTCCTTGAGCCCCTACCGTTAGTCCCAACTTGTGTAGACCCAATGAATCAATGGATTGGTTAAGTCAACACTGAAATATATTCTGTTGTTTCAGTTGCTCTCTGCTAGTTGGGGCTAAAACTACGCTTCATGTCCTGTCCTTACCATTGTTAAACCCTAATTAAAACTATTGTGAACTGACTTTTTTGCCTCTCTTTTTTGAAAAAGCTGTTATTTCTCATTTTTCCCTTTTCTTTCTTTCTTTCTGCCTTTCCTCCTTACTGGACTTGGAAAAATAAAAGAAAAGTAAAATATATCAGTCAAGAAATCAGAAAAAGACTAGGACTGGGAAGGGCAGCTATGAATGAACTACACAAGCTCCTAAAATACAAAGATATCAAACTGGACACTAAAGCTAGGATTGTCCAAGCCATTATATTTCCCATCAGCATATACTGAAGTGAGAGCTGGATAGTGAAGAAAGCTAATAGAAAGAAAATCAACTAATGTGAGATGTGGTGCTGTAGAAGACTGTAGAAGAGTTTAACTTGTATTGTGTTAAAGATGTTGTTAACCACCTTATATCCCACTAGTGGGAGAAAGGCTGGATATAAATGATAGATAGATAGATAGATAGTTCTATAGATACCATGGACTGCCAAAAAGACCAATAAATGGGTTCTAGAGCAAATCAAGCCTGAACTATTTCTCAAAGCCAAGGTGACTACACTGAGACTGTCGTACTTCAACCACACAATGAGATCGCATGGCTCACTAGAAAATACAATAATGTTAGGAAAGGTGGAGAGTAGTAGAAACAAAGGAAGGCCACATACCAGATGGATAGACTCAATCCAGGAGGCCATGGCCCTGAGCCTGCAGGACCTGAGCAGAGCAGCTGAGGTTAGGGGGTCTTGGAGGTATCTCATTCACTAAGTCTCCATGAGTTGAAGTTGACTCAAGGGCAGTTAACAGCAACAACATATTTCTTACTAGAGGTATTGTATTCTGTCTCATCATTGTTGTTGCCTGTTTGGATTTGTAGATACTTATTTGAATTATTGATTGTAAACTACCATGGGGCTCATGTGATCAAAAGGTGGGTTAGAAGTAATTTAAACAAATAAATAAATATCCTTCATCATCCATGACATTACAGAGTATAAGTTATAAATACCTATTATTAACTCACCATTTCTAGAACGAGAAAGTATTACCATTTTAAGAAAGTTGGAAGAAAATAGTTCCTTTTATCCTCAAGCTGCAGGATATAGATGGCAAATACAAAATCTCCAAGAAAGAGATAAAGAAATATAGAACTTCTAAGATGCCCCACTTTTGACTGACTATAACCTTGAGGAAGATTGTTGCTCAAGAGTTATTGGAAAAGATGTTTTCAAAGCAAGCAACATGATGAACATAGTGCAGAGGATACAAGCTTTCACATTAGGTTGAAAGACCTTGGGTTCTACCCAGTAAACATTTCATGTGAAAGCAACACAAAACATATTATGTTCTTAATGTAGTCCCATTTTTAACCTTAACTGCTTCTTTTCTTACTCAGTGATCCTCTCTGATGTGAACCTGTTTAAACATCCCCCCACACACATAATCTGTTTCTGACAGTTAAGAGGTATCTTTTCAACATATAGTCTGGAATCCTGTTGGAGACTTAAATTGGTGTAATGGTCAGATACACTAGTATTAAGATAAAGCTCTCCTCCCTCTTTTCCTTCTCCTCCTCCTCAGAATAGTTTATTGCAATGCTGGGAAACCCATCTTGGTCACCAGATAAAGTTGACCTGCTGATTCTAGACTAGAAAGCAGGGCAGCTTTCACTCCTGATGGAGATAGCTTTCACTGTAGTCCCTACCCCAATCGCTTTAGACTGAGGAATCTAGGCCATTTGTCACCTAATCTGAATCTGTTTGAATGTCGCTCTCGCTCTCAGCTGTAACATGTAAAACAGACTGATTCCCATCTTTCATGAGTTAGATTTATAGTACCTTCAGCCCCTCACTGCCCAATCAGAGGTATATATTCATTATCATTCAATAACATGCTGTTCCTTTATCAATGACTAATCACTTTCACTGTTTCCTGCCTGCCTGCCATCAGTTTGAATTAGCCTGCATGCAGGTGGTTACATCGGCCATCAGGTCAGCCATTTTCTCAGTTTTGTTATATGCTGGTCATTTGTTTGCTTCCTCTCTCACAGTATTTTCTATCTCTTTGTTTTCAGTTAGGTTGGCTTCTTGCCTGGAACTAGCCAGTGTGCCTAAACTCTTGAATATTATGCTGCCTAGCAGACACATTCTGCTTTTTACTTTAAACAGACATGCTTATTCCCTTTAAGCTTCAGGGCCTTAAATTTTGCAAACTACCTTTGAAATTAATGTTTAGCCTGTAACACCTGTCCTGCTTTGACAGCCAGTTTACCCCTCACACCACACAACCATTCACACTGCTGTGACCACCATCTACATGAGTATCATTACACAGCCAATGTTCATTTGTTGTAATATTTATAGCCTGCCTTTTAGCCAAAGAACATAGGTCAGTGAAAAATTAAAACAATTTAAACAATGTTAAAATATGAAATAGTGTAAATGCAGTCTATAAATATAATTATTTTCAATTAATTAATTAATGTACTTATACACCACCTTTCTCCAGATACAGGATTCAGGGGAGCTTACAACAAAAACACATTAAACTATCAACAAATTAAAACATGTTAAAATAGTGATGTTAATGACTGGTTTATTTATTTTTTTATTTTATATTTTTAAAACGTTACATTCATATATATATTCATGTAATAGACAAGAAAAAAAATTCTTTCAATCTTGCAACTACATTTTTATAATAAAACTTACAAATAAAGAAAAAATATCATTGAGCATTTATACGTATTCTTTCCAATTGCTTAGCATTCCCTTCTCCTTTAAATGTACCATATTCCTTCCTAGTTGGTTTATTTTACATTCATTTATACCATAATCTTACATTTATTCCTTATATCATTTTAAGCATTTAGCATTATTTCTGGTCGTAATTAATATATCCATTTCAAATCAAATAACCTTTTTGATTTGGCAAAGCAAAGTAAGCTTTCAATCTAATAAGAGGATTTATTTTCTCCCTATCATACAACTATATTCCATTTATCTTTCCAGAATCTTTTAACAGGTTCCCATTCCTTTTCTGTTTTGTTCAGTGATTGATTTTTCAATCTAGCTGTCAATCTATCTGAGTCTAGAGCATCATAAAGTTTTCCATGCCATTCTTCTATATTTGGGGTCCTTTCACATGTCCAATATTTTGCAGATTGGATTCTCTGAGTAGTAACCATATACAACAAGATCTTTTCAATTCCACTTTCTGTAATCCTTTCAGTTCTATCAACCATGTTCAATAAGTAAATTTCGGGATCTAAACTGTAGTTTATTCCCAAAATTTATCTTATCTTTACATGTATTCTCCTCTAGTAGATTCTCACAACAGGGCACTTCCACCAGATATGTTGAAATGTTGCTTCAGCTTTTTTACATTTCCAACATTCTCTCTTGCCGGTATTGTACATTTTATCCAGCTTAACAGGTGTTGAGTACCATTGATAAAATATTTTATAAAAATTTTCCTTCATTTTTACAGATAATGTGAACTTATGTGTCATTTTCCATGATTTTTCCCATCTGTCAAGTTCTAACACCTGTCCTAACTCTTTGGCCCATTGTATTACAGTTTCTTTTATTATCTCGTCTTCTAATTCTCTATCTAGAAATATTCTATAATACATAGCCACTTGATGTTCACCGTTTCCATAAATTATCTTATCTATTTCATTTTGTTCCCTTTGCAAATTCTCTAATTTTAAATCCATTTTGTACCTTTCATATAATTGTTTGTATAAAACCCAACTTACACTATAACTTTCCTCCCTTAGTTTTTCTCAATGTTTAATTATTTGTTCTTGTGTTACCTTCATGAGGGTGTGATGATATTTTAACCAGCCCTGATTTACTAATTTTGACATCCTGAAAAATGTTTCTTAATTTGAAACCCATAATGGAATTTCTTGATAGAATTTTGTTCTTAAATCCTCCCAAACTTTAAGAAGTGCTCTTCTAACATAATGATGATCAAAGATTTTGTTTTCCTTTTTTTATTATATATTAAATATGCATGCCATCCATAAGATAGATCATGTCCCTCTAAATCTAATAGTTTTTTGTTATCTAAATGTATCCATGGTTCTATCCACATGAATGAACAGGCCTGATAATACTTAAGTAGATCTGGCAATGCAAGTCCTCCTCTTTCCTTTCTTTCTGTTAATAGTTTGTACTTAATTCTTGCCTTCTTACCTGCCCAAATGTAGCTAAGTAACTCTTTTATCCAGGAAGTGAAGCATTTATTATAACCGGTATATTTTGAAAGAGGAACAAGAAATTTGGTAGGATTGTCATTTTCACAGATGCTATTTTTCCTAATAGGGATAAATCTAATCTGGACCATTTAATCAGGTCTTTTTTTATTTCTTTCCATAAATCTCCATAATTATTTTCAAAAAGGTCTGCATTTATTTTAGTTAAACAGATACCTAAATATTTATTTTTTTCTCTATTTTAAATCCTGTTTTAATTTTTATCATTTCTTCTTCTTGACCTTTAATGTTTTTCATCAGCACAACTGTTTTTTCATTATTTAAAGTCCTGATACTGCTACAAAGCCATCTAATATGAGCTTAAGCTCATTGAGCTGGTCCAAAGTTCTTCCAATATGACAACCACATCACTAGCAAAAGCTTTGACCTTGTATTCATTTCCTTTAACCCTAGTGCCCTTTATCTTCTTATTAGTTCTAATATTACTAATTAATATTTCAATTACCGTAAGAAATAACAAAGGTGGCAACAGACAGCCTTGCCTAGTCCCCTTTTTGATCTTAATTTTCTCCATCTTTTTGCCGTTAACTATCACATAAGCTGCTTGATCTTCATATATCCAGTTGATCCATTGTTTAAAATTATCTCCTATATTCATTTTTTCCAGGATCTTCTTCAAAAATAGCCATCTCACATTATTGAATGCCTTCCCGGCATCTAAAAAGCATAATGCCACTTTTTTCTCATCATATTTGTAGTAATACTCCAATAAGTCTATTACTGTGCTTAGGTTATTTCATGTATCTTCTAGAGAGGAAGCTGTTTTGGTCCTCATGAATTATTTGATTTAATATGTTTTTAAATCTCTCAGCTAAGATGATTGCAAAAATCTTATAGTCTGTATTTAACAACAATATTGGTCTATAATTCATGGGATCTTTTCTATCTTTCTGTTCCTTTGGTATTATAGTAATGTTACTTTCCTCCAATGAGTCAGGAATTCCCTCATTTTTTATGGCATTAAATGTTATTTGAAGAGGCATAAGCAAGCCTTCTCTTAATTCTTTGTAATAAATTGAAGTCAATCCATCTGTTCCTGGAGTTTTGTCTAATTTCAGTTTCTTAATCGACTCAGTAATCTCCATGATCGTAATATCTTTATCCAGAATTGCTTTTTGTGTTTCGGTTAATTTTATTATATCCTGTTTTTCTAAATATTTATTGGCTAATTCTTCCATATCCTTATGTACCGGATCATTATATAATTTCGTATAGTAATCTTGAAACCTTCTTTTTATTTGATTTTGTTCTGTGGTTATCTTCCCCTTATACTTAATCTCTGTTATTATTTCATTTTCCCTATGCTTTTTCAATGTATAGGCAAGCCATTTTCCTGGTTTGTTAGCTTGCTTGAAATATTTTTGTTTTATCAGTCTCATTTTCTGTTCTACTTCACCTATTGTTATTGATTGAATTTCCTTTTTTAACATTTCTGTTTCTATTATGACTTTTTTATTGTTTGAATTTTGACTTAATCATTTTTTTCTCTTTGTTCTTTTCTGTAAAAGTTGTTGAGTTTTTTCCCTTTGCTCTCTATTTTTTTTTTTTTGCATGCCTTTTTTTATGAAGTGTCTCCTCATTACCACCTTACTGGCCTCCCAAACTGTGCTCATCTTTACTTCTTCTGATATATTTTCCTTGAAATATTGTTTCAAGGTTTTTATTGCTTCTTTAATATTTTCCTCCTTCTTTAGTAAATTTTTCTTCAGGTGCCACTGTACCTCTTTCTTTTTCCCTATTAACAAGAGCATAATTGGATTAGGATCCGAAATCCATCTTGGCTTAATTTCCATTGATTTTATAATTGGAATTATCCTCTTGGTGACAAAGAACATATCAATTCTTGAGAGTGATCTATGGACATCAGAATAGAAAGTAAATCCTTTTGTCTCTCTATATTTCCACCTCCAGACATCTACTAGGTCTAATTCTTCTTTCAATTAAAAAAAAAAAGGATTTTGGAAACTTTCCCTGTTTTTTTCTTATAACTTTGTCCGATTTTCTGTCATTTACTGGGTCTAGCACACCATTCCAGTCTCCAAGCATCACAATATTCTCAAAATTTAAACTGTGGTTAATAATTTCTTTTTTCAAATTGTTAAAAAAAAATTATCTTGAGCCTGTACCGGTGTGTATACTCCAATTACCAACACATTTACATCTCAGATTCTCATCTCAACTCTGACATATGATCCATCTCTGTAATAGAATATCATTTTAGCTTTTAGTCTTCTACTAATATACAGTGCTACCCCTTTCTTCTTTTTTTTTTTCCATTGGCAGCTATAAAACATTTTCCCAATCTGGGGTTTTCAAAATATTTTTTGTCCTTTTTGTTAATCACTGGCTTAAAATTTTTATATCGAATGAGCTTATTAACTTTCAGTATCATGTACAATACAATTCTGTGTATATTTACCTGCAAGTATATCCACTGAACGTAACGTGACTTACTTATGAATAAATCTACTTAAGGTTTCTCTGAATCAGAAACAAGGAAAATAAAGAAGGCATTTTGGACAGCTAATCTCTTCTCAAAAAAGAAAAAAATCAAAGTATCTGTCCATTCTCATATGTTTTAAAAGCACAAAACACCATGAAATTCCTATTGCATGCCCTTTCAAATACCCAGTTTTGTGCTGAAATAAAAATATAACCACAGAAACCAACATATTTGATTTATCTATTTTTAAAAAGCATAGGAAGATATCGCATCACTGCATCTTCTCATCATTAGTGAAATGGTGTTTGAAAGGTAAATCCATGTGCACTGTGATGTGCCAATGTAACCATCCAGTATTTTCACATCTTGGCAAGTACAAGAGAAAGCCATGCCTTTGAAAAATCCTGTCCTGAGTACCAACATGATGTTTAAGGTTGAGCTGTGGAAGTGGACAGCTGTACATTTAATACTCCAGCTACTTGCCTTTAAAAATCACCAGCCTGAAACAGAGGTGCAAGAACATGTACAGAAAGTGACCATATGGGGGAAGGACTGGGAGTAGCCCACTAGGTGAGCAAGAGTAGCCCTCTAGGTGATGTTGGATTGCAGTTCCCAGAAATCCAAGCCAGCACTTCCAATGGTGCATGATCATGGGAGCTGCAATCTAAGAAGAGTTCCAGTGCCACATCACTGTCATTCTGCCTGCCTTTCCAGTATGTTCTTGTTGCCAGATTCCCTGTTCAGTAGCACTATTCTAAGGATTACACGTGTCAAATGGGTTCCACTGCAAGCACATGCTTCCCTCTCATACGTTCCTTGTTTTCTTTTAACATAAGCAATATCTAGAGAATTGATCCCATGGCTGAACACTTAGCCATTCTGGGAAATGTGCACATGGATTTCCTTTCTGGGATAGAATAATTTGTTGCTTTTGCTTTCTCCCATCTTCAAAGAATCATGGAGTTGGAAGAGACCTTAAGGGCCATCCAGTCCAACCCCCTGCCATGCAGGAATACACAATCAAATCATTCCCAACAGATGGTCATCCAGCCTCTGTTTAAAAATCTCCAAAAAAGGAGTCTCCACCACACTACGAGGCAGTGTGTTCCACTTCCGAACAGCTCTTACAGAATATCAGTTTCTTCCCATTGAATTTATGAAGAAATGTGTGAATTGGAAAAGGTTCTTATCAAAAAGGAAAGCAGCTAAATTCTTAGCCATGAGTGTTGGCAAAAGTCTATAGGTTCAGCTATTCCTAGTGTGAAGAAGACCATGTACTACCTACTGTCATATGCCTATTGAGGGAGCTGGTCAGGAGAGAGACGTTTCAACCCTATTTAAACACTATGTACATAGTGAGTGCACAGGAAGTCAAATCCAGACTCCTCAAAGCTAAGTTTTCAAAACTGTTTGTCTGGGTGTACATATCTTTGAGTTTTGTTTTCTCCTACATTCAGGTGTTTATTTTTTAAAAGTTATTTATATATAATTTATGAAGAAATGGGTGAAATTTATGGAGAAAGTTCTCAGCAAAACAACAACAACCCAAAATCCAAATAAATTCTCACTTTTCTTTTTCATTTTCCATTGCAATAAGTAACACCTCTGACTGAGTCCAGCAGCATTTCTCTTTTCTATTGTCTGACAGATAGCATGGTTCCAGCTGGGTTTCTATATCACCATTCTGTGAAAACCAATTTCCAGTGTAACTGTTTGAATCAATAAACAGAACTGCATTTTTAGTTGTGTTTCTCTCCATTCAATCACAAACAGTTTCTCTAGTTACGGTATTTCTCCACGTGGTTTCCAGTTCTTCAAAGAGATAATGCAGTTGGTTTGTTGAGTGGAGTGCAAGCAGAATTATATGAAGTGTTATGGTCAAACATGTGATCTGAAAGCAACTATACAGGAGGATGCTTGAATTCAGGCTCTGTGAAGAGAGAGAATAGATTAGTACAACAGTGAATTTTGATGGCAAAAGCAAAAGAAAGTGCAGAAATGAGCAAGTGCAGACGTTAGAGTATTGATGGAAGATGTAACTTCTCCAACCGTGTTTGGCATCCATGAGGGGAGGAGCAATCAACTGTTTTGGTCATGGGGGTTGAATTACATTCCTGGGGCCAAACTAGCTGGCTGAATAACACTAAGGAATAGGACTCCTCCACAAAGTTCTATATTCTCTTCTGGAGTCATCTCTCATGGCATTGGAGATTATCAGACACAGGGGAACGTGGCAAAAAAATGTGTTCACAACCATGTTAGAAGATTGCTAGGAGAACAGAAAGGGTGACCTTACCAGATCCCCACATCCTCCAGCCATTCCCAGGGTGGAACACTGCCACAGACGTGGTTTCCATTTCATATTGACAGGGACAAGCTGACAATAAAAACAGACAGCTTACTGACACCTGTGCTATGCTCCTGAAACACTGGAGGATGATGTAATCTGATAATGTCTCCCCTTCCTGTTCACCTAGCAATCTTCTGACACATTATTTTTGTCACCTAGTGATCTTCTGACACATTTTTTTTGGCCTCATCTGATAATTTCCATTATCCCAACTGTGAAGGCTAACAATACATGAGGGGCATCCTCCATCCCAGAGGGAAGAATGTCAAGGAAGATGGAGATAACCCACCTCCAGACCATTTGACTTAGGAACTGTCAAAATATGGGTGTTAATATGGGGGGTAAACCACAGACTTCCATCCCCAAATAAGATTGCATTAACTGTCATTAATATTAGTCCAGTCTGAGCTGGTGCTTCTTCATGTATGAAAGTGGCTAGGCAAGAGAGACAGTATGATGTTTGAACCAGATCCCAATGTTATCAGTCATGTTAGATAATAACAAACAGTATCAAAGGAAAAGCTTTATGTTTCCATATTCAATTAATTTACTTCAGGACTAATATTTCTGCTTTTGTTCATCCAAACATTAAATAAATAAATAAGCAATAAGAATAGGAAACTACCTCATCCTGACCTAGACCAATGGTCAAACGAGCTCAGCTTTATTACATAAACAGGCAATGTTGCAGCATTTTCTAGTTCTAGTATCTGAACTTCTTTAAATGGAAATGGTATCAGTTGGATCTGCACATGTGAACTCCTGAGATCTGGTTGTTTCTCTGAATGTACCTTATGTGGGACAACTACTCACTGCCTGGTAATGAGTGCACATAACATCCTGTGGCACTAATATATGCTTCATTAAATTGCTTAAACAATGGAGAGGTTGGTGAACATATTCTGAGGCATCCTTTTTATCTCATGCTCTGAAGCATTCTTTTCATCTTGAGCAATTTGGGATTTGCTGTTACATTTTTGAGCTTGTTTAGAAGGGGAGCCTTGTAAATAAGACAGTCAAAGTGAATTGCCCTTGAAAACAATTTTCCAGTAAATGCATACATAAATTAAGGCATGATTTATGTTTTTGGTTCTAGGAAAAAAAATGTAGCTGTGTGGATAAGAGGAGAAATAGCCAGATTATAAAATACAAAATGCCAAGTATGTTATTTATCATGATGAGTTCTCGTTTTTTCTACTTTAAAGAGTCAAACCAACAACACAACATCCATTATAAAGATATCACAGCAGAATACTTTTCATTGTGAACAGTATGTTTAGCTCACAATTTCATGAGAGCTCTTTTGGGAAAGCTCAAAATAAGAATTATCCTTTGAAGGCGCATTCTGGGACTCTTCCAGCACATATGTTACCTGGATGAACATTCCACAAGTTCATGCATGAAAAATGGTCAGTTGTACAGTCATAAGTCTTATGGTTATGTAGAAGCTCAATTTGTATGAATTATTATTTGTATGTGTGCAATATGTTTTCTGATATACCTATCATAGTTGCTTGGTAGGTGAAGACTAGTTATTTTTGTGTACATTCAAGTTGCTTTTGATTAATGGCTACCCCAACCTGAACCTTAAGGTGGTTTCTTTGGCAAGATTTGTTCAGAGAGGGAGCGACATTGCCTTCCTTTAAGGCTGAGAGAGTGTGACTTTTCCAAGGTCACCAAATGGATTTCCATGGCCAAGTGGGGATTTATACTATGGTTGCCTGAATTCTTTGTCCAGCACTCAGACCACTACACCAAACAACTATATTTGAAAGAATATAGTTCCTATCAAGAAATATTGATTTAAACACACAGTATTTCCACGTTGTATCATCTGCTTCAAGATCCCAGAGACAACCCTGTGCATTGTAGGAGGTAGCTCACATTGTAGCACATATACAGTATGGACCTTGAGGTGTGTGTGTGTTTGAAGTTTTATGCAGCCAGTTAAAGAGATATAATTTTCCTCTCTCTCTCTTTTTTTTTCATGGGCTTTTTGAGCTTGGATTCAGAAACAAGGTTATAAAAGTCCATGTCAAAGGAGAGACAATCTTTAGAAGCTCAGAAGTTATTTTGTGACTCTGATTAAAATCTGAATTCATGGCTTCTCCCATCCATCTGCACCACCCCTTGTGGTTCACAAAACAAACCCCTCCCCAAGAGCCCCTAAAGAAATCCTGCCTTTCTCATGTTCAACAAGTGATGATTGTGAAAATGCTTACTGAACGGTAGCATTCAGGGAAAAGAGAAGATTGGAGCC
Organism: Gambelia wislizenii; assembly: GCA_030847615.1. Lineage (NCBI taxonomy): Eukaryota > Metazoa > Chordata > Lepidosauria > Squamata > Crotaphytidae > Gambelia > Gambelia wislizenii. The sequence continues at coordinate 209,782,266 of JAUMIR010000003.1, read as the reverse complement.
TTTTGCTCTTCTTTCTCCTTCCTGACATTTTGAGTAATAATACATCTGGGTGCTGGTTAGACACTATTTATTGTCACGGGGCATCACGGGATTTCTTGATCCTAAATTCGTACCTGTTGTTTAAATGATTTTTAACTCTTACCTGGATATCCCAGGATCATTGTTTATACTGCATCACATCCCGGTATATGTTTTGTCTCCCATGGTAAAATATCCCATGGTTTTTTTATATATATACGCCTTTAAGATCCCTTTTTTTGTTTTTGTTTTTTGTTTTTGTTTTGCTGTCAATCAAGGATGTGATTACTCGTTTTTTCACAACCTTGGTGACGTACTTCCTTTAGAGTTTCCCACCACAAGCAATGCTATTGGCTGGCACAAATGTTTGTTCAACCTTCTGCATTGGTCAGAGAAGGAGGGCAAAGGCAACCCCCTCTGCACAATTTGATTTAAAACCTGATGGGTAAATGCCCCCAAAATGTTAAAATCCTTGTAAAAGGAGAATGCCAGTACAGACACACAAGCCATTTTAAAAGACAAACCTCAGTAGATGCTGGGGATGGTGAGAAATATCAAAAGCAGAGTCAACTGGAGCCCTGGGCGTGCACACATACACACATGCCCCACACCTGCTTTGCCTTCAGCCGGGAAGCCAAGTGCAGGGGATGGGCAGGGAGGAATTAAATGAGTTGATCAGGAGTCTAGAGGCATGCAGTGTGACTGTCTCTTTAGAAATTACACTCTCTAAGCAGGGGCTGCTGAGAAATGAATGAACAAAGCCATTGTGAGCCCACAGGCTTGCAGTGTGACTGTCCCTTTAAATTCAACCCTCTAAGCAGAGGCTGCTGAGGAGTGAATGAATGAAGCCATCGTGAGCCCAGAGACTTGCAGTGTGACTATCTCTTTAAAAATTAAACTCACCATGCAGGGGAGTGACAGGTTAAAGCTGAGGGATTTGCAGTGAAAAAAATCCATTGAACAGGGTGACTTATGGCACAGACACACACGCAAACCTATGTGCAACTGGAAGGGAATCCTTTGCTTTCAGCTGGTGAGGTGGAATCTATTGAACGGGTGACTGAGCCCTCCTTCTCTGAACTCTGTGCCCGCCCCTGCCAAACTAAATTTCTGGTCATCACCTAGAACTGAGATATCTTGTCCTGGGCTGTTTACATTTCCAATTTTCTGAACCCCCCGTGACTTTTTTAAAAACTGTGACAAACAGTGGGACAGAAAGTCCTGCTGCTTGAGGGATAAAAGGTGGGCCCCCTTCCGAAAAGCTCAAGACCATCATGCTGTACATGTAAACAACCAGAGATCAACACAAATTCATCTCACTACATTTTCATCATGTAAAAGGTGCCCAGGTACAAGCTGGCCATAGGAGATGATATTCTGCCACGGTTTGGTATAAGAAAAGAGGGGAGAAAGTAGAGGAGTCTCTTCCCTTTCCCTTCTCTCCTCTCCCTTTTCCTTTCAAAGGAAGATGAAGTTTGGTGTAGCTTTTGACTCTGCTAATTGATTTTAAAGATGCAGATTTAGAAATAAGCTTTACTACATAAATTTGGTACCTTTCATTATAGTGAGAAAAACATAGCCAGGTGACCTGTGTGCCTCCTTGGTCTGTTGTACAGATAATAATAGCTGATCAACAAATTCAAGGCCCCCATCTCCCTTCTCATGGTACTTTATCTTTAAAGCAGACTTTGACTGAATAGCTCTTCAAAGAGACAATGCCTTCAAAAAGACAACTAGCTTCTTTAAAACAGAAAACATGACCAAAGGCAAACCACACATCCCTTGCTGCATTCTCTTCTTCCCTCTACAACCACTGCTTGTGAGGTAAATAAAGAAATAATTTGGGAGGATGGTGAGGAGTGAGGGTATACATATGACCATTTGGATTGTGGGGGAACAGAGCTGAAGTTTTCCTCTCAGCATTTCCAAGTTGATACAAGGTGAGCTTGGGAGAGTACCCCCATCTCTCATGACATCTTTGTAAATTAGCATGCTTCTACTAGGTCTTAGTACTATATTTGGATGTTTACCAAGAGTTACTGTTTATGAAACAAAGCAGAGGCAAACCTATGTGGAAAGCTGTTTGTGTTGATCAGCTTCACCTAATACTTAGGTGAGATTCACCATGGCCATGAAAACTAAGAATGTCTTGGTAAGGTGACAGCTGCCCAAACCTCTTTGGTGGTGCTGCTTCTTACAGTTCATGGCCACATGAAGGAGAAACATACACACACCAGTGTCGAGACACAGTGTGTGTGTAAGTATGCATAAATCCCTAGTATACTGCATTTTGCAAGTGGAACTGTGTTTTATTTTCAAATAAGCTGATTTACATGTGCAGGCTGAATCAGAAGGGAAGTTTCAAAAGATAAGTAGCATCCCTGAATTTTAAGCTAGTCCAACAATGAGATAATGAGTTTCTAAAGTCTGCTACCATTGTGTGTTCTTTTCTTTCAAAAAGGAAGAGAGAGAAAAAAATATATAAATTGGGTACATACTGGCATTTGTGTCTCTATCAGCTTCTGAGTTTATATGTGGAAGTAATGTTCTCTTTGTATGTTTCGACCTACATATGCACATAACTCTGGTATTTCTTCATGCATTTCCTCTGCTTATGAAAAAGATAGGTTCATCTAATCCTCTCTGCAAAATATGTATATGTTATATGTGCTGAATTATTACATGATAAGTTTATACAGTTAAAAAAGCTTAATGATGTCTATTCATCTTATGACTTTTGACTGATACTTACTGTTACGGATTCTATGTATTTCCAGTAATAAATGCAAGAGCTTGGAAATAGCTCATTACAAATAATCAGTTGCTTATTATTAGCTCATTTTCTCTGATAACTAAGGTATAGTAAAGTTACCCTACATTTGTAACACAAGAATTACAATTAACTGTACTCCTTTCAAGGTGTAACTGTAACATTTAGTTACTGTTATTGTTACAGGGTATTGTCTCTTCAAATTGGGATGGAAGAATATCATGTCTTTCAATTTGCAGGCACATTCTGTGCCTTGCAATTTTGCCTCAAGCTCAGTTGTCATATTCAAGTGACCTTGGGCTAGTTACCGTCTTTCAGCTAACAGATTATGAGGACAATAGACTGAGGTTATTGAAAGAAAGATGGGATAACTTTTTTAAAAAGGACCTGAAATGAAATGTTACAGTCTCACCTGCAAACAAGAATCCTTCTCTTATGGATTTCGTCAACACACTCTTCCAATATATTCCATTCCATTTCATCTTCTCAATCTATTTTCCCTCTCCATCCCTCTCTCTCTCTTTTTTTTTTACCAGTAATAATCAAAATGTTCTAACTACTGCTGTTCATTCTTTGGGATTTCCCCTCCTCTTTTTAAGGTTTGTACTTTTGCAAATCTGGGAATTCTTATAAGCATATTGTTGATATCTGTCTGCCTCCCCTCTCTGTGGCTCCATTTGGATAGTAATGTTATGGGCATTCACTAAAGGAGGTTGCTACCAGAGAGAATAATGAAGATGTCTTCCTCGCAATAGCAATCCAGCTCGCCCCCTGATCGGTGCAGCTATGCAGGGGAGAGCTGTCTTTGCCAGACGGGAGGGGAAAGGAGACCTAAAGATTAGCACCGAGTCAGAGGCTATATAGGGCCCTGCTGCCCCTTGCCTCTTCCTCAACTCCATGTGAAAAACAGACAGACATTTTAGCTATTTTTGCTACTCATTGTTAAACATTTATAAATTATGAGAATTTGATGTTAAATACATTATTTTATAGATTATTAACTGCTTAAGTTCTTATAAACAATGAGGTGAAGGGTTTACATTGTAATAATAATGGTAATAACATATGAGTGCATTATGATCAATGTTTTTTTAAACCATAATGTTTTAAGTTTGTAGGTGTTCAGTGCACAATTAGTTAGAGATGGCTCTGGCTGCAACACCCATGGACATACTGAGGTTGGCATACCTTTAACTTTGCAAGGTTGAGGCTCATCATGTGGGTTTGGCTCATCAATCCATTGAATTGGATGGTCTGCAGTGGCCTGTTGGTTATAGCCCTGGTGGTGCAGTGGTTAAATACCAATACTACAAGCCACCACATTGCAAGTTCAATTCCAGAGGGCTCCAAGGTGCACTTAGCCTTCCATCCTTTTGTAAGTTGGTAAAATGGGTACCCAGATTTTGGGGGCAATTAGCTAGCACACATTGGAAACTGCTTAATGCCGTGTAGGTGTGTAAATTGCTATTGATTAAACAGTTTGTAGGCTGCTCTGATAGCCTTGTGGCTGAAAAGTGGGGTATAAATAACTAAAATAAATAAATATATAATATAAATATATAATATAAATTTATAAAATAAATAAATATATAAATAGCCCACTGCACTGGACGGTACATGTGATTTTGCATTTGGAACCCTTTTTCCCAGCCATCCTTAAAGGTTTGCTGGATGCCTAAGCTGATATTTGCATATCACCATATGGGTGCTGCTAATTGATGGGGCAGCAATTTTTGATGCTTTACACATTAGTGCTGGGTTGGTTCATATGACTGATGGGCCCAATGAGGCTTTAGAGATGTGGAACACACCTGTTCTTGAGGGGTGAGTTGTTCTGCCAAAACCTCTTTTCAAGCTTAATAATGCTGGGTGGACATGCTATACTCCATTCAGGACATGCTATCCTCCATTTGCTTTTGTTCCACACTTAGGCTTTCCCAGCAGCCCAGGGCCAGTTGAAATTCCATAGGCTGCATGTTGTGGGTCATTCTTTCAAGTAGGGGAGACATCAGCTGCAGTCGCGAGTGATGCCTCCAGCAGCAATTCACGGGAGTGGATAGTTGTGGCATCCTCTTACCATGCTTACATTAAATAGCTCTTCTAATGTATGCCTTCCCCTTCTGTCTTCCAGGTTTTGGTCAATGGTAGTGAGACGAAGGGTGCGGAAGCAGCCACAGGCTGCCTACTAGGCAGCTAGTAAACCTGTTTGTGCCATGTGGGCATCACCTGATCTTACTTGACATTTAACAGTCATGTGGCTATTAATGAGTGACCTTCAATGGCATGACAGATGCCTTGTTTTTGGGAGTGTGAGGGGCCTCTGCCAGATGTTTTGATTCACCATCTCAGTGGGAAGGATTTATAAAAGGGAAGGTGTTGGTCTTTCAGGTGATCCATGATTGGGGGAAGACAGGTTGAGATGGTCTGGCCTTATCATCATGGGGTTGGCCATTTGGTTCAGGCAGCTGGACAGGGGAGGGTGATCCCGGACTGATGTTGGGTGGCGCAGGGTGAATAGGAAGATTAGATCACCCTCATGGGGAGACTAGGTTAACTTACACACCCCAACATAGTCCTTGAGAGGCCCAGGCTCTGCATAGCTGACAGGGTTCACCTCTCAGACACTAATAATTTATGGTTTCTGGGGTTGAGGGACCTTTTGGTTCATCTGGTGGGGGATAGGGACTAAGCAGCCACTTTCCCCTATTTGTGGTAGAAAATGGGGGAGGTGTAGATTTCGGTGTGCACCTTGGCACCAATTTAAATTGTGAAGGCAGGGTCTCTGGAAGGGCCACTTCAGGTCGTGTGGCCTAAGGGGACAGAAGGAAACCCACCTTGGATTGGCCTGAAGGATAATCCCTCACCTTAATCCATGTGGCTTGGGTGATGGAGTTTTGGGTTGACCTTTCAGATATGGGCCGACTGGGGAGCAATCCCATTCATTGAGGTTCCTCTCCAGGCCCCTGGTGTTCACCTGGTGAAGCTGGGGTGTGTGGTCTCAGACAGACTGACTGCCTCAGCTGCTCCCTCACTAGGTTGCCTCCCCCCACTGAAGAACTTTAGAGGGAAATAAATAGGTAGGGGTTAAATAAAGACCCTTTTATTTCACCCCAACTCTTGTGTCTGGTCTCTTTATTTCCCTGAATCGGTCAGCAAAGGAATTTCTCTATCATCAGGATAACCCATAACAAATACCTTGAAGGGTATATTTTGAACCCTATCTTCTGGAGGTGCTTTTGCTACTTATTATAGCATCTTCTTCTTTTAGGGGTGTGTGTGAGTGAGAGTGAGAGTGAGAGTGAGAGTGAGTGAGTGAGAGAGAGAGAGAGAGATTCATTCTATCTTTTAGCTCTGTTTTAGGTTTACTAAAATCCTGTCTATATGAGGGGAAAAAATATGAACATGTCCAAAAAAGCAGTCATTTGCAACACTGTGGCCTGTGTTAATAGTCAAAAGAGCCCCCCTAAACTTTGCATGACCCCTAGCCAAGATTGCAGCCACAAGTGACTTATTTGCACTTTAAATGTGTCACCACCATTAAAAAAAAACAGTTCACCAGGGTGTGCACATGCAATATTTTATATTTCCAGAAAAGAAAAAAGAGAGTGTAAGTTTTATTGACTTACTGGACCCTCACTTAACCGAAAATCCAATATGGCAGCAACAGATGCTTTCCCTGTTTGCTAACCCCTCCCCCATGTTCATCCAGCCAATCAGATTACACTCTCTGGTCACACCAACATGAATGCGAATGTCCAAATGATCACACATTTGCATGACGTATGGAGCTTTTTAAAAATCCCGGAGAAACCCCGGAGGTTTCCTGCATGGAGTTTAAGGTGGATTTGACTGTCCTCCTTCTGAATGACATGTATTTCTGTGAATGTCCATTTTTACAGATTACTATCCATTTGTATCCCATTAGGATTATTTTCACCATACAGACAAGCCCTAAATTGGGCATCAAACCTAAAACGGAGCAAAAAGATAGAATGACTCCCTCCCTCCCTCTCTCACACACATAAAAGAAGTAGACTTCCTTTTTGTCTGCCCCTTTCTGCTTGCCAAAATCCTCTGGATTATAAAGATGTGAACTGAAGTCTTTATTAGACCAAGGGTTGACTATAGGATTTGGAATAAAAAAGGAGAACATAAGCAAAGAGGCAAGATACCAAGCCTTGAATGGGTGTGTTCAAGCAAGTCACCACTATTATTCTACATTCGCTCTTTATCATAGCAATCCCACACAGGGATTAATCAATGCACTTCACCTGATTCCTAGATTTGCCTAGATTCCTATGCAAAATTTCTCTCCCCCCATTCATTTTAGAATAATTTTCTCCTTCACTGTCTTACCTTGTGTCTCAACAGGCTTCAGTTTTTCTTTGGTGTAACCTCAGTAGCATGTGAAAAACCATAGGCCATCCCCCGGGCCATATCCCCCCTCAAATCTGACAGAAACATCATTTCACCTGTGTTCCAGTTGCCATCAGAATAGATCATCTTCTCCCCATGTATCTGATGCCTGGTAAAGTATAGATCAGGCCTGTTGCTTTCCTGTTACTTGTAGCTGCTGCCATTTCTGTGCACACAACACTCTCTGAAGCTAGAAAGGGGGCCTGTAGCACATGATCAAGCCCCCCTGTATATGACCAGCCTTGGTCACATGGTGCAGGTCTCCTTCCTGGCTTTGGACAGTGCAATGCATGTGGCAGCTGCAGAGATGGGCCAGTGTGGTGGTAGCCTCCTGTGGACCCATGGGGTCTGATCCATTTTTTTCCAGAATGAGATGTTTCCCCCTGGATATTTTGCTGAAATGTTTTATAGGGCTTTACCCCATCTTCCACCCTATCTTTCCCCTGTCTTTGACGCAGGCATTGTGACATTGCATTGTCTAGACTGCAGGGCTCTAAGATGGGGACTAAGCAGGGTAAATAGCCTGTCTAGACAAGGCCATCGTTTCACAATCTTGACTAAGCAGTGGTCATCAATACAGAACAGCAATGGATGAGTAGATCTAGGTAACTGTTTCATATTCAGGAGCTCTACTTAGTCACAATTGTGATGTTATTGCCACAATTGTAATTTAGTCAAATATACTTAACCAAGTAGCTGATACAGAATACTGGCCATTGCTCCTGATGTAGAAGCACCTTCACTTTAGATATTCAGTGTACCTTTAAGCCAATTTCCCCGTATTTGGTGCTTAGATTGACAACTTTCATCTGATCTTCCCATCTAACATATTAATTGTACACTTGATTTTCTGTTGCCTTTGATCTAATTAATTCCTTATTAGAATTCAAATAATTTTGTTACAAGATGCCACTTGCAAATAAGCTTTTCCCCAAAGATGATAATGTGTATGTGTATCTTCTTGTTTGTAAAATAATAATTTTTAAAATCCTGAGACATAGAACTGATATGAATGTAACTTACTGGAATAAATCTGCTACAATGTTCTTCTGCCACAGCCAAAATATACCTTATACACATGTATGAGGTATCTCACAATGTGTGCAGGTCTGTTCAAGAGTCTAGTGTAGGGATTTCCCCCCCTAGTTTCACTCTTCATAGCAGCAACAATTAATTTTAGCAATTTTCTTCCCACAATAAGAAAGTCTTTGACAGTTGTGAAGTTTTTGAAGATTATTTGTAGTTTAGGACTTAGGAGATTTTCAAATTGGGCCAAATGCCCTGTTTCTGATCTGCAAGCCCCAATCCCATTCCTGCCATGGAATAAAAGTAAAATGTTCAAACACTTACCTTAATCCCATGGCAGGAATGTCCCCCCTCTCCCCTCGGCTTCACTGCTGTAAAAGCAGCTTCCATAAAGCTGCTTTTACAACAGTGAAGCCAAATCCCGCTCATTCTCATTAAAGAACAGGTGGGAGGGAAATTCAAAAATAACCCCCCAGCTGTCAAAAAAGAAAAGGAAGCAAAAAATAATAATAAAAAATACAAGTAATACAACTTACCTGGGTGTCCCGTTCCTGCCCGGAAGTGTCCAGAACGGACCTCCCTCCTGAAGCTGTCATCACAGAAGAGGAAGGGGACACCTTTTGGACCACCCTGATTCCATGACAGAAACGGAACGGATAGTCCAAAAATGATGTTTCCCCGAGATTAAAATATCACGGGGAAATCTGTAATAGGGATTGGAGAGACACAGAAAAGGGTCAATGGCTTCTGAAAAGAAGACTTTTTTCCAACCCTGTTCTGTGTCTCCCACGGATTTAATTGTGGGTCTGAAAATCTCCTTATTCTGCACAAAAATTCACATGTTGCATTTTTTTTTACAGAAAACAGCATTCTCTATGCATGACACAACATTGTTTGCACAGAAAAGCATATGGTGAGTAGCTGTTTCAAACCAAATGTTTCTGATCCAGAAATGTTGTCATTATGTGCAAAATGTCTTTTTTTAATTCAGACGACAACATTTTCTTCATAGGAAACAGTTTTCTCTGCTGTTTCCTGTACAGAAAATGTTCTTTTCTGTGCCAAAGGTGAAGATTTTGCACAGAATAATTCCTGAACTGCAAAGATTCTCATCCATCCAGGGCTTTTTCTTTGTCAAAATTTCCCAACACTTGAGAAATACAGATTTTTAAAAACCATTTTTCAAATGTTTTAAACATTCCTTCCATTCCTAGTTTGGAGAGGAAGTTTATTGACAGAAATGAAGACATATCAGTTTATGTTTCAGAGAGAGAATTATTATTATTATTATTACTACTACTACTATTTCTTACCCACCTCTCCCCATGGACTGATGCAGGGAACAACACAGCCAAACAAAACAATATCAATGAAAATATATATCTTGATTAAAAATAACATAAATACATAAAAACACCCAATATCAGTTTAAAAGAACAACTAAAACCAGTACATATTAAATCAGTTTAAAATTCACAGTTTAAAAGTAATCTGGATAGGTCTGCCAGAAGAGATTTGTCTTTAATGCTCTTTTAAATTCAGAGAATATATGTAACTGTTGAATCTCTTCCAGCAAGCTATTCCAGAGTCTAGGAGCAGGTGAAGAAAAATCCTCTAATTGACCATTGCCAGCCCAGTCCTGGCTGACTGGAGTAAATGTTCCACAGAGGACCTGAGTGTATGGGGCAGGTTATATGAGAGAAGGAAATCCAGTAGGTAACCTGGACCCAAACCATGTCAGGCTTTAAAGGTAACAACCAACACTTTGTACTTTGCCTGGAAAGTAATTGGCAGTCAGTGGAGTGATTTCAATATTGGTGTGACGTGATCACTCCTAGGTGTGTCAGTAACTAATCTGGCTGTCATGTTTTGAACTAACTGAAGTTTCTGAACTTGGTACAGAGGTAGACCAAAGTACAGCACATTGCAGAAGTCCAACCTTGATATTTCCAGCATGTGAACTACCATCTTTAGGTCTGCCAGTTCTAGGAAGGGATGCAGCTGATGTATCAGCTTCAGCTGATAATAAGTATTCCTGGCCATCACATTTATCTGAGCTGTCATTTGGAGCAACAGATTGAGAAGCACCCCTAAGCTGTGAACACAGTCTTTCAGGGGGAGTGTAACCCCATCCACAACTGGTTGACTTACCTCCAAACCCAGGTTAGGACCCTTGACAGTAAGCATCTCTGTCTTGTCTGGATTCAGCTTCAGTTTGTTTTTCTTCATCCAGCCCATTACCTCCTCCAGGCATTAATTCAGAGGAGACACACTATCCTTAGCTGATGCTGTTTTTGAAGGCATGGAGAAATATACTTACCGGTAGGTATCATCAGCATACTGATAGCACCCCTCCCCATGCCTCCAGATGATATCTCCCAGCAGTTTCATGTAGATGTTAAATAACATTGGGGATAGTTCACAATATAGTATACATAGAAATAGTTCACAATACGGTATACATAGAAGAAAAGAAACACCTATGAAATTAATAGAATCAATTACAGGGCGATATGATAGCCCTGTTTAAGTATTTGAAGGGGTGTCACGCTGAGGATGGAGTGGGCTTGTTTTCTGCTGCTCCAGAGACTGGAACACCGGAGCAATGGATGCAAGCTCCAGGAACAGAGATTCCACCTCAACATTAGGAGGAACTTTTTGACAGTAAGAGCTGTTCGGCAGTGGAATGCACTCCCTCGGAGCGTGGTGGGGTCTCCTTCCTTGGAGGTCTTTAAACAGAGGCTGGATTGCCATCTGTCGGGGATGCTTTGGTCAAGATTTCCTGCCTGGCAGGGAGTTGGACTGGACTGCCCTCGTGGTCTCTTCCAACTCTATAATTCTATGATTCTATGATTCTATGTTTTATCATATTCTCACATGATAAACTGACAGATAGATTATAGATTTCTATTATAGATTGTATTTTTGTTTTCTGACAGTCTACACACATGTGCATACATGCACACACAGACAAGTCTTGGCTAAAACAAAATACCCTACTTATTTTCCAAGGTCCCTTTGTATTTTATAGCACTATGATTCCACTGACATGGAAACATCCTGTGGAATCCTGAAGTTTCTACTTTTGTGAGACACTAGATCTCTCTGGCTAAGAATTCTAAGTACCCTTCCCTAAACAACAAATCCCAGGATAGAATAGGATGGAGCCATAGCAGTTAAAATGGAACCATAACACTGTAATTGGTAGTATGAAATGGTCCTTGCAAGGCCATCTGCTAAGTTCAAAACATACCCACCACTTTCTTCCCTGCTGACCCAAACCACACACACACCATTCTCCTCTGATTGTCCTCACTTCCCCTGTGAAACTTCAGTAGTGGTAGATGACCTGTAAAGTATAAGGAGATTTCCATATCCCCCAATAGCATTGTTGCAAGAAAAAAAAGAGTGGTGGCCAACAAAGAGGGCAGACAATCACTAACTGTTCTTTATTTCTTTTTCAGATGACTATACATTGTCTAGAATGAATGCTTCAAAACTGATAAATCCCTTTCAGTGCCAAGAGCTGGCAGAAGTGAAAGAAAAATCCGGCTAAAAGCATACTTGCTAGTTCTAGCATCCCCTGAATACAGGGTACAGCCCATAAAATGATAGGCTATGTGCAACATGGCAATTTCCTTTAAAAATCTATAATGCATGTAAAAATAATAACCTAATTATCTTCCCTTTCATAATTGGCTATAAATTACATGACTAAACTGGATATCATTTTTAATGAAACTCTATGTAGGTCATAATAATTCAAATTAAGCTATATATTGTATCATTTAAATAGATCTTTGCTTGGACGATGGATTAGATAAATGAAAGAGATTTGATAGAGTATGTATATCGGGGGGGGGGAGAGCTAGTGAGCAAGGCACCAAGATATACATTCACAGCAAGGATTCAATTAAATGGAATGTATTCCTTGTCATAACATGTAAGGTTCAAGAGGAAGGTATAATTTGATGGAGGGAAGAAAATATCTCCTTTTCATGTTTACATCTGACATTACCAAAAAAAGATGCAACAAATCACTACCTGTAAGACAACTTTCATTGAGCTTGTCAGTGAAAAGGCAATAACCTCCAAATATAAATGTAGCATTGCAGTAGCCAGAAACTTTATGAAGTAACTCTTGGCGGGGGGCAGGGGGGGAAGCAAGCAGAGAAGCAGTAGACTGACTCGGTTTGCCTACAGTGGATTTTTGACCTGGGGCCTATTCACAATACAGAATTATAGTGATATTATTCCATTTTAACTTTCATGGTTCCATCCTATGGAATCCTTGGTCTGGCAGTTCAGGGAAGGGCATTTAGATTTCTCAGCCAGACCACCAGTCCCTATATTTCATAGAATAGAACCATGGCAGTTAAAGTGGACTAATAGTGCTAAAGGAAGAGATTAATGCCTCCTTGAAACAAGGCAGGGTTCCAATATGCCTGAAGGAGACTGTGGTAAGACCTATTTTGAAAAAAAAAATCTACCCTAGATCCTACTTTACTAGATAATTGTATGTCAGTCTCCTATCTTCCATTTTTGGGCAAGATGCTGGAGCATGTGGTGGCTTCTCAACTCCATGGATTCCTGGATGAAGCAGATTATCTAGATCCTTTCAGTCTGGTTTCAGATCTGGTTATGGGCAGAGATAGCTTTGGTTACATTGGTGCATGATCTATGCAGGGAACAGGAGATGGGGAGTGTGTCCCTTTAGTTCTGCTGGACCTTTAAGCAGCTTTTGATACCACCGACCATGGTATCCTTCTGAATTGCCTTTCTGGAATGAGGCTTGGAGATATTGTTCTACAGTGACTTCACTCTTTCCTGGAGGGGTGCTCTCAGAAGGTGGTGCTAGAGGATTCCTGTTTGACTCCTTGGCAATTGGCCTGTGGAGTCCTTCAGGGATCAGTCCTATTCCCTATGCTTTTCAACATCTACATGAAACTGCTGGGAGAGGTTGTCCGGACTTTGGGAGGTCAGGTGTCACCAGTATGCTGATGGTACAGAGCTTTATTAATCCTTTCCACCAAATTCCAAGGAAGCTGTTCCTGTGCTAAACTGGTACCTGTCAGCTGTAATGGACTGGATGAGGGCAAACAAGCTAAAGCTTAATCCAGACAAGATAAGGTGCTCCTGGTCAGTCAAAAGACAGATCTGGGAATAGGGATTCGGACTGTGTTAGATGGGGTTACACTACCCCTGAAAACATAGGTTTGCAGTTGGGGGGTTCTCCTGTATTCAGCTCTGAGCCTGGAGCCCCAGGTCTCAGCAGTAACCCGGAGTGCTTTTTCACAGATAAAGCTAGTGTGCCAACTGTGCCCATTCCCGAAGAAGTCAGATCTGGCCACGGTAGTACATGCCTTGGTTCCATCCTGTTTGGATTACTATAATATGCTCTATGTGGGGTTGTCTTTGAGAAGTGCTCAGAAACTTCAGTTGGTCCAAAGTGCTGCAGCCAGGTGGTTAACTGGAGCTACAGGGAACACACAACTCCTTTGTTGCAACAGCTCCATTGACTGCCATTTTTTTCCTGGGCAAAATTCAAAGTGCTGGTTTTCTTCTATAAAGCCCTATATAGCTTCGGTCCTGTTTATTTGAAGGACCACATCTCCCTGTATGAGCCCACAAAAGGTTTAAGATCATCTGGAGAAGCCCTTCTCTCTGTTCCATCATCTTGTCAGGCTCATTTTGTGGGAACAAGACAGAGAGGGCTTTTTTGGTGGCTGCTCCCAGACTTTGGAACTTCCTCCCGTGAGAGACCAAGATGCCCTGATCTTTGCTCTCCTTCTGGTGGCAGGTTAAGACATTTGTATGCCACCAGGTTTTTATGAACTATCAACGGCTGGGCTGGTTAGGCTGTGTGGTCCAGTTTTAAAAATGTTTAAGGATTTTTTAAAATTCATTTTAATATTTTTACTGTAATATTTTTAACTGTTAACTTGTTTAATTCTTTTTTAAAATTGTATATGTATAATGTACTTTTAACTTTGTACTATTTTTAGCTTGTATGATTTTAAAGACCTTAGCCACCTTGAGTCCCGTTGGTAGCAGAAAGGCAGGATATAAATGGTGGTGGTGGTGGTGGTGGTAGTAGTAGTGATGACGATGACTGTGCAGTGAGAATGGTTCCCTGGTCTACAGTTGCACATCAGGGAAGTGGTCAGTCCACAGAGTCAGTTGCACATCTCTAGGTTATGCATGCTAGATTGCACATCTCTACGTTATGCATGCTAGATTGCACATCTCTAGGTTATGCATGCATTAAGGATTGCAACAAAGTAATCCTTAATGAACATCTAAACAAAAGGCTTATGTATACAGGCCAGGATATGCTGATTCCCTGCTGGTATATCCTGCCCATAAATCAGACCCATGTCTCTCTTGTTAGCTCAGTGAAATGGGTCAGAGTCCAAAAAGGAACACTGGCCCATCACTGCAGCCATTGCTACCACATTCTCCTTGCTCTCTCAGCATTGAGAAAGCCAGCTGCTACATGGGACCAAAGGTCCTCTGCATGTGACCAGCCTTGGTCACATGCTTTTGGACCCCGTCCTGGACCTGAAAAAGTAAGGGCAACTAGCAGCTGAAGCAATGGGCTGGCCTGCCAGGACAGGCTCTGGCGGACATGCGGGGCCCACACCATTTTGCCCTGGCAGCAGCATAGTAAACTGGGTATTATTTTAATAAGCAGTATTGGGTCTTACCCTGGCTTGCCCCTGCCTGAGCCCCATTTTAGCCCTAGGGGTCATAAAGGCTGCCCAGGGGAAATTCAGTGCAAATGCTATGCAGTGTATGGACTGCAGGGCTCTCACATGGGGAAAGCAGGGGTAAGTTCCCCATGTAGAGAAGGCCAAAGTTTCAAAACCCACATATCATCTTTTAGGCAGGATATAGGCAAAGAGATCTTTGTGACAAATGCACAATTCAAGCTTTTCTTTTCTTCAGTGTAGATTATTGGCAAATGTGTCTAATTAAAGTATTGCATGAAAACTACCAGAGTCAATTTTATTATTGATTATTTTTCTGAGCTCACAATTGGATAGTTTTAAAACAGTAAAATAATCTTAAAGATAAATGCAAATGTCTTCAAGCCTAATGCAAGATTAAAGAAACAAACAAACAAACAAAAACCCTACCCAGCCATACAGATTGGGAAGGTTTTCATTTTCACTCATTTTGTAAAGGTGCTTGGGGTGGGGATAAGCAAATAAGAGCCCAAAAGGCTGACGGATAACAGTAATAAATTAAGGTCCATTAAATGTGTGTTCAGTGCATCTTTTTTATTTACTCCTCTTCTCCCATATTGGCATTCAGCAAGCAATGAGGCTGTTAGCTGAGCTGTAGTAATTGGAATTTAAGATGCAATGTGCAAAGTATTAATCACTGCTTTGCTTGCTCTTTATGTAAAGTACTACACTTTCTTTCCTTGCTCAGACATTCAGCTTATTGCTGAACACCCAGCACCTCAACAGGTCAAACTTCACATGATGCAAATGCAATCTCCATCAGCCCTGTTAGCATGGCCAATGGTGAGAGATGATGTGGGGGGCTACATCCAAAACATTTAGAGGACACCAAAATCTGATGTAGAGGTTCAGGAATAAACCCAATAGAAAAGTGTACCTATCTTCTCACCACCACTGCCAACCTTGCTACTGAGCTTTCTTCCCTCCTTCCCTCACATGCTTTATTTTAAAGTCTGCCTTCATCCCAAAGAAGTAAACGATGGTCTGAGTGATCACTTAGAATGAGAATTACATCCCAAATATGTTAGCTGTAGCTGAGCTGACACCTTACAATTTACAGAAGTCCAATTATCACTTATTTCTTGCACGTGCTTGATTTGTTCTCTTAGGACATTTTCAGATGGCCCTTACCACACAAGCAGCCTCTGGAGCAGTAATGAGGCTGCTGTGCAACAGGGGGTCCTTTTTGGAGGCCGCCGTCCCTCTTCCATGACCATTCGTGGCACATACGTGAAGCTTTGGAAGTGGCTGCATCATATTTCAATCACGGGCAACTTCCGTGATGGAAAAATAAAACGGCTGCTTCCAAAGCTTCACGTACATGCCACAAATGGTCATGGAAGAGGGACGGCAGTGTCCGAAAAGGACCCCCTGCCATGCAGCAGCCTTGTTACTGCTCTGGAGGCTGCTTGTGCGGTAAGGGCCATCTGAAATGTCCTTAGACTTGGCCAGTCAGTTTTGATGTCCCTTCCTCCAATCTGGGTCATTCATAAATATGTTTTTATAACATCCCAGTTGTCTTCTTAAACAACGAACTGGTCAATTCCCTTTAAAGGCTAAGGACTTTGTACCAGCACATCTTGCTTTTCAATTGATTTTGCATTTCTAAATGCACATTATATACAGAGATGATCCAGCCTTCTACAGATTAAGGTCACAATCTAGTTTTCATTTCTGGGAAACACTCTATCATGCTAGCTTTGATAAATGTATATTTTTTGTACCACTCTTCATTCTTTCAAATTTCACTTTATTTGGAAATTCATACAAAATTACAGTATGTAATTGCTTACTTAGGTACTGCAGGGGAAATCAGCCTGTCCTCTACTGGTTTTCTGTGTTATTTAAAATGAAGATAAATTAATAGCTGAATGAGATTTATTTATTTTTAATGCTTGAGTATATATAGAATCTCTCTCTCTCTTTTCCTGGCTTCAAACATGAAAATGTATAACAGTACCTTAAATATTTTAATTTTGTTTTTTAATTTATTTTTCAGCTGTGAGTCACATCAAAAGTTGGGTAAGTGCAGTTTTATTTATTTGTGCATATTTGTTTTGAAAATGTATACCTCATCTTTCAAGGAGATTATTCTCAAGATTGTTTAAAGAAAAAAAAATTAAAATGTTGGATTCACCTTTCCATACTGAAATTTTAATTTCACATCAAATGAGAGGGACAAGGGAATAGAATTCATGCTTCCTCAATCAATCAATCAATCAATCAATCTGAGGCTTGCAACCAGAGGGGAAAACTCTTCCATTGTAGGTTCTTTCCTTAGGTTGTGATTATCAATCATGCCAAAACCCCAGCAGCAGATGAAAGGTCCTCCCCTACATTTCAGTTGCTACTACTGTGGCCTTGAGGGAGAGAAGAGTAGGCAGGCACAACTCCAACTTGCCTTAGCTCTGGTAGCAGATGAAATGCTGCCCCCTCTGTTCCAACTGCCACTGCTGTGGTTTCTGAAGGAGAGAAGAACTGGCAGCATCTGCTGGACTTATTCCCCTCCTTCACTGCCATTCCCTTTTCCTTGTATTTCATGTCTTATTAGGTTGTAAGCCTGAGGGCAGGAAACTGCCAAATTAACAATTTGTAGGCTGCTCTGGGAACCTTTTTGGCTGAAAGTCAACACACACACATATTTTCCCCTCCTCTCCCATGGAAATTCACACATATTTTTCACACGTTATAGCTGAACATTTCCCCCTAATCTACATATTTTGTATGCATTTTCCGCATCATATGTTAGCCTACTTGTGTACATTTTCCAAATATATGCATCTTCACACACATGTTTTTACACACATTTCTTCTTCACCAAAACACATTATATGTTTCGGAAATATGTGGAATTACAGGGAAAGATGGCCCTCTTTCCATTGCCAGTCTCAAGAAGGGTGTGTGTGTGTGTGTGTGTGTGTGTACCTTCAAGTCACCTGTTGACCTATGGCAGCCCCATGGATTTCATAGGGTTTTCTTTGGCAAGGGATACTCACAGGTGGTTTTGCCAGTTCCTTCCTCTGAAATATAACCTATAGCACCTGGTATTTCATTGGAGGTCTCCCATCCAAGTAATAACCAGGGCTTACCCTGCTTAGCTTCCAAGATCAGACAGGATCTGGTGCCTTTAGAACCTTAAGGTAGGAACTAAGACATTGTGTTGGATGTGGGAAGACAATGGAGGCTGGCGCCATGTTTTCAGAAAGTGGTCCCACAGACTCTACAATCAGAGCTTGGAAACATTATTCTTTTAGATTACAGATCCCAGAGCTGCAGCTACCCTCCAAAAATCTGGGATGGATGAGGCAAGCAACTACTGACTGAGCAGACACATGTCCAGGGGAGGGCAGAACAGATCATTAACCAGTCAGCCTGTGAGCACTTAGAAAAGAATGTAATTACTAAGAACCAGCATGGGTGTCTCAAAAAGAGTGTTCACCAGTGGTTCCCTGTCATTTTGGAAGGGTGTGGCAACTGTAGAGCTGCATGATTTTGTCCTTGGCTTTGAGTTTCAATGACTGAGAAATTACGTCGGTAAGCAAGGAGAACTTGCAGCACCTTTGAGACTGAGAAAACTGTAGCATAAGTTTTCATAGACTTAGCCTACTTCCTCAGATGCAGATATAATGAGAAATTATATGATAATCATGTTCAAATATCTTAAGTCTCATCACATGAAAGATGCAGGAAGCTCTACAGTATGAGAAAAGTGAACTATTTTGAAAACATTTGTGGTGCTAAAATTCTTAAAGTTTCGCATTATGTTGCTGCAGTGCCAGTGAAACAAACGTTATTATTGACCAGGTTGCTTTGCCCAGTTTACAAGGCCAACCCTACCATTAGGCAGATTGAGCAACTGCCTCAGGCAAGTGTCAGGTAACAATGGCAGTGCCTCCAGCCAGTCGTCTCTGGTAGACAGCTTGTCCTGCTCCTTGCCCCTCGAGTAGCCTTCTGCTTTCAGAGGTCAGGGAAAGAGTTTTCTTAACTGCCAGTGTTGAAGTAAGAGCCAATTGGCAAGTCCATTTGGCTTAACTTCATGGAAGGGGAACTGGTACCATTTTGTCCTTGACTCAGGCAGCAAATTGTCATGGGCTGACACTGTTAATCTGAAGGAGTTCTGTGCCAGTGCAGAAACTCTTATCTTCCTTCAATAATTAGTCTGTTCAGTGAATGAACTGCAAAGTCATCAATCATTTTAACATGGACTCTACCCTGGGATGCCAAACTTAACATTTAATTCCAATAAATATTGAACACCAATTAAGTCAAATCAAGTGTGACACCTTAAACTTATATAATCACCACAAGGTAAACACTTTGGCAGCAATCCAGAGCCCTATGTATACCAGTATTTCCAGCTTATAACCAAACCAAAAACTTGTGAGTGCATATCATATTAAAATGGAAAGGGGAAAGAAAGTAGTACTCCTCTCGACAATAGAGCATCCACATTCTATCTGATGCTAACTCAGCTGGAAGAAGGAACATTAAATTGAATCTGAAAAGTTTATGTGGGTATGGTTAAGTGTATAATATGGTTATTTTTGCTAAGTGAGACTGCGGTCCCATCTATACAAGGGGAAAAAATATTATCTGCTCTGAAGAAACAGCAATTTGCAGCACTGCAACCTGTCTTAAAGGTCAAAAGAGCCCCCCTAAACTTCGCATGCCCCCAGCCAAAATGGTAGCCACAAGTAATTTACTCGCGCTTTTAAATCTGCTGCTGCTAAATTTTTTTTTAAAAAAAAATACTTTACCATGGTGCACACATGTGATATTTCATATTGACAAAAAGAATTTTTTTCTTTACAAAAAAATTACAAAAAAAAACCCAACAAAAAAAGATTAAAGACTGCTGTTTTATCGACTTAGTGGCCCCTCACTTAGCCGAAAATCCAATATGGCAGCAGTAGGCACTTTCCCTGGAGATTATCAGACCAGCTTAATAAACTGGGACAGGGACACTATAGCAGCATGAAAGGATTTCCCTTTCAGATGACGTTGTCCCTGTCCTGTTCTGCTCCTGTGCTTCCCCTGTTCTGTCCCTGTTTTTTTTTTCATTGATGGTTTAAGCTGTTAATATATCTGCCATTCCATTTCTGTAAAGGAATGACAGTTGTGTAAAAAGGTGCCCGTTATGCTGGGAGGTCCATGTGTCAAAAAATATTCCAGATGCCTCCCTTATGCTTAACAGGCCTCCATTGATACTGGGATCAGCCCCATCTGTGCCCCATCACCCCCTCTCATTTCTGCCTGATCACCCCCGATCACCTCTTCCCATGACTCCCAATTGCCCCCTCCCATCGCTGCCCAATCACCCCCTCACATCACTGCCCATTTGTCCCCGATTGCCCCCTCCCATCTCTGTCTGATCACCCCTCCCATTGTTCCCTCCCATCACTGCCCAATCACCCCTTGATTGCCCCCCCGATCATCCCCCCATTTCCCCCCTGATTGCTCCCAGCCTGTACCGTCACCGGGACAGGGGTGGAACAGGGGCAGGAAAGGAGATTGTGGGAAGAGAACACTTCTTTTGTTCCCCTCTGATAATCTCCCCTGTTTGCTAGCCCCTCCCCCCATGCTCATCTAGCCAATCAGCTTATGCTGCCTGGTCACAGTAATGCAAATGTGACTGTCCTAACGATCACACATTTGCATGCCTTACAGAACTTTTTTAAAACTCTGGGAAAACCTCCAAAGTCTTGCCTTTGGAGCTTTATGGTGATTTAGCTGCCCCCCTTCTGAATCACACACATGGATGTGAATGACCATTTAGACAGATTGCCTTCCATGTGATTGCCATTTGGATTATTTTCACTGTTTGGACAAGACTGTATACAGATAAATAAACTAGCTTAATGTAAACTACAAGTACCTTGTTCACTTGTAGTATTTTACCAAATGTACAGGCATTTTTTTTTTACCATATATGAATTGACATAATGTGATAAAATGGATGTGTCAAGATGATTGTCTGTATGACCTAAAGCTAAATATTTCAGGATTTGTAATTAGTGGTGTATATATGCCATTATATAGAAAACAGAAACCAAACTGTTTAAAATGTATTATTGTATTCTATTAGACAGGAGTGTGGTTGAGAATCATATAAATCCCAGATTACCAAATTGATTCTGGCTAATTTGGACAGATTTTAGAGATTACCATGTTTATAATTCTGAAGAGTCATCAGCAATTGAATTGACAAAGACATATAGGAAGTGTATCTTGGAAAACCAGGTAAATTTCTTCCCACATTCTCCAATGTAAGGAAAACAACAGAAGGGAAGGCCCATTTTCTAATGAGAATGAATAATTTTACTAGGGATCTCTAATCATAGTGCTTTGAGGGAAGGAGGATGAAAGAAAGTTATCCTTGTATTGCAGGAACAGATGCAGTTCAATATGGCACTTCTTTCATCAAGGAGCTGGAGCATTAAAACACTTTGTGTGTGTGTGTTTGTGTGCGTGCAGTCTGTTGACCTGTGTGGCTATAGCACTGAGTGCTTCCTTGGAAAAATGCTGTATGTTTTTGTCCTTCTGCCACAATACGTTCCAGGGCCATCTTCCCTCTGTCTGACTAAATTTCCTGTGACTTCCGTGCCAATTCAACAGAAAATGAGCAAGTGTTAAGAAGCTTCCAGCATCATCATTTCCTTGATCTGGCACCAATCTTTCTAAATTTGTCCAGATTTCTTTCCTAGGGACTGCTCTATAATATATGGCATTTTCAGATGAATTGCCAAAAACAAAAATCATGGTGAATTGGCCATTGTTTTTCCTACACTCCCCCCCCCCCAATTTTTTTAAAAACTCCTCTTTTAGCATCAAGCTCCTATGTTGTTGTTGTTGTTGTTTTTAAGAATACAATATTGTACCTATCCTTCTGAAATCTGACTGGTTTCTTATCAGTGACCTCTGGTTTTTCTTCGCAAACGAAGATTCAGGAAAGACTCATCCCACACTTTCTGCAAGTACACTGATAGCTAAAAAGGCCAATCCAAGATAAACAAGTCCGGGTGCAGAAAGCACAGCAGACGGTCTCCTTGGGTGATGTTTCCGGGTTGTGACTCTTTCTGTATTGTTGTTTCTCTTCAAGACTTGTTCGGCGTGAGTTCTCAAATAAGGCTGCAGCATTGTGGATAGTGCATCTCCAAGCCTCCCAATGTGAGGCCATGGCGGACCATTGTTGGTGATCATTTTGGCCGAGCCTGAGACATCTATGATGATGTAATAATTTGTGGTTATGGTTACTAGTAATTCATAGTTCAATCTGTATGGTGTCTATATTATATGCAGGTTTCATAGCAACCTCCTTCCCACCTCAAAACTCATGTGATGATAACACTAATGAGAATTCATTGCCCAAGAACAAACCACCCACTTATATGTTGTACTACAAGAGGGATAGCATTTGTTTTGGGGCAAAACACTTGCATGTCCCACCTATACCAAGACTGCAGCTATGCTCAGAAGAAAAGAAGACTGACTGGGGTAGCAGATGGTACTGTCATGCTGATTAGTTCCTACAACACTGGCCATAGTGGAACATCAAGATGCAGAGTGCTTGCTTCCACATATCAAGGCTGAGGTGGCAAATATCACTTGTGGCTGTTACCGGTATTTCTTCTTCTGAGCAGAAGAAGCATGTAGGTGGTGATTGTTGCCCAGGATGCTAGACAAAATTAATTCCTGTTCATTAGAAAGCATGCACCAGAAGATGAACGTCAAAGCTTGGGAAATTACTTTCCAAGTATAATTGGTTATGCTACTAGTCATTTCTTACTATATAACAAATAGGAATTTCTTATGGCAAACAGTAACTACAAAATCAAGCTTACTCATTATTTTCTCATTACTTCTTTACAATTAAGAATGAGAGCCACTGGCTGCTCCCAGCATGGCAGCCAGGATATATACCCGGCCGCCATGCAACAAAGCAAACTGCTGCAAAATAACTGACAATCCATTGTGAAACTGCTGCAAAACACAGTGATATCCCACCTCCCTCAAAATGACCAATCAGGGCAGGGCTGACCTGCCCTGATTGGCTCCCTATTTTGTGCCCCTTCCCAGCCCATGGAGCAAGCCAGGAAGGGGATGACAAATATGGTGGTGCCCATGCTGCCTCACCACATGTGCGCCGAGCCAGGGAGAGAAATGGACAGGACCCACAAATTGGCCACCAGGGGCAGGCTGGTGAGTCCGGCAACACCACTTTCCATTACTTCTTTACAATTGAGAATGGAATAAAAATTGGAATATTCTGGCCTGGGTCCAGTTAGTCCCAAATGGAGTATAAGGTCCACACATTGAAGCAATGGAAACTTGGCAAATCAACACTTATGTAAGTTTTACTGAAACAATGGATCTATTGTACTTGTGGCTAACAATTACATTTAGGCCTCTTCTTAAAATGCCTTTAAAATGTTTTTTTAAAGGTCTGTTAAAAGTAGCTAGAAAGGACAAGAAAGCACTACTGATTACATACAAAAGAGAAAATGGTTTCTTTTCCTACTCATTATGCTACCTCTCCATTGATGCCCCCTTGTCATGGGAGAGAGGCTTGTGTACCGTAATGATGTTTTGAGCTATGCTGGCGGTGGCATAATAGCCACTGGTAGGGTCTCCCATGCCAGACAGGTCAAAACCGAAGGGTCTGACAAAGAGTGTCAAAGGGCAGGATGGGCTCTCTAGCCTTATGGCAACCGTCCTAGGAGAAGGAAAACTCTAATCCCAAACCCGGGCAGATGGTGCTCGTCCAACCCTGTAAGGTCAACCATCTAAGAGAAGGAAACTCTAATCAAACCTACAGCCTGAGGACCTCGCTGCCACGTCCATGCTTGCCAGGCCACGGCAGATGAATCTCTGGTTTAAAGGGTGAGGCCAGTTCTGTGCACGCTGTGCTCCACCAGAAAAATCCATTGCACAGGCTCGAAGGACAAATCCAGTTCCAAAAAAGGCCTGTAGTGACAGGCGAGGGACGAAACGGCAGGTGTAAAGATGTACTGGAAGCCACAGCCCCAACCCTGCATGCAGGCAGTTCAGGACATTGGTCGCTTGAGGCTGAGCCGGGAGATGACAGTCTTGTTCGGCAGCATCCTGAACGACCAAGCAGCCTTTTTTAAGGAGAGCACTGCTTGCTCCATATGGAGAGGGGCCTAGAAAAGGTGGCCTAATGAAAGCTCATCCCCAACTACCTGGTTGGCTAGTCGCGGCCAACGGGAACCTTCTGATGCGGTCAAACCAAGGCAAAGAAACAAAGGCACACACCGGCCTCCAAAGGTGTAAATAAACTGACACTTGCATGCTGGAACATCAGAACCATGCAAGACTCTGAAGATAGTGGATGGCCTGAGCGTAGTTCTGCCCTAATAGCCCATGAACTATCACGGCTTAATATTGACATCGCTGCTCTTAGTGAAGTTCACTTTCATGAGGAAGGCAGCCTTAAAGAACATGGTGCCGGCTACATACTTTACTGGTCTGGCAAACCCAAAACCAAAAAACATCTTTCAGGAGTAGGCTTTATGATTAAAAACTCCATTGCCTCCAAACTCGAAACCTTGCCAACAGGACACTCTGATCGCATTATTTCCTTACACCTCCCACATGTTGTTCTCTTTAGTATATATGCCCCAACTATGCAAGCCGACCCTGTAGAGAAAGACAAATTCTACGCAGACCTACGCCAACTCATACAAAAAGTCCCTGTAGAAGATAAAATTATTATCCTTGGTGACTTCAATGCCAGAGTTGGGAAGAACTCCGAAGCCAGGAAAGGTGTCTTAGGCAAGCATGGTGTTGGAAATTGCAATGATAACGGACGCCTCCTGCTAGAGTTCTGTGCAGAACAACAGCTGACTATTACAAACACAATCTTTCAGCAGAAAGATAGCTTGAAGACAACCTGGATGCATCCCTGATCCAAACATTGGCACCTCATTGACTATGTTCTAGTCCATCAGAGAGACCTTCGTGATGTCCGTCATACCCGAGTGATGCCCAGTGAAGAATGCCAAACAGATCATCGCCTCATCAGATGTAAACTAAATCTTCATCTTAAGTCCAAACCTAAGAGGGGTGGCATATTAAAGAAGAGACTCCAAGTCAATAGTCTTCAACAAGCTACCATGAGAGACAACTTCCAGGCAAATCTACAAACGAAACTTGAAGACCATCCTACAGATCCTTCTCCTACAGTGCTTTGGCAACATATCAAAAACAGTATCCTCCAGTCTGCAGAAGAATCCCTCGGGTACTCCCACAAGAAAAATCAAGACTGGTTTGATGAAAACAACCAAGAGATCCAGGAGCTGTTGGCAAAGAAGAGAGCTGCTCACCAGGCATACCTCGCCCAGCCAACCTGCCATGTAAGAAAAGCAGCTTTCTCCCTCACATGTAATAAACTACAACAAAAACTCCGAGACATGCAGAACAAGTTGTGGATCAATATAGCAGAAAAGACACAACGCTGTGCAGATCTGGGTGATCATAGAGGATTTTATGAAGCTCTTAAAGCAGTGTTTGGACCTACTTATCAGGTCCAAAGCTCCTTACACAGTACAGATGGTCAAACATTAATTACTGAGAAAGCATCCATCCTGAATCGTTGGGCTGAATATTTTCAAAGTCTCTTTAGCACCAACCGAGTAGTCCAAGGCTCAGCTACCCATCATATGATAAAAAAACCAATGAAAAATTAATTGGACATAGCTCCCACTTTGGAAGAGACCCGTAAGGCCATACAGCAGATGAAAAACAGCAAGGCAGCTGGGATTGATGGAATCCCACCTGAAGTTTGGAAGCACGGAGGTCATGCACTCCACGAAAAATTCCACAAATTCCTTGTGAATTGCTGGGAAAAAGAGGAACTGTCATCAGACCTCCGAGATGCAGTCATCATCACCCTGCACAAGAAAAAAGGAGCAAAATCCAACTGCTCAAATTATCGAGGCATAACACTGCTCTCTATTGCTGGAAAAATCCTTTCAGAGCCCTTTCTAATAACTAATGGAGTAAAGCAAGGTTGTGTTCTTGCACCAACTTTATTTACAATCTTCTTTAGCACGATGCTCCAAAGGGCTATGGCAGAGCTTGAAGAAGACAACGGCCTCTATATACGTTACCGTACTGATGGTAGCTTGTTTAACTTACGTCATCTGAGGGCTCACACTATGACTCTAAACTATCTACTCCGTGAGCTGCTCTTCGCCGATGCTGCTGCCCTTGTTGCCCACACAGAAGCAGCTCTGCAGCGCCTAACGTCCTGCTTTGCAACAGCTGCAGAGCTGTTTGGGCTAGAAGTCAACCTGAAGAAAACAGAAGTTCTTTACCAGCCTGCACCACAGGACGAACACCACCATCCCCACATTGCCATCGGCAAATCTGTGCTCAAGTCCGTTCAGCAGTTCACCTACCTGGGAAGCATCATCTCCTCAGATGCCAAGATTGACAAAGAGATCGATCACAGATTAGCAAAGGCATATAGTGCATTTGGAAGACTTCACAAAAGAGTCTGGAGCAATAAACACCTGAGGCAAAGCACAAAAATCAGTGTGTATAGAGCCATCGTACTGTCTATCCTCCTTTATGGATCTGAAGCATGGGTCACTTATCGCCACCACCTACAACTCCTCGAGCGCTTCCATCAGCGCTGTCTACACACAATCCTAAATATACACTGGACTGACTATGTGACGAATGTTGCTGTCCTTGAGCAAGCAGGGATTACCAGTATTGAGGCCATGATATTGAGAACGCAGCTGCGCTGGCCAGGGCACGTTTCTAGTATGGAGGACCATCGCCTCCCAAAAATACTACTCTACAGTGAACTCGCCATGGGTCAGCGTAACAGGGGCACTCCAAAAAAGTGATACAAAGACTCCCTGAAACAACATCTCAGGCTCGGCCAAATTGAACACCAACAGTGGTCCACCCTGGCCTCACATCGGGAGGCATGGAGACGCACTATCCACAATGCTGCAGCCTTATTTGAGAACTCACGACGAACAAGTCTTGAAGAGAAACGATAACGCAGAAAGAATCGCAACCCAAAAGCATCACCCAAGGAGACCTTCTGCTGTGCTTTTTGCAACTGGACTTGTTTATCTCGGATTGGCCTTTTTAGTCATCAGCGCACTTGCAGAAAGCGTGGGATGAGTCCTTCCTGAATCTTCCTTTGCAAAGAAAAGCCAGAGAGAGATGCTACTTTGAAATATAATTCCACTATAGCCTCAATACCCTTTCTGCCCAAAGTAATGAGTTCGGGTAGGTACAGTATGTTACTGGAAATGTATTACTACCCAGCTCTGTGATAATGATAGATCCTGTCCGTAACATTTCTGAGTAAGGAATTATGGAAGGCAAAAACTACAGCAAGAGAGAATGCAGTATTTTTGACTGATGTGAGATCTTCTTGAAAAAGTCCACAGAGAGAACAAGCTAAATGAGATCTAATCTAGGTCTGTGTTGTTGATTATGTATATTCATAGCTTTGGGCTTTGTCAAAGAAGACAAAATAAGATGCAATTCTCTAAAATGGAGTGTATAAAATTGTTCAGTTATCAAAAGCATTAGTTAAGTAGCACATTTTGAGTGAGCTTTACATCTGTAGAGTTTGATCATTGAGAACATCCAAATCATGCCTCATGGGATGCCTCCACTGAGAAGATTTAATGAGTCACTTTGAGCAGTCACTTTTCATTTGCAACAGAAGTTTCCAAGTGCATTTCAGAGGTTGCCAACTTAGTCTTTTTCCCTCTCTGGGCTATATTAGATTTGAATGTGTACATAGATACATAGTATTGCAGGGAAATGGGACTCTGGCCTCCCAAAGGCAGTATCATAGCTAATCTTTGAGATTCGTATCATTTTATAGCTTCTAAAACTATCCCCATGCCAATTTATGAAGTAGATTTTCCTAAATGAGACGCAACTCTTTGGAAACAATGTGGGCTTTTTTGGAATGTTAAGTTCTTTGAAGTCTGTTTTTACTGTGCTAATTAACTGTCTTGCCTTTAGTTTTTTTTTATATTTTTACAATAATGGGGAAACTCACATTTGAAAAAAGCTGTAAGACCTTTTATGTTGAAATTTTAATGGGATGTGGACTTTTTCCTGGGAAGATTTTATCCTTGGCAAAAGGATAAAAACAATAAGATAAGACAACTGAGGCTGCTGACATGCAGCAGAAATAATGCAGTTTGACACCGATTTAACTATCATGCTTCCATCTTATGGCATCCTGGGGTTTGTAGTTTGTTGTGGCACCAGAGCTCTCTGACAGAATAATAATAAATACTAGAATTCCATAGCTTTGGAGCCATGGTATCAATGTGGTGTCAAACTGCACTATTTCTGCAGTATGTCAGCAGCCTGAGTATATGCTTAGGTCAAGAGTGGACACATTTTAGCCTTGTTTATCTATGTTTCTATATATGGTAGATATAATTAACTAGAACTCTCAAGTCTGCTGACCACAACAGAGTGCAAAATAATCGCTCTGGATGGGAGACATATGGGCCCTTTCACAGTACATAATTATAACACTATGATTCCATTTTAATTGTCAGGACAGCATCCTATGGAATCCTGGTATTTATAATTTGGTACAGCTCTAGAGTTCATTGAAACAGAATTCTAACTAGCCTTCCCTAAACTGGAGACCCCAGGATTCCATAGGATGTTACCTTGGCGGTTAAGGTGGAATTAACTACATATATATATATATATATATATATAACTCTTGGGTATGCTTCCTTTCCCAGTGTGCTGATTGGCTGCTTACCCAACCAATCCCCTACCTCCCCTCATTTCCTCAGTCAATTACCACCCACATGCAAATTCCCTCTCCACCTCACAATCCACTCCTGCCAGTCAATCTGCATCTACACCCCCAGCCTCACAAGGACCCCTCCCTCCTCTAACTCCCTCGGCCACTCACCACCCACATGTAAAACAATGCAATATTTTAGAAATTTAGAAAGATGATAAATCATAAAAGTAGTCCCCAATTGGAAATGCAGTCAAATGTAGGTGGTATACTACTGCAAAGTGTGTTTGGGGGGTAAAATAATAGCATGTAGCTGAACCATGTGAACCTTTCAGATCTACTATAACAGCTTATGTTATGCTTGTTCAGCTAGTTGTGCTATAATTATGTAGTGTGAAGACCAATAACTTTTCAGGACACTCCTTGTCCCTGCTCTCCATCTCCCTCCATGAGCTTTCTTTGCTTCAGCATCCAAATTTAGGATATGCATGGAGGCTTCTATGCTATTTTAAAAACACCCACCCACATATGAGACCTAAACTGTACCTGAACTACTGGAAGTTACCCAGATTTACTTTCTGCCAACCTCTGACTGCTCACCCATTAATTCTCTGAGTGGCACTGAGTACATTACTTTAATTGTGAAAATATCTGAAGTTTGTCAGGACAGTGTACAAATAAAATCAATGTAGACCAACACAATAATCTTAAACAATAGAGAATTTAAAATAAGAAAAATAAAATAAAATAAAAAACAGACTAAAAACAAACATTGCACTATAAATCTATAATTGAACCTACATTCACTTACTTTGAAGTCTCACAAACCCCTATGAGGATTTCTTCAGAGTAGACACATATAAGATTGTACTGCACATCCAGCAGTTATTATCTCTGTCCTAAATCTTTAGTCTTGGGTGAGGAAAAAATGCATTTTACACCAAGGGGGCTTTATGTTGACTCCAGATATTTTATTTCTTAATATATATGGTAATAGAGCCTTCACACTATACACTAAGCCAGCATTTTAATTAAGGTAATTAATTATTTAAACATATCAATGAGAGATTTATACAGAAGCTATTATGCATAAATAGACATCCTGTACAGCTTTCTATCTTATGGCAAGTGGCAAGCAGAATGAATGTCATTTCCTGGCTGTACTGAACACTAAGGACTCATCTACATGAGCCAGGATATACCGGCTCCCCACTGGCATATCCTGGCTCCTGATCAGACCTGTGTCTCCCCTGTTACTGCAATGAAACAGGCCAGAGCCCAGACAGGAATGCCAGTCTGTCACTGCTGTGTACCTGCCACCACCACTACCATTTTCCTTGCCCTCCCAGTGCTGAGGAAGCCAGCTGCAACATGTGACCAAAGGCCCCCTGAATGTGACCAACCTTGGTCCCATGCTGCAGGACCCCTTCCTGGATCTAGAAGTGTAAGGGTGACTGGTAAGTGGAACAACAGGCTGGCCTGCTGGAATGGGCTCTAGTGGACATGCTGGGCCTGCTCCATTTTTCCCCGACAGCAGCAGAGTAACCCTGGTATTATTTTGCAATACCGGATCAAGCCCTACCCTAGCTTTCCCCTATCTGAGCCCCATTTCTGCCCCAGGGGTCATAAGGACTGCCCAGAGACAGAACTGGGCAAATGTCCTGCATCCTATTGACCATAGGTCTCTCATATGGGGACAATCCAGTGTAAATTGTTCATGTGAATAAGGCCTTAATGATCACCAATCATGCAAACATTACTGCTTCTAAAGTAAAATCTCCATGAAGAATGCATGTTGATTAAGGATTCCTCTGGATACTTTGACAGGTAGAAGGAATGAATAAACTTCACATAATAAGTCCTGCTTCCCACACCCACACATGGTTGGATATAGCAAGGTTGAAGTAAGCAGGAAGAATCAGGAACAGCTGAATACACACACACACACACACACACACAAGCTAGTTAATCTGTCCAAAATGCGAAGGAACCAAGAGCTAGATATACAGAAAAGATATTTTATGCATAAAGCCAAATGGATTGTTAATCAACCCTGGTCAGATGGATGCCCATTCATGTCAAAAGGTGGCCATGATGCTGTGTAATTGATAGAACCATGCTTAGCCTTAGCATGGCTCCATCCTTTAGACAGCAGGATTGGCTCCTGAACAGCCATCTGTTTGTACTATCATATCTTATTCCTTCTCCACTATGCAGGCTGCAGTAGCTCAGCACCTTGAAGATTCCAGCACAAATCCCTTCGATAGCTTCCCCAACTCACTTCAGGAAATGGAGGTGTACTTGCATACTGTACATACATCTTGATGCACTTTCTTCATTTGGAGCCACATGCTCTGGATCCTGCATGCTCTGTTTTCCTTCTGTAACCTTTTTTTGAAATACAAATCTTTTCTATAATTTTCTTGTGTCTCATTGCTCTTAGCTACATAGCCCCCCATTTGTTTCTTTGACATTCCACAAACCCATTGTGGAGCTGCTCGAGGGAGGTGTTTGTGATGTGCAAAAGTACATAGTGTCTTAGCATTTTACATCAAATGGTGACTAGCTTTCTGTGAGGTTGGATCTCTTTAAAGACTTTTGGTAGAAGGAGAAAGGCAGTGAATGCCTGCTGTTTCTGCAGTGCCTGAGCCAAGTCATTTGAATAATGTAGTCTGGACTGTCTGAAAACTGAAGATAAGTCCATTATCCAGATTAAACGAAACCCCTTCAAACATAGCAGATGAATTATGTATACAGGAAAGTGTACTCACCATATTAATTTAGTGAATAATAAAGATATAAAGCTCAATTCCGGTTTCACTTGTAACCTATGATTATTTGGAATAGAGAGAGTTCAGATTTATTTATTTATTTATTTATTTAAAAGTAAAGTAGCTTTCATCTCCAATAGCAATGTCATTACTTTGTCTCCTACAATTTGTGAGCATAAGGCATATCATGCCAGGAAACATGCAATAAGAGGAGATCAGTGACCAATCTATACAACAAATTCAATTCAAACTGAATGTATATTTGCTCAGAGGTTTGACTATGTCCTACATATGATTGGATGAAAACAACAACATGAATCTCTGACATACTGAAGATGGCTTTGGATTCAGGTTCCTAATTGGGATGACAAAAATAATCAGTTTTGTTTTCTCCTGCATTCATTAAAAAATCCCTAAAAACCAAGATCTTTCTATACAAAATATGATTACATTTGCGAACGTAACAAGTAATTCATGCTGCTCAGGAATGGTGAAATTCAACTTTCAGACCTATTTGCTAACAACTATACCTTACCAAGCACACTCCAAGTGTGAAATAGTCCTCTATATGATAGTCAAGCTAAAATAAAAGAAGTTGGAATCATCTGATACACAGTACCATTCTTTCTTTTTATGTATAAGATCATTAGCTTCATCATAAGAGGCAGTATCTTCCTTTTCCTTTTTAAATATGTTACTTATTAGTTTTAGCACAGATGGTATAATTCACAACCAAAGTAGAGAGAAGGCCAAAGTAAAAAAGTAAGGGGGAAAAGTAAAAAAGATATACATATATGAAGACACACACATACACATGCACACAAAACTAAGACTAAAAGACTAAAATTAACTAAAGCTCAAACACAATACTAAAACACTAAAGTAAAACAGTAAACATTAACTAACTAAAACACTAAACATTATCTAAAACACAAAAGGGCTCTGATCCCTCCAATCCAAACTGTACAGAATGAAAGGGGAAAAAATCCAAAAGAGAAATTTTTGTATTTGTTTGTTTGTTTGATTGATTGATTTATATGCCACCTTTCTCCCAGACTGGGACCCAAGGTGGCTCACAACACATATTTTACAATAACAGATTGAACTATGAATTACTAGTAACCATAACCACAAATTATTACATCATCATAGATGTCTCAGGCTCGGCCAAAATGATCACCAACAACGGTCCGCCATGGCCTCACATTGGGAGGCTTGGAGACACACTATCCACAATGTTGCAGCCTTATTTGAGAACTCACGCCAAACAAGTCTTGAAGAGAAATGACAACACAGAAAGAGTCACAACTGGAAACATCACCCAAGGAGACCTTCTGCTGTGCTTTCTGCAACTGGACATGTTTATCTCAGATTGGCCTTTTCAGTCATCAGCGCACTTGCAGAAAGCATGGGATAAGTCCTTCCTGAATTTTTGTTTGCTTCAGACTGCAAATAAGTGATTAGATTTCTTTAATATTAATAAAGCAACCAGCTCAAGAAAGTTATAATAGAAGGCAGTGGCAGAAGTCATCCAATTGTTCATCCTAATGTTCCAAATCTCTCCCCCCTTTTTTTGGAAAACAGAACTGGGCTGCATGCCTTAGGTGTACTCCAGAACTGTTTGTATTGCCATCCCAACTGATAATCCAATCAGTTTCTGTACATGGAGTGTGGGAAGAGTTCACTATCTTATCCATTACCTCCACCATCAAAATGTCTTGGGTATGTTCTGAGTCCCTTGCATAAAATCCTCCTTTCAAATAGAAAAAATAAGCACAACGGATTAAGAATCAAATACCAACAGGATATTTGTGAACTGTTTGCAACAGTTTCTGCCCATGGCAACACGCAGAATCCCAACCCAATACTTTCAGATATAAATGGTGTGGCCTATTCTACCATTTTAAATTCTCTACTATCACATTCCCATGTGCAGGTAAAGTCTTGGCGGGGAGAAGATGGTACCTTCCATCTTGTTTACCTGGGATAGTCTCTTAGTTTTCTCATGCTGTGCCTGGCAAATATTTTTCCCCATTGAGTTCTATGGGGAGTAGTCCAAGAACAGTGGTACAGGGTAGCTCTGCAATTTATTTTATACTAGGGTTGTATAAACTGATACTAGGGTTGGATATGGGATGAGGCTCTTGTAACTTTAAGCCCAAACAGATTGAGAAACAGGATGAAATATCATAAAAATCTGTGAAAACAGGAGATGGTACCTGTTGGGAAAACTGTGTCTTTAGACCAAAGTAGAAAAATAGTTTGTATGGCCGTGAAGGGCGTGGAGCACCAGGTGCTAGCCCAGCATAATCACTGCTGTATATCAGTCTGCTGTGACCCAGAGTTAGTGTAGGTTGTAGAGAGTGGATGTGTAGTAGTGGATTGTGTATGTTTACAGAGAGTAGTTACTATTTACTGTTGGAGGATGTAGAAGGAATGTCTGTATATCTTGTATATATCCTGCAACAACAAGATAAAGAGCCCCCAAGGACTTTGGAAGAATCCAACAGTGTCTGTGCTTCTTTTCAAGGCTGGTCAGTGCCAGATTGCCAAATACTACTAGTGGGTTCTGTGCTTCTGCACTCCGCTTAGTTACTGTTGGGGACAAGCACCTCAGGCAGTGCTGTTAGTTTGTGTCTCAGTGGGCCTAGTTATTGCATTTATCACTGCACATTTTGCAGGATGCAGAAGAGAGCCAACAGTACCTGTCTTCCCTCACCTTTCAGACTCAAACTTTCAGCCACAGGTTTTCCCTCCAAGTACCACTTTTGCCTCCTTAGTGGAGAGCAGGGGAAGGGGACCAGAGAAGCAACAAGCTCTGTTCTTCTCATCATAACCTCTGCACTCCCTCCCCCTGGATAGGGAAGACCTATGTTTGGAGAGAATGGCTGAAGCTGAATGTTCAAGATTGAACAGGAAGAGAAGACAGGTATTTGCCTGGCTTCACTGCCTTTTATGGTACCTCATCCTGCTTTTCAAATCTTTTGGGGCTTAAAGTTACAAGAGCCCCCATCCTGTATCCAGTCTTGCAACCATATGGTGTACAAATGTTTGTATCCTTCTGTTTTGCTATTCAGCCTCTGTCAGATCACAACACTAAAACATTCAAAGGGCTGGTTTACATGGCAAATTTATTGCGGCAACTTGCACTTTAATTCTTTCCGCAGCTGTGCCAGTCACATTTTTTTTCTAATTATGCTGCTTTTTTTGTTCAGACTTGAAAAAGTGTGGGGGGCGTGGCCTCCCAAGCAGAGGCAGGCTTTATGTGGAAGGGCATAGACCTTCCTTTGAAGCCCTGCATTTTCCAGCTAAAGAAAGACTCACAGGCTGCCAAAATAGCAGGGGGGAAGATCAAAGAAGTGGCTCTGTCTCTGTCTCTCTCTAAATCTGCTTGTAAATGAACTCAGTCACTCCCCGAAGCAGAGGGACAGAAATCTCTCTGCTGAAAGACTTTACTGCCATGCCGAAGATCCTAAGGTGAACCTATCACAAGTTTTTTTCAGCACGATTTGTTTAATCAGGGTTCACAGACTTGCAAAATAGCAGAGGATTTTTGACTC
Source organism: Gambelia wislizenii (assembly GCA_030847615.1). NCBI lineage: Eukaryota > Metazoa > Chordata > Lepidosauria > Squamata > Crotaphytidae > Gambelia > Gambelia wislizenii. The sequence continues at coordinate 209,747,182 of JAUMIR010000003.1, read as the reverse complement.
TCCCTCCCTCAGTCCCCCTCCCTCCCCCAATCACAATGCAGCCCTTAGTGAAATGGTTTCTCTCTCTCTCTCTCTCTCTCTCGCTTGCTCGCTCCCTCCCTCCCTCCCTCCCTCCCCCAAGCAGAGCTGACAGATGGGAACTTTATGACTGAAAGGTCTTGGGAATCCTTTTTCTTGGCAGACTTGCAAAATAGCAGAGAGATTTTTTCAAAGTTTCCTGATTGCTACTGAATTCAGTTCCCCTCTTTTAAGCCCACCCCTTGCATCAGAGCAACCAATCACAATGCAGCTCTGCTGTATCCCTTAGCAGAATGGTAGTTTATACTGCCAATAAAGCACTACATTGCAAATATACCGGCAAAAGTAGTGACATCCCTTGCCACGCTATATTTGGGTGTTTTACCTTCTCCCCTTCTGAATGAGGCGATGCTGTGGTGTGATCTGTGTGAACTATGAGCTATCTTAGCACTATATTTAGAGGAATATTTGCCCGTGTAAATGACCCCAAAAACAACACTATGAACTGTCATAAAAATTAAAAAGAAAATGGCATCTGCTTTACCAGGAAAAAGCATTAGTAGCAACAGCTAAAAATAAAAGAAAATAAGCATTTAGCCAATCATTGCCTAGGAAAATAAAACATGTTTCAAATTGATTCATAACTGACCAAGAAATATACTATGGAGGGAATTCCAGCCATAGAAAATGCCCTATTACCAAATGCTACCAATATATATAAAGGCAGAAGAGTCAGGGAAAGATTTCAGAATCTGGACTGAAAAAAATGGCAGGTTCGTACAGGGAAAGGCAGCAGTTCAGGTATACAATTGGCAGTCTCCTCTGAGCATAGGTAATTTGTGCTGCATCCTGGCCATGTGAATGATTGATTGGTTCAATCACATCTAATGCTGAGCTCAAACTCATCCTTGTGTTGTAATTAAGGTAGCAGAAGGGCTGTAGCATGATTTGCATGTGAAAGGTCTGTCAATTGATCTTTGGCATTCCCAGAGAGGACTGGGGAAATCCTTGTCTTGTCTAAGTCTTCCAAGAAAAAGAAACAAAAATTTGGGAGCATCCACAAGATTCTACTCAGGGAACAAGAGACATCTCTCAAGGTGCTAAAAAAAATGTCCTTTTATTAGCTAAAAGTCCCAATACATTTCAGCTAATGTGTATGCCTATGTACTTCTTCAGTGAACTATGTAAAATCATAAAAGGAAAACTCATGAGTACATAATACTGGTTAAGCATCCCTTATCCAAAATGCTTGGGACCAGAAGTGTTCCATATTTCAGATATCTTCAGAGTTTGGGAAGCTCGCATATAGGGAGCCCGGTAGAGCAGTGGTTAAATGCCAGTACTGCAAGTTACCACTTTGCAAGTAAGATCCCAGAGGGCTCCAAGGTTCACTCAGCCCTCTATCCTTTCACAGGTCGATAAAATGAGTACCCAGCTTGTGGGGGCAATTAGCTAATACACATTGGAAACTGATTAATGCAGTGTAGATATGTATATTGCTATTGCTTAAAACAAGTTGTAAGCTGCCCTGATAGCCTTTGTGGCTGAAGAGTGGGGTATGAATACCTAATTCAATTAAATATACATAATGAGAGATCTTGGAGACGGGACAAGGACTAACCATGAAATTCATTTATGTTTTATATACACCATATACACATAGCCTGAAGGTAATTATATACACAATACATGTAATAATTTTCTGCATGAAACAAAGTTTGTATAAACTGAACCATCAGAAAGCTAAGATGTCACCATTTCAGCCACCCATGTGGAGAATTTTTGATTTGTGAGTATTTCACATGTGGGAATTCCAGATAAGGGATACTCAACCTGTATTACATTGCACAAAATCATTATTAGACATAAGGATATTGTGGGGGAAGGGATGCCCTAAATAGGAATTCTGCCCCACCAAATGAAATTTCAATGCCTAAATGTGTAGCGTTGGAGAGAATGAGGCAGAGAAAATCATTTGCATGTAGAGCTCTTATGTTTGCATCCCTTTGGTCACTTTGCCTGCCCCCTTTCTGTGGATTCCTTAGCCTGTATTTCTAAATGTTCAACTGAAATTTTAAGTTAGTACAGTGCTACAGACTTGGGGACTAAAGTAAAATTTCACCGGGAGACAGAATTTTTATGTGTGGTTGCAATGTCCTCATTTTGATCCCCTGTACTCACATCTGCATTTGTATATTATGTAGCCTTTACATATCTACTTAGAATGAAACATCAGACATTTCTGCAGCAGGAACGCTATGTGATTTGATTTATTTATGGGATGTCTTTTAATGATTTTATGCAGCCCCCTGAAGAGTACACATAGGCCAAAATGCATCAGCTTTTCCACCAATAAACAACAATCTTTTGAACATCTTGAGGCAGGTTTCTTGTTCCTTCTGTTAGTCTTGAGAGGGCAGCAGCTACTTAATACAGTCAGTATGGAGCTATGCATTTCCAGAGTGGTGATTGTATATTACATTGACACAATTTCCTTTCTTGTATGGCTACTCAGGGCTTGCAGGGAGGGCTTAATTATTTAATTTATTTATTTCTTACAGGATGCCTGCTGCTAGTTGTCTTGTGGAATATTATTGTACTGTTCTGAAAAGGTTACTGGTAAGTAAATCAAGACAACTGCCTCAGGGCACAGAAGGTGGAAGGCAGTATCAACAATACAATAATTTAGCTAATAAGTGGGAACCTGATACTGTGGAAAGGTCTTTCCCATTCTGTTTGTAACTGTGTGATGCAGGTGTCTTGAATACTGGGCATTCCTTCCAGCTGGGAGAAAGAGCTATGTGTGTCACTTGACTGTCCTTCACCTTCACTGTGTGTGTGTCACTTGACTCCTGCCCTCAGATATTGTGGAAGTCACTCCCCCAAAGCCAATTCAGTTCTATTTTTATTTTACTTTTTACATAGGATGCAGTGGGGGTATTATCTTGTCCTTTATCTCAACCTGCAAAACATTTAGGGATGGTTCTGCTTGCCAAAAACACTTTGAAAATTTTTGGGCTTTTTTTTTTGGTGTAAGCCACTTGTTTTACTCTTTCAACCAGTTGTCTTGAACAGACCAACAACTATTGTTTTTTTTTTTTATAAAGAAACACAATTTTCTATGTCTATGTTCAAAAAATGTTCTTTTGTTCAGTCAGTGTAAAAAAATACCCACCAAACAGCAATGTTTCCTATTTCTCCTGTTCTCTCCTGTTCAGGTGAGGAATGGATTCCATCTTGAACCACAGGTGGAATGAAATACATACAGCAGACAACAATTTCAATGAATTTGCTGTTCATACTAAGGGAATAGTTCTGCAAATGAAAGTTGGTTTTCACTAGTACAGATTTTGTTTCTAGCAGATAAAAAAAATTCTAACAGAAATGACAAATGAGGGGGAGATGGAGAAGGGAGAAGCAAAGAGTGACAGCAACAACAATGACAATGTGAATAGGAAGACACTGAAAAGATAGGAAACCTAATGCAGACACAGGTCCATGCCCAGGTGTTAGATGTGGAAAAACTCTGGAAGAATGAAGTTCTCACTACAGCAAAACTAATTATACATTCAGATGGTAGAGGGCATAGTTACCATAACATTTGGGCTTTTGCAGATTATGATACATATGTTTAAATAATTGAAGGGATATCACCAATGGCTCCTCTTCATCCTGGAGAGAAGTGACCAGTGGGGTGCCACAGGGTTCTGTCCTGGGCCCAGTGCTATTCAACATCTTTATCAATGATTTGGATGAGGGAATAGAGGTTATGCTTATCAAGTTTGCAGATGACACCAGATTAGGAAGGGTAGCTAATACCTCAGGGGACAGGATCGGAATCCAAAATGACCTGAATAGATTAGAAAGCTAGGCCAAAACTAACAACATGAACATCAACAGGGAGAAATATAGGATACTACACTTGGACAGTAAAAATGAAATGCACAGATATAGGATGGGTGACACCTAGCTTGATGGCAGTACACACAAAATGGATCTAGGTGTCTTAGTGGACCACAAGCTGAACATGAGTCAGCAGTGTGATGCAGCAGCTAAAAAAGCCAATGAATTCTAGGTTGCATTAATAGGAGTATAGTGTTTAGATCAAGAGAAGTAATAGTGCCACTGTACTCTGCTTTGGTCAGACTTCACCTGGAATATTGTGTCCAGTTCTGGGCACCACAATTCAGGAAGGATATTGAGTAGCTGGAATGTGTCTAGAGGAGGGAAATCAGGATGTTGGGAGGTCTGGAAGCCATACCCTATGAGGAGCGGCTTAGGGATCTGGCCATGTTTAGTCTGGAGAAGAGGAGATTGAAAGGTGACATCGTAGCCATGTTTAAACATTTGAAGGGATGTCATACTGAGGATGGGTCAAGCTTGTTTTCTGCTGTTCCAGAGACTAGGACATGGAGCAATGGACTACAGTTTCCTGTAGACAAACTACAGGAAAAAGAGATTGCACCTTAACATTAGGAAGAAAATCATGATAGTAAGAGCTATTTGGCAGTGGAATTCACTGCCTCAGAGTATGGTAGAGTCCCCTGCTTTGGAGGTTTTTAAACAGAGGCTGGATAGCCATCTGTTGGGAGTGTTTTGTTTGTGTATTTCTGCATGGCAGGGGGTTGAACTAGATGATCCTTGTGGTCTCTTCCAGCTCCATGATTCTGTGTCCTAATTTTGACTTTCTGATCCAGCAGTTAGAACCAAATCTATTTTAAACATTTTGTGATCAGCTTAATTGTCTAATAGTCATAGCAAGGCATCTTAGATTGGGCAAGTTTGAAGAATATGTTCCTAAACCCACAGAAGTAGTGCATGGTCATGGAAACACATCATTGGTATATCCTAGATTCCCTGTATCTGGCTATGATTATCCAAGAGGTGTGGGAGGGTTTGAAAGCAAGAGCACACCATTTCAAAATGCACAATTTTTCTACAACAGAAAAAAAAAAGACAGTTGGAAATTTTACTGTGTCTGTGTACTCATAAAAATCTACACTGCTGTCATTTAGCTTCTCTTTCAAAGCAAAATCCAGGAAGCAGCAGAGTTTTCCCTTACTCCCTTCTGTGTTCTCAGATGTAACTTAACCTCAAATGTAATTATCTTCCCTGTGGCACAGAGCAAGAGAGAGGGAGGGAGGAAGGGAGAAAAAACAAAAAATGCCCATGGTGGCTGAGAACTAAACAAAACAGCTGAGTTGGGAAAAGCAGGATTCTACAATGAGATATATCTTTGTAGAATGCAAACATAAGAATTATTGACAGGACACATATGTTCCCAGATTTTTTTCCTCTCACCCCTTGAAGCTAAAATGTTTTCTTGTGATTATAGCTCTGTAGAAATTGCCCCTGAATTGTGACCCCTTTGAGAAATTGTTCCTTCCCCACATCTCAGTCAAAGTCATTATCCCAGGAATACATCCAAGAACAAGGTTAAAAAAGTGCAATAAGGAAAAAAACCAACAGACATAAATAAAAGAACTGTACTCTCTATGAGAAGGGAAAGGCCCAAGGATAGCAGGCAAACAATGGTGTTGTCTAGATGGTGGAAAAACTCCTCATAGCATTCAAGGAGAATACCTTTTGCCCCAATGAGATCCCATAGTGATTTGCCATTTTTGGAAGGAGGGGCTCAAAAACTGTGCAAGAAAAGCCTTTGTGACTTTTCCCCAAGTGTTTTTTTTTTTTAATGTGGAAATGTACATTACCGTGCATTTGGACAACCGATTTGCAGCGCAGAGCATTCTGGAAGTGGAAAACTGATTCTGGACATGCATGGGGGTGGGGCTGCCAGCAACGAAGTAGCCAGAAACACCATTTTGAGTTTCGGAATAGAAATCATGTGCATTTTTTTTTCCAGCACTGAGGTGACCAAACAGCTTTTTCAAGTGGTAGATTGCACTTCCACGCCTTAGATTTAAAGTTTTTAAAAGCCTGTACAGTTGTCACAACTAGTAGAGAATAATAATGTGAGTAATTCAGTCCCAGCCCCATCTTGACTTGCATGCATGGCTGCATGTGAACTTCAAACACAATTAACTTCACATACCAGCCATCTTGCCCAAAAACCATGGAGTCAAATGAATGCTGCCGTGATTTTGCATTAATGCTCAGCAATCCATATAATATTGCCTTGTCTAGACTAACCCAAAGAATGGTTGCATGTTCTCCCATAATAATACTGGTACATCTACCTGATATCTGACTTTTAGGGGAGAGTCATATAAGCCAAATCCCAGCCTGAAGTTTTTAAATTCCAGTTTATCAAGAAACTGAATGGTAACACCTATGGTTTGAAGGAGACTAGCAATTTTTTTTATCACATTAGAACTGTTAATTAACTTATCAACATCAAAATGTTTGTCGTATTATAAGCACAGCTCAATGAATAGGCAATGTAATGATTTTACATACTTTTACAAAATTATCACAGTCTGTGTGTTTGGGATTTCATTTCCTCTCTGATTGCAAGGTGAACCCCTCCCCACCACACATAATGAGACATAGATAGGTAGGTAGGCAGATAGACAGACAGACACAGTTTGGAATAAAGTGGCAGAAGACATATTATTGGGGTCAGCCAGATGGGAAAATTTACAACAGATAATTGTGCATTAACTCACCAATCACAGCACCATTCATTTGTCTTCATGATGTTTTCTTAAGATCACTGGTATGGGAAGCTATCCATGTTTAAAGTTCACACAGAGTCAGAGCATGCCCATGAATAAAGACAGTGGCCATGAGTGACTTACTCATGTTATTATTCTCCACAAGCTCCTGCTATTGCACATTTTCCCCTTGCTAAAGCCAAGATCTTCTGCTTCATTTTTTTATAATTTTATTTTTTATTTTTATTTTTGCTTTACCACTCAAAAATCACACACAATCACTTCTGTGAAAATCAACAATGGCAGGTCTGGTCACTTCATCACCGGCGAACCCACCCCCATGTACGTCTGACAAATCTTGTTTCAACTTCTGGAATGTGCCCCAATTCAAATTGGTTGTTCAAACATTTCTGTGTATTTTTTTTTAACTTCATGAGAAACAGTGAAGGCTGTTATCATGGAGTTGGAGTTTTTTTGGGCCTCCTCCTAATATCCCAACTACCTGCCATGGATAAGGGGTAAGTGTTTGCTTAGCCCCTATCCCTCACCAGACTGACCCTCACTCCTTGCTGCAGGTCCCCAAGGAATATCTGGTTCCCTGCTTTGGATAATTGAACCCCATCTGATCTGTATAGCTTAGGACTTTGGTAAATAATCAGGGGATAGGGCAAAATATTGTCCCAGCCCCCTGCCTGTATTTTCTTCTTCACCTGTTTTCTGGTGATAGCTATGTGCCGGGAATCTTCCTCCCCTGGCCAAACGTGGTGTGGCAAAATAGCCAACCACATTATAATTACTTTCAACCATGAAGACTGAATTACCCCCATGTCCTTTATGGCTTGGCTAATTAGGGCTTTGTCCTTGAGCAAACCAAGGTTATTACCACTGAGGTGAATGATCAGTATGTGTGGCAGAGGCTCTTGACACTCTCTAAACAGTGTTGGCAACAGGCCATACTACCGAAGGCCTCTTTTACCTAGCCACTCGATCAAAGCCAAATCACCCAATCCCAGGTGGGATCCAAATTGACCTGTCTGAGACTGTAGTGCCATCCAATAGATAAATCTATGGCCACAGATCAGGACAGATCATCAGATATAACCTAGAATATATAAGATACAAAGTGACACACATGTTAGTGTTGAATCTGTCAAGCGTATCTCAGATATGCTGTTGACCTCCAGAGCCCAATATTCTTGATGGCTTGTGGGCACATGCCCATAGCAGATGCAGTTGAAGCATCCCCTATCCATAATGAGTGAGTGCCAAATTTGACCCATTTTAAACCAGGCAACATCAGAGCCTTGGAGGTGACAGACCAGAACTGATACTTTGTCAGAGGAGACCCATCCTGAGGACAGAATAGCAGACCTGGGTGATTACCCCATACCTGGACATACTCTGCAAGGACTTGACCAGGCAAAGGATGTGGTTGGTGCAGGTCTGAAGTTGAATTGTGTTACCTATCTCTTTTTGATCTGTTTTTTATTTGCAAAGTCTTAATGCAACTTCCTGACTGCCCAATACTGAGTCAATGAACTCTAGGGCCTTCTTTGACCTTTCTCCCTATGACAAAAGTACCAGTTCGCTAATGTGTAATGCTCTGAAAAATGCAGTAAGACAAGATTCATAAGCAGATAGAAAGTACCCTGCCACAAGACACCCCAACCCCAGAGAATGGCTGGTGTTTCCCAGCCTGCCTATTGTCTGCCAGCCTGCCTATCTCCCTAGTGCACCCTTCCAGGGTCTTACATGAAAATCTCTCATTGTGTCAGGGAAGCCTTGGGCCTTACTCCAAAAATGCCAAGGCAGAGAGTGGAGACCTTATGGACTGTGTGGCCAATCCTTTTCCCCTTAAAAACACACAATATTGCAGTAGATGAGGGATGGGAACTTGCCATATATTCCCCAGGTAACTAGATTTTCTAAAGTTAAAAAAAATACAGTTGCCCCTTCATATTCTCTGGGATTTGGTTCCAGGACCCCCCATGGATACCAAAATCCATGAATACTCAAGTCCCATTATATGCAATGGCATAGAAAAATGGTCTCCCTTATATAAGATGGCAAAATCAAAGTTTGCTTTTTGGATTATTATTTTTTAAAGAATATTTTCAAGTCGTGAATACTTAAATCCGTGGATACCAAATCTGTGGATACTGAGGGACAACTGCATATATCTAATGGCCTTAACATATGGTCTCTTCATATTGAGAGCCAGTGACATATTAATGGCCGTGACTACCTCACTCTTCAAAGCTCCCACACTTCCACTAGCAAGAGGTCCAGCCCATCAGCTGCATCCAGCACTAGCTGTCTAAAGCACTCCATCTGCATGTGGGAGAGAATGTCAGTTAAGTCATTATCCACTCCCACAGTGTGAATCACAGCAAAAAGAATGTTACACCTCAAACAATGCAATGTACATTCCCTAACTAGCCTCATTACTCAGGCTGATTTTAAGGTAAGGTAAGGAAATTAATTACCTGTATTGTGGCCATAATGTCACAACAAAAATGAACCGAGGAGTTGGAAGGCTCCTCAGCCTGTATCTTGACTGTGACTAAAATAGGAAAAAACTCCAGGAAAGTCAAAGCAGTGGTAACATCTCATTCAGTCCCATCTGAGGGCCAGACGTGAGCACACCACCACCCTCTAAAATACACACCAAACACCAAGGACCCTGCAGCATTTGATGGGGTTTGTAATGCATTTTGAGCCTAACTTCCTCCTTCCAAAATGAAATCCCATTGTTCCCATTCAGAAAATCTTCCCAGACTTTTAAATCTTCCTTAATACCATGCATAATCCTGATTCTATGTGGCCTAATGATGCCTCTCATAGCATCACACAGCCTTTTTAAGAAGCCTCAGTCAGGTGCTACCACATTACATGTGAAATTCATGTAGGTGGCTGATAAGTTCTTGAATACCCTAAGTGTAGATTTTCTACATTGCAGGAATCTGTTGAGTCATAGAATCATAGAACTGTAGAGTTGGAAGAGACCACAAGGAAAATCCAGTCTGACCCCCTGCCATGCAGGAAATCTTTGTAACTCTTTGTGACATGTCCCTAACATTCGCAAGGGGAAATCTGTGGAACTGACTGACTGTGTCCAGCCTGGTGCCTAAGAAAACCAACTTCTGCACATGGTCTTCTGTTCTCTCATGGTTGAGGGGAACCTCAAATTCATCAATGAGCATGCTAAATTCAGCTAACAGGTGTCCACAATCTCCCAACCTGTACCTTCCAATGAATAGGAAATAATCTAGGTAATGCTCTATCCCCCTGTGTCCCAATTTTAACTTGATTGCCCAAACGAGCCCTGGTGGCACAGTGGTTAAATGCCAGTACTGCAAGTCACCACATCGCAAGTTCAATTCCAGCGGGCTCCAAGGTTCACTCAGCCTTCCATCCTTTCGTAGGTCAGTAAAATGAGTACCCAGCTTGTGGGGGCAATTAGCAAACACACATTGGAAACTGCTTAATGCAGTGTAGATGTGTAAATTGCTGTTGCTTAAAATAATTTGTAAGCCGCTCTGATAGCCTTCTGGCTGAAGAGCGGGGTATAAATAAATAAAAATAAAAATAAAAATTCTAGGAAGGTGCTGAACTTCTCAAAGGCAACACATGGCACAAATGATCCCATGGAGAGAGCCCAATCCATGTAAAACTCATCATCAAAGGAGAAGCCCTGCAGCTCAAAATCATTAGGGTGTATAGGCAAGAGGTGAAATGCAGACTTAATGTCACAATTCCAGTTCTGCTCCCAACCCAGGCCTCCTGAACTCTTTAACTGCTTCATTGAATGAAGTATAGTGCACAGTGCACAATTCTGCAGAGATGAAGTCATTAACTGACTCTCCCCTGGGGTAGGATAAATGGTGAATGATCCTGTATTCACCTGGTGCCTTCTTGGGCACCACCCCCAGCGGGGAGGGGGATACATGGTGACTGGAAATGGGGGAGGAACAGAGTAGGGACCTACTACCTACCTTCTACTGCCTCCTTGTGGGTCTTCTGCTTAACAATGTGCTCTAAACCCTGTACTGACATCAAATTTTGCACTCTGAAGGAGTAAATGATTCCTTTGATAGGGAATCCTGAAACCAAATTGGAATTCCCTCCTATAAGTAACTTGCAACCTGCTGATCTGGATGAAGAGGTAACCAGACCAATAACCTATCCAGTCTAACTGAACTGGACCCCTTTTGAAGGCGAGCCATTTCTATGCCCTTTCCTACTGCCTTGCTGGTCCTTGTTGCCACTGAGTTGTCCATGTCCTTTGGGGCAGTCCTGAAAAGAATGCCTGCCTCCACAGACTGAGTACTTGTGTTTTAAATTACAGGCTCAGTGTGCACATGCACCCTTAAACCCAAACTCCCAGCACAGCAAATGTGGTTGCTGCCCTTGGGAGTCCTGAGGATGTACCAAGGCATCCCCTTTTGAATTTTATAAAAGATGCCCACTCTGAGATCTTCTACCTTGTATCAGTCGAGCAGGTAACATGACCTGCAACCATAACAGGGAACTGATAAAATCCCAATGTATACAAGGATATGTGGCTGCTATTAACCTAAAGGGTTTGTCATATTGCAGCCATGCTAGGCCTGAGAAATCTACATAGACCCTGTAGATTATATCCATTTAATGTATCAGTACATAAGCTCTCTGTGGCTGGATTTGGGCAATAACTGAAGCAGGGCCAGTTTAAGGAATTTTGGGGGGCCCTGCAATGCTTTATTTTGGGTCTGCCATATGTTTATTTCATGTCAGTGTGACCTAACCTGTTCACAGTATAGAATGTTCAGATTATTACATAATTTAAAAAAAAAACTACATTATAGGCTCTAACGTAATATTTTTGTTTATTAGAAATTAACATAATGGTATAGATTTCCTCAAAGGAAAGAAAGAGCTGAGTCCAATTTAGTACACTTAATGCATTGTGGATTACTTTTCCTGTTACCACCTTGACAACAGTCAGATGTTGCTTGGCCACATGTGCCCCAGTTTTCATCTGTGAAATGCTGGAGGATTTGCAGTTCTGGAGGGCTATAGGTTCCCCACTCTAGCCTTAAACTTCGTGTACAATGTAGCTATGCCTGCATAAACATGTTTACCAGAAAGTGCTTGGAAAAGTTACCTTTTTCCATACAACTCCTTTAATACCCCACCCAGCATGGCTGCTGGCCACATTGGCTTAAGGATTCAGGGAGCTGTAATCCAAAAAGTAACTTTTCCAAAGACTAGCTCAAGGGTGGGAATTGTCCAGCCCTCCAGATATTATTATTCAGCCCTAGCTAGCAAAGCCAATAGTGAAGAATGCTGGGATAAGCCATTCAACATCTGGAGAGCAACATAAGTTCACCATCTGTTCTGACAGATTTAGGCAGCGTGGAAATTCTGGACAGTAACTTTTCCAAGCTCTGTAGTACTCCAAAACTGGCCAGGAGAGCGGAACAAAGACTGAACAACAACAACAACAACAACAAAAGCAACTGATTAATGCTTCTGTTTTATGAGGAAAACTGAGGCCAAACATCATCATCATCATCATCATTATTCTTATTATATTTTCTGTCCCGCCTTTCTCCTTTCTGGGACTTGAAGCGGCTCACAATGTCATTATAAAACCAATACAAGCTAAAAATAGTACAGAGTTTAAAATCACATTATAAATATAAAATTTAAAAAGAATTAAGCAATGTACAAGTTAAAAACATTACAGTAAAAATTAAAATACGTACCTTTTGAATCCCCCCTTTTTAAAACCCACACCATGCAGCCTCACTAGCCCAGCCCTTGATGGTTCATAAAGTGGCTGGGGATTCTGGGAGTTGTAGTCACAACATCTCCAGGCTCTGGAATAACATTACAGGCTGGTTGGGAATTGTAGTTCAAATCCTCCTAGCAGTTAGGCCAAACAAAGGAGGGCTGCCACATGGCCCAATCCCCTCCACATGGTCCTGACTTACAGGGGTGTATGTGTGTGTGTATTTGCTCCTAGTCCCAGGGTGTCTACTCAGTGCCAAGAAAAAGCAGTGCTCCTCTTTCTCATGGGGGGACCTAGTAGGAAGGCAAGCAACACAAAAATGTGTCCTCACTGGAGGAGCCAGTGGTGGTTCAGGCTTGGTTTCATAGCCCCTCCTTACTGGGCAACAACCCCCCCCCCAAAAAAAAAAACACAATGTAATCAGCCAGTTTGGACAGTTCAAAAGTTTATTTAAAACACTGAAATGGCAGAAACTTGTGAAGTGTCTGGATTTAATCAACAAGCATCTTGCTAAATGTGGTCTATGTATTTTATTGATTATTCTTGCATGCTCTAGGTTTTGGGAAGGTGGTAAAGGAAAGTAAACAATGACAATGCAGGCTGCAGTTTTGTGGCCATCTACTTCTGAGTAAGCCCTATTGAACCCAAGGGAACTTACTTCTGAGGAGACATGGGTTATACTGAAACATCCTTTTTAAAAAACAAATTGCAAAGCCAGCTGTGAAGTGAGAGCCTATGCATATTTGCATGCACAACTACTATGGAGTAAAGGTGCTTAGGAATGGGCTGTGTGCACTGGATTGCAAGAAAGCCCGTATTTGAGCCTCATTTCTCTGGGAGCAGTTAGCATGGTTTATTAAATGGGGGTGAGTTGGGATTTAAAGTTGCAAATAGGGAGGTGAGTAGAAAAATGTGCTAATTAGTGGGATAGGGGAGGGAATCTAACATAATTCTGATGTGTTTAAAAATCAAATATTTATTGATGGAGGGCTGAGGAAGAGACCTGCTTCAAGAGGGGCTGCTTTGCTCCCTCCTCTTTGCCGCCACCCCCCAAGGTTGGGAAGGCAAGAGTTAAGAAGCCCCATTCCACGAGGGTCCTTTTCTTCTTTTGATCAGGCCTGGTGACCATTTTTTTCCAGACCCGCTGTGGTTGGAAGGCAACCTGGTTCCCGTTTGCAAAGCTTTCTATAAGGGGGCATCCACACTAGAGAAAAAAACCTAGGCTGAATCATAGAATCATAGAATTGTAGAGTTGGAAGAGAAACTCAATTCTTTGCCCTGGCTCCTTCCTATGGAATCCTGGGATTTGTAGTTTGGTGAGACAGCAGCACTCTTGGTCAGAGAAGACTAAAGACCTGGTCAAGCTATAAATGACAGGATTCCATAGGAAGGAGCCATGCAAATAATCCCATTTCAAACTGTGTCATGTGGATTCCCTCTCATTCAGTCCCCATGAGAACTAGAAAAGCTTTTTTCACCTCTCCAGGACATCAAGGGGGTGTGCTTCCTTGGAAAGGCTACCCAAGGCTCCTCCAGCACCCCAGAAGCAGCACTGGCTACCTGAATGGTGGCCCGCCCATGAGAGTTGTGGGTGTTAGGGTTGGCACCTTCCTCCCACAGCAGCCTGAGTGCCTCGGACACCTCCCCTCATGCAACCACCCTGGGAGACTTGGCCTGTGGCCTCCTTATCAACTGCTTGCTCCCTGAAGAGCAGCAACAGCATGAGTGGCTCAGGCACTTGATACAGCAGCCAGCTGGATGCAGGAGCACCCAAGCGTTGCCTCCTCTCCCCTTCTGCTTATATGCATACCGCCTATCTGATTAGACAGGAAAATTAAACCAGGTACCCTCCCCATTTTTTGAATGAAAAAAATGAACCTGGGCACAGGATGGGAAGTACCATCTCGCTGGCATCAATAGGGTTCCCCTCACTTGAACTTGCTGCGAAGCCATCCCGCCCTGCATGAGGAAGGAATAACAAGGGGGGGGGGGAACGCCACATGATGGACCTCCCTGCATGACAGCTCTCCCCACAGCTGCAGGTTCTGTGAGTGCTTTAAACCGGCCCTGAACCGAAGCATAAATTAAAAAAAAAATCCATCTAACCAATTGGTCCAATGCCTATCAACCCTCCATTTTTTCAATTTCTCTTTCTCCCTATCATCAATATCTTCCTTCTCTTCCCCCCCCCCCGCAACACACAATACAGCAGGGAGAAAACGTCCACGTAGTCTCCCAGTAGTATCTTCTCCTTTGTTGCTAATGTTAAATATTCCCCTAAAGTGTTAGTCTACTCTCCAAAGGGCATCACTGTAAGTGATATGGGTCCATAATTGCCCTGGTGAACCTAAACCACAACCACATCTTAAATGCATATTGGTGTATTGTAGTGTAGAGTAGCATAGTACAATACATTTCTCTGGGTTTTTCTCATCTACTCTTTTCTAGTTAGTAGGATATTTGGAGATCTCTCTCTCTCTCTCTCTCTCTCTCTCATTTTCACAGCTGTAAACATGGGATAGTTTTATGCCATGGCAAGCAATGAAATTGTCACTAGGATCAGACAGTACTCTACAATTCAAACAGTCTCAGTATTACACCATAATAAATGGGGGACAGTGTTTCATCCAACTCTCTTTTCTCCTCAACTTTCTAATGAAACACCTGCTGCCTAATTTGCTTTCAACAAATTGTTGAGAAGAAACAAAGTAACTGGTTGTGTTATCATAAATTTTAAAAGAGGAGAAAATTCATTTTTATCTTGAGTTAGCATGATCAAGACTACTTTCTAAATTATATGGGTATGAAAACTCCCCCCAATCTATGTTTGGTACATGTTCTGTTCTACTGCCAATTTCTATTACAGCTACTACTGAATCTCCTTTTCTTTCTTAATCTTTCCCTCCCAGGAGCCTAGTAGCTTTTTAAGCGCTTAGCTGGTTCTGGTAGGTGTTTCTCAATTAAAGAAAGTTTGAACAGGAGCTCATTGAAAATTTCCAGTATTTCATCCACTATAGCATTAATGTGCTCTCTTCTTGAAGGAACTATTTTGGCCTAATTTAAGACATTCACTATAACCACTTTTATGGCTGTTCATAATCATTCCACTGGGCCTGTTTTGACTTTTTTTTTAAACTTCACAGTTAAAGTTAAGAATTCTAATTTCCTGCCTTATCTATTTGTCCAATGGCCCTACTGTTACTTACATCCCTGCAGATTACATTTAATTGCTTTCAGGGGGATTTGGTTTTTATTTAAAGTTATTGCTAATTTTTGAGATAGCCTAAATTCCACCATAGCACTCTATGCCTAACGGTTGTACATTTAAAAAGGAAAAAAAATGGTGCTGAATGATCCTCATTTAAGGTAGGCAGGAAATCTCTCTCTGTCCTTTTCCCCCATATCATAAATATTTACTTGCTTGCTTGTTTATTAGTTGTATTTATATCCATATATATATCAATATGACATCCTTTCATGTATTTAAACATGGCTATCATGTCACCTCATATATATATATATGAATTGTATTTATATCCATATATATATATATATATATATTTGGGGATATATATTTATATGGATGTAAATACAACTCATATATATATATATATATATATATATATATATATATTTAAATACTTGAAAGGATATCATATTGAAGAGGGAGAAAGCTTGTTTTCTGCTGCTCCAGAGACCAGGACATGGAACAATGGACCCAAACTACAGGAAAAGAACTTCCTGAAGGTAAGACCTGTTCAATAGTGGAATACACTGCCTTGGAGTGTGGTAGAGTCTCTTTCTTTGAAGGTTTTTTAAATAGAGGCTGGATGGCCATTTGTTGGGAATGCTTTGATTGTGTATTCCTGCAAGGAAGGGGGTTGGAGTTTACTACTGGCCACCAAACAAAGATGAGATGGTGGATGATGCTTTCCTGAAACAAATATCAGAAATCACTAAGAATCAAGAACTGGTAGTTATAGGGGACTCAATACTGGGGGACTAGCTCTGCTAAGCATTGGCTGTCTAACAAAGTCTAATGTGCCTTGGAGATAATTTCCTCTTTCAAAAGCTGGAGAAAGGAACAAGGGGATCAGCAATCCTGGGCTTGATTCTAGGAGATTATCACATGACACTTTACCAGTGCTACTAGAGGAGATAATAGTGTATGCAACCATTTCTTATTACACAACATCATTTGTGTTCTGTTGCCAGACTGCATTCATACTGTTGCTGGAGGGCACCCGTTCATTGATGGGGAAAACCTGTCAATAGGCCCACAATAATGCTGTGTTCCCATTAGTTCCTCCATGTGATAAGTCCTCTTCTGCTTCATTTCCCATACCAGCAGTCATGTGGGGGGAGTGGGTGTGTTTGTTCTCTTCTCTCTTTCTCTTACCCTTGTTTCTCTGCCTTCCCACTGGCCTGATCTCTTTCCCTCCAGCCTGATCTGTCTCTCCTCTCCACACACCTTTCTGCCACCTGGTTTCCCCCCTCCCCTCTCCTGATGTGAGTATTTCCTCTCCCACCCAATCTTTCTCTTTTCTTCCCTCCCCCCTCCCACCCCATCTGTTTCTTTTCTTTTCCCCACTCTCCTGCTGGTATTTCACAGCATTTATATTAGTGAAGCAAACAGAAACATACCAGCATTGAGAAAGAGGTGTGATAAGGATTGCTTCCAAGCTGGTTTGTTTCTGTTTGCTTCACTAACAGGATTGCTGCACATCAGAAGCCTGGTATGTTAATCTGCAAAATCAAGAGAGAGGAGTTGGTCATTGGAATCAAAGCAGGTGGTACTTTAGGGGGGAGTAACCATGTAATGCTAGAATTCATGCTTGTGGGACAGGCCAAAGAAGAGTATAGTCAAACACAAACCTTTGATTTCAGGAATGTTGATTTTATCAAGCTCAAGGAAATACTGGATAAAATCACATGGCTATGGATGCTAAAAGAAAAAGACGCCCAAGCATGTGTCAGATTTTATGGGAAGGAAGTGCTAAAGGGACAATCACAAACAATTCCATTGAAGAAGAAAAATAGAAAACATCTGAAAAAGCCGATATGACTGCATAGTAAACTCTAGGAGGAAATGAAAAAGAAAAAAAGAGCATGTATAAAGAACGGAAGGAAGGACAAATCGAGGTGCATAGCCCAAGACTGCATGGGCTATGCAGTGTAAGGAAAGCTAAAGCACAAAATGAGCTGAGACTGACTAGGTAAGCAAGGAAAAACAAAAAAGGGGGTTTTCAAATGTGTTTGAAGGAAGAGAGTGAAGAAGGAAATGGTGGAACCGGTGTTCAGCAAGGTTGGTAAAAGGCTAACAGATCACAATGAAAAGGCAGAACTGCTCAAGACCTATTTTGCTTCAGTTTTTTCACAAAAAGAGGACAAAAAGAGGACTCTGCTCTATTCATCAGTACAGACCTTGCTAAGTAATCTGGGTTAGAATAACAGAGTTGGAAGAGGCCACAAGGGCCATCCAGTCCAATGCCCTGCCATGCAGGAATACACAATCAAACCATTCCTGACAGATAGCCATCCAGCCTCTGCTTAAAAACCTCCAAAGAAGGAGACTCCACCACACTACGAGACAATGTATTCCACTTCCAAAGAGCTCTTACTGTCAGGAATTTCTTCCTAATGTTTAGGTGGAATCTCTCTTCCTGTAGTTTGGACCCATTGCTCCATGTCCTAGTCTCTGTAGCAGCAGAAAACAAGCTTGCTCCATCCTCAGTATGACATCCCTTCAAATATTTAAACATGACTATCATGTCACCTCTCAGCCTTCTCTTCTCCAGACTAAACATGCTCAGATCCCTAAGCCACTCCTCATTGACTTCCAGACCTCCCATTTTGGTCACCCTCTTCTGGACATGTTCCAGTTTCTCAATATGTTCCCTGAATTGTGGTGCCCAGAACTGGACACAGTATTCCAGATGAGGTCTGACCAAAGCAGAATACAGTGGCACTAACTTCTCTTGATCTAGACACTATACTCGTATTGATGCAGCCTAGAATTACATTGGCTTTTTTAGCTGCTGCATCACACTGCTGACTCATGTTCAGCTTGTGGTCCACTAAGACTCCTAGATCCCTTTTGCATGTACTGCTGTCAAGCCAGGTGTCACCCATCCTATATCTGTGCATTTCATTTCTAGTGCCCAAAGTGTAGTATCTGACATTTCTCATTGTTGAAATTCATTTTGTTAGTTTTGGCCCAGCTTTCTAATCTGTTAAGGTCATTTGGGAGTCTGATCCTGTCCTCTGAGGTATTAGCTAACCCTCCTAATTTGGTGTCATCTGCAAACTTGATAAGCTTACCCTCTATTCCCTCATCAGAGTCATTGATAAAGATGTTGAATAGCACTGGGCCCAGGACAGAAACCTGTGGCACCCCACTAGTCACTTCTCTCCAGGATGAAGAGGAGCCATTGGTGAGCACCCTTTGGATTCGGTCAGTCAACCAATTACAAATCCACCTAACAGTTACATTGTCTAGCCCACAGGTTACTAACCTTTTTGCAAGAATATCATGGGGACCTTGTCAAAAGCCTTACTGAAATCAAGATACACTACATCTACAGCATTCCTTTCATCTATCAAGTTTGTAACTCTATAAAAAAAAGAGATAAGGTTAGTCTGGCATGACTTGTTTTTTAGAAATCCATGTTGACTTTTAGTGATCACGGCATTCCTTTTTAAGTGCTTACAGACTGTTTAAATATCTGCTCTAGATTGCAAATCAAGATTGTAAGGAATTAATCAGAATTCACCTAGTTAACCCAAATGAGTTTAAATATTCAGGGCCAGATGAACTGTCTCCCAGAGAAAAGAAGGAACTCACTGAAAAACTTGCAGAATCACTTGCTATCATTTTTTTTTAGAAATCTTGGAACTCAGCTGAGTTGCCAGAGGACTAGAGATATGCAAACATTGTCCCTCTCTTCAAAAAAGGCAAAAATAGAAGATCCAGAAAACTACAGGCCAGTCAACCTGACCTCAATACCAGGAAAAAATATTAGAATTATGTTCATGCCGTCCAGCCAATTCAGCACCGAACCCATGCTAAATTACCCTTACAACACAGTAAAGAAACTCACCATTTGCTCTGGATTTTAAAGGAAAACTTGGTGCAGTTCGTGGTGACACCCAGTAGATGTCTTCATGAAAGTCCCCAGTTGCCCAGTGCCATTGCCATGAGTCACATCCTTTGAGGTCACAATGAGAAGCCCAGCCATGTGATCAATGCTGGCTACCTCATTTCTGCCCTCAGAGGACATGACTCATGTCAGTGCTGCACAACACAGTGGGGACACATGTGAAGACATCCACCCACTGTCACTGCTGAGTGTACAGGTAACTGGGGAAATCTGGGGCAGCTCCAGGACCGTAATACTCCAAGCTGCACCCAGATTATCTTGGCCAGTGTAAATGAGCCCTAGATGATTATTCGAACCAGTTACATGTCTGCTGCTTGCCTTGGTTGGGAAAATATTGTAAATCTTGTAATATGTTATATTGTAAATGGCTATTCTGCCATTCATGCTCAGATGCCTTTCCTTTCCCTCACAGTCTCTCTACTGTAGGAAGATAGATTCAACGTTCATCTCAAGTTCACTTCCTGTTGCCACAGATCATAGGAAAGGGCTTATATTATGGTTGTGTCACTTTAGCCCATCAATTGCCAAGCAGGATTCTCTTTAAGTTTAGGTTTAAACAAACCTCTCAGTCCATGTTCTTAATACAAAAGCTTTTAATGTTTAACTGTTCATTAGAGTTTCAATACTACTAACTTTTAGGAGTTTAGCTTAATTATCACAATTGCTGTCTTATTTGTATTTTGCTCACTTTCAATGACATGAGTAGAAGCTCTTGTTTGCTAGGAAGTCCTTTGTGTACCATCAGTCAGGAGGATCCAATTTGAATCTTGTTGCTCTAAGTTTAAAACAAGTGGCTGTGAGGCTTCTGTTGGATGGGCCTCAGCAGTGCATGTTGGCTCTCCATTCCCCTCTGCCCTGCCATGTCTCACCCATCATGGTGACACAAGAGACAGGACTCCTGCAAGCCCACTCTGAGTCCCCAATTACATGGGGGGATAGTTCCCATCAATCCAATTTTCTCTGGACCAGCAATCTCTGCTGTAGGTGAGGGCCCCCCTTAGCTTCTTAACCAGGGAAACACTCAGTGCTTCACCATGCCACCAGAAGTCCCAACTTCTACCCAAGTATAAACAAGGTAAGAGAATGTCAACCAGACATAAAGTGATAACAGGTGACACATACAGAACCATGGTTGATGCAATCTGACAGAAGTTCAGTGGACCTGGTTTGTTTATGTTACCTCCAAGAATATGATTGGAAGCTATCCATGTTGATACAACTAGAATACATTCAGTGTGTCTTGTTTTGATTGGTCTAGATATGCCAACAGGTAGGCTAGGGAAACAAGCCAAGAAGAAAGGGATTGCAGATGACTGAAGTCTGCCTCCACCTTATGAAGAATTCTATTTGACAACAGCCGTGCTGTTCCTAGCTGATAGCCCAGACATGCTGTTGAAGTTAGACCATGCTGGTAAAAGAATCCATGAGATGATGCTAAATATACATTTTTCCCATTCTGATTGGAATGGATGCTGCTAGATACAGCAATGCTCAAGGATATCAACCCTTACAAGTCTGTGCATTCACAGATGCCTATGTAGAGATGTATAGTTCCTGAACAGGTGAAAGTATGTTCCTAAATGGATAAATCAAGTTTTATGGTTTAAGATGATAATGTTCTGGCATGAGTTAACTTTAGAAGACAGATATGCAGATGATATAAAGGTTCAGTCCTAATGAAAGTATAACATCTTATATTCCATTTGCTGGACTGGACTGAATCCATGATGTCGTACATGCAATATAATGTAATGAATGTAATGTACCCAGACATAAATCTATCTGTGTCTTCCCCTAAGGTAAAATGTTTGTGTAAATCTATGATTCCATAATAAATAACCTAAAATATTGACAGAGAACCTGCTCATTCTCCTATAGAAATATTCTGGTGGTGCAGTGGTTAAATGCCAGTAGTGCAGCCACAAAGTTGTGAGTTTGATCCTACAGGGCTCCAAGGTTGACTCAGCCTTCCATCTTTCCATAGGTCAGTAAAATGAGTACCCAGCTTGTTGGGAGAAATTAGCAAACACACTGTAAACCACTTAGGGAGTGCTTTGCAATGATAAGTGGTATAGAAATATAAATGCTATAGCTATCATGAGATTCCAATCCTTAGACTTCTTAAGTGGAGTCCTGATGTTAACTCTGCCTTCTGTATTTTACCATGGTCACAGGTTGGATGCCCAGGGAGCCAGAAGGTGATGAAAGACCTCAGAGAGAAACAGATTACCTAAATAATGGTAAAGGACCCTCAATCCGTCAGTATGAAGATATAGGGGTGGGGAACCATGTCTGTTTTAAGACTGCAAATCCAAACTGAGATTTGTAATTCTGGATTGCTGATCTTCCCTTATTGAGTTACATTAGGATACCATACAAACTAAAATTTGTTGTTGGTTTTAACACTTCTTGAAAAAAAAATGGTGCCATGACAGGCCTTAAAGAAGGATTTCTCCAGTCACCTTTTGAGCAGATAACTTCAGAGTGGTGTTTCTTGTTTTGTTTTAGTACTAGGCACCAGCAAGTTTTGCTGTTTCCAAACACACACAAATTTTAAAAGCTGCTGACTATTCAGTCTTGACAGTCCATGATGCTTCCCCCTCTTCCCTGGCACTGTCCCTCTAATAATGGTGCACCTTCCTACAGCAAGTGGAGGATCCCCAGTGCCTACAGATGAATCACTGCACCAAAGAATGGTGCAGTGATCACAAGGCAGAGATGGGCAAGCAGGCAGACAAATGGCAGACAAAGAGACAAAGGATCAGTTTTCAAGTGTAGTACACCAGTCAGCTATATCTGTTAAAATTTAGCTATCAATCAGGTATGATAATGACAGAATACTTAAGGAGAGGACAATTTGGCTGTATTCTACCAACAGTCTGACTGATGAAATTCAGTGATGCAGCATAAGAAAGAAGGGATTGTGAGGGGTACTTTACCAGAAGTCCCATTGATGAGATACTCCTGATGAATCCCCTTTTCACCCTTAAGACATACGGTGATCTAGGCTCTCCTTGGAAACCTCTCCTTCATGGATCCATAGTTCCTGTGACTCATTTCTTCCATAGTTGCTCTCTTAAGCTTCTTGTTCAGAGAGACCTTAAGAGAGGTTTCCACCAAGGGATTCAACATTCTTTATCCCTCCCCTACTAGTTCTTCCCCTGCAGCCTGGCTGTTGAATTTTTTTCTGCCTTTGTCCAGAACCAGAGCATTTGGCACCACCTCTTAAGCTGCTTGGCCAGGCTTCTGATTCTGTAATGTCCCAGCAATCTGCCCCTGCTCATTTGCTACTCACAGTGAAACTAACTAGCAATCCTGGGACCTGCTCCCATTTCAGTATGGTCCCAGACAATGAAGAAATGCAAAAGATAATTGACTGCCTAACTTCCATGACCCTCTGTCCCCCAGAGCATTGTGATTGGGGAATATTAGTGAGATTCTTGCCCCAGATTGCATGTTACAGTTTCAAGTGAGCAAAGTCCACTCCTCTCTTTCTCCATCACATCACACCCTCTTGTTGTTTTCTTTATATATGATCATGCTGATGACACACTAGATAGATTTCTTCCACTTAGTTTTGCCATCTAGATCTCTGGATCAGCCTGAATCATGTTAGATTATTTCAGTTTTGATGTGGAACCATAAAGGGCAAATGAATCCAGTCTTGGCTTGGTAGACATCATACTGAATTGGCCCACTTTGCTTTGGAATTCAATTAAATTGTTTGCATATACCCACTGAAAATTTCACTGATAGCCATAAATAACTACCCTACATCATCAGGCAGTAGCAGCAAGAGTCCAGATCCATTCCATGGAACATTCAATATTTTGATGACAGGGCCATGGTTTCTAGCAGTTTCCTATTCTCCTCCAATCCCATCTGTGGCTGTTCTTTCTGTTGACCTTGTGGTTGCTTTATTCTTTGAATAATACAATATGAAATTTGATAAGCTATCAAATGCACACAGTAATGTAGAAAATAGACAGTATGACTTGGTGGTGCATTACTATATTTTCCAAAGTGAATTGCTGTACCAGAAAACATATGTGAATAGTCACACTTTGTCAAACATAGACAATAGACATATCAAGTGAAAAGGGAGGTGAATATTCTGATCTTATGCTTCTGACATTCAGGACATTAAGGAACCTTATCCAGTCATTACAAAAGACTCTTAAATAATACAGTAATAAGTATCTTGTAGTGACTTTGACAACAAGGAAAGCTGGCCAGCCTGTTAACACAACTAACAACAGAGCTGAGAATGTGATATGTAATACATTTCTAAGAATGAATGAGAATGACTTTGAATGTAGTCATATAATATACAGTGAACAAACAACCTGCTTTTATTTAGATGTAGAAATAGTACCGTATATTTAGTTCCTGAATAACCAGTTAATGATTGACGCAGAAATGACGAGACCACACACATCAAGTTGGGTTGAAATACGGGCCACTTTATTGATAGCTTTTCCTATTTATTGTGATTTCTTGAGGTATGCCGAATGTGGAAAAGGGGGAGGAGATCCCTCACGGGGGCACGCACATGGGCGGTTGGTCACAACCGACCTAACCCCCTGCGTCCCTGGGCGACTCACCTGAGCCCCAAGAGGGATCCCATTATCAGGGGTTCCCCTTGGGCGCCATCTGCTGGAGGGCCGCGCATCGGGAAGGAAACCCCTAAGCCATATAGCTTCTGCGAAGGATCTCCCCCCCGAGTCTGACCCTAAGGATATCCTACATCCCTGTACCCTATCCGTTAGGGACGCCGGTACAGTTCAGTGATAGATATCCTTCCACTCAATTTGAGGTTGCCATAGGTGAACGCCAAGTTATCATCTCCCCGTTCCCTGCCACAGATAGGGGCAAGTGTCCACTTAGCCCCTATCCCCCATGAGGGAAGCTAACACAGCCCTCACCCCCTGTCGCATACCATCAAGAAAGAGCTGGATCCCCATATCTGACAAGTGGACCCCGTCAACCCGATAGAGTTCCGGGCGTTTATATGAAATGCTCGGATACTGAATGAAATGGCCAAGGCCTTCGGACAGAGCCCTGTGAACCGCCTTGTTCACCTTCTTCCGAGCAATGTCCAACAGCTTGGGGGGACCATCGCCTGGGTAGGAGATTCTCGGAATGATGTCAGACCAAACTAGGGAGGTATGCGGCCACTCTGACTTAATCCGTCGCATGTCGGCCAAAGCCTGTATCGATAAGGCTCTGCCCTTCAAGAGGCCGAGATCATTGCCGCCAAGGTGGATAACCAGGACATGCGGAGGAGGTCCACGACGCTCCTGCAACAGGAAAGAGATTAAACCATTCCACCTCAAACCCCGTTTGCCAAGCCATTCGATAGTGGCAACGTCTCCCAGACCCAGATGCGGACCCAACGGGCTCCTCTTGGCATGTCTTGCTGCCCAATACACAAAGCTGTGGCCACAAATCAGTACCCGGTACCTCACATCTGTAAGAGAAAGCACAGACAATCAATTGCATAGCGGGCGTACATAGCCCTTGTAGGCGGCTGACTTCCAACGACCCAACCGTTTAATTGCCTCAGGCTGCATTCCCATGGCGGCGGCCGTCGAAGCTGCCCCGATCCTAAAGGAGTGCGAACAGAAGCGCACGCCGCCCAGGCCCAGGGAAGTCAAGGCTTTAGTTGTAAGGGACCAAAATTGATACTTAGTCAACGGTGACCCATCAGCATGACAGAAAAGGGGGCCAGGCACGGAAGGGCGTAATTTCAAGTAGTCCCTAATGGCAACCACGGGGCAAAGGGATGGGTCATAGCGCTCGCGTAGAGTAATGCAGTTACCCTTGCCCATCTGGTCAGTTTTGGACCGCCGAATCGTTAGAGTGACCTGTTTGGGGCCCACTGTAATGTCACCCACACCTAGCGCAAGGCCCGCAGAGTCCTTCTTGGACACCACCACCAGCTCGCTGACACGTAATGCCCCAAAAAAGGCCGTCAAGGAAGCGGCGTGCAACAACGCTACCTCAAAGGGGGTGGAACATACATTGGGCCAAATTTGGAAAAGGCCTTTTAGAATGGCCGGTGAAAGTGGTTGCCTGTTATCACTTGCCCTGCCCCGCTGTCTGGCCCAACCCTCCAGTGCCTTCCTGATCCTAAAGTCAGATGTATTGTCCTGCAGGCCCTGAGCCTTACTCCAGAAGGCCAAGGCAGCCAATCTGGATCGAATGGATTGGGGGGCAAGGCCTTTTTTCTTAAGGGAGACACAGAAGTGTAACAAGTGAGGGACTGGTACCGGCCAGGAGTTGGGGAGACCCACAGAGACCCTAAAGTCAAAAAATTCCTGAATAGACCGCTTATAAACCCTCCTGGTGCTTGGGGCGATGGAGAGGCTAATAGCCTTCACTATCTCACCAGTCCAAGCTCCCACAAATCCTCCGGCATCGGGTCCGGCATCTCGGCGGCGCCCGGAGCTAATCGCCTGAAGCGGTCCATCTGCAAACGGGAGAGAGCATCGGCTATGCCGTTGTCCACTCCCGCTACATGGGACGCAGTAAACAGAATGTTGTACTGGAGGCATTGTAGGGTGAATGCCCTAACCAAATTCATCACCCTTCTGGATTTTGATGTCAGGGAATTAACCACCTGGACAGTGGCCATGTTGTCGCACCAGAAGCGCACCGTGGAATTGGCAAATTCATGAGGCCACAACCTGACAGCCACCAGGATGGGGAAGAGCTCAAGGAAGGTGAGGTCTGCCGTGATGCCCGACGCAGCCCAGGAGCTCGGCCATTGTTGGGCGCACCACCTCCCTTCAAAGTAGACCCCAAATCCCAGGGAGCCCGAGGCGTCCGAAGATTCCTTAAGGGCGTCGCCCAAACGCAATTCGTCCCTCCAAAAGGAAATCCCATTAAACTGCTGCAGAAAGCTATACCAGACCTCCAAATCCAGCTTAATTTCACGGGTGATGCGTATTCTGTGATGTGGAGCAGAAACCCCGGCAGTGGCATCGCATAGGCGCCGCAGGAAAGCCCTGCCCGGCGCAATTACCTTACATGCAAAATTAAGGTGGCCCATAATTTCCTGGAATTCTTTGAGTGTGGCCTTGTTGCGGTGAAGGAAGTCAGCAATCCTAAGCAGTAGATCATCTATCTTATCTGAGGGCAGGCGGCAAAACTGATTCACCATGTCAATTTCGATACCCAGAAAAGCCAATTGTTGACTGGGGCCCTCCGTCTTTTCTTGAGCCAGAGGGACCCCAAAGACCGTCATAAGGTCTTGAAACTGCGTCATAAGGGAGCGACAGACCCCCGAGCCAAACCGCCCTACGAAAAGGAAATCATCGAGGTAGTGAACAACCCCCCGATACCCAGTGTGATGCTTAATCGCCCACTCCAAAAAGGTACTGAACTTCTCAAAAGCAGTGCAAGAGACAGAACAGCCCATAGGCATAGCCCGGTCCATATAGAATAGGCCGTCAAATGAGAAGCCCAGTAATTCGAAATCGTCTGGATGAACGGGCAACAGGCGAAAAGCAGATTTAATATCGCACTTGGCAAGTTCAGCACCGAGGCCGTGTCCCTTAACCACTTTAATCGCTGTATCAAAAGAAGTGTAGTGAACAGTGCATAACTCTTGAGGAATGAAATCATTGACGGATTGCCCCCTCGGATAAGACAGATGGTGAATCAATCGAAATTCGCCCGGTGTCTTCTTTGGGACGATACCCAAAGGAGAGACCCGCAAGCAAGGCGAGGGCGGGTGCTTAAACGGCCCCAGGACCCGACCCTCTGCGACCTCCTTCTGAATTTTTTGTCTAACGACATGCTCCAAGCCCCTCACGGATTTTAGGTTGGGTGCCAAGTAAGGCCTGCGCACACCCTGATAAGGAATGTGAAAGCCCTCTTGGAACCCTTCCCGGAGATACTGGGCTGCCGACCGATCCGGGTACACATAAAGCCAGGCAGCCAGAACCTCCAGCCTAATTGGACTGGGCCCCTTTACCTTGAGGTGCGGGGCTGTTGGGGCCCTTCTTGCCTCCCGATTGGTCCCTGGCAAACTGTCCCCTTCCTTTTGGGCAATTGCGAAACGAGTGTGAGCCCCTGCAGATGGAGCACTCGTGGCGAAAGGCACACGGGCAGCGGGAGCACGTACCTTTGTAACCAAACTCCCAGCATAGCAGCTTGCGATTGGGCGTCGCCGGCTGATTAGGCTGAGTACGGGGTAAACTGCCAGAACGAGTATTCTGCAGCAGGTGGCCGCTCTGTGCCCGTTCCCCCACTATGGGCCAGCTGGGGGACATAATTTGTAACCACAGGTGGGAGTTGATAATGTCCCACCTCACAGTAGGATAGGAGGCAGCCATTTGCCAGAATGCTTCATCATATTGAAGCCAAGCTGGGCCCGCAAAATCAACATACGCCCTGTAAATAATATCCAAGTATCTAAAGAGGGCATAGGATTTGTGCGGCTGGCTGTGGGAAACCACTCCCGCATAAATGAGGAAGCCCGCTAACCAGTTGGACCAATTCCTGTCGACCCGCCTTCTCCTAATTTTTTCTTTCTCCCTGTCATCCAGCTCATCCCTCTCCTTCTCTAGCTCACGGAAGAGTAGGGAAAACATGTCTACATACTCCCCCTTCAAGATTTTTTCCTTGGTGGCGGGCGCCAAATGCTCACCCAGAGCAGGGGCCTGCTCCAAGCCTACAGGAACGTGAGGGAGGCCAAAGGTAGCCTGGCCACTGGGGGGCGAAGCCAGAGGGCTCATGGAGTAAGGGGACCCCAAGGGCATAGGCGGGTACCAACCAAACATGGTGTTGGGCGGGCCCCCAGGGGAGGCAGCAAACGCCTGAACCCCTGGATCAGTGTTGGGTTCAGGATGGCTCCAAGGCCACGCCTGTGCATTGTAATTGGTGTTAGTGTCTGGATTGGACTCACTCTGAGGAAGCGACGCCGGCTGAGTACTCGGACCCTCTCCCGGAGACTCATCCCCATCTTGAGTATCACCAGGCGGATCACCTTGATCTTCCAAAGCCTGTATGCGAGCAAGAAGTTGGTTAGCTCACTTATCCTCCAAGGCCTGTAAGCGATCCAAGATTTGTTGTAACACGTTTTCAATTGTGTCCTTCGGGGGTGGAGGAGACACCGGCTCAACAGGCTCGACCGGATCCCGAGGGCGGGCTGGCACCTTGCCCTTTGCGCCTTTCTTGGCCTTGGGAGCCATAACACTGCAGCAAACGATAAGTACAGAAATTATTATTGAAAGTAAGTAATGAATTAAATGAATTAAAACAGAACTAAACAAAACTAAAAAACGACTCAAATGAATTAAAACAAAAGCCAGGCAAATTCAAATTACTTGAACCAAATGGAAGTAGACCGAAGTAAAGGAATTGAAACAGAATTAGACCAGAATGAATTAAATTGCTTAAATTGTATTCAATTGAGCAATATAAACCAAAACAGTAACTATTGACTTATCTTGCAATAAAGTCAAGTCTCATCAGGTGAATATAGACCAAATTGGATCAAAATACAGACCAACGTGAGTCAAATTGTATCAAATTAAATTGTTAAATTAAGTTTTTTTTTATCCTAAGCCTAAATGAATCAAATGAATCAAATGAATCAAAAGCAGCAGCTATAGAATTAACCTAAACCAAAATGGAGCAAAACAAACTGGATTAAATGAATTAAAATCAGAGGTCCATGAAAGCGATTGACTCAAATTAAACCAAATTGAATTAAAGGAACACCAAACCGAATTAATAAGCAAAGCAATAGACTCAACTTAAACCAAAGTGAATTAAATGAATAAACCTCAAAAATTAAATTGCAAACAAATTGAATTAATTGAATTAACCTCAGAATTAAATTGCAAACAAATTGAACTAAATGAATTAACTTCAAAAATTAAAATGCCAACAAATTGAATTAAACGAATTAACCTCAAAAATTAAAATGCAAACAAATTGAATTAAATTAAATGAATAAACCTCAAGAAGTAAATTGCAGACAAATTGAATTAAATGAATTAACCTCAAAATTAAAATGCAAAATAATTAAATGCACCAAACTGAATTAATACGCAAAGAATCCAGAGAGGACAGGGATTGGGGGGGGAGGGGCTCCACGTGGCGCGAGGCCGAAGAGAGCGCAGACAAAAGACAAAGAAGGCCAGGGGCGCCACGTGGCTGCGTGGCAAACAAAGGCGGCGGCCGGGCCGAAGAACGGGCCAAAAAGCGGGGAACAAAGCGGGGTCGGGAGCGAGGCCCAACAGAGGCCAAACAGAGGTGGCGGCTGGGCGGCCGGGCCGCAGAGCGCAAAAAAGGGGGGGTGGGCCGGGAGCGCCACGTGGCGCGAGTCTAAACAGCGGCGGAGGCCGGGGGCAAGGGGGGAGGCCGGGCGCAAGGGGGGGTTTAAACGGCGGCGGAGGCCGGGCAGCCGGGCGCGAGGCAAACAGAGGCGTAGAGCACAAAGCACCAATGGTGTCGGCCGGGCGGCTGGGCCGAAGCGCGCAACCAAAACGGAGGTGGCGGGCCGGGAGCGCCACGTGGCGCGAGCACAAAACACCAGCGGCGGAGGCCGGGCCGAAGAGTGCAAGGGTGGGGGGGGTTACCCAAACAGAGGCGTCGGCCGGGCAACCGAAACAGAGGCGTCGGCCGGGCAACCGACGTGGCGCAAGGCCGGGGCAGCGGCGGCCGGATGCGGTGGGAGGCGGCCAATCCGGCTGGCTAGAAGGTGGCTAGTTGGCCGGGGGGGGCTGGCAAAGGCGTCGGCCGGCGGCCGGATGCGGTGGGAGGCGGCCGATCCGGCTGGCTAGAGGGTGGCTAGTCGGCGAGGGGGGGGGCTGGCTAGAAGGTGGCGGGAAGCGGGAGGCGGCCGATCCGACTGGCTAGAAGGTGGCGGGAAGGGGGGGCGGCGGGGGCGGCGGCGGCCCGACCACGTGGCGCGAAGGCAAACAAAGACTGGCCGAAGAGCGCAAGGCGAGGAGAGGCAAGGGGCGCAGGGGCAACAAGGGAGGCCAGTGGGCCAAGCACACCGCACACAGCAAAAGAAAAACCGTAAATGAAAAATGAAAATGTAAATGAAAAAGTAACAAACACACAATACAACAGCAATAAAACAAGCAAGTAACAATAAAACAAGCAAGTAACAAGCACACAGTAAAAAAGCACAAACAAACAGTAAAGAACCAATGTTAAACCCCAAGACCTAATACCAACCCAGCCACCCCCAGCCTAAATAGACAAACAAAGGAAAAACTTATCGCAGTCCTGCGAAGAGCTCCTCACGATCAGATGAAAAAAGAGGAGGAGACCAGGGGAGGCAAGGGGTAAAATAGGCTCTGCTTTGGCGCCTCCCCTGACTCCTCCCAGCCGGGGTGTGTCCACGCCCAGGCCTGCTCATGGGTTCGCCTCCCTGCTCATCATTAAAACACCTCCCCCGGATCCACCATTCTTCAGGATCCGGGGGGGTGTCTGTTATAAACAGTAGTCGAGGAATGTGAAATATGTTTACAAAAAGGTAAATTGCTGAAATAGAACAGTACATAAAACAGACTGGCAATAGTGGTATTCTGAAGTTTTAATTTAAATGTACATGTGACAATAATATAAGTGAAACATTCCAAAGTTCAGACTTTGCATGTTTTCAGCATATATCATTCCTCTTTTTGCTTTTTAAAAAAACATTCAAATGAACTCAAAGTCCACTGCTCAGCTCTCTCTCTCTCTCTCTCTCTCTCTCTCTCTCTCTCTCTCTGTGTGTGTGTGTAGAGGTCCATGGGGTTTAGAGAAACACTGAACTCTTGTCACTCTCATACTGATGTCATAAGGTACACTTGGGGGGGGGTTGTCCAAATTGATTTGTAGTTGTATTTAGAATGATTTCTAAAAGAACTGAATAGCTTCGTTTTCCTAGCTGAATTATTTTAAAAAAATGAGCAAGGGAATAGTTTTCCCCAACCCCACTACTGGTTGTAACATTTCCCAGTTATTCCCTGGGTGGAATTCCTTTTAAGTGTTGAGTTTTGATTCTGTTGTTCTTCAAAACTGGGAGCCAGATTTTGTTTACTTTTAAGGTTTCTTCTTTCCTGTTCAAGTTGTCCAGGTGTTTGTGGATTTCAATAGCTTCTCTATGCATTCTGACATGATAGTTGTTGGCCTGGTCCAGAATTTCTGTGTTTTTAAATAACATTTTGTTTCCAGGTTGGTTTATCACATGTTCTGCTAGTGCTGATTTTTCTGGCTGGCCCAGTCTGCACTGGCTCTCATGTTCCTTGATTCATGTTTGCACACTGCAGTTAGTGGTCCGTCCCTATGTAAACTTGTCCATGGCTGCATGGTATGTGGTAAACTTACAAAGGAATTCCACCCAGGGACAGGGGGAGTTCCAGCAGATAATAGCCCATTAGCCAAACAGACACTAACGAGCATTGCATTTCTATACCCAGAAACTAATCATTCAATTACACAAATTTACATATACTCCCCAACACATCACATCATATAAACTCCACATACACTCCTACCCAACCATTCTCTGAAGATGCCAGCCACAGATGCAGGAAAAACATCAAAAAAACAAAAAACAAACAAACAAAAAAACTATTCCAGAACATGGCCTCACAGCACGAAAAAAAAAATGCAAGGAAAATCTATAAAAACAAGACACTGAGAGAATCTCTAGATGGCATTAAGTCCAGTGAACTTTCTCACTCAACTATAACCCCCCAGTTATTAGCTCAAACATTAGCTAAAGAGAATATTCCATTCAGCTTTCAATTTAGTCTCATTTATAGTGATGTATACAATGCATTTACTACTGGACTGCCTAGTAATTCTCCATTGTTCTAAACAGTATTTCAATATTTTGCTTTTCTAGGAGAGAGCTATTAAATTTGGCAACAAGAAATGATCTGCAGCTCAGAGGCAGTACTTCTGTAAACGGGCAGCAGTTTGCTAATTTAATATCTTCTCTGGCTGGTAAGTACTCACAACTCTTGTTAATGATTTCCTTTAGAGTTCTTTGCCTGTTCCAGAGAAGATGACATATTTACATAACCATATTCCACCAAAATATAATTTAAAGAGAATTAAGCCTGTATATAATTATATTCATCAGTTAGTCATTTAGCAAATTAATATACTGTTAGGTCTGCTGTTCAGGAATACTAAACATTTGCATAAATTTGTAATGACTTCGATTCTCACAGTGAACATATCATTTTAGTATACAGGAGTATAATTATTATTTTAGGGTGATGGCAGATGTTGTGAGGAAAGAGAGCACACGGTGCTTCCACGAGCTGGGGATTAGTAGTCATTCTCAAACTTTACAAATTAAATTATCAAAATGTATATATTAATAAATTAAATACAGCTTCATCTATTAATGTTGCCCCTCCTAAATGTTCCAAGTAGGCTGTCCATGTGTGTTAAGAGAAAGAGAGAGAGCATCACAGCTTCAGATTGGAATGTGTCTTTCCCAGTAATATTGTTGGTATGAGCCCATCAATACCATGTGTAATTCAGTGCTGCTGTGCACTTTCATAAAACTTTTAAGCATGTGTAAGAATGGAAATATATGAACTAGATATGTTAAACCTGCTGCAAACATGGCATCTTCATGCTATCTGTGTTACAGCTAGGGATGGTTGCATCTGTTAGTTTGGGGGCTTTTAAAATCCAAATTATTGTCATCTAATTTATGAAATTTTGATAAGTTCTGCTCAAATGATAGCCTGAGACAAATTCTAACTCACCTGTAATTTTCAAATTCAACAGCTATTCCCAGCATGGAGATGACCATGTTTCACCTGTTTTACCTAGATAAAGCTGCCAGACAGATAGCTGAACAGTGGTGTTACCCTAAGAAGTGGGAGAAGGGATGTTGGAGTCCCACCCACAATTCCAGTGTCTCTTTTGAAATCTGAGGGAATTATTAGCTGAAAAGGAGTGTAACTTTCGGGATCTTTTCACCTATGTATACCAGTACTAACTGTAGAGAGCACTCCAGTTAAAGTAAAACAAGGTATTTTTTAAATGAGAAAAACCACAGTGGGTGTGCTAACATATAAAACATACACTCTTAAGAATCATACAGGGCTATTGGAAAGTTAGGAGTGAAAGGCTAGATCGAGAAAAGTAAGGGGTGGAAGGGTGATAGTTAACAGTCTTGGAGAAAGATGTCTGCACAGACAGCATTTGAGGGTGGCACCAGGGCCGGTTTAAGGAATTTTGGGGCCCCCTACAGTGCTTTATTTTGGGGGCCCCATATGTTTATCTCAGGTCAATGTAACCTAACCTATTCACCGTACAGGATGTTCAGATCACAGTAGGGCCCCCGTATCCATGGATTCATTATCCATGGGACACAGAACAGCACACCTACCCTAGAGTCTTCCTAGTAAATGTGTCCTCCCTAGTGGTTTTCTAGGCCCTCCAAGGCAACTCTATGGTATTTTAAACCAGAAGTACCATTTTTTTCAATGGTGTTCACTATTATTCATGGTTTTCAGAATCCACCCCCCCGAACCAATCCCCAGTGGATAAGAGGGGCCTACTGTATTACATAATTTGACACCAATAATTTAGTTTAAAAACTATATTATAGGCACTAACATAATATTTTTAGTTTATTAGCAATTAATGTAATGATGCAGATTTCCTCAAAGAAAAGAAAGAGTTGACTACAAGCTAAACATGAGTTAGCAGTGTGATGCAGCAGCAAAAAATGCCAATGCAATTCTAGGCTGCATTAATAGTGTCTAGATCAAGGGAAGTAATAGTATCACTCCATTCTGCTTTGGTCAGACCTCACCTGGAATATTGTTTCCAGTTCTGGGCACAACAATTCAAGAAAGATACCGAGAAGGATGTTGGGAGGTCTGGAAGCCATTATGCCCTATGAGGAACGGCTTAGGGAGCTGGGCATGTTTAGCCCAGAGAAGAGAAAGTTAGGAGGGGACATGATAGCCATGTTTAAATATTTGAAGGGGTGTCATACTGAGGAAGGAGCAAGCTTGTTTTCTGCTGCTCCAGAGACTAGGACACGGAGCAATGGACTCAAACTATAGGAAAAGAGATTCTACCTAAACATTAGGAAGAAGTTCCTGACAGTAAGAGCTGTAAGGCAGTGGAATACTCTGCTGCCTGGGAGTGTGGTGCACTCACCTTCTTTGGAGGTTTTTAAGGAGAGGTTGGATGGGCATTTGTCAGGAATGCTTGGATTGTGTGTTCCTGCAGGGCAGAAGCCAATCGGATGGGATGGCTGTTGGGGTCCCTTCCAGCCCTATGATTCTAGGCTGCATTCAGAGCCTGGGAAAGTTACTCTTGGATTACACCTCCCAGAATCCCCCTGCCAGCACCCTTCTCAAGATCTGGTTGCATTGTTCCTTTTCCAGCATTCTCTAGCCCAGTGGTTCTTAACTTGGGGTCCGCAATGTCCTCACAGGGGGTCCACAAAGGCTTGAAGACTGCTTGGCCCACCTCCTCCCTGTAGTGGAGTAGCCATGTGACAGGAACCAAGGCAAAGTCTGGCTGGCTTGGCCTGCACATTGCCATTCAATCCACTCCAGCCACAAACTTGCAGGAAGAAGCAAGAGTGTCTCTGAGGGAAAGTTTAATGGATGGTGTAATTGTATTGTTGTTGTTGTTAGCTATTATTATTAGGGTTTTAAATCTTGAGTTAAGTCTTGGGGCAACAAAAGATATTTAAAGGGGGTCCCTGGTAAAGAAAAGGTTAAGATCCACTGCTCTAGGCCAATGCCTCTCACATAACACTACTGGATATTGGTGTTTTAGTGACAACAATAAAACCATTGTTCCCAGTAATATTACTCCAAATTTTAATTTATATTCTTTATACAGTATTCTTCTGTTAAAAGAGTTAAGAGTGTTGTAAAAGTTTCAGCATTGCACTATGACTATGGAGACCAGGGTTTGAATCCTTACTCAGCCATGAATACCCCACTGGCTGACCTTGGGCAAGTCACACTCTCTCAGCCTCAAAGGAAGGCAAAGGCACACACCCTTTGAACAAACCTTGCCTAGAAAACCCCATGGTAGGTTTGCCTTAGCCAGAAATGACTTGAAGGCACATAGGCAAACACACACAAATGCAGGCTGAACTCAGTTGGCAAGGGCAGGGCAGGGAAGGGAAGGGAAGGGAAGGGAAAGAAAGAAAGAAAGAAAGGAGCCCTTTCCGAGACAACCCTCAAATTCCCTGTCTCTCTCATAAACACACACTCACCGTCTCCGCGGTAGCAGCAAACTCCCTCCAGCTTCTGCCACGGAGGGCTGCTGTTTCTTTCACTTTCTCTTTAGTTTTGGAGACATTTTTTTGGAGGAGGGCGGGAATGTGGTGGAGTCTCCTTCTTTAGAGGTTTTTAAACAGAGGCTGGATAGCCATCTGTCTTGACTCCAGCAACAAGTTAAAAAGTAAAATAACCACCCCACTGTGCATGGCAGCCCCCCCCAAGATCCCCGCGGCCCCCTGAAGACAGTCCCTCACTCACACGACCAGCTGCTCTGCCTTTCCTCCTTCACAGCAATGCAGCCAGGGACTGTCTCCAAATTACAACTTCCCAAGAGCAAACCCTTTCTCTATCTCCCGCACTAGCTCAGTGCTATTGCCATGCCCTGCCTGAGGAGGGAGGGGGAAGGGGCTCCAAAGGAGCGGAGGAGCCGGCTGCTGTCTCCTGGCTGTCTCCTTCATCAGATAAGGGCAACACTCACCAGGGGGCCCCCTTCACCCCCGAGGCCCCCCGCCAATGTGGATCTGGCAGACAGGTTAAACCGGCCCTGGGTGGCACAGAGGAGACCAGAATATTTGAGGTGTCTGTCAGTCTGTGGCACACTTTACTGGGGTCTAGGGTCTAATATTTATACACTATTTCATATCCTGAAGGGGTACTCAGGTTATGACAAAGCCTGCATGGCTTTCCCACCGGATAGATGAAAGGAATGAAACTCAACTGATTGCTTTAGTTCCAGAAAGACAAAACATTTATGGTTCTGCAGCAATCTCTTAATGTTTGGTGAGGTAGGGAGTATAGGAGAGATTTCTGTAGGGTATGATCTGAGGGAAGGTCACTTGTTTGCATGCTAGAATTATTGCTTAGAATGCCCAAGGCTAGAAGAAAGGATTAGCACATACCTCCTTTATGACTGTGTTTATTAAAGGGATTTCAGCATAATCCTAATTTGGATCTTCTCACCATTTGATTTCTAGACACACCTCAGGTCATTGTGACCTCAGACTGACCTCCAGTCTAACGTCCCAGCCAAGTGGCCTCCAAAAGTTCCCGATATTTCCAGTTATGAGATACTGTGGAGTGGGGGTAGTAGGGCATATTAACAGTGGGACTGAGCTTCGTGGTGGACAGTGTCCCCTTTCCTTTCCCTTTTTGCTAACCAGTGGTGATTGCCAGGTTCCTATTCCTTCTTTAAGCCTCTAAAGCCAAAGTCTACAAGCCAAAGTCACTGCAGTTGATGGTTTTCTGCCATTTCAAAGACTTTCTTCCAGTGGTTAGGTTCAACACCTTGGATTTTTCCATAAAAACAGAAGTCACTCTTGTAAACTGCACCACTCCTAAGTAATGGAAGCACTGGTTACCTCTCTTGCTAACTTCTTTGTTGGGGGGAATCAAAAAGAGGTGGGGAAAGGCTATCTAAAAATCTTAGTTATATATAAGGTATCTGTGTTTGAACATTATTGATATCTACCATCAGGTGTTGGTTCCAAAACCATTTTCTGCCAATGAAGTTAAATTAGCATTAGGACAATGTATTATCTGTCAATTATCTTCCAAAGCATTTGCCAACCAACTCAGGGAAATAAAGAGACCAGACACAAAACATGGGGTTAATAAAATGGGTCTTTATTTAACCCAAACTATTTAAATCCCTTTAAGCTCTTCAGTGGGGGGAGGCAACCTAGTGAGGGAGCAGCTGAGGCCATAGATCTATCTGAGACCTTTCTCCCCAGCTTCCCCAGCCGAACACCTGAGCCCTTGAGAGGAACCCCAAAGCTGGGGCTGCTCCCAAGCTGGCCCGCATCTAGAAGACCAACCCAAATGTCCCCCACCCAAGCCCCATGGATTAAGGTAGGGGATTATCCCTCGGGCCAGCCCCAAGGTGGATCTCGTTTACTTCCGCTAAGTCCCACAACTTTAATGGTCATTCCAGAGACCCTCCCTTCACCCAAATAGGTGCCAAGGTGCACACCGAGATCTACGTCTCCCCCAGTCTCCAGCCATGGATAGGGACAAGCGTCCGCTTAGTCCCTATTCCCCCACAAGCCTGTCCAAGAGGTCCCTCAACCCCTCTGAAGATCACTCAAAAAGACTACAATCCCTGTGTCTGAGAGGTGCACCCCGTCAGCTCGGCAGAACTTGGGCCTTTCAAACACTATAGCGGGGTGTGGGAGATACCACCCCAACCCTTTGGTGCGAGCATTTTTATTTGCCTATTAGATCTTCGCCATGCCCTATCAAGCAACCAGGGATCTCTATCCCCTCTCCAAATCTGATGGGGTAAAATGGCAGACCACATGAGGATAACCTCAGGCCACATTGACCTGATTACCCACATATCATTGATCACCTGAAGGACCAAAGCCTTTCCTTTTAACAAACCCAAATCATTCCCACCTAGGTGGAGAATGAGAATATCAGGAGGAGGACGTTGGCGTTCCTCAAACAGTAAAGGCATAAGGCCGTGCCAATGGAGGCCCCTCCTTCCAAACCATTCAACCATTAACCAGTCTGCCAAGGTGAAGTGAGGTCCAAAGTGGCTCAGTCGGGCTTGCCATGCTGCCCAATAGACCATACTGTGGCCACATACAAGTGCTCACCATCTCACCAATGCCAGTCCAGAACCTGTAAACAAGGAAAGAGAAGACATGTTAACACTGGAGGGGCTGAACATATTTGTAGTAAGTGGAGGAGCGCCACCAACCAATCTTTTGTATTGCCTGGGGCTGCAACCCAAGAGCAGCTGCTGTAGATACAATCCCAATTTGGAATGAATGCGTCCCAAAACACCTACCTTGCAGGCCCAGCTTGTCCAGGGTCTTGGTGGTCACTGTCCAGAATTGAAATTTGGTTAAAGAAGAAAGGTCAGCATGAATGAACAATGGTCCGGGCTTGGCACACCTCACTGACAAATATTGTCTTAAGAGCAAATATCCTGGTAACTACAGGCCTGCAGTTTACATTGGATCCCCATGCCCCACTGGTCAGTTTTAGAAAAACACAATGTGAGAAGGACGTGACGCTCCTGAAAGACCACATCTCTGAGCTCTAAGGCCCAGTTAAATTGGTCATTTTTTGATGCTCGCATCAATTCACTAAGACAGAAAGCACCAAAAAATGTCATGAGTGTAGCTGCGTGGAAAAGTAGCCTTTCAAAGGACAATATACACATATCTGCCCAAATAGTAAACAGGCCTTGAAGAACGTTTAGGGAAAGGGGGGTACCTTTCTTCCAGTTACCTTCCCTTGCTCTCTGACCCAGCCATTTAAAACTTTGTGTATTCTAAAATCATTTGTGTTATCAGCTAACCCTCTAGCCTTAAGCCAGAAGGCTATTGCCGATAATCTAGATCGAATGGATTGAGGGCAGAACTTTAATAACTGGGGAATGGGTATGGGTGTGCCCTGTTGCCAACCGAGTTGTTGTCCGAATTGACTAAATTCACATATAGCTCTGGTGTAACTCTTCATAGTAGAAAGTGCCAAGGACATACCTAGTACCCTGATCACCTTGACCTCCCAATTGTCCACAGGTCTGCTGGCATCTGCTCGCCATCGGGCATCACGTCCGGAGTCAGCTCTCTGAATCACTCCATCTGCCTGTGGGAAAGAGTGTCAACAAATCCATTGTTAACGCCCACCACATCCTGAGCTATAAATAGAATATTGTGTTGCAAGCACTGCAGAGTGAAGGCCCGGACAAGCTGCATGACCTGTGGGGATCTGGAGGTCAATGAGTTTATGACGTAGATCGTTGACATAGCAAAAGTGGACAGTGGAGTTTGCTAGCTCCTTAGCCTAAATATGGGCCACCATTAATATAGGGAAGAATTCCAGGAATGTTAGGTCCCTGGAAATATCAGAATCAGCCCACTCTGGCAGCCACTGACTCACGCACCAATGACCCATGAAATAAACTCCAAAGCAATAGCTCCAGCTATTGCGTCGGAGGCAATTTGCTGTGCCCCCTGCTGTCTCCTTTCCTCCCACCAAAATAAGTCACCATAAACTGCCCTAAGAATTCCTGCCACACTTTGAGGTCACTATGCATATCCACTGTAACACAGATCTTGTGATAGGCCAGAAAAACACCTTTGATGGCATCTCACAAATGGTGGCAGAAAGCCCTACCCAGTGCTATTACCTTACAAGCAAAATTCAGGTGTCCTATAAGAACCTGAAACTCCCTAAGACTAGCCTTCCTACGGGATATAAAAGTTGTTATCGTCTCAGGCAAATCCTTCACCTTAGTCTTGGTAAGGTGGCATAATTGGTTGATTGTATCAATTTTGATGCCCAAAAATGTGAGCTGGAATGCGGGACCTTCAGTCTTCTCTGGAGCTAAGGGGACACCTAACTCCTCCGCTGAAAGCTCAAGCTGACGCAGCA
This sequence comes from Gambelia wislizenii, assembly GCA_030847615.1. NCBI lineage: Eukaryota > Metazoa > Chordata > Lepidosauria > Squamata > Crotaphytidae > Gambelia > Gambelia wislizenii. The sequence goes on along the minus strand of JAUMIR010000003.1, from coordinate 209,706,990 downwards.
AATATGTGCATCACCCAGAGTAGCCCTCTCGTATAAATAGAAAATCATCTAACTAGTGCACAATCCCAGTAAGACCAGTCCTGGCTTTTAATTCCAGAAATGTACTAAATGTTTCAAAGGCATTGCAAGAAACAGAACAACCCATGGGCAAGGCCCGGTCCATATAGAACCGTCCTTCAAAACAAAAGCCTAGAAGCTCAAAATCACTGGGTGTACTGGCAAAGACGAAATGCAGACTTGATGTCACATTTAGCCAATTCTGCTCCTGGGCTGTGCCTCTTAACCTCCTTGATGGCTGTATCAAAGGAGGAGTGTATCTGACTGTACATAACTCAGGAGGGATAGAATCATTCACCAATTTACCCCTGGGGTAAGATAAATGAAGGATCAACCTAAATTCGCCCTGTGGCTTTTTAGGCACCACTCCTAAAGGTGAAACTCACAGATTAGGTACAGGGGGCTTAAGGAAAGGGCCAGCTACCCTTCCCTCTGAAATTTCTTTTTGACTCTTTGCCCTAACAGTGGCCTCCATACCCTTAATGGATTGTAAATTCCACACACTATAGGCTCGCCTGGGACCTTGAAACAGAATCCTAAAACCAACTTTAAAGCTGTTATACAAATAACTGACCACATCCCTGTTGGGGTAAAACTTTAGCCAGTGGCTTAGTACCAGCAGCTTAATTGGGCTGGGACCCTTTTCGAGCTGGATTAGTGCTTCCTGCACCTTTCCTACCTGACTGACTACCCCTTCCACCTCAAAACTGATCTCTTCCTCTGGGGCAGTTGTGAAAAGAATGGGAAGCCCCACAGATAGAGCGCTCATGGACATATCTGTAAGGCTTCCTGCTAGAAACTCACTGAGAGGAAAAATCCCAGCACAATAGCTTATGACTTTGAGCAGCCCTGGGTGGGGCTTTTGGGGAGGCAGCCAGGGGTCCTCTCTGTACAAGACGACCACTTTGAGTATGCTCACCCTGAATTGGCCTGGCTGGGATCATGAGCTGCATCCACAGTTGTGCAAGGAAGGATAAATTGCGGCTCTCATGTGAAAAGCTTCATTGTATAAGAGCCAAGCCGGCCCAGTGTAATTGGTATAAGCCCTGTGAATAATATCAATGTATTGTAACAGGGCAGCTGCACGAAGGGTTGAGCCTTAACAATGACCCCGTGAATATAAAAAAACCTGAAAGGCATTTGGGCCAAGTACGCTCCACCTTCCTTTTCTTAATCTTTTTTGTTTGTTTGTTTTTCTTTATCATCCAGTCCTTCCTTATCTTTTTTCTCCAGCTCCCTATAGAGCAAGGAGAAAACATCACCGTATTCTCCCTTAACAATTTTGTCCCGAGTGGCCTACAACAAGTGGTTGCCCAAGGGCAAGGACATTTCCCCAAATGGGATGGACCCGTATGGGCCAGATCCATAACCCACCAACTGCAGAACCCCAGGTTGAAATTGGTCGTCAGCTGAAGTAGCAGGAAACACACCCGCTCCACAAGGGAACCAGGGGGACCATTGAGGTGGCATACAATTAAGGGCTGACTGTGCCATAGGCCACCCTAAGTATGCTGCTGGGGTGCTGGCTGAAGCCTGACATGAATCACCGTGTGTAGGGGCGGATATACTGCCCCAGGGCCAAAATGGCCCAGAGGAGTGAGGTGCACTGTAATCTGACCCCTCACCTCCAGAAATCGGCATCCCAATTGGCTTGGCTTGTTGGTCCTGGCTCTCTGCCACAGGTGGTTCAGGCACATCATCCTCCACGTTGCCTTTGGATCCATATACCCCTTCCAGCTGAATCTTTCTCTCCAGAGCATCAAAAGAAGCAAAATCTCATTATGCATTTTACACTTTTTATTATGTCACCCGGCCCCAGGGATCAGTGGAGAACTGGGGGCCCCATGAACCTCCTCCAATTTCTTAATCCTGTCTAAAATAGCTAGCCAGGGAAAATCCTCATCACTATCACTAGAAGAGGCAGGATTGGGTATATGGTGAGGTTTAGATGGAGGTTTAGGGACAGGAGCCTTGTCCTTGGCCCCCACTTTGCCTTTCTTAGATGCCACGAGGAATGGTCAGTAAGGAGGCCCCCAAAACTTGTAGGCAGAGTGAATTTTCCTCATCTGTAGTTTTGATTTTATTATATTTGAATAATAATAATAATAGTAATAATAATAATTTGTACAACCAAATATAGCTATTATGACAATTGGATAGGCAACCCTGCCTAAAGCATAAGCCACTAGGCAAACCTAGGCCCAGAGGCCAGAAGGGCTTGAATTTAACTAGGCCATTATTTACTAGGCCACAACAGGCCTTACTGGACTGATGGCTGTGGATTCAATCTGGGCTGTTATTTGACAAGGCTGTAACAGTCCTACCAGGATTGAGGGCTCTGGATTTAAACTGGGCTGCTATTTGCAAGCCACAACAGGCCCTAACAAGGCTGGGCCCAGTCGCTCAGGCAATCACATTAGGCTCCCTCCTGGTGACCCAAACCCACTTAGGTGTAAAGGCCTATCAGGCCCAACTGCTGTGCCACGTGTGCAGAGCTCTTAGGCAGGCCCAACTAGGCCGAACTGGGGTGACGCACCAGTGATGCCATGAGCACGTTCTGCCCCTGTAGGCCCGAGGGCCGCGCCATGTAGTGGCAGCCCCCGGTGAGCCAATCTGGGCTGCACATTCCCAGCAGGCCCAAAGGCCTTCTGTGCATGTCTGCAAATGGTCCAAGCTGATAACGGGAAGAGCTGGACACTAAAAAGGAAAAAAAAATGGCCAGGCCAAGTCAGTGCAACAAGTGCCACGTGCGTGCCCCCAACAACTCCGAGCAGGCTACCAGACCGGGGAAGCAGTCGGACTATGTTCTGCTAGCTGCTATGAAAAGGGGGGAGAGAAACGGCCAGATAGGCCCGCGTTATGAGTGCCTCGTGCATGCCCACCAACAGCCCAAACAGGCTACCAGAAGGGGGGGTGAATGGCCAGACTATGCTGTGCTACAAGCGCCACTCCTTCCTAGCCACAGGGGAGGCCCCATGACAAGACAGCAGCCATTTGAAAGCAGAACGGCATCCACCCAGGCTGCATGGCCGCCACAGCCGCCAATCTCTGGGCCAAGAGCCACCCCCACCCCCGATGCCTCAGCAATTCCCTTTTGTCACCCCCCCCCACCTACTGAAAGGTTTGAGGCTGGGCCAAGCTGGAGGCTCACCCAGACCCTCACAGCCACCTGAGAATACTCTCTGCCGGGCTGTGAGGTCTGGGAACCACTGCTACTGCTGCTGATGGGTGAAAGGCTGCAAATGCTCCTCCAAATCGACCAACCAACACTCTTTTTTCAGTACTTGATGTTAGGTCTACAGAAAAAAGGAGGAGGATGGGGAGGGCAGAGCAGCCTTAAATAGGTTGCCAGCACTGCCCCCTCCCCATCCCAGACGTCGGTGCTGACGCCAGACATCAGCAAAGCTGGTCTCCTCTCCTCCTATCTGGCAAATGCCACTCCCCCTCCACACAGCTGTGTCTGACGGAGGGGGACCGTGGTTATCCTGTATCTGTTGGCATTTATCAAACACTGTGCTTCACTCTTGCTCAAATGTACTTCAGTATGCTAAAATGTAAGAGCTAAGGGTGCACTGTAGAAAAAATGCAGTTTGACATCACATTAACTGCCAGGGCTCCATCCTACAGAATCCTAGGATTTGTAGTTTTGTGAGGCACCAACACTCTTTGGCAGAGAAGGCTAAAAGACCTTGTAAAACTACAGATCCCAGGATTCTATAGGATGGAGCTATAACACTTTAAGTGGTATCAAACTGCATTATTTATACAGTGTAGATGAACCCTAAAACAAAACACTGCAAATGGCATATCCACACATCAACAGTTGGGAAATGATACAGGCCAATCATTTACTTGAAGAGCACAGTTTAATTGAGAGGCAAATTTCAGTCCTGTCCACAAAATAAGCTATTATTATTCATCTTGTATCCTTTTATTCTGTTACTTCAGTGTGTGTGATATTCATTATTGATGCCACTTTTACAAGTACTAGGGTATTTGTTAGTTTAACTTGTTACAGTAACAAAAAGTACTCATAAATAATTTATTGACCTAATTGAAGCTTAGCCCCAAATGAATTTTACATTCTTATTGTACTAACTTGATGTATTTGAGGTTTTATTTATTGTGAATTGTAATTTCTCCCTATGGATCCAAGCCTTTAAAAAAGTCATCTCTTTTAAGGTTCTTCGGTAAGTGACAGCATATAGCTTTGAGGGGAAAAAAGTACTTTATGTTTGGGTGGATCTACAGACATAAGATGATAATGTCACTCAACTTTATCAGAAGAGTATTAGCATAAGCTTTTTCTTAGAATATTAGTGTAAAGGGATAGTCTTACCTGATACTTTGTCCCCAATTCAGAGTATTCAGAGGAAGATGGGGCTTTCTGCAGACATGGACTGTTAAACAGAGAAAGTGCTAAAAAAAATTTATCAACCAAAGTCCAGATTATTCACATTCTAGACTTTAGGAAAGCTGATCTCAGTAAACTTAGGGAAATGCTCAGTGTGATTCCATGTTGAGGAGTACTAAAACAGAAAGGAGTTCATGAGGGATAGAAGCTTCTTAAAAGTAAGATATTGCAGACATAACTTCAAACAGTTCCAATGATGAGGAAAAATGGTAGGCATCTAAGGAAACCAGGATGGATGTCTAAAGAACTTTCAACTGAGCTAAGATTTAAAAGGGGCATTTACAAGAAATAGAAAGGGGGGGGGTCCCCAAAGAGGAATTCAAATGAATAGCCAGCAGATGTAGGGAGAAAGTCAGAAAAGCTAAAGCATAGGTGGGACTCAGGCTTGCTAGAGAGGTTAAAAACAATAAAAATGGGGTTTCTTTGGGTTATGTCTGTAGCAAAAGTAAGAACAAGGAAATGGTAAGGCCACTGTGGGAACAAGATGGAGAAACACTAATAAGGGACAAAGAAAAGGGAGAACTACTCAACATTACTTTTGCCTCAGCCTTCTCCAAGAAGGAAAACAGTGTCCAGCCCAGTGAAAATGGAGCAGATGATGCAATAAGGGGAATGCAGGAAAAAATAGGTAAAGAAGTAGTACAGGAATATTTGGCTACTCTAAATGAATTCAAGTCTCCACGGCCAGTTGAACCACATCCAAGGGTACTAAAAGAACTGGCAGAAGTAATCTTAGAACCACTGGCAATAATCTTTGAAAATTCCTAGAGAACAGGAGAGGTTCCAGCAGACTGGAGGAGGGCAAATGTCCTCATCTTCAAAAAGTGGGAGAAAGAACACCCAAACAGTTATTGTCCAGTCAGCCTGACAGCAATACCAGGAAAGATTCTAGAGCAGATGGTTAAACAGTCAGTCTGTAAGAACTTAGAAAGGGATGCCTTGATCACTAAATGTCAACATGGGTTTCTCAAAAACAAGTCATGCCAGACTAATCTTATCTCTTTTTCTTAGAATAAAGTTACCAGCCTGGTAGATGAAGGGAGTGCTGTGGATGTAGTATATCTTGATTTCAGCAAGGCCTTTGACAAGGTCTGCCATGATATTCTTGCAATTAAGCTAGTTAAATGTGGGCTAGACAATGCTACTGTTAGGTGGATTTGTAATTCATTAACTGACTGAACCCAAAGGGTGCTCGCCAATGGCTCCTTATCATCCTGGAGAGAAGTGACTAGTGGCGTGCCACAGGGTTCTGTCCTGGCCCCAGTGCTATTTGACATATTTATCAATGATTTGGATCAGGGAATAGATGGCATGATTATCAAATTTGCAGATGACACCAAATTAGGAGGGGTAGTGAATACCCCAGAGGAAAGGATCAAAATTCAAAATAACCTTAACAGATTGGAGAACTTGGTTAAAACTAACAAAATGAATTTCAATAGGGAAAAAATTTAGGTACTACATTTAGGCAGGAAAGAAAAATGAAATGCACAGATATAGGATGGGTGACACCTGGCTTTACGACAGTACATGTGAAAGGGAGCCAGGAGTCTTAGTAGACCACAAGCTGAACATGAGCCAACAGTGTGATGTGTCAGCTAAAAAACCCAATGTAATTCTGGGCTGCATCAACAGAAGTATAGTGTCTAGCTCAAGGAATGTAATAGTACCACTTTATTTGGCTTTTGTCAGACCTCCCCTGGAATACTGTGTCTAGTTCTGGGCACCACAATTCAAGAAGGATATGGACAAGCTGGAACGTGTCCAGAGAAAGGTGACCAGCATGGTAGGTCTGGAAGCCATGCCCTATGAGGAACACCTTAGGGAGCTGGGTATGTTTAGCCTGGAGAAGACAAAGTTAAGAGGGGACATAATAACCATGTTTAAATATCTAAGGGATGTCATACTGAGGGTGGAACCAGCTTGTTTTCCACTGTTCCAGAGTCTAGGGAGATTTTCACATGGGGAAAGTAATCCCCGGGGAGATCAGGTGAGAAACGGGGCTATTCCGGTTGCAGCGCTCCATTTCGCACACCCCCTTCCTTCTCCGGATCTCTCGTTGTCCTCCCTCCGTGCTGCTTATATTTCCCTCCTGCTATGTTCCACAATTTTTTACTAATGAAGAACTTTCATTAGTAAAACATAGCAGGAGGGAAATGGAAGCATCACGGAGGAAGGACAACAGGAGATCGGGAGAAGGAAGGGGGCATGCGAAATGGAACTCTGCAACTGGAACAGCCCTGTTTCTCTCCCAATCTCCCTGGGGATTATTTTCCCCATGTGAAAATCTCCTAGGACACAGAGCAATAGACTGAAACTACAGGAAAAGAGATTCCACATAAACATTAGGAAGAACTTCCTGACAGTAAATTCAACGGGGAATAAACTGCCTTGGAGTGTGGTGGAATTTCCTTCTCTGAGGGTTTTTAAACAGAGGCTGGATGGCCATCTGTTGGTGGTGCTTTGATTCTGTATTCCTGCAAAGCAGGGGGTTGGACTAGGTGGCTCTTGTGGTCTCATCCAACTCTAGGATTCTACTCTTGCGAAGCCTTCTTACACTAATCTTATAGCACTTTTCAGCTCAATGGCCAGCTAGAGAAAGGCTGAAGTAATGCAATACTGACAGTCTATTTCAAGCTTGAAGTAAACAAAGCCTTGAGCTCAGATTAAAGTTAGTTAGAAACAATGGACTATAAGAGAATCAGAACTAGTGATCAGTGGTGCATTAAAGGGTGACATGAGAGATCTTGTAGACTAGTGGTTCTCAAGTTCTGCTGCTCTAATGTTCAATACTTCAACTCTCAGAAATTCTTGCCAGTGGTCATGTGGGTTGGGATTTTGGGATTCCAGAACTTCTGAAGAGCAAAGAATAAGAATGACAGTTGCAGACAGTGGAGGCTTGGGTACTCCTAAGAGTGCTTAAAAGCATCCATGTACTTACTGGAATGCATAGGGACAGGATGGCCACTTATGAATTGCTCTGTCACCAAAAAAGCTGCATCACTTCAAAAAAGAAAGAAAGAAAGAAAGGGAGAGAGGGAGGAAAAAAGGACAGGGGAGAATAAAGGTTTCTTAAATCTGAGTGAAGATTTACATGCCATTGTTATGTTAATATATAGGAATAGATGCAAATTTGTAAAAGATTCCTATAATTCAAATAGAAATATAATTTCGTTCTCAATATGGGGGAAGATTGTGCTAGGTAGTTACCTACAGGACTGCTTTGTCTCCTTTTCAGTATTGACTGCTGATGGCAAGTTCAAGGACCATTAGGTGCAGGTCGAAAGCATTATGGGAGAGAAGGTAAAATTTACTGTAATCTGGAGATGACCAAGCTGCAACCGCATTACTATAGAGGAGGGGAAATGTCTAAATTGTACAGCATCCTTGAGAATATTTATAAAAATGTGCTTCCCTGATTAGACCTAGTCAAACCCTGGACCCTTATAAAACACAACAAGCTAGTCCCAGCCCTTCTCCAGAACTAGCAGAGTTGTTTCTGTAGCCAAACCTGAGCTTCTGTCTCGACAGATGGACATTTTTTGTCTATTTATATGATATAAGCCCTAGTCAGGCAAACCACCTTGTAAGCTGCCCTGAATCCCATCTTGGCAGAAAGGCAGGATATAAACCAAATAAATAAAAATAAAAATAAATATCCCCATATGTAAGTTCTGCACTTGAGAAACAGAGTGGGGCCAGCACATCATCTCTGGAAGTTACATCATACATTCTGTTTGCTTTTATCAGTTAACCCTTTCAACAGTCAAACATCTCAACTTATTGGATTGCAAACTACATATCCCAAAAACATCTGCATACATCCTTTTTCAGATGCTGCAAAGGTTGGTATTCCCTTCTTCCCTCTCTAGTTCTCAAAGCCCCCACAAGTTATTGTACAACATCTGAAGGCCCACCACCACCATCATAGCCATTCCATGCTTCTTGGAGAGTGAGCGGGATCAGAGAAGCCTCCTGCTCTGTCCCCATGGCCACACGTGAAATTATTACAGCAGCACTGAGACCTCTGGAGGACTCTGGTGGATCTTAGCATTGCTTTAATGGTTCTGTCTCTGCCTGTGTCTATATTGTTAAGAGCAGTGCACTGGGTTTAACTGGTTTTGGGGGAAAGCTCTCCCAGGCACTAACTCTCTGCAGGACTTTACAAGCTAAAGGTTTTAAAAATGGACAATTAACCAGAGTCACTCCAAGTGAAAGAAGAAAGATTGAGGACAAGCTAATTTTGCAGCAAAAACAATTATTTCTTTACAAAAAGACAGAAAAATATACCAGTAGAAACCAATATAACTGTCTATATTCAATACAAGCTCTTAATAGAAGTTTCTGAAAGGAATAGAGGGGGAAAACAGCACAGGTGCTAAAACCCTACTCCTGAGTGACTGGAGGGGGGTAGAGGGGGGTAGCTGATCCTGGTTTTCTTGGGCAGAGCTTCTGGAAGGTAGAAGAAGAAGAGGAAGAGGAAGAAGAGGAGGAGGAGGAGGAGGAGACAGGCGCCAAGAGTGAGAAGCAAGAGTGAGGAGCCAAGTGAGGAGTCAAGGGACCCAGAAAATGGGATGCAAAAGGAGCAACCCTCTCCCTTTCTGGCTAACATATAGCCCTTTTCTAACCTTGGGGCTTTCTCTTAGAGTGAAGGAGATGCCTCTGAGCAGGAAATGCTATTCTACTGGAGGATTCATGTGCTTAGTATGTGGTGTGTGCAAAGGTAAGATGTGAACACGGTCTCTGCCTTTCACCCTCTTGACACTGGTAATGACACTTAGATGGCCTGGGAGAGATGAACAATGGAGTTGCACACCTTGAGAAAATGTCAATCAGGTATCCTCTTTGAAATCCAATCAGGGTTGGCCAATATTTCTGGAAACTGCTGAATACCTCACAATGGGGGCTGTACCAGTCTGAGTAAGTTTGGCAATGTCTCTATTCAATATAGGTAGGCACTGATTGATTATCAATCCTCCCCCACATTGACTTGGATTTGAAAAACAGAAATGGATATATATATATATATATATATATATATATATATATATTTAAAAAGTTTGGAATCATGATAAAGTCTAGATAAAGGAATTAACCTAATTCAATTCCAGACAGTTAAATCCAGGTTGTTGTTGTTTTGAGGTGACTCAAACATTTGCTGTTTTTTTTTCTCAAAAAAACATCAACAAAAAACCCAGAAAATTAGAAGCTGTTGTTGAGTGTTGAAACTTAGCAATTCTTTTCACAGTGCTTTCTGTATTTTCTCCCTAAACCATCAGTCAGCTAAGTATGTTAAACTAAGATTATGAGGATGATCTAATATTAGCATTAACTAAGATAATGATAAATGGAAAAAAAATCATCTTATCATGGTTATTTCTGTATTTATCCAGCAAACAACCTGATGAGACCCAACAATGCAGCATAAGAAAGTAAGGAGATGAGGAGAGCATAATTTTTGTTTTTAATTGTGATTGCCAGTTCAAGTGATGAAATTCCCCTGACAATTCCATTAGTCTTCCTTAAGGCATGTGGTGATCTGGGCTAGCACTGGAAACTTCCCTCTCACCCCCCTGTACTCCTCCACCCAATCTCTTCTAGATTTGTCTGGCTAAAACTCTTGTGATGGGGAGGGAAAGTGAGAACTGAGAAGTATTGCTGCCATCCACTTTCATTTTTGCTTTCTAGGTTTCCTCCTGGTTCCTAGCTGCTTTGGCTTTTCTTCTGCTTCTCTCCTGAGCAAGACCACTAGCTGCTGCTTCTGAAGCTGTTGCAGTAGGCTGCTAATGTTGTGGTTCTATTTATTCTTGCTTATTTGCTGCCTAAAGTGAAAGCAGATAGCAATCCTGGGAGTCTCTCCCACCTCAAATTCATTCTAGACAATTCTCTCCTGACTCAAGCCAAATCCACACTACACAAACAATCCAGTTTGAAACTGAATTATTTGTTATGGCTCCTTCCTATGAATCCTGGGATTTGTAGTTTGGTGAGGCATCAGCACTCTTTGGCAGAGAGGGCTAAAACCTTGTAAAACTACAAATCCTGGGATTCCATAGGAAGGAGCCATGGCAAATAATCCAGCTTCAAAGTGGATTATTTGTGTAATGTGGATTTGGCCTCAGATTGTCTACATTCTATCAAGCACATAATCAGCAGCATCAGCTAGAGATAATTTTGATGGTAGGGAGTGGGGAGAATGAGTTTACCTCAAACACACAAAAATTAATTAGACAAGAAAGAAAAACAGAGGATTAAGCTAGCTATTCAAAGAAAAGGAATTTAAATAAAGACAAGGTGAGACAATTAACCCTCCAAAATAGTTTTTTCATGATCTGCTACTAACACAGAATGAAGAAATGTTGGAGGAAATTTACTAGGTATAACTTCAATGGCCGTACATAATACCTCTACATATGCTGTATAATAGGAGAGTGCTGGTGAGATTCAATCACTAGATTGCATGATGCAGTTGTCAATGAGCACAATTCAGCTTGTCTCCTCCCCTTCCTTGTCCTATTATCTTGGCATCTTCCCTAAGTGGTCATGTTGTTACCCTAAGCGCTAGTGATGTGGAAATTCCATGCAAGATCGAGTTATTAATAATTTGGGCAAATTAGCAGCAACTTGATTTAGCAATGTGAAAGGGGCAAACAAGGGGATCTTTACACCTCTGTATACCCTTAATAGTTCTGACTAGGACACATACAAGATGAAAAGTTAAGGATGATCTTTATTAGCAGTTCAAAAATAACACCAATCATACACACATTCATACAAGAAGCATTCACACATGACTAGCGAAATGAAGTGGAAGAGGTTGAGATAGAGGAATAGTAAGGGAAGTTTCACAGGGCAATACAACACCTTTTCTTGGAGAGATGGGATCACAGAGGAAGACCAACAGGGCAGGGGTCCCAATCTGGGAAAGTTACACAGTGTGGTGTGGAGTACGTAGGAAGATGAACTGTGAGTATTGAAGGGGAGTTTTTTGGGGGGGGGGTTAAACAGAAAAAAAATAGCTATCTGGGGATGTGATTTTGACTGGAACACAATGAGTTTCAGGAATAATTAAACAATGGATTTCTGGATGTGTTAATGTGTTGCATGTTTGACTTGAATTGCAGTAGCAACCTCCTTAATTGCAAAGCTTGGGGATCAGGATAGATGTTTACAAACAATGGATCCTCAACTACAAATGATGAGATTATTGTCTGACACCAGATGTGCCCAGGAAACATCTCCTTAGGTCTGGCTTGACCTTTGTGTTGTTACCTTAAGATTTGGAAATTTCCATGGCCTCTCCTTTGGACTATACATGATTTTCTATTTTCAGCACATGTCTTTGGGAATATTCCAGGAGGTCCTCTATCTACTAACTGTTCACATGGAAGGCCATATTACTCTAAATGCCAAATTATTAAATACAGTCAATTATTGGGGTGTGGGGGGGCTGGGGGGGTCAGCAAGGGATACTAACTATGTCACACTTTCTCCCTCTCATTTTTTACTTGTGGGTCTCTGAATTGGTCCAAAGCACTTTGGAATATGGTGTTTCATTCTAGAATTGAATACAGGCAATCCAATACGTTGGCTGTATGGACCTGGTGCAATTGGTATGAATAAGCTCAATACTCTTCATTATGCAGGATTTGGCTAAATAAAGATTCTGAAATGCATATCATGCAAGAGAAATGACATTTAAATCTGATTCATAAAAGCTCTTCTTATTAATTTATATACTTTATCATAGTTTATATATATATATATTTGAGAACACTACACACACTTTGCTAGTGTGTGTGTGTGTGTGTGTGTGTGAGAGAGAGAGAGAGAGAGAGAGAGAGAGAGAGATGAACTAGCAGGTTTTTTATTGTTCATGACTGTCTTGAAGAAATGACCATCTCAGACAGGACCCAACAAAGTGGAAAATGAGCAGATGAACAGTCAGTACAAAGAAAAAATGTTTGCCCTTTATGCTACATGTACACTGAACTGATGGGAAGCTGGTTGTTCTAAGCTAATTGAGTGACAATCTTTTTAACCATCTGGTTAGAAAGCTATACTTTACAGATTCTTAAGCTGACCCACATAAAGATTTTCTAAGAGAGTTTAATAATGGATAATGTGTCAAGGGATGTACTCATTACTATTACAAGCTATCAAATATTTATTTTTCATGTGACAGTTCTATGGCTATTAAACAATGGTTAGTTATAATATTAACCAGTACATTTAACAGGTGACTGACCAGTTCTCTAGCTTTGTATATGGATTTTCTGAGACTTTCATTTTCCTGGGCTGTCTTGTGCTCAATCAGTGGAGAAGAACTAGGAAATGTTCTTTTTTGTGTGTGTTAAGTCCCAGAAACACCCAGTGACCATGCTGGCTTTGGGATTCTAGGAAGTTGTCTCCAAACAAGTTTATTTTCCAAGCTCTGCAATTTGATATCTAAATTCTATGGGTGAATTCTATAATAATTCTGTGGGTGAATTTTATGGGTGAATTCTATAATAATTTTATTTTATTATAGTCTTTATCATTAACAAACAGCATGTAAATTTGTCAGATGTACAGGAACACTTCTTTTCTCCTATAGATTATACTATAGGAAGGCTTCAGCCATTGTCTGCTGGTACTGATCATTGAAACCAGGCCTGCAGAAGTGTGGAGAATAATGCACTTAATACAAGGTAGATACAACCTGTGTTCCATATGAAGGAGAATGTCAGATTAAACCCATTCAAGATAAACACCCTTGAAGAGGAGTGCCATATTTGGCCCATTCTAGACAGCCCCCCAATTCAACCCATTCTAGATGGTAACAGCTCTAATGACCTCCGGAGTAAACTACTATTAGATATGTAAATCTACATGATATCAGTTTATGACAACACTGTATGCTCTGGAAAATGCCACAGCATCAGAAAAATATAAGATATCCTACTGATAACAGTATCCATCAGCTACTGAGATAAATAGTATTTTATTTCAAAAGAGAGGAAAGCAGATAACAGCAAAGTATTGGTCAACTTGATTTTATTGTATACCACCAAGATCTTTAGATATATGTTTAGATAGAATAGATAGATAGATAGATAGATAGATAGATAGATAGACAGACAGATAGACAGATAGACAGACAGACAGACAGACAGACAGACAGGTAGGTAGATAGATAGATAGATAGATAGATAGATAGATAGATAGATAGACATATGTACCAATCAATGAACTTCAACTCGGGATATGAAGTTATTCTGATAAGGGTCTCCTTAGCAGATCTTTAGCAGGATGAGAATCATGTGGGCCTCCAGATTTCATTGGACTACACACAGCCCAGCAGTCTGACTCAGCATAGCAACTGGAGATGAATACTGGGAATTGCAGTCCAACAATATCTGTTGGGCTATACAATTTCCACCCTAGTTTTAAGGCATAATAAATATATATCATGGTAATATGAACCAGTCAATGTACAGTAAAACAAACATACTTTGAAAAACTGGGTTTAAAAAGTTATCAAAAATCCAGCTGAAACACAACATGATTCAACTCAGATATACAAGAAGTTTACAAATGGTTACAACTCCTTTCTCATCTGTCAAAGTTTGTAGAGACATTTGAAATTTCTCCTATAGATGCTACTCTTATTCCAGCCATTAACATGCACAAATAGTACAACATCTTATGTGGGGAGTGAGGAATGTTGGACTTAGTATCAATAATCTCATAGTCATATGAGAGTGGGCAACTGCAGATCAGTGTGAAGAAACAGATTTGTGCTGTAGAGATATGTATAATACATAGCGATATGAAACAAGGAGTTTGAAGTTTGAAAAGGCTTATTCTAAAAGAAAGAAAAAAGTGTCTGACTAGGGCCAGAGGAGAGATACAATATTTAAATGCTACACTGGCTGTTTGATAAATATATTGCTATTGTTATAATAGGCTATGTTTTAGATTTAATATGGCAATGAGGAATCCAAGTGTGTATAACCTGACTGTGGTTAAATGGAAATTCTACAAAATTCTGTTTTGGGGGACTACATTTTTATAATGATGATGATGATGATGATGATATGATGGATGCTGGCCACCATGACAGATTGGGTGGTTCTTCCTATTGAGGGGACCCGGGAATCAGTGGCAACATTTGAAGAGTCTGAGTCAGGATTTTTGGGAGGGAGAGAACTTTAGGGAGAGTTCAGGTGATAAGAACAGCCGCAGTGGTGGCCACCACCCCTCCCCCCCCCAAAAAAAACACCGGCAGAGCAGGCCTGGGAGCTGAGAATCTTCAAGGTAATAGATGAAGAACTTTTGCGCGAAAAGTGATAGTACCTTGGACAGCCTTCACAGAACACCTGAAGCCTACATGACAGCTGGTGGAAGTGATCTGAAGATACTGCAGCTGCTGGACCAGATAAAAATTTCCAAAAAGGAAGGATGGAACCTTTAAAGGACGCTATGGGTATCCAAGACCCTACCCAATAGATTACTGTTTATTTAAACTTCAGTAATAGATTTATGTTGATTAGGGTCAATTAGGGATCAAAATTAGTCCTGTTAAAGAAACAGCAATTTGAAAAGTTATCTTATGTAACTTTTTTCTTAATAATGCTTACTATTTCCATCTCTCTCTCTCTCTCTAGTACTCTGCAAGCATCTGTTTAATTTTATTCTACACCTATGATACTATAGGCATAAGAGGGTTCATAAAATAAAATGAAAGAGTGCCATTTTTATGGCAAGGCAGTGGACACAATTGCTCCTGGGCAATATGGATCCCTATATAATGGATAAACATTGGGTAATATAGTGTGTGGTGACCTCCCAGATCCAGGTTATGAAACAGATTAACAAGATACATTTCAGGCATGGTTATGGGACAGGGCTTTGGTTGCCTTGGTGGATGACCTTTCCCAGGAACTTGTGGGGAGGAATGTATCCTTGTTGATTCTTCTGAATGTCTTGGTGGCTTTCAGTACTGTCAACCATGGTATCCTTCTGAGTTGCCCTTCTGGGATGGGACCTAGAAACACTGTTTTACAGTAGACTCATTCCTTCCTAAAGGGGAGTACTCAGAAGGTTGTGCTGAGGGATTCCTGTTTGATGCCTTGGCCATTGATCTGTGGAGTCCCTGAGGGCTACATTTTGACTCCCATGTAGTTCAACATCTACATGAAACTACTGACATAGGCAGTCTGGATATGTTGATGACACCCAACTGTATTTCTCTTTTCCACTAAGAAGCTGTTTTGGATCTAAACCATTGTTGGCATCACTAATACACTGAATGAGAGTGAGCAAATTGAAACTCAATCTAAACAAGGCAGAGGTGCATCTGCTCAGTCAAAAGTCCGATCAAGGAATATGACCTGTGCTAAATGGGTTTACACTCCCCCAAAAGATGCAGGTTTATACTACTTTGGGTGTTCTCCTGGACTTAACCTTGAACCTTGAGTCCCAGCTTTCTATGGTGGCCAGGAGTGGATTTGTGCATTTAAAACTAGTGCACCAACGGTGCTCATTTCTTGACATGTTGTCAGATCTAACCATCGTGGCATATGCCTTGGTTACATCCAATTTGGATTATTGTAATACACTCTATGTGGAACATTTAAAGAATTCAGTTGGTATGAACAACTGCAGTCAGTGTTAAGTGGGATCATACAACTCACTTGTTTCAACAGCTCAGCTGGCCACTAGTTTGTTTCCAGGCAAAATTAAAAGTGCTGGAAGTTGTCTAAATGACGGGGGAGGGACTCATGAAATTTCCTGGAAATCCTACCTGTCTAAATGGGTTCCAGGACCAATCCACAGTATTCAGAACGGCAAAATGGCAAAAACAATGCAGGAAAAGCCTTTGTGGCTTTTCCTGTACTTTTTTTTTAAAAAAAGTGAGGGGGGGTACACATTCCTGTTCATTTGGAAAACTGAACCTCAAGAAAATTGAAGGGAAGAACAAAGCTGATTGGTTGAGTGATGGTGGGGCAGGGCTTGCTAGCTGGGCAAGTGCCCACTGCCATCATGCTGGATGTTCACCTTAGCGATTGCTCTTTAAGGTGATAAAACAGGATGGTTATTTTTTGTTTTGCTTTTCTGTAAAACTAAAAAAAAATCATTATATCACTCCAGTGCACCTTGGATGACTTTTAAAAATGGTGGTAGCAAAGAAGTAACATGAGTAAGTCACTCACGGCCACCATCTGGAATGTAAGGCTTATGGGGGCTCCTGAGGCCAAAAAAATCATTAAGACACATTGCTGCTGCTGAGAGATGCCATTATTACGAAGTTGGTTATGACCTATAAAGTCCTGTATGGTTTATGACCAGGCTGTAGGACATTACAGACCATGTGTCCCCAAATGAGGCTGCTTGGAACCAGAGATCTTCAGGAGACTGTTTCTATTAGCAGGTATGGTTGGTGAGGACTCAAGATAGGGCCTTCCCAGTGGCTGCCCCTAGGTTTCAAAACTCCCATGCTAGGAGAGTGGCTCACTCCTAGCTATTCTTCTGAAAACTGTCAAATACTTTTTTACTCCAATATCTTTGGAAATGCTAATTGTTTCTTAGCATTTTTTTAAGTGCATTTTTAACTTGTTCCAATCTTTGCCTTGTCTGGATGGACTGTTCACCCATCCTGCTGCCATCTTAGAGCCCTGCAGTCCTAATGATGCAGGGGTTTTGCCCCATTGTGTCCCTGGACAGTCCTGATGATGCTGAGGACAAAGAGAGGGGGAAGACAGGAAAAGCTTGTTGAAACATTTCAGCAAAATACCTAAGAAGAACCACTTCTTTTAGAGAAAAATGGATTGGGCCCTGCAGGTCTGCAGGAGCCCACAGCGGCTTATTGCTGCAGCTACAGCTGCAGTCTGTGTCACTCTCTAAAGCCAGGAAGCAGGCCTGCAGCATGTGACCAAGGCTAGTCACATGCAGGGGGGCTTGATCACCTGCTGTGGGCTCCTTTCCTGGCTTCAGAGAATGCAGGTGGAAGTGGCAGTGGCTGCAGAGACAGACCGGCATGGCAGTCTGGACTCCATCCTGCTTTGTTCAGGTAATGGGAGAGGAACAGTCCTGATTCGGAGTCAGAACATGTTGGTGGGAAGTTGGCTTATTCTGGCCAGTGTGGACAAGGCTCTTATTAGCAGTTTGATTCTATTTTAAGATGGATGTTTGTATGTTTTTAATTATATTGTAATTATTTTAATCTGCAAGCCACCTTGAGTCCCAATCTTGGGGGTAAAAGTATAAATAAAGATGATGATGATGGTGGTGGTGGTGGTGGTGATGATGGTGATGATAGCAGCAGGATTTGTTGAGACATTAAATCAACCAATCAATCATCTATCATCTATCTATCTATGTATATACAAAGAGGGGAGTAGTAGTAGTAGTAGTATACAGTGATGTCTACATGGTGACTATGTGACAAATGTTGCTGTCCTTGAGTAAGCAGGGATCACCAGCATTGAGGCCATGATATTGAGAACACAGCTGTGCTGGGCAGGGCACGTTTCTAGGATAGAGGACCATTGCCTCCCAAAAATAGTACTCTATGGTGAACTCGCCACGGGTCAGCGTAAGAGGGGTGCTCCAAAAAAGCGATACAAGGACTCCCTGAAACAACATCTCAGACTTGGCCAAATTGATCACCAACAGTGGTCCACCCTGGCCTCACATTGGCAGGCATGGAGACGCACTATCCACAATGCTGCAGCCTTATTTGAGAACTCACGCCAAACAAGTCTTGAAGAGAAATGACAACGCAGAAAGAATCACAACCCGGAAACATCACCCAAGGAAACCTACTGCTGTGCTTTCTGCAACTGGACTTGTCTATCTCGGATTGGCCCTTTTAGTCATCAGCACATTTGCAGAAAGCACAGGATGATGAAGAAGAACATAGACATTGCTTTCCACAAGGTGAGAGAGATGTGCCAGAGTCAACTTGCAGGAGATGAGTCCTTCCTGAATCTTCATTTGCAAAGAAAAGCCACAGACAGAGACAGAGTACAGTGGTGGGATAATTTGTGGACATCCTTGAATTAATCCCATTTACCTCAAATATGAGCCTTCTTCAACATGGTGCATTCCTTGTACTGATTCCAAATGTTTTGTACTTCAGCTCTCACTGGCTCCAGGCATGTGGTACAGCCAATGTTCAGGGAAGGTTGGTGTTTCAGTCCAAAATATATAGAGGGCACCAGGTTAGAGAAGGCAACTTTATCTTGTTTACCTTCATGCTCCCTCTACTCTTGGGCTAAAACTGCTCAGAAGATATGATTAAGTGCCTGGGAAGGGGGGAAGTTATAAGGGAAAAAAATGATGCCCTAGTTTATATGCCATTTAATAGTTGGCATCTTGAAGTAGTTTAATGCTAAAAATTGGTTCAGTTTGTCCTGTAAAATTGGAATTCAGTGCCACATGTCAGAGTTTTTAAACCCCTTTCCCGCTCCCAAATAACATTTTGTCTCTTTAGTATGCAAAGCCAATTCTTCAGCATCAAGAACCTATTTCCCCAAAACACACATTTTGGAAAGTCACACAAGGCAAAATCCTCAAAGTGGGAAGCACACAAAATATTCTCTGCTTGTCATGCATGAGTTTTCCCCATACCTGGCACCAGTGAAGCACAATCAGTTCAATATAGTTTAGTAAACAGCTTCATAAATCACTTGAGTTCTGACATACATTCTGATTCAATGCTGATTTATCCCTAGGGCACTTAAAAAACTGATCTCAATCACTGATAGTTGGTGGGAAAGAAAATGTTTGTTTGATTTAGATGTGTCTGTGAGAGTCACATCTAAGAAAATGACAGTGAACCTTCATTTTGTGTGATCTTTGTCATTTTTAACTCTTTCTGTCCTCTGAAAAATAATATAAAATATGAAATATGGTAGATGATAGCAAGTTCACCATAAGCAAATCAAGGGATCCTATGAACAAGAAAGTGATGGCTGCACTGTCAACATTTGATTTAGGGACCAAGGGTCTGCAGGTCTTAATTTGAGACAAGACTCACCAGGGCTTGACCTGAGTAAATTTTTAGCAGAAGTGTTTAATCTAGGAGATTTGCATGGTAGGGGGCTGGACTTGCACGGCGGGGGGTGGGTGGGTTGGACTGGATAGCCCTTGTGGTCCTTGTGGTCTCTTCCAACTCTATGGTCTTGTTCAAACGATGAAAATAACCCAAATGGAACTCATTTGGAAGGTGATCTGTCCAAGTGCATCAATATGTCTCATTTAGAAGGGGGGGGGCAGCCAAATCCACCATAAAGCTCCAAAGGGAAGCCTTTGGAGCTTTTCCCAGAGTTTTTAAAAAAGATGCGTAGGTGATGCAAATGTCAATTGTTAGGACAACCACATTTGCATTGTTGTGATGAAGCAGTGTAAGCTGATTGGCTAGACAGGTATAGGGGGCAGGGCTAGCAAACAGGGAAAGTGCCTTCTGCCACCATGTTGGATTTTCAGCTAAGCAAGGGATCAATATGTTGATAAAATGGCAATCTTTTTACTCTCTTTTATTCTTTTCTTTCTTTTGTAAATACAAAGTATTGCATGTGTGCACCATGGTAAACTGTTTTCTTTTTAATTGCAGCAGCAGATTTCAAAGCATGAGTAATTCACTTGCGGACACCATCTTGGCTAGGGGTCATGCAAAGTTTAGGGGGGGGGTTGACCATTAAGACAGGTTGCAGCCCTGCAAATTGTTGTTTCTTTCGAGGAGATAATGTATCTCCCCCCCGTATAGATGGGGCCTATGACATTCAAAGAATGTCTCTGAGACATGGGCCAATGTCTCAGAAAAATAAAAATGTGTGTGTGGTGGTGGAGGGAATCATGACTGAGATCCTCCATGGCATTGTGCATTGTAAAGGTAGTGAGGTCTCCTTGCACTGCAGCTTAGGGATGCATCATCCTGAAATGCCCCACTCAACTGAACTATAGACTTCCATTGCTTGGCTCTTCCATTGCTTGGAGCAGCATGGAGTTTAATGGGGATTTTACAGGGGCATACATGTCATACCTGAACACAGAGCAGTTGCAGATTCATGAATTCCTGGGGGTTGTCGGGAAATTTATGATCATAGTAATAGTGCCACAATTGTCAAAACAGCATAACTGAATATGAAGCAGTTACAGATCCATAACTCTAGATTATGAATCTGTAACTGCAATGGAGGATGCCAGCATATGTCTGTATCTTAGCAAAAGACCACATAGTATCCATCTGCCCAGCAGCATGACCTCTGTTGATGGAATGTACCTGTACTAAATAGGAAGGAATGGAATACTGTACTTTGATTTCACATTAAGTCAGGGCTGGGGACCATGTGAACCTGTAATGGTTGTTGCTCTTTTCTACTCTTACCAGCTTCAGAGATGTGTGGCCAATGTGGAGGAATGATGGGAACCACACTTCATCTACATCTGGAAAGCAACCCCTGCACTAAACAGGCTAAAAGAGATCTCAGGTGTTAAGAGATTCTCACCAGAATCCTAAGTGACCTGTTATGTTGGTAACTCTATGTATACCTAGTTAGCTAACACACATTGGAAACTGCTTAATGCAGTGTAGATGTGTAAATTGCTATTGCTTAAAAACAATTTGTAAGCCACTCTGATAGCCTTGTGGCTGAAGAGCGGGGTATAAATAAATAAATAAATAAATAAATGAATAAAACCATAGCAGAAGCACTCAGAAGCCCCCTTACTGAACTGCAAAGGTGTGTAATGGGACACTGATGCATATCAGGCAGTTGTCAGCAATGCTATATAGTAACGTAACAACAGTCCTCTACTGGATATGGACATTATGTTGTTGCACAATTCTAATTTCCTCATACATAAGTCCACTTATGAAGACATAAGCCCCAACAGGATTCTGGCACTGCATAGGAAAGATTTCAAGGGGGAACCCAACACTCTATAAATAGATAGGCTCTCTCTCTCTCTCATTCTCTCTCTCTCTCTCTCTCACACACACACACTTATCTCCCTCTTCTCCTCCAGCAACTCTGGTCCCTATAAATCTTCTCTGAACAGCATTCAACCCTTGAGAATAGATTTTGAGGGGCCATTGTGTTTTCCCTGTTCCATAGATGGTAGACATTCCATCAATGGGATCAATGAATTAACTAGATACCATCTCTGTTCTTCAGTTCTTCATGGGTGGGAGTTTCTTTAGCCTCTTCTAAATCCAGAGTTAAGTTTCATACTTGTTTAGAACTTGATTTTAAATTGGTTTAGAACTGCATCCTAAAACAAAATTGACTGTTTTCCTCTGTTCTGCCTTGTGTTTTCCAGCAAACACACATGTTCTTGGGAAAAATAATAAAGCTATCCTGTGATGAAGGAGTTAAGTTACACAATTTTTCCCCTTCCATGGGCTTGCCAGCTTGCTGTGGCTTAAGTGGGAGGTGTGTGTGTCTGTATATGTTTCCTGCTACTCTCCCAATTGTGTCTCTACTGCTCCCAATGGGAGGAAAATTCCACTGTCTCCATCAGCTATGTACTAATATAGGGAGGATTAATCTGATGCTGTGAAAAGGAAGTGAAGAGCCTTAAATTTAGGAGGGCCAAAGTCATTCTTGCCCTGCCCTTTTATTGTCCCCAGTTTGGCTCCTATGGCTGATAGAAAAACCACTGATGGTTCTGTTATACCTGTAGAACTTACTACAGGTGTAATAGGAACTTCCTGGATTCCGCATTAGCAGAGCTTCTTTCCTGCCCTAAACTCCCTCAGCCAGCCTTTGATGGGTTTAAAGATTACTCTGTAAAGTCTAATACATGTTTTGGAGGCTACTATGTATTCAGTATATTTGGAACATTGTCACAATCAAGGTAAAATAGGTAACAAGGTAGCAACCATGAAGGTCTATCATCATGGTTCTTTGGAAATATTAAAATAAAGCACAGACAAATCTTGAATTCTTCAAAATCATCATTCTTCTTCACTGTGCATTAATTATGGACAATGAGATGTTGTGAAAGCATTTTGTACACTGGTGGTCCAAGTCCTAACAGTTTTACTGCTTGATCCTAACAAGGCTCTCTGTTTCTTTCCATTTTGGAGCACCAGACAATACTCTGTTGCCTATATATGTATGCATGTATGAGCATACAGAGTGTGTGTGCATGTGCATGGACTCAACCTAATTTAAACATTTGCTGGATTTTTCACGTTTCCAAATGCAGCAGAACATGTTAAAATATATCTAAATACATGTTTAAAGCATATTAAAACACATAATTTAAAATGTTAATTAAAAAGTATCAATTGATGCAGAAATTATATGAAATTATAGGTAATTTGGGTTCTCTCCTGCCCAGCGCAGTCATGCAAAGGGGAGGGGATGTTTACTGGCCTTAGGGTAAAGTCTGGTAAGGAACTGGAATTGGAGTCTGATAATGAAAGCTAAGCAGGGTCAGCCTTGGATGGGAGACTGCCAACAAATACAAGGTGCCATAGGCTATATTTCAGAGGAAGGAGTTGGCAAACCATCTCTAAGTAGTCCATGCCTAAGGAAACCTTATGAAATTCTTGGGGTCACCATAAGTTGACAGGAGACTTGAAGGCACACACACACACACACACAGAGAGAGAGAGAGAGAGAGAGCTGTCCCTCCCCCCACCTGTCTCTCTCACACAGAATCCCTCCTCCTCCCTTAACTTCACAATCATTTCCTCCCTCCATTCCTTTACTGAACTTGTCTTCCCCTTGGGTAAATGAGTCTTGTGGACTGCACAGAAGTGCTCCCCCTACAGACTCCCAAGATAATGAAATACACAAAGTCTCATTTGCATGATGCCTAACCCTTTGCATATTTAATCTATTTCTTTCACAACAAGGCATTTCACTTTAATTTAAGCATAGTATGCCTTTTAGGGGCATGGATGCCTCAGAGAAGTCTCAGGCACAATAAGACTGAAGTACTCAACTATGTTCAGTGAAAGCTTTTTGAAGCGTATCAAATGTATCCAAGTGAATTGTTTGTTTTGCTTTCTAGGATATAAATAGATACAATCACCCCTGTCAGCATTTTGCATTATGCCTGTATTCTTTTGCTAGTGGCAAATATTTTTGTTGAGTTGCTCCATACCATATGCATGCTTAAATAGCAAATCCCCCCCACAAATGCAAAAAATGAACTAACTTGCAATTGACTAAATCATGTGGTACAACAATATATTTATTTGTATTGAAATAAGTTAAATACTATAGTCTAAACCCAATAGTTTGGCCCAACTAGTAGACTTACTAAATCACTTGCTAACCCTTATGTAAATCCCCTTGAGTCTACCTCACTAGCAATTGCATCTAAGTCTATGGTTGGGATCAAAAGCTGATTTATGAATGAGAATCATGTTTCACTCAGGGATATAGGTGACAATTGCTGCTATGTCTCCAGATTTCTATGCCCCCTGCAAACTGGCTCCAGAGGATTTGGGATTTCGATACATTAATGAATGTATCTACTGTGATAGTGGTGGTGGTGAAAGGGAAATGTTGATGCCCATTCTGGCTGCATGGCATGCCAGAAGAATCTGGAGCTGATTGGTCTCCCTGTTTGGCCACAGGATGGGACTTCCAGCAACCAACCCAGAAGTATTCCTCAACCCAGTCTTCCACCATAGCAAACATACAGTAAACCACCTAGCTCCATACCATTATTTTCTGCAGTTTCCCTGCCTCCTGTTTTGTGTTTTAATGTGGCCTTGGGGCTTACCACAGGGATTTCATGTCATGGGGTCGAAGAGGAATTTTACCTGGGTGTGTACTTGGCCTTTCAGTCCAGTCTGCACAGATGGCCAACTACTCCTGAGGTGTTAGTCTTTGCAACTAGCATGCTATATGAAGAGGTCAGACTCAACATAGGCTGTATCCACACTGCAGAGTAATAGCAGTAGTTTGACACCACTTTAAGTGTTATAGTGCTACCCTATTGAATCCTAAGATTTGTAGTTTTACAAGGTCTTTAGCCTTCTCTGCCAGAGTGCTGGTGCCTCACCAAACTACAATTCCCAGGATTTTGTAGGAAGGAGTCATGTCAAACTGCAATAATTCCACAGTGTGGGTACACTGATAATCTGTAGCCAATAAAGATATGGTCATTCAATTTATTTACTGATGTTCTTGTCACTTATCCCCCCTACTGCCCACATCTATAGTCACTAGAGGTATGAAAACAATGCATAGGGATTATATAGATAATCCAAATACTCCCTAGGAAAGGGTCCCCCTCCCCAAGGAAATAATGGGATGATCATACGAAGGAGAATAAAGAAATCAAAAGACAACTGCACATCTGGACAGACTGCTATAGTTTACATGGGCACCCAAGAGTGAAACATAGCATCATGAGCAGCCCCCAGTGATGGTAGTAATGCCAAGAGTTGTTACAATCACTTATAGGTAGGCTACTTTCAGTCCTCTCTCACTGATACAGAAAGTTATCTGCTTACTTGCTCACCAGCCTTATGATGTTTTCCTTTAATGGCTTATGCTGGCAGAAACAGATGTCAAGCCAACATAGATAGTTTTTTTGCACTTTGTGTAAGAAGAAACCCAGTAGCTCCTGACAATTGGACGGCACAAGAATGCACCCCAACAGACAATCAGAGGCCATTGGAGATGCAGGAATAGGATTGTGCCCTGGTGTTATCTGGCTGCCATTGCACACCTGGGAGAGAAAGGAGCAGGCATCAACACCCAGACCACCAAGGTAAGAATACTGCTTCAGCTTTATGTTCTGCTGGCACTGAACAGAATCTTGACCTGAGTCTAAGAAGAAACCCTGTACTCTTAGAAAGATGGTTTGGTAGGCAGAGTTAATATTAAGAAAAAGATCATAAATTGACCCTCCACAGGTGACTGTTGCAACTGTTGGAAGCTGTAGCTATTACAGTTTCTCACCCTCCACTGGTCCTCTTTTGCTGCCTCTTATCAAACTCAAGTGGTATGTCCAGACTATCATCCCACCCATACACAAATGCAAGATACTATCATAGCTGCTTCAAGCATTAGATCGAGTAAGGTGCAGAAGATGCCCAGTGGTGTGGAGGAATCAATGGTCACCATCCCACTATTGTAGAGAACAGAACTGTGAGTGCCACACAGCCTGCCTTGAATGTCAAGCAGCCTAGTTGTCCTCAGGTGAAGTGGAGCATACTGTACCATCATCTGTGTTGTAGTACATTCAACTGCTATTCCTGTCAACTTCTGTCAGAAGCTTCTTGTTCTTTGTCTCAGACAGAAAAATGTCTTGGACCACCTCTGCCTACGCATAGCCATATTTAAATATTTGAAGGGATGTCATACTGAGGATGGAGCAAGCTTGTTTTCTGCTGCTCCAGAAACTAGGACTAGAGCAATGGGTTCAAACTATAGGAAAAGAGATTCTATCTAAACATTAGGAAGAACTTCCTGACAGCAAGAGCTATTCGGAAATGGAATGTACTGCCTCGTAGTGTGGTGGAGTCTCATTCTTTGGAGGTTTTTAAACAGAGGCTAGATGGCCATCTATCTAGAATGCTTTGACTGTGTATTCCTGCATGGCAGGGGGTTGTACTAGATGGCCCTTGAGATCTCTTCCAACTCTATGATTCTATGACAGTTTCAGGGATGCGAAGGAATGTGACTGGAGTTTGTGACAGGGAGAAATAGATATTTGGATGGCTGAGAGTTCAGGAGCTGGATCAGCAAAAGTTATAGGAAGAGATATGAAAGGAAAGTATTGTATACACACCACAGAAGTGTCATTACCACTGTCAGTAAGTTTTGTAAAATAGTCACCTCAACACCTATGATAAATAGGAATCACCTCCAAGTTTGCAAGGAAGCAGTTACTCTGGAATGAGCAACTAACACCACTACATTTGACAGGTGAGTAAGTCAGGGTGTTGTGTGTGTTTTTTTTTTAATGGTCCTGATAGCAAATACAGCTTGTGATCTATATTAGGGATGGAAATAATGTTTTAATGTTTGCAGTTATTTGTTACCAGGTTCACAAATGGATTTCATGGCAGTCATGAATTTCTGATGGGAACAATAATAGATGAGCAAAAATTTCGAGCATTTCTCCCCACATATTCAATGTTTCAAAGCACTGTGCAGGAATTATTCTGAAGAGAAAAACATTTTTTCCCTGCAAAAAGCCTTATGTCCTGTTCAGAAAATGAGCTTTCTGAACACAAAAAGAACAGTGTTCCTTGTAGAGAATACAATGTGTGTGTGAGTTGGTTGTGTGTGTGTGTTTTGTGCAAGAAAAATGTGTTCTTTCTCCATAAAGGAATCCCATCACAACACATTGGAACTTTTGCATGTAGGGATAATACTGCAGAGAAATATTCATTTTCTCCCACAGTGGGGAGAAACCCAATTACTCATCTTCATATGCAAGAATGTGAGGACAGTCAAGGGTTTACATCCCTAATCTAAATATCAAACAGAAAGCAGTGCTTTCATTGAAAGGTCAGTGCCATTTTCAGCTGTTCAGTGCAAGCATACTAAATGGGTGTAGAAAAGTTGATTATCTTGGTGACTCACTGTGCTTTCATTGAAAATTATGTTAAGAGCCCCATAAGAACTCATCATAGTTCTCTCCACATAGCACACTGAGGAAAAACTGGTTTTCTGACTTGATAGTTAAGCGGTGGCAGCATGAGAATTCCTCTGTGCTCATTGATTGGACAGATGAAGAACATTTTAAATGGGTTGGTTCTCAGTACAGCAAAACCAGTTTTAAAAATCTGAGAACTAGATGGGCTTATATTATTAAATATGAGAAATATCAAAGGAAATGGCAATTTCAAATATGCGGCAAAAGACATAAACCCTTCAATTGGCACAAGGTCATAATTGCTTGCTGCCATAGCAACAAAGCTCCATGGGTCTTCTGAACAGCTCTTTTGATTGGGCAGAAAATCCAGGTGCTTTTTTTGGTGTAAAGATGGGAACCATTTGTCTAGCAATTTTAATACATTAAATTTTACCAATGTAGCAGCACATATTTTCTAATGAAAGCTGAAAATATTTTATTGCCAAAGATGAGATTAGCGAAACAGCCACCATTCTCACTCCTATGATAGTTATAAAGAAATAAAGAATCCTCTACCATGACTGTGTCTCATTTTTTGATGTAGGCAGTTTCCAACACACACATTAAAAATGCATTCAGAATGTTATCCAAGGCAGAAAATAAGTGTGTTCAGTTCCAGTACTACAGTTCTGGGGCAGCAGGAAGCTGCTCTTACTAATATTATGTTGTATGACCGCAGTATTTCAAATATTTGATGGAAATAAGAAGAAAATATCAGATTGTCCCTGGACAATTAAATGAACGTAAACTGTAAATGTAGATACTGGTACTCTATATAGTCTTCCATTTATATTTTGCCTGTTCCACTAAAATGCACCTGATTATGGTTTCTGAGTTACTGTGAATGTAAGTTGTTAGTGAATGGAATTCCAAATAACATTTTTGAAGGGTCATTCTGCAACTTTGGGGTCACAAATGGGAAAAAAAAGTAATGCAATATAAATGAATAGAAATATCTGAAAAAGCAAGTAAAAGCTTCAAAAGAAATAGTTTGGTAAAGGATGAAAGCTTACTATACCAACTCTAGACAAAAATACTATAAAAGCTGTTTAAGGAAAAAGAATGGAACACAGGGTGTATGGGAAGTTGAAGAAACCAGAAATGCATTAAACACCCTGGGGATGTAATTCTTCACTAATTTTCTTCTCAAGACTATGCCTTGCAGCTTGGATCTCCAGGGGAACTTTTCTTTCAATGGGGACTCAGGAGAGAGTGTGGTGTGAAGGACACCACATAATCATGCAGTTATATTTCTCAGGTGAACTATAGGTAAGAATGGCTCCACATAGGAGGGAGGAGACTATCTTTGCTTTCCTAAAGTGGTAAAGCTCAAAATTTAAACACACACACACATGGCCATCATATTCAGACTGCTAGAACATGAAACCTCTCACCCTTGAGGTATTCCACTTCCCAGTTCTTTTTAAATTTCTCTGTTTGCCCACCCTGCAGCCTTATGAAAATGATAACATGGCTTGAAAACATATATGCTGCACAGTCTTGTTGGTAGAAAGCTGAAATAATCTCTTTAAGTAAGAAGAGTGAGCTGGGAGAAAAATTCTCTTTAATCCTGGTGAATAGGAGTCATTAAGGAAATAACGTAGCCTTTGTACAATGTAATGGAACAGCTGTTGTGAAATGGCAAACCTGGGCTAATATGCTAGGTACCATGAATTCCTTGGGAGACAGGCTTTTCCCCCTTCCCCCATGACCTTGGTCTAGATATGGCTTCTGAAACAGTCCAGATGTGGCTTCCTTATATAAGTCATTGTGGCTGAAGTCTCTCACACTGTTTAGTTCTTTTTGAGAATAAACGTAAGGGTCATTAAGCCCAAAGAGTTACAATTTTCCATTCAGTATGGGTATTGTCTAGGAATAATTACACATTCTTGTGCTATTCTTAATGCCATCCCCAGCTATTCTATTGCCCAAGTCCAAATTGTACCTCTCCCCATTCCATGTACAAATGCTGACTAGATTGACAGTCTCTCCCCCTCCCCTCTCTGCATTTTCTCCCTGAGGAAGCACAAAAAGATGAGTTTGGTGGCAGCAGATTTAAAAATGCAAGTAATCCACTGACAGTCACCATCTTAACTCCAGGCATGCAAAGTTTATGAGGGCTGTAAAACCATTAAGACAGGCCACAGCTGCTGCTACTTACTATTACTGTGGAGCAGTCCTTTTATCCCCTTTGTATAGAGAAGCCCAATGTCCCATAAAAAGGAGGATGGGAATGTAGGAGCACCTTTAAGACTAACATATTTTTATAAACCCACTTCTTCAGATGCAGTACAGAGTGGTGTTTCATTGCGAATATTAACAGAACTATGTCTGACAAAGTACAGTTAAATTAACAATGAGATAAGACAGTCAGATGTAAAATAAGAAATTTAAACTTAGAATAGCCCTGTTTAAGTATTTGAAGGGATGTCACGCTGAGGATGGAGCAGGCTTGTTTTCTGCTGCTCCAGAGACTGGAACACGGAGCAATGGATGCAAGCTCCAGGAACAGAGATTCCACCTCAACATTAGGAGGAACTTTTTGACAGTAAGAGCTGTTCGGCAGTGGAACACACTCCCTCGGAGTGTGGTGGGTCTCCTTCCTTGGAGGTCTTTAAACAGAGGCTGGATTGCCATCTGTCGGGGATGCTTTGATCAAGATTTCCTGCATGGCAGGGGTTGGACTGGATGGCCCTCGTGGTCTCTTCCAACTCTACAATTCTATGATTCTATGATTCTATGATTTTTAAACAGGTATAAGTATCATGAAGAAGTTAGAATGATGTAGTTGAAATGGTATTACATGGGAAGTCATGTAGAACAGTAGTTAATTAGGATAAGATGTACATTGTTTGATTGCATAATCTTACTTAATTTATCTTCTATTTTGTTTCTCTTTGTTATTAATTTGCTTTAATATATGTTTGCCTTGTAAATACCTATATTTGCTTTAATTATTTTTTTTTTAAAAAAAGACCACTGTCACAAGTCCTTGTCACAGCCTTGTTTTGCAACCTGACTGGAAGCTGGATGGATCTCCTTTGCCAATCCAGTGGCTGACAGTTCAAATGGATTGGGAAGAAGGGATTTGGGAAGTGTTGTCCAGAGAACAAAACTGCACTGTTCACAGATGCATGTAAGTAGAGCTTTCAATAAGGGATGCAACAAGGGGGGCTACCGGACTTGACCAGTGGGCCATTTGCAGCCTACCCTGAGCCCCATGTATTCTTTGGTTTAGCAAAGAAGACAATGTATTCTTTTCAGTCATTCTGTAACAAGGCTTCCCAATATCTGGAGACTAACAGATTATTTCACTGCCGCAGACATTTGCTTATCTGGTAATGCCCAATTAAAACTTATAAATCTTGCCTCTAAAAGCAGACATTTGGGGGGGGGGGTCAGAAATATCCAGTCCAGCTTCGTGCTCAGGATTCCTGTTACCATTGTATGGTGTTTCCTCCAATAATATGGAGTTTATCAGAATGTCAAAAACCACATCATTGGCACATGTGCATGTATCATGGGCCTTATAAGTATGAGAAATATTCCCTTACAGGAAGATAATGTGCCTAGATTATGCAATGTCTATAAAAGAGAATGTACCTAAACTGGAAATATCTATGTAAAAACAATTCACCTCCACAAGGTATGAGTTGCTTTACATAATTAATACAGGACATAATGATAAAGCCACATGTTTATTCTGCTGTAACATAAATTTCTTGAAAGTCCAAACCTTAAGACATGCTTAAGGGGAATGCTGATGCTGATTTGCCTACTACACAATACTGTTTTTGGCAACCTCAGGAACCCAGATTACTAAAATATTAGACTCTAAGGCTGCTGACACACTGCAGAAATAATCCAGTTTGACACCACTTTAACTGCCATGGCTCAACACTATGAAATTCTGGGATTTGTCATTTTGTGAGATACTTAGCCTTCTCTGTCAGAGAGCTCTGGTGCCACAACAAACTATGAATCCTAGGAGTCCATAGTATTGAGCCACAACATTTAAAACCATGTCAAACTGCATTATTTCTGCAGTGTGTCAACAGCCTAAGAAACTCTAGCTATGAATTATATACAGTTATGTACGTATATATAGATTTACTAGTATAACATAAAAAACCTACAATCCTCTACACAAAGACAGAGGTAGGAGAATCACACCTGTTTTACCTACTCTTGCTGAACTATTTTACTTACCAGATGCCAAGTGCTTACTACCCAGTGGTAGACTCAGTATGGTACTTGAGGCTACATTTTTAATTAAGAACAAAAGACTGAATCACATACTGTTAAAATCATTTAAATATCCATGTCAGTTTTCACATGTCTAGGTTTCATTGGTAAAGAGCTGTGGAGGACCCACATATTTTTCTGTCTGTCTGTCTGTCTGTCTGTCTGTCTCCCATTACTCT
The DNA here is from genome assembly GCA_030847615.1 of Gambelia wislizenii. Taxonomy (NCBI): domain Eukaryota; kingdom Metazoa; phylum Chordata; class Lepidosauria; order Squamata; family Crotaphytidae; genus Gambelia; species Gambelia wislizenii. Next base: position 209,675,490 of record JAUMIR010000003.1, on the reverse strand, counting down.
TTTCCTCTCAGCTTTTGGTAACTTTCATTTGAATTTTATCAGGAAAGCAAAGTTAAAAAATATGTCACGTTAATCTTGAGCCAATAAGTTCTGTCTTTGCCAATGTCTATTGAACTCTCATCCTCTTTCTCCCTTACTCCTGGTCCCTGATTGCTCTCTGTACATGCAATCTATTGAGGAAACAATGGATAAAATATTTAGTTCTTAAAACAATTAATTTTTGGCTAACTTCTCCCACAAAAGTGTTGTGAGCCACTTATTTTCATTTTTTGAAAACAGTAGAGACTTACTTTTGTTTGAGCCAGGGAGGTCTTCCTTTTGTTCAACAAGATTTAAAGAACTGAGAAAATTGACCATAATTCTTTGCCCCTGTTTCAGTTTTGATCTGGACTACCGGTATATAACTGTGAACAATTTTCCTCACCTTTGGGCCAGGTAGTACTTTAAAGTTTGGTTCTACCAACAACTGTGAACTCTCTCAGCATTAGCTATTCTCTGTAATAGTGTGCACTTCTTCCGGCTCACAAACGACCTCTTTCCCTCCTGCCTCCATATAGATATATCCTTGTTTTGTTCTTAGAACATTTCTTTGCAAAACCTGAGTTTGTTCTTCTTCCCTCATGTTGGACAAGCTGTTCTTGCATTCTCCATAACACTAATCTGCTACTTGGCATCTCCTTTTTCAGTGTGCCTTATTCATCTCCGTAGCTTATCTTTTGCCTTTTATGGCTTGTTAGATTAAAAGTTTTGAACAAAGAACCAAATTGTACAATATGTTACCAAGACAAATTCAAGGTCATTGTGTTGATACATAAAGCCCTCTGCAGCTTCGAACCTAAACACCCAATGGAGCACTTTTTCTCTTAGTTAACTGCCTGGGTTACATAATCTGTAGGGTTTGATTTCTTTATAATGTTGTGCATGCTAGGAATTTGTTATGTGACAATCTGAGAGAAGGTACTCTTGATATAGGCTTTCCAACTGAGGAATTTGTTTCCCCCCCCCAAAAAAAAAATCTGAAAAAATGTTTAATCAAGGCCTATTTCTTCTTTGCCAGCTTTTGAATGACTATGTGTTGCTATATTATTTAACTGCATGGGCCCTTCCCTGCCAGGACTGGTTTAAGGAATTTTGGGGGGCCCTGCAATGCTTTTATTTTGGTGGGGGCAGATGTTTATCTCAGGTCAATATAACCTAACTCAACCTAAGCTATTCACAGGACCGGATATTCAAATTATTACTAATAATATTTTTTCAGGAGAAGGGTTACTATGGGGCCCCCACAATGATGCCCCCCCTGTGAATGCTGACACTGCTGGTGCCTTAAACTGGCCCTGTTCCCTGCTCTTGCTGTATTAGTCCTATATTATTTGCATGGCTCTCCTATGCTTCATTAGCATTGCACCCAGCTTTGGCATTATTTTTATAATGAGATATAACAGCTATTCACCTAAATAAATAGTTATGAAGGCCACTGAAATTTCCTGGAGATGATGACACAAAGGTCCTATTGTTCCTCAGACATTAAGAGAGGTCCCAGTTCCACTTCCAGGTGAGAACTGATAGCAGGTTGAAGTCCCTGAGTGATCTCTGTGGCAGGGAAAGGTCAGGCACCAAAACAACCTCGTAAGAGGCTAGTTCCTAGCTGGTGCAAACTCTCTCTTGACAAAGAGAGAGCATGACATCACCCATGCATGCTCCAAAATGCTGTTCCTTGCTAGGAGACTGCAGAAACTTCAGTGGTCAGAAATCAGGTTGAGTAGTGTGATGGGGGTCCTCAGGATTAACAGCAGGCTCAAGCCACCTGAGCAATCGTTTAATGAATACTGGACCTGTGAAAACCCTCACTTTCTTAATTATATTTTAACTATCTAACTTACAAGTGAAGAGAAATCTTTCAAAAGGCAGTGAGATCAAAGCCTCAATGAGTTGCCTTCTTTCTGTAAACAGGAGATCCATATCAAAATTTATACCATGGCACAATATTGCAGGCTCCCCCAGGCAAAATTAGAGAATCTGAGTAACACGGTATCTATGTTTCTGGGATTTCACAAGGCCACACTGAGAGAATTTCAGGAATTTATTGGTCACCTGAATTTTGCTTGTAGGGTTGTAGCCACCAGGAAGGCCTTCTTAAATTGCCTTTATGACATGATTTCAAGTGTGTGTAAACACTATCACAGAATAAGACTGACAAAAGGAATTAGGCAAGATCTGGAAGTTTGGCGGGAGTTTCTGGTCCCTTTTAATGGGATTTCTTTCTGGAGGTATGATTTGCACCTCCAAGATGCACTGCAGGTGTCCTGTGATGTAGCTGGGGCCATTGAGTTTGGGCTTTATTTTGGGGGGAACTAGTGTGCCCAAGTTTGGCCTGGCAAGTGGTTGCTAGAGGGTCTGCTCACATACTTGACCTTCTTGGAATTCTTTCCAATTGTAGTGGCTGTTCAAATATGGGCAGAGAGTTTTTTTGCATAAGACAAGTGACCACGAAGGAGACAGGGCTAGCATACTACCATATTCAGATGTTTACTTAACTGTAAATAGGACTTTTTATAAGTGTAATCCCATGCATATTAACTCAGAAATAAGCCTCAGTGTGTTCAGTGGACCTAAAGATGATTTCAGATTAGGCTTTCTTATAGGGTCACCCTGCCTCATTACCTTAATTTTCCTAAGAGCCCAGAGACCCTTTCAGACCAATTATAGCACTACGATTCCACTTTGATTGCCATGGCTGCATCCTACGGAATGCTGTAGTCTGTAGTCTGGTGAAGCTATAAATAAGATATTAAAGCAAAGACACTGTTCCATGAAAGCCCTGACTAAGAGCATATTTATAGCTTTCCACGTGGTGGCATGGATAATTGGGTTGCTGATACTCTTTCCCACCAGAAGATGGAGCACTTCATACAACTGGCTCCAGAAGCAGATATCTGCCCAGTTCTGATGTTTGTAGACCTGCAGAGTCTTGGAGGGGTAACGTTACCCATTCTACTGGCCTCTCAGCTGCCAGTACCAAGGCTGGTTATAGAAAGGCAGGAAGGGAGTCTGAGTGTTTTTGGTCAGATGGGGATTTCAAGGTGTCTGATCCATCTTTGTGGATTACATATTGCAATATTGTGACTCCCTTAAAAGGAAAGGGTTGGCTCTGCAGTCCATTAGGCCCTGGCCTTCAGCACTGGATTTTGCAGCAAACCTCATGGTTTTGGGGATACCATAGGTGACTTTAGGATCCATAAGACTCTGGCAGTCTGGTTAAGGGAGCAGGGGCATAAGGCTGACACGTGAGAGCACTGAGTCCTGAGATACTTAAGGGTCTGGGTAATCAGTGGACAGTTTTGTGTACTTCTCCTTATGAGGCTTACCTTTTCCATGCTGCAGCCTTGATGGCATTCTTTGGCACTGTATGGGTGAGTGATCTGGGGGTGTCTTCTAGAGGCGATGTGTTGGATAGGGCTCTGACCTTCAGAGATTTAAAGTTATTAGAAAGGAAGGCAATGTTTAGGATTAGAACCTCTAAGACTGGCCAGAAAGGGGTTGGGATGATTATTATGTTGCATGAGTGCATTGATCCTGCTCTATGTCCACTTCAGGCCTTGCAAAGTTATAGTCAGTTCAGAGGCCATAAACCAATGGTCCTTTTCTGTCATGCTGACTTTTCTGTCCTCTGCAGGTACCAGTTTTGGGCTATCACCTCAAAAGCCTTGCACACTTGAGCTTGCAAGAGGTTTGGTACTGAGTCCTTTAGAATGCTGGTTAAATGCTGGTACTGCAGCCACAACATTGTGAGTTCAATCCTGCAGGGCTCCAAGGTTGACTCAACCTTCCATCCTTTTGTAAATCAGTAAAATGAGTACCTAGCTTGTGGGGCAATAATAATATATTGTAAACTGCTCAGAGTGCCTGACACTATAAAGTGGTATAAAGATGTGTTCTATTGCTAAACTATTTGTAAGCTGCTCTGAGAGCCTTTGTGGCTGGAGAGCAGGTATAAATAGTCTAATAAAATAAACTAAAAATAAAAATAGAGGAATATCATTGTTTTAGGACCAGATGGCCTGAGGTAATCTTGATTTGGGGTGCCATTCTACTCTACCAAATTTGGCACAGTGAAGGGGGTCCCTGATGCCTTGACACAGAAGAGGGTGGATAGAGAGCTATGTAATGCTTTGGACAGAGTGTTAGGTTGCTATCTCCCACACCCTACTATAGTTTTCCAATGGCCAGAGCTCTACAGGGCAGATAGTGTTCATCCATCAGTTGTGGGTAATATGTTGTCCCTGGATGAGTTGCAAGAGGGAGTGAGGGCCATGTTGACTGGCCTTGCAGGGGAAAGGGAATAATCAGACACTTGTCTCTTGTCCATGGCAGGTAGATGGGGGAGAATATAAGAGTTCCGTGTACACCTTGCCAAACTTTTGGTGAAGGGTAGGCCTCCAGAACAACCTCTTCAGGTCCTGGGACAAGGAGGAGTGGGAAAAGAGACTGCCCTGTGGGTTTGCTCTCTCTTATAAGTCCTGGGACTTGGGAGGGAGTGCCCTGAGGATACTGTCCAGTAAATGGCTGCCTGGGGAGCAACCTAGTTATTGGATTGCCTTCAGGACTTGGGTGTTTTGCCAAGAGGGAGGCTGAGGAGGTAGTCAAGTGTTGACACCTGGTCTCAGCTAGACCCACATTGGGTTGCTCCCCTCTTGCTTCTTCCACAATTCAATGCATACATTGGGAGTAGGTGAAATAAAGAAGCCCTTATTTTACCCAACTATCTGTGTCTGGTCTCATTATTTCATAGCTGGTCATCAAATAATTGTTTTCTTAGTTATTGGAAAGATTTAAAATGGCTGAAAAAGTTTATGGGCTTAAATAAGATAAGTTGGAATTGGAGATGTAATTATGTACAGATGATGAACAGGTAATTGCTAAAATGTATACATTTTAATTGAAATTTGAAATGGAAGAAGAATAGGTTAAGGAAATTATGTGATTTAAGAAGTTGAAATTTATAAGGTGGAATAATTTAACCTTACCTGTTGAAATGACTATTGGAACTGATTGGTCATTAGTGACATTTCTCAAAGACTGGAAACCACTTATAGACTTTTTATGGGCGGGAAAGAAAGAAAATGATTTGGCAACCTTTAGTTTTGGTGATTAGAAAGAATAAGTCATTGAAAGAAGAGAATATGCTATAATTTGTTAGAGAGTGAGGTATGAATAACTATATGCATACACAACCAACCAAAAGGAAGATCAGAAATCACTTTTTCATTCCTTTTTCTTCTCTTTTTCTTTTTCTTCTGCAAAAGAAATATGGTCTGAATAAGCCACAGTTCCTTTTAATTCCCCAAAGAAAGTTTTAGAACAAGATGACATAGTTTACAGAGTTGAATGCTGTGTGGTTTCTCTGACCTGCGTCCATTTTACCATCCCTCAACTTCTTTTTCAAATTTTCTAAAGGAGTCAATAAAGACATTTTTATCAATCCCCACATGGATAGTCGCATATAGGGTACAGGACAGTGTGACTGCTGTCCCAGTAGCATTGTAAAGATTAAAAGTCTTGATCAGGGCCTCTGCCTGCTGGTAGTGGGGGGATTTCCCATATTAATTTTAGATCCCCAAAGTAAGTTTAAGGAAATTAAAGGACAGAACTCATTTATTTAATTTCTATGCCACCTTTATCCTAATATGGAACCTAAAGGAGTCTTCCAAACCTATTCCTCACTCAGCAGCCCCCCTCCCATGCCCCATACCACATCATTCAGGAAAGTTATCTGACCACAGAAGTTCTGGTATAGCATAGATAACTACAAAGCAACGGTAAAACTTTCCTTCTCTGGCCTTTCGTAAAATGACCTGTTTTAGGATCCAAGCCAATGCACTTGCATGGATTTAAAACTGAGGCATATTATGTTAACTTTCACAAACTTGACATGTCCAAGAGAATGATCTAATGTTGGACTGAAATGACCAGTCCCAATGTACCAAACTGTTCATAACAGGTGCATTGAAAGTGGCTATTTCAGTGCCGTTTTGATGTGGTTTGAAGTCCAAAATAGTTTCAGCAGAGAATAGGAAGCATTTCACAGAAGGAAGGAGGAAAAAGCACTGTGAACACTATTTCCAGCCTAGAGAAATTTAGTATATCCATGGGGAATTTTCCCATCAATAATTTACCAGCAGCACTTCACTACCATCAAAGGGAGTTTATCATAAGGGAAATTGATTTTTTGGACTACATCCCCCCAAATCCCACAGTTGGCATGGTCACTTTCCAAGTAAAACAGCTTTGAAAATTCTAGTTTAACTTTACTAATGCTATTAGAAAAAGACATTGCTTTAATTTTTTAAAACAAAAATCCTCATTTTTTTTTAAATTCTAAGTTCACTGTTCTATAATTCTAATAGATACCTGATAGCTTGCTTCTATATTATTGTTTTGTTCAGAGAGCTAAGCGCTGAAATATTTTGCAAGAGTTTCCATTATTGATATATTTTTTAGATTATTTTTTTTTTTAGAATCACCCATTATCAGCTTTTATAGTACCAGAAATGTCTCTAGCCAGCATATTTATATTAGTTTAGGGATGGCTTGTTCTTATCTTCTTCCATTACCCCTTTCTCAGTGTGGAATGAAAGAAATAGACTCAATAAACCTCCTGACTCGCCCTGCCCACAGCTACATATAACATTGCCAGACTGTTATAACAAGACAAAATTGTTATTTTTTTCAAAGAATCATGCAAGGGGATCAATGGTGTCTGTTGTCCTGATTACGACTGATCTCCAACATAACAGGCAGGAAAAGCAACCTTGAATCAGGGAGGATAGGAACATTAGGAAACTGCTTTTTGATCAACAGGGCAATGGACCCTCATTGATTCCAGTGGCTGCTTGCTGGCAAGTAGGGTGCGGGACTATGACAGCCCCTATGTAGCCCCTAAACTACAGGCTATGTAGGAATCATGAAAATGTAGCCGTTACAAATGTGTAAGGACAGGTTGCTTACCTGTAACCATAGACCTGTGAGTGGTCTTCTGTGAATTCACACAGCTGGGTTACTCCTGTACCTGCGCAGAGCATCAGAACCTTCTAGAATCGCTAGGCAGAATGTGCTTTGATACATTTTTGGCAGTAGCTCCACCCATCCCAATGGTCCCTTATAAGGGATTCCCGCCTAAATCCCCTCAGTTCCTTGAATGACACCGCAACCAGCAGCATCAGGAACATTAAGCATGTTTATATGATGTATTAGGACATAGAGGGAAGGATGGGCGGGTCTGTGTGAATTCACAGAAGACCACTCAAAGATCTATGGTTACAGGTAAGCAACCTGTCCATCTTCTTCATGGTCTCTGTGAATCACACAGCTGGGTAGACTGGCAAGCTTCATCCAGGAGGAAGGTATGTTCTCTACACATTGACACTAGTACCATGTTGCACAGTCTAACATCAGTTGGATTTTTGATAGCACATTCTTAAGTATATATACTATATTATTTTGATTATCATATTAAATAGCTTGGCAATGCAATAAATCTCACTTATTGGATAGAAGACAAAATTTCAGCTTTCCCAAAGGCAGCCTTGTTCCTAGATCGAGAGTCAAGTCTGTAATGGGAAATGAAAGTCAAAGGTGATGACCAAGTTGCAGCTCTGCAAATGTCCTCTAGAGGCACTCCAGAGAGGAAAGCTGTTGAGGTGGAGACAGCACTTGTCGAGTGTCCTCGAATCTGTGCCGGTAGAGGCTTCTTTGCCAGTTCATAGCAGAGAGCAATGGTCGATGTCACCCACTTCGACAAATGCTGTGGAGAGATAGGTTGTCCCAGTCTCACATCAGCATAGGATACAAACAGTCTAGGCAACTTCCTGAAGGGATCAGTTCTCTGGATGTAGAAGGGAAGTGCCTGCCTGACGTCCATGGAATGGAGGGTACGCTCAAATTCGTCCTTTGGGTCCTGCATCAAAGCAGGGAGAGTAATAGACTGATTGAGATGAAAGCTCGACACTACCTTTGGAAGGAAGATGTCGGGACAGAGCACCACCTTATGTTTGTGGAAGGCAGTATATGGAGAGTCAGATCACAAGGCACAGAGCTCACCAGCTCGATGAGCTGAAGTTATCGTAATCAGAAAGACTTTTCCAAGACAGGAGTCTTAGGTCCGTGGATGCCATGGGTTCGAAGGGACGTCAAACCAGTTGCGACAGGACCAATTCGAGGATCCACGTCAGTGTAGGCTCGCGTACCGGCAGATGCAGGTTGACGTAGCCATTCAAGAACTTCTTGACAGTCAGATCCGTGAAGGGAGACGGGTAACCTCTAGCTTGGAATTTGACAGAAACAGCTGCCAAGTAGCACCAGATCGACGAAATTGAGAGCCCTGTAGAAGACAAGTGGAGTAGGAAGTCTAGGACGGTCGGGATGGAGAACGGTTCCGTGATCGATCCTCGATCAGATAGGAAGGCCTCAAATTGCTTCCATTTGTAGTAGTATGACTTGTGGGTAGCAGGCCTCCACGCAGCGTCGATGACAGCCTGGACCTCTGGGGTAAGGGAAGGATGTACCAAGGATGATTTCAAGGCCATAGCTTCCAAGCTGTCAGACGAAGAGTCTCCACATCTGGGTGTCTGACCTTCCTGTGCTGAATGGTGAGAAGATTGGGACGGAAGTCGGATGAACCAGTGCCCAGCCAGACGCAGCAGGGGTGCAACTGAGGTTGTTGGGGCCACCACGGGGTGATGAGGATGGCATCCGCTCGTTCCTGATATAGCTTCGTGATTACCCTTGTCAGCAGTGGAAACGGAGGAAAGAGGTAGAGTGGTCCTGACCACCAGAACAGGAACGCGTTGCCCCTCGATCCCGGGACGCAGTTGACAGTGGGTGTTTTCTGGGGACACAAAAAGGTCGACTTGAGGAGATCCCCACCATCAGAATAGGTCCACAGTCACCGACTCGTGCAGCTTCCACTCGTGGATGGAGAGACTTGGACGGCTGAGTCCGTCTGCAAGAGTATTCTCCTCTCCTGGGAGATGGATGGATTGGAAAATGATGCTCCTGCAGACGCATCAATCCTAAATGTCCAGTGTGAGTTGGAGAAGCTGGGGGGAACCTCATCCCCCCTTGCTTGTTCAGGTTGTACATCACTGAGGTGTTGTCCATCACTACCACAACAGTCCTGTTTGTCACCAAAGTCTCGAAGGCCCAAAGCGCCTTTTGGACACCGAGGAGCTCCAGGACATTGATATGGAGAGTCTGTTCTTTGGCATTCCATGAACCCCGTATCTCATAGGATTCGAGGTGTGCTCCCCATCCCAACAGTGACGCATCCATTGTCAGAGAGGTGTCCGGCTGAGGAGGATCGAAGGGCATTCCTGACATGACGTTGTCTGGGACCAACCACCACTCCAGCAACCAATGAACTGCCCGAGGCATCGTGAGCAGTTTCTTCGGGGAGTCGCACAGGGGGTTGAACACTTGTAGAAACCAGTGTTGGAGCGGATGGAATCGAAGCCTGGCCAGGTGGGTCACATAGGTAGTAGCTGCCATGTGACCAAGAAGTACCTGGACGGAATGAGCACGGAGTCTCTGGGACCAATAGCAAGCATGGACTAGAGACCGAAGAGTGTTGAACCGGTCTTGAGGCAGGTAAGCTGCGTCCGCATGCGAGTCCAGCCTGGCCCCGATAAACTGGATTGCCTGAGCTGGTTGGAGCTGCGACTTCTCTATGTTGACAAGTCCCAAGCCGTCTAAGACATCCAAGGTGAGATCAATATTGAGTTCGAGCGGATGTTAAGAGTTCGCCACAATCAGCCAGTCGTTGATGTGGGGGAAGACCACCACGCCATGCTGGTGTAAGAAAGGCCACAACCACCCCCATGCACTTCGTAAAGACCTTCAGAGCTGTCGAAAGTCCAAATGGCAGGACTCTGAACTCGAAGGTCCCGATCTGGAATGCCAAGAAGCATCTGTGGGAAGGATGGATCCTGATGTGGAAATAGGCATCCTTGAGGTCTATGGATGCAAACCAGTCATACTGTTGCAGGAGTGGAAGGATGGAGGCCAAGGTGACCATCCTGAACTTCTTTGGTTCTATGTATCTGTTCACCCCACAGAAGTTGAGAATGGGACGGAGTGCCCCGTCCTTCTTTGTGACCAGAAAGTACCTTGAGAAAAAGCGGAAGTGGTGGAGATCAGAGCCCACGGGTTCGATAGCCCCCTTTTGCAACAGTGTTTGTACCTCCTCAAGGTGGGGAGGGGAGGGTGGTGTTGATCGAACCCAACCTGTCGGAGGTAGAGAGTTGAATTCGATCCAATAGCTGGTCTGGATGATTCAAAGAACCCAGTGGTCTGATGTTATTGAAGACCAAGCTTTGTGGAAATTCGATAGTCGATCTCCGAAAAGTGGAGTCTAGAGAAAAAAGAGACAACATGAGGTGAACAGTTAGAACTTTCTCCTGCCTTGATCTTTTGATCATTGCCTCGGAGGTGGCCGAAATCTGGAGGCTGAACCTTGGCTCCTCACCAAAGAGGCTGGAGTGGGAGAAGGTACGTATCAGGATCGACAGTACGATTGGCCAGAGAACCCCTGATGGAACTGCTGGCCTGATGAATAGGTTTGCCAGGCGGTGCAACCCCTGGAATGGTACTGAGAAGATGAGGCGGCCATACCATATTTCTTAGCAGTGGTTCTCATCTTCTGAGTAAATTCCAAATTTTCATCTGTGGATCCATTAAACAGTCTGGATTCATCAAAGGGCAGATCTTCTATAGTGGCTGAGACCTGTGAGGGGTGAGGCCGGATGAGCGGAGCCAGGTGTGTCGGCGCAGGGTGATGGATCCTGCAATTGTTTTAGCCATGCAGTTGGCAACGTGTCGAGCCGAGTTCATCTGGTGCCCAGCGAGCAATTGTGCCTCTTCCTGTATAGCCTCGGCCATCCAACACCATTCTTCCGGGAGATCTTGGAGCAGGGGTGTCATCCTCTCCCACAGCACCTGCTGGTAGGCCAACATGCAGGCTGAGTAGTTGGCAACACGAAAACTCAGTCCAGCCGCTGAGTAGAGTTTCTTGCCCATAATGTTGAGCTTATGACCCTCAGGGTCCGGCGGAGTGTATTGAGGCCTACGTTGCTTCCTGTTTTGGGACGCTTCGACCACCAGAGTTTGGCTTCTGGTGAGTTTGAAGCCAGTCAATGTGCTCACCTCCAACTCGATACAGCCAGTCAATTTTCTTGGAAGTAGACTGGATCGAGGAGGGGTTCTCCCAGGACCCTTGCGTGAGCTTGAGCAGGGATGGTAAGACAGGGAGAGCAGCCGTGGGGGGAGCTTTCGACTGAATCCGGTGGAAGATCGGGTCTACCGGTTCAGCCTCCTTTTCCACCACCTTAAGGTCGAGAGCGTGTGACATGCACACCATCTGTTCCAAAAAAGCATGGATGTCGTCAGTGGGTGATGCAGAGTCCTCATCAATCAGCTCGGATTTCGGTGATGGTAAGTACTGCATGTAGTAGTTCTACGATCCTGAGGAAGAAGATGTTGAATCTGCTGGGGATGGACTGCGATCCTCACGGAGCAGAGAGGTGGTGTGTGGAGGTGGAGTCAGAGGAGTTGGACGCAGAAGTCGTTGTTCAGGTCATGGAGAGACCTGACTCTCCGCATCCCTCTTCGGAATGATTTGAGGCTCTTCCATATGGAAACGCCAGGGTGAACGACACAGAGACCGGCCAGCACATACATCCCCGAAATCATCTCCCCGGGACATTAGGATCTGAAGGCCTGTAGGCAACATGATCCCAGCTCGACAAATAGACCATACCAGGTCGTAGGCTGTATAGGCCAGAACGTCCCCATGGATATTGGATGAAAAAGTCGGGTTTGAGGTGAAAGCTCAGATTCAACAACCTCGACCTTGACGTCAGATGGGGAGCACTCAAGAAGTTGGGCTCTCGAGATGGCGAGGGTTGTTGATTGGCTCAGCCACTGAGGTGTCATCTCCATGTCGGTACCAGAAGGAACTTCAACGGCCACAATCTCTACCGAATCAGAGGGGGTAGGATCACGCCTTGGCACAGCAGTCTATGCACGTAGAATTGGAGAAGGTCTGGCAAATGTGCCCTCAGTTCCAACGGCGGGTTGCAACTCTACGGTGTCAGCAGGCCGCGCAGCTTTATCAGGATATGCTGCAGATGGAGCGGACGTCGACTTCGGCTTTTTAGACACCTCTCTCAGCTTGCTCTTAGATTTAGAGCCATCATCATGCCGAGAGGTATGTTTTTCTTTCCTTTTCTTCTTCAGAGACTGCACAGCCTCTGCAGAAGTGCCCGGCCAGGCTGTGGAATCAGAAGGTGCCCGGTCCCGAGGGGCAGCCGTTGAGGTGGAAGACTCCTGGACCCGAGTTGATGTCGATGGTATCGAGCGGGCTTGATCCTGAGCCGAATCCGACGGAGCATGCTTGTGCGAAGTACACACAAGCTTCTGGGTCCGGGGTAACTAAACGGCGTCGGGACGGGCTACGGGACCGATGCCACTTCTGGCCTTTAGGCTTGGGAGATGGTGAACGACCACGTTTTGAGGGTATGGACACCGAGGCAATGGCTGGAGTCAGTGTAGCAGCCGGAGTTGAGGCCGAAGTTGGAATCAAGGCTTTCTCGTACAAAAAAGATTTCAGCCGAGATAGCCTGTGCTTGCGAGCCTGAGGGGTGAAGGCTTTGCAATGCAGATACGAATCAACATTGTGGGTTTCTCCCAGGCAAATCAGGCAGCAGGAATGACCATCCACACTTGGAAGTTTAGCCTGACAGATTACACACCTTTTGAAGGCCCCCTTTCCAGACATTTTTCTACTCACAGAGTCGCCAAGCCAAGTGAGATGACAGAGAGTAGTCAAGAACAGTCCAAATCATCACCAAAATCAGAGGTAGAATGCCAAATCCAAGGGAGAAACATGAAATGTTGTCAAAAAACAGTCCAGGTCAGTATCAAAAATCAGAGTCCAAATGCCAAAGCCAAGGAGTGAGAGAAAATCGTCATCAAAAAGCCAAGTTGAGTCAATCCAAATCAAAACGAAAGAGAGAAAAACTAGCGAACGAAGGTTCCTTCAAGCTGCTAATGCAGCGGAAAGAAAGGAACTGAGGGGATTTAGAAGGGAATCCCTTATAAGGGACCGTTGGGATGGCCGAAGCTACCGCCAACAATGTATCAAAGCACATTCTGCCTAGCGATTCTAGAAGGTTCTGATGCTCTGCGCAGGTGCAGGAGTAACCCAGCTGTGTGATTCACAGAGACCACGAAGAAGATCTGTAGGTTACATATTCTTAACTGTCCAACAGCATTCAGCCCATGTACTTTTGTGTCATAAACGAATAACACTGTCCATCTTTCTTAAACTGGGGTGGGGGTGCTGTTTTCCCACCTGTAAAAATATAGCCAACACCACAGAGCTCAACACTAAAAAAAAAAAAAAAAACAACAACAAGAAAACAAAGTTTAAGTGATGTTCTTCTGCAAAATGTTTAGGAAATTGTATTTGTCAAAAGTGTAACTGTCTAGTGATAGCTGGTGGAATACAAGACACTTTGGTGGGGATGCTGGGAGCTGCAGTACAAGACAACTGAAAGATACCATATTTAAAATCCTGGTATCAGTGCACATATAAGAACTCACTTAAAAATAGCTGCTGCTGGGACAGTTATTGGATTTAAATTAATAAATGAGATGCATTGAGAACTTAAGTGATTAAAATAAAACTTTTATCACTGGAAAGGCCTTACTTCCTCCCCACTTTCCACCACATAAGTCTATGAATGATTTGCACATTCTAATACGAAACCGTAATTGTGGTTATAATAATTTGCTTCTGAAGCATTTTGGGGATGCCCTGGAAACTACTAGATAACAAATTAAAGAAAGACTGAAAGGATGTAGAAATGTTGGGCCAACAATGGGAGGTTATGTTCCATTGTTCCCCTCTCCTTTTTTTAAGACTATGAAAGAGCTATCCAAGGTTCTGAACTAATTTTGGTGATAGGGTTCAGCACCATGGATAGCTTCTTTTAAGAGAAAAATATGTTAGTACAGGGAGATACGATCCCAGACTTACCACTAATAAATGAAATTGCAGATAATAGCAAAACCTATTAAAATAAAGGACTTCTGTAACAAATACACCATAGAGTTGCATTGGAGGACCTACTGATTCCTAGAGAGGCTACCTCTCTATGCATTTTCCAGTGCAACTCGATGGTTTGTGTCCCTATTTTTTCAGCCATAGATAAGTAAAACCACAGATATTGGTTCTGCAGATAAGTGGGGGAGAGATGTGCACTTCTTTCCATCATATATGTTAAGAAATGTGTGACTATTGTATATCACCTGGTAAATTCTTATGATAAATGAATTGAACTGAAATCTGCTCCTATTCTTGGGTGTGCTGTCATTTATGGCTACTGTGAAACTAGGTGGGAGTAAGAGGTAGGTGGAGCTGTTTCAAAAAACACTTTCTCAACTTATTATAATTCACAGTTCATTTATGCAGAACTTCCTTTCCAAGGTGTCTCTCCAGAAACCTAAGGTTTATCTCCAATACCAGAGTCATTTTTCTTGTTTCCAGCTGATTACAGTCAATGAACAGAGCTTCCATATTAAAACAATACATGATTCTGATCCTTCCCATACATGTAGTGATATTTATGCAGATAATAAAAGCTATACACCTCTGTGTTGGCCATGATAAGGGGTGAAGAATATCAAATAATATTTAAAAAAAAATGGCACTATCCACAATTTACTGCTTTAAGTAGCCATTTCAACTTGTCTGCTTCTTGGTAGACTGGCTATTAACAACATCACTGGGGTCTCATTCACATTACACAATTATAGCACTATGAATCCTTTTTGGGGCTTACCACACTCCAAAGAAAAGCAGCAGTGCAGCAGGAAGGGTCGGTCTTCCATGCTGCCTTCCTGCATGATGTCATCATTCTTCCACAATTATTTCATTCCAGTCCTGTGGGGAACTGAGGTAAAACTGTGTCTTTTTGTTAACAGGATTTTCCAGGTAGCAGAAAGACTTGGTTTTATCTCATCCCTCAAGGGACTGGAACAAAAAATCAACAACATCACGTGGTAAGGTAGCATGGAAGATGTAACCTTCCTGCTAAACTGCCACTTTTATTTAGAGTGTGGTAAGCCCCTTTAACTGTCATGGTTCTCTCCTATGAAATCCTAGGATTTACATATTTAGGGTAGGGTATTTATCATTCTTAGCCAGAGAGCCAAAACCACAAATCTCAGGATTCCATGGGATGCTATTATTGTGTAATGTGAAAGGGCCCCTGGTCAAAATCTATGTTTTTTTTTTTTTCGTTCAGAAAAAAAACAGCAAAAGATGGCAGTCTTAGCAAAGTCTGTCAATGGAGTAACAAATCCAATATCTGATAAATGTTTGAATAAACCCTACATAACTTCACGCTTTGATATTGCATGCATTCCACTCTAATTCATGCTTGTGCCGTTCAGCTAAATTCAATCATTCGTAGAGATACTTTTTGTTTTGTTTTGTTTTTCATGTTTTGGGTCAATTTTAAGTTACATACCAATAGTCTAATGATTTCTCTCCTGTTCCTTATTTAGTTGGATATGAAATGTCACCACAAACACAAGCAGGCAGGAAAGGGAGAGAACTCCAGATGCAAAGAAAGAAGAGCAACTTTTTTTATTCTAGACACTGCATGCAAAAAGAAACATATGAAAAAGGAATCATATTAAAATGCTGAAATTAAGAAAAAACTATATGAAGTATTAAAAGCATTAAAATGTATGAATTTTCTGGATTTTATAATATGAAACTAACAAGTAGAAATACTACTGAAATCTCATTGATGACCAACACATGAAATAATGAGGCCAGACACAATGCTTGTGTTAAAAAAAGGGGTCACTTTATTTATTCTATCACCTATTTAATCTTTATTCCTTGGGATATGCAAACAAGGGGAGAGACCCAATGCAGGAAAAGCTGGAATTGATGGTCTCACCCAGACCTACCTCTCAGCTTCTGTGGGTGAAACAACTGAGCCCTGGGCACTCTGGGCATCATCTGCTGGAAGGCAAAACCCCAGGACGAGATACCTCATCACATGATTTCTGGTGAGGGCTCAACCCTTGGGCCAGCCTCAAGGATAGTCTGTTCTACCCTCCAGTCGCATGACCTGCAAGGGTAATTTGCAAGGGTAATTTGATAGAGCCATCCTTCACCCAAAAGGGGTGCCATAGGTGTACAGCAAAATAATCCCCATCTCTCCCACAACCTGCCAGTTGACCTATGACACTACCCTAAGGCAAGTTCTCCAAGTCCCTTGTAACAGTGTGGGGTAGGCAAAAATCCCCATCGAAAAAAAAGGAGGGGGGAATCCTACACAGTCCATAAGCGACCAGAAGACTCACACTATGACAGAGGTAGGAGGGTGGGTCGGATTCAACCAAAAGAGGAGGAAAGGGGCAGCCCTTGGTTAAATAGCCTCTGTTCCACTCCTAACCTCCTACATAAAAGTGTGAGATGCCGTGACACAATTTAAGGCCTCTCATCATGTGAGGCCATCAAAGCACCTCCCCTCATGCAACACTATGCTGTTCTCTCTCTCTCTCTCTCTCTCTCTCTCTCTCTGTGTGTGTGTGTGTGTGTGTGTCTGTGTGTCTGTGTGTCTGTGTCTGTGTGTGTTCAATATCATCCCAAGCCTAAATAGTTAATAACTGCTCAGGAACTTTTCAGAGTTGCACTTATCATTAGTGGCAGGGCATTGGTGGCAATGGTTTCCTTTTTTTTCTTTCTGGACATCATTATTTCCTCCCCAAATCACATTTGAAAGGTTAATAAACTGTTTTTTAAAGAGTATATTCTTCCAGAGGGCAAACCTAAGACATTTTGCTTTCTGAAGCTTCAGACTAAGATGGTGCCTCCACCCATGCCATGTACAGAAGCATGTACATTCCATGGACAGAATTCCATCCATATCTCTATCCTTCAACAGAAGGAAGAACACTTTATGAGAAAGAGTCTGGGGGGCTGCACTTTCCATATCCTCACCCCAGCATCTACCAGTCTTCAGGTGCTCATGGCTACTTCTCTTTGTGAGTGATAGGACCAGTGCTCCCCTCTACAAAAAATTATTTCATTTCCTAAAAAATAAATTGTATTTGTGAAATTACATTGCATTGCCTTGCATTTTGTGCATATGTAACCTATATTTGTGCACAAAAATGTATTTTTTCACAAAAAGATTTTTGTGAATTTTTTGGCCCCAAAAACAAACAAACAAACAAACAAACAAAAACAACCTGAAATGAGGATTTTTTAAAAAATATATATATATGTAAAATTGTACTTTTCAAGAATTATCAAGACCCCCTTTGTTGTTGCAAAGGAGAAATTGTTCAAATATCCTCTCAATGTGTTCAGCACCTTGGATAGCTACTTTAAAATTCAGGATAAAACCTGGAATGCGTTGATCACCCCTCTGACATGTAATGCATCAGACTTGTCACCATAGTTAACGACCAGAATTTAACTGAGATAGAGGGAGGAAGAAACTGCCACCACCCAGTAGTAGTCCCTTCTCAAGATTCTTGAATGTTTATGTCATTCCCGTTATCACCACTCATCCCATTTTCATTACCCCAACCTCAAACAAAAAAACAGAGCCAAAAGTATATATACTCATACTTTCAGCTTTTGGTTTTTTATATTATATATAGTCTCCATTTGTGTTTTCATAGTCCCCCTCCAGCTGGTTTTCCAAATCCTCATCCCCTTTCTTCACTTGCTCACAAATACATATGTCATTTACCTTCATCTCCTTCTATAGCTTTGAAAATCTGGAAAAGGTTTTCATGAATAGCAGGTCTCTTCATCCTCTCAGCCTGACTTTGGGACTCATTCTGTGATTAAAGTGAATACAGGAGGAAAGATGTTCTCCTGTTGCTCTGATGTCCTCCTTTCAATGTTTGTCAGTTGGATCTCTGATATGTCTTTGAAATGCAGGGATAACTTTGCAACTGCCTAAACTGATAGATCAGAGGATGAAATTAATGTGAGATGCTAACGTATATACTGTCATGTAACAACTGTCACAAATTTCCCCCTTACATTTTTCATCTAAAGAAGAGAACACACAGTGGACACACAGAGGAGCAAATGACAATCTGGAGATACAGGAGAGCAATCTGGCAGTCTTCAAAGGGTGGGGGGAATCAAACTGAGCAACAAATGCAGAGCTCATAGAAGTTGATATCCCCCCACCCTTCTAGAGCTATTTCTCTGTAAGAACTTTATTCTCTCTCTCTCTCTCTCTCTTACATACGTACACACATACATTCATACAAAAATTCCTGAGGTGAGAAAATCATTGAAAAAAAATGTTCACAACCCCTTGTGATTTCACTCAGCAGGGAGAAAGCTTTTGAAATCATTCATTCTTGCTTGGGAGAATGAAATAATGAAGATTCATATCCCTAGCCACAAATCCTTATATTTAGAGATGCTATAGATTTATTTTGGCTCTTATGAGTGCAAAGAATGATATTCTCCTCTCCATTGACACCCCCTTAGTTGTGGGAGAGAGGCTTGCGTACCCTAATGATGTTTTGAGCTATGCTGGCGGTGGCATAAAGCCACCGGTAGGGTCTCCCATGCCAGACAGGTCAAAACCGAAGCGTCTGACAAAGAGCGTCAAAGGGCAGGATGGGCTCTCTTATGAATGCAAAGCATGATATTCTCCCATGTATCTGCTGGCTTATTGGCAGAACCACAGCTGGTGAGGTGTAGTGGTTTGAGTGTTGGCTAGACCTCTGGAGAACAGGGTTTGAATCCCTCACACAGCCATGCAAACCCACTAGAAACCTACTTTGGGCAAGTCACATTCTCTCAGCTTTAAAGGAAGGCAAAGGCAATCCCCCTCTGAACAAATCTTGCAAAGAAAACCCCTTAGGTTTGCCATAAGTCAGAAACGACTTAAAGGCACAGAACAACAATTGGTAGAACCTAGCAAAATTTGGGTTTTCATAGACTTGTTGAAATAGTTTACTTGAGAAGGAATTACTTTAAACAGACCAAGAATGAGCTTCTAGAATACAGTGGAGTCCAAATATTGGTCTCATTAAGTCATATACAACTCATCACCTGGGAACAACAGTCTACCAGGAGCTAATTCCTTTCTTTTTGCTCCTTGTCTTCTGTCTGTAAAACTAATAGTCCTGCCCAGCATTTGTCAGACCACAGTAGGGCTGAATTCAGTAGGTTGACTGCATTGATGAGTCACAACTTGTTCAGTCTCTTATAATCATGTTGTTTTATAATCACGTGCTTGGAATTCTCCTTACTTTTTTTAAAAAAGAGACTGAAAGCAGCTGCAAAATATGCCCATCAAAATCAAAACTTCCTTTCTCTCTGTTTCTCATTATAAATGGCCTCCTGTTCTACTATTTGCCCTCAAAGCTGCATAAAGATAACATTCTAATGTTTCTTGGAAGAAAGGAGTGGGTAGGTTAGTAATGAACCAGTGTTGTACTTAAATTGTTAGACTAGGATCTAGAAGACATGAATTTTAATCCTTGATCCCACATAAAACTAACTAGGTGACCCTTAAGCAGTTAGTATCTCTCTATCTAATCCACCTGTAATGGTTGTTGTTAAAATAAATGGAGACTAAGAGAACCATGTAGGTCATATCAACCCCCTTAGAGGAAAGGCCAGATATAAATGAAAATGATGACAGTGAGGAGGAGGAAAGATAGGAGGAAGAACGATTATAATCATCATTGTAGTTGTCGTTGTTGTTATCTTCCTCACCATCATGAATGATGTTTGTCCTTGCTTGGAAACGTCTTCTGGAAGAAAGAAATCTAACTGCTGTACATGCATTAGAAAGCAGCAAAAAAGTAAACATAAAAATAAAGATCCTGATCTATTTTGATAGATTTACAGAACCTCTTTAAGCAATATCCCAAATTCCATGGATAGGAACCCAAAGTATGATTTTATTTTTTCCTCAACAGATCAGCTTTCTTTGTCAATGCCTCATCTCTATGGATCATAGTTTACAATACTGGGATTAAATAGTTCATGTGATGTGGATACTTTCAGCTAGTAGTTTACATTTCTTTAGGCTTTAACTCTCTTGAGATTCAGCATGGCTTGTGTAGACAGAGGGTCATTCATATCCTGAGTAAGTCTATTAGAGGCAGAGAAACATTTGCATATGCCAGATGGAGTAACAACATAGCACCAGTGTTATATTTATCATAGCATCTTTCTGCCCAGCCAATCAGTCATCAAATCCTAAAGCAGATCTAAACTGTATCATGGTACTGGACATGAATGTCAGACAAATGTGTCATGACTGAGCAGCTGTTTGGCTTTGACAATAAGTAAGATCTGATAATTATCCCCCCCCCCCCAGCAGTTCATCTTGCTTGTAAGCTATCTTTCCCTTTCTGCTTTGTAAACAATTTTCCTTTGGTTCCTTTTAAACATGACTATAATTGCTATCTGTAATGGACTGTTGTCATGAATATGATCCAGCGATTCTTAAAAAAAAAATCCCTATGATATTGAAGAAAAACATATAACAATAACATTCTTGCTCTCCAGGAGAAATTAAGGACACATTTCCCCCTATTTTAGTGCAATGGCCCTTGTTTTATGATATTTATATTAAAAACAACAACAATCTTCCTTTCCCCTGTAATCACTGGATGAAAATATTTATGTGAATGTATATATGTCCCTAAATCTTATAGATCT
Source organism: Gambelia wislizenii (assembly GCA_030847615.1). Taxonomy (NCBI): domain Eukaryota; kingdom Metazoa; phylum Chordata; class Lepidosauria; order Squamata; family Crotaphytidae; genus Gambelia; species Gambelia wislizenii. The sequence goes on along the minus strand of JAUMIR010000003.1, from coordinate 209,654,699 downwards.
CATTCCACCCACTCCAGTTTCATGAAAAGGAGGACTAATGCAGCATAAACCCCTGTAGCTTTCTAGTGGGACCAACTGAGGATATCCAGAGTGCATTGAAAGGGTAATTAGTAGAAAGTGCTGAACTGATTGCCAGGGATGGGTGCAGATGTCCATGCCTACAAGGAAATATAGCCATCTGCATATGTATCAGCTTCAGTACAATGTGACAGCTTCCTAGTGAAAAAAGCACAGCTGAGTGGGGAATAAATTGAACTAAGTTGTTTTTCATTAATTCATGCCAGAATTCTGGATTATGCTCATAGATGCATATAGTGGGTGTGGGTGTGGGTGGGGAAGAGATGCTTATCAAATCTGGGAAGCATTGTGGGTAGAAGATCAAATATAGGGGCAACTCATGGCACTTGGATGATCAGATAAAAATGAAGGATGCAAACAATTTGAATAAAATAAAGATTTACCTCTCTCCTTTAATACAACAGAGCACTGTACAGTTTACTGACAGATTTGACATTGAGGTTGCCATGCCAAAAGCTGGCCAAAAGTCTGCCTCAGGGCTAATCCACTAGAGGCTTGTGGTCTAAGCAGCAGGAGAAGTAACTCACCCTTCCCTCCTTCTTCAATCACAGGCCACCCCTGGCCAAAACTGGCCCCCAATGGGAAAAATCAAGGAAGTTGTTTACTGAGCAGTTGCAGGGCTGCTGTATAGGTTGATGATCTGTGTTTTGTTTGTGGTTCAAGCATTCTGCAGATATGCTCCGTTCAGGAAATATAATGACTTCTCTAAAATTGAACAATTCTCTCAAAATATTTACTCCAAGAAGCTCCCCTCCTCCCCAAAATAGCAATATTTCAGGGTGGGGGCTATGAAACTATGGAACTAGCTACTGTGTCAAATTTATTGGATGCCTTTTCCCTCCACTTCTACAGGAAAACTTGCCCTCAGTCTGATTTGGCTTCCTGATGCCACCACCCAGCCAATGGGATCTGGCAACATGCTGGCATCTGAAGCTAAAACAGAATGAGGGTAATGTTTTGTGCTCTCAGTATGGCATCTTTTCAGTCCCCCCCCCCCGATTCAAATGAACTGAAGGAATACAAATCTGCAGTATTCTCTAGTTCCAAAATTAACCTTAGAAAGTGTCCTACTTAAACAGGAATCAGCAGGAAAGAAATGGAAAGTAGAACAAGCCATTAACTTATAAAAGAGTTGGGGATATCTGCTCATCCCTACTTTTTTCAATCTATGCAAGACAGGCTATTCAGATTAAGTGACTGCAGCAGCATCAAGCAGGCAGAGGGGAGGAAAATATTCTCAGTGAACAGAATGTGGGCAGGTCATTCAGTGATCTTAATTGTCAAAAGGGGGTGTTACAAATGTGCCCAAGAGTGTTTTTCTTTTCATCTGTGAAATATTGGAGGATATGGTTTCATTGTTAGGCTTTCCGGGAACAGTCTCTCTTACATGCCTTACAGACCACTGTTGTAATTAATCTCCCTGAAAAAAAAATAGAATTATATTAGGAATATCATGGCTTTCTGCCTGAAAATCTTGCAGCTCCTTGTGTGATGCAAGGAGGCCATGGTGACAATTAAAATGGTCAAGACTTTCCATTTCTGCTAGTGCTGCATCTCAATTAGCCTTAATAATCATTTAGCACATTTTTATAGAGGGGGAAAATCATCTGTAAAATTTAAATCAATGGAATAATTTCTATATTTTAGTCATGGGGAAAATATTATTTCCCTAATCATACCACCATTAAAGTTCATACTAGAAACGTAGGACTTGCACCATGGCAGTTCTACCAATCCTAAAGAGATAACAAAAACTGGGAGCTTATTTACAAAACACCCAGTGAGAAAACGTGCAAAGCTGGTAGGCTGTACATGACTTGTGGTTCAAAACTCTATGGACTATCCAAAGTTTGTTTGTGCCCCCTCATCTGCTGCTAATTGGTTTTCCAGTGGGTTGGAGAGAAAGACTAGAATGTAATTTGGCCCATGAAGACATGATAACTGCTTGAGAGATGAAGGAGAAAAGGGGGGAAAGCAGATTAATTGAGAGAAAGATAATTAGAGTGCTATCATTTCCAATTTCAAAACAAAGGGGGGAGTCTCTTCCTTAGAGGTATGCAGTGAACTAGAAGCTAGTATAGGTATAACTTATAATTCCAGAAGAACCTTTCCATTGCCTTTCATCAGTTTCTCTTATTTATTGTGGTAGATAAATGCTGAATCTCGTTGGGATGGATCCACCAAAAGGGGGAAATAATGCATGTCACTGTACCAGAGGTTTGAAAAAGTTTTGCTTTCTTTTGTTTTTTGAGTGACAGTTTCTGGAATCCCTAGCAAAATCCTCATACTCATTACTAGAATGTGGAAGCTGTAGTTCAAGGAAATCATTTTCACCAGGTCTGAAAGGGGCTAGGTATATCACAATTTAATAGAGTCTGTCTCCAGTTTTACGTGCATGCATGTATGCAAACACACACACACGTAAATACGTATGTATGCATGTATTTGACAGATTTCCATGCTAACCTGTAGAACAGCTTATCGAAGCTTAAATATGCTAATAGTCATGTCTCCAAGGGCCCCATAACAAAGAAAATTAAATTGCACAGAGGAAAGGAAATTCCCAATTATAACATAACTGGCATTGTTTTTTTTTAAATAGTCTTTTTTAAAAAAATGAAATATAACAAATCATGTATGTATTGTATGAAGGTTTTTTTTTAAAAAAAAACCTTCCAAAGTATAGCAAATGTCCATTAATGTAAGAGCAGCAACCAAATTAACTGAGCTGAGTGATGGGAAACATTGTTCAGTCCTAGAGGTGGAAATGATGATTTCTCTGAAGTTATGTCCAGATTTTTACTTCCAAACCTGAAATAGATCCTTCTCCCTAGCAGCAGCATCAGGAGTTTATTGGCCACCACAATAAAGGTGCTATTTGATCACGTCATTAATAGAATTAAATGCATAATACCAACCAGTCCTCTACCTGACTGCCATTTCTTCCACAAAACAAAACAATTGCTTATTGAAATGAACCCAAAACTCCCTGTCAAGAGCTCATGGGATCCTTTGTCCTTCACTGTTCACTAGCAAATTCAAGGAGACTGCAGCTGAGCTTTCCTTTGGATTCTAACCTCTTTGTTGACATAATATCATCCTGCTGGAAACTTGTTGGCCAATTAGATATGCTGGCCTGCATCCCAGCTCTGGTACCACTTGAACATCCATTTGAAAATAGCTCAGTAAATCATTTCAGTAACTGAAACCAAAGTGGGAGTAGGCACACTTAGATAAGCCGCCCTGCCTTGCTGTGACTAGTTAGACTCTAAATCTAGATTTTTAAAAAAAAAATAACAGAGAAAGAGGAGAAAAGATCTCAATAGCCACTTATATTAAGAATGCCTAAAAACACAGAACAATAACAGCACTGCATAACAGTCATTTGCACACTTTCCACTTGCAGGGAATATTTTCCAAATTAAATATTTTGGCAAATTTGTCAAATGCCTCTCTCCCACAGGGTTTGGGTGGGGAGAGCATGAAAAGTTGCACACTCCATCCATGTGGGATACTGTCAAGGCTTGTTGCATATGAATGCACTCAGGACATTGTGGGGAAAGATGGGTGATGTGATGCAAGCTGTTTTTCTGGGAATTTTGCCCACCATTACTCATCTTGTCACTGAGGAGTGTCTGATGAATTTTCAAGGAGCCAAAAGCCCCACTCACTCCCAAGCATCAATTGACAACAGAGTCATATACCTTTTTCATCATAGTTATATATGAAATGTCTCCTTGAAGCCTTGAGGGCTAGAAACATTATAAATGAAATGAACAACTACCAGGTTTTATCACCCAGGAAGGAAACAGGACCCTACAATGTTCTATTAAAGTTATTCCCACAGCTATTCATGCTCTGGAAGATATGCTGAATGTGAACTCTATCAACTGGGAAGGGTCCATTTGCTTATTATTTGATAACTTGTCCACTTAACAATATAGACCAGTATTGTATATCAGCTACTTAGGTATATATAACAAAAAGTCATTTTCACACTTTCTAGCTGACTGGACTCCCGCTCCCTGCCCAGTCTCACAGAAACATTAATCCATGCTCCAGTCACCTGATGTAAGTAGGCTGGAGGGGAAAGTAGGTTGGAGGGGAATTACAATTGTGGTAATAGTGTCATGGTCATAACTAAATAGCAATTGTGAATATGGAAGTTATCTACTCATCTGTTGCTGTTCCGTATTCACATTCACTACTTAGTCATGATTGTGACACTACTGTCATGATTGCAACATTCCCCCATCTACTATACCAGGCATCAGCTGCATGGGGAGAAGGAGGTCCATTCTACTGGCAAGCAAAGCATGGATGAATGACTAAGGATACTTAGCTAAGCTAACCAAGTATATTTAACTAAGGACATTATCAGACTAGGGACTTTTTCAGATGATCCTTGCAGTGCAAGGATTGACTGGGAGAGGTTCGTAGTAGCAGTGCGCCCGGGGGTCGATTTCGGACGCCGCCGTCCCTGCTGCGAAATCATCCGTCTCTCTTCCACTTAGGGTTGGAGCCTGCCGAGCTATATTTGGCCATATTTTATTCACGGACAACCTCTGTGAATAAAATCTGGCTGAATATGGTGCAGCAGGCTCCAACCCTAAGCGGAAAAGAGATGGACGATTTCACAGCAGGGACGGCAGCATCCAAAATCGACCCCCTGCCGCGCTGCTGCTACAAACCTCCCCTGCTCGATCCTTGTGTTGCAAGGATCATCTGAAAATGTCCTAGCATCTAAAAACACTGTAATTCTGTGAATGAGGAAAGCTGAAACATAATGGCATGATTACAGTAATTATTGCATGTCATAGTAATCACATGATACTACCAGCACAGAATTACTGCATGACCACCACTAGCAATTTAAGAACAAGATTGAAGCTCACGCTATAGTAACACTTGTCATCGCATTGCCTTCTAATGGCAGACTATTCATGACTCCTGCTGGCTGGCAGATGCACCTTTAAGATAAATTTTATCTTACTTCTGTGATTTTGCATGTGTGAGATAGCTGTGATTTCAATGGAATGGAAAAGAAAGTGCTTAAACCGTAGCTTTCTAGTGGAAGGAAAAGAAATCCAAAGGAAAAGAAGTGTGGTGGGAAAGAAAGGTCTTAAAGCATTGCTTTCTATTGAAAGGAAAAGAAGTCCAGAGGGGGAGAAGAGGACCACCCATTCATACTGTAATAGATTACAGCAGGATGTGATTATTGCACACATCAATACTGCAAAAAGAGAAATATTGAGGACTATTGATGGGTTTTACCCACCAGTGAAAAAATGGCACCTAATTAACAGTTGGAGCATGGACAGATCAGAGGGGGGCGTCATGTGCTAACATGAACCCTTTTATGCTACTATGCCATTGTAATCACACAATTTCAGCCTCATGTGACAATGTCCTCAGTAGCTCATATAGAATCCTCAGAATATATAATTGTGAGAGAAACCACAGATGGTGATGTGCGAACTAGAACTGAAAAGTTCTCTACAGAGCATTTTCAGCTCAGACTTGGATGAAGCTGGGCAAAGGTGACAGTATTCCTAAAGCCACACTGTGCCTCCTAAAGCCACACAAAGGCCTCCATGTCACAACGGCACTACGTCTCCCAGTGGTATAGCACAAGCATTCAGGTGTGGCTGTGTATTCCTGGTTGTGTCTCTTTGCCTGAGAATCATGCACACCAGGCTGGATGTTTTTATTAACAGAAGAATGTTTATTGTTAAACTAATAAACCGTGTAACTGTATAGCCAAATTATTGGTCCTGCACAGACAATCACTCTCTCTCTCTCTCTCTAAGCTTCTAACTTACAAAGAACTTAAACTGTCTTGAATCACTCAAAGCCTCATCTCAACTCCAACTGTTTCTGCACTCACTCCCCCCTTTTCCCTCCAGAAGCCCCTTCTCCTTCCACCTCTTCACAGAGGATTGGCTCCTGGAGTCCACCGTCCTCATTGGCTCACTAGACATCCATCACATACCTCCCCTCTTTGGAAAATTTTGCTATAATTATGACCTCTACATGCCACAATTATAGCAGAAGGGTTTACATGTTCCCCAGGCATAATAATACTCACCTAAACCCACACATTCCTGTGTACTTTATACAATTATTTCCTTAAAACAGTGAATAATTGAATTATTTATGTAAACAGTCTGGCAATTGTACACATTTACATTACGTTTACATATAGTTCATGATCTCTTTAACATTCCTCCTTTATGGCTAGCATATCCACTACCACATTTTCTTGTCTTCTGATTCTGATATCATGTAGATTTTCTCTTCTAAAATAGAGCTTTAACATATTGACATGCATTACTCTTTGACCACCCTCCTCCCCCATATCAATAACATAATTGACATCATTAAGCTTTGACACAATGGTGGCTGGTCCTTGCCAAGAAAATTGCAGTTTGTTTTCCTTCACAGGTTTTAAGACCAACACTTCCTCTCTTGGTGTGTACAGTCTTTCTCTCGCTGTTTTGTCATACCATGTATTCTGTTTCTGTTGTGTCTTCCTTAAGTTGTTGTTGGTTAGATGGTAACACTTCTCTGAGAGAATTCACCAGTTCTGTACATATGCCACCACTGTTGCAGGGTCAGGTTCATCCTGGTCCTCCCACTGCTGTTTTACTATGTCCAAGGGACCTCTGACTCTTCTTCCATACAGCAGCTCAAAAGGGCTGAATCCTAAACTTCTTGTGGCACCTCTCTGTAGGCAAACAGTAGGTGTGGTAACTTTGAGTCCCAATCATTTGTATTGGCCCCTACATAAGCTTTAATCATCTTGACTAAAGTCCCATTAAAATTCTCCACTAACCTATTAGTGGCAGGGAGATAAGGCGTTGATGTCAGTTGTCTTATGCCACATACTTTACACAAGCTTTCCATTACCTTACAGGTGAAGGCTATACCCAAATCTGACACTATTTCTCTTGGGAAGCCCACCCTACAAAATATGGCCATCAGGGCATCTGCAATCGTTCTGGTATCCACATTCTGCAGAGCCACTGCCTCTGGGTACCAGGTAGCATAATCGATGATGGTAATAATGTACTTATTGCCTGTTCTCATAGCTTGTGGCAATAATCTGACTAAATCAATTCCTATTCTTCTAAATGATTCCCCAATAATGGGCATGGGACACAAAGGAGCTTTAGTTTTCTCCCTTCCAGTACCAATTCTTTGACAAACTTCACATGTTCTGCAATACTGGCTGATCTGCTATCCCATTTTAGGCCAATAGAACCTCTGTGTGACTCTGTATTTCGTTCTTCTAATTCCTAAGTGGTCCCTACAAGTGCTGGCATGTGCTAATTCCAGTAGCTTTCCTCTGTACTTCATGAGCACTATTAGCTGTCATTGGGCCATGTTCTGTCCTTACTGGTTCCTTTTAAAGGATTCCTGATACAATTGGCCCTTTCTGACTGTATATATCACAGGAGTGCTTTCCAACACCTTTTCATTACTATGTGTAGCTGCTTCCAACAAAGCTTTCAACTCCTCATTCTGTTTCTGCTCACTTGCAAATCCCTGTGACTCATCTTCTCCAAAGTTGTAGATAGCCATCAGGTCCCTAACTCCATCCTCTGGTGAGTTGCTATCGGGTTGGTTTTCATCCCTAATACTATCAGGCTCCATCCTTATTGTATTCTCAACTGGATCTATTAACTCCCTTTCTGGATATTCACGCTGTCTGGTAATCACGCAGGCCTATTTTGTGACCTGGGCCAGATCATTTCCAATTAACAATGGAGCTGGAATATCATCCCACACAGCCATTTTCCACATTTCCTCCCAGCCTTGATATTGAATTTGAAGTCGGGCTACAGGGACATGGAATGCTGCCCACCTAAGCTCTTAATCTTTACCCTCTCCTCAGGCACTATATCTTGGTTTGAGACTAAATGGGGTTTAAGAACACAAACTTGGGACCCAGTGTCCCGCAGTCCCCACATTCTTTCATTTTTCACCATCAAAGGCTGGTGGTATTCATTGTCAAAAGAGGTGTCTCTGTTGAGGAATAAACAGTATTTCTCTGTGTCTTCCTGGTTTATGCCTCTAGGTGCCTCAGTTACCTTGGCAACGCCACTGTCCTTCTGGTCTGAGGGAGGTTTAGGTTCACTAATAAAATACACTGGCAGGCTTTTATTATTTTCTCCTCTTGCCTTTTGTTTAGGGTATTCATATTTCATGTGGCCCACTTTTCCACACTCATAACAAACTCTATTTTTCAGATCCTCTCTGGATTGAGGGCTTCTCTGAGGGAAACTCTCCTTCTCTCATGAATTGGGCTTCTTTCACCCCTCCATTTGGAAATTTCTCTTCTACGGGTTTCTGGGCTATAAGCAGAGGTTTCTTTAGAAGGTGGTTTCCTGTGAGAGTATTGGGGTTTGGGATTTGTACTCCATGGCTTCCTTTCCTTTTCTCCCCTTATCATGACTAAATTATCCATCATTTGGGTGGCTTCAGCTACAGTTTTTGGCCCCTTATCCTGGACTATCCATCTATACTCCTCAGGAAGGATTCTGTACAACTCTTCCAATGCCATTATATTCACAACATCCTCTTTGGTTTCAGCTTTACATCCCTTCAGCCAATTTTCCAGCATGTTGTCTAGGTGACACCCTAATTGTGTATAAGTTTCCTCTGGCTTCTTTTTAATGGACCTGAACTGTCGTCTGTGATGTTGTGGTATTAACCCAAACCTTTGCTTAACTCTTTCCTTATAAAGTTCACAATCCTGCACTTCCTCTAATCTCATCTCACCATAAATCTCAGTTAGTCTGCCACATATTTGTGATCTTAAATATGCCATTCTTTCCTCATCTTTAATTCTCATGTCAACACATGCTCTTTCAAAAGTAATAAAGAAGGTATCAATGTTATCCCCCTTATAATATTGAGGCAGTTTTTTTACATATATAGAAGAGCCATTAGCATTGTTGTTACTATTATTTGTGTTTGCTTGGTTTGTTAATTCCATTTCTCTTACTCTGAGCCTATATATTTCTATTTCTCTCTCTTTTTCCCTTTCTCTTTCTCTAATTCTAGCCAATTCCTTTTCTATTTCTTGTTGTTTTAGTTCTTTTTCTATTTCTATTTCTCTAACTCCTATTTCTCTTTCTCTAACTTCCTTTTCAGTCTGCAGTTCTCTTTCTCTTACCTCCTTTTTATATTGTATTCTAGCCATTTCAGTTTCCCTCTTTATTTTCCATACTTCCAAATTATCTGCATTTGCAGAGGCAATAGATTCTATGCTTTCAGCTCTGGACATAACTTCTTCAGTTTCCTCTTCTCCTTCAGCTACACCAGCTTTAGCTGCTTGTTTAATCTTTTTGTCCATTGTGAATGGTGTTTTCTTACATTACCCACAAACATTTACCTCAGGAAACACTCATACTTTGCTGGCACAGATGATTTCTTACATTACCTGATAACTTTTACCTTCAAAATCACTTGTATTTCCAATTTCAAACTGCTCAGCCCTTGTTTTGCTGGATAAACCATTAATATTTTAATGAATTAGGTGATTTCTTACTTTACCCTGAGACTGTTACCTCAGAAATCACCTTTATCTCAAATGTCAAGACAGCCCAGCCCTTAGTTTGCTGGCATAAATGTCTTTCCCATTTCCTTTTAAAATGGCTCTAGAGACTTGAGTCACTTTTTCCCCCTTTTGTCTTGTATCCCTTACTTTATACCCAAGTCTTTTTACTTCAGGGATATAGGTAATTCTTTTTATTGTGCTTAATGTCACTTTACTTAGAGGGAAAATCCCTTACAAATTACCCTTGGAACTGATACCTCAGGGATTGCTGTTACCACACGCTCCAGTATCCCCTTGTGACCCAAAACTTGTTACCTCAGGGGTATACTGTACTTGGTTTAGTCACAAGAATTCCTTACTTTACCAGAGGACAATACCTCAGGAATTACTTGTGCTTTTCCTTTCACCACACACACACCTGGGCTATCCACACACACAAACTTATATTTGGTTATTCCTAACCAAATATATTAACTGAAATCCTTCTCTGGCCACTGGATCTTTCTCCCCCAGCACTAGATCTCTTTTAGACCTTTCCATACTAGCCTCCTTAGATCCCCTCTGCCAGTGTCACCAAGGATTCAATCCTGGATTCTCAATCACTAATTGGATCTTTTGAATCCCTTCACTGCACTGTATTCTCAACCGTTCACTGGATCTTTCAAATCCCGCTGCTGCCACCACTTTTGTGATGCATGGCCTCCACGTCACAACCTCACTATGTCTCCCAGTGATATAGCACAAGCACTCAGGTGTGGCTGTGTATTCCTGGCTGTGTCTCCTTGAATGAGAATCATGCACACCAGGCTGGATGTTTTTTTAATTAACAGAAGAACATTTATTGTTAAACAAATAAACCATGTAACTGTATAACCAAGTTATTGGCCCTACACAGACATTCACTCTCTCTCTAAGCCTCTAACATACAAGGAACTTAAACTGTCTTGAATCACTCAAAGTCTCATCTCAACTCTTCAAAACTCCAACTGTTTCCACACTCACTCCCCGCTTTTCCCTCCAGAAGCCCCTCCTCCTTCCACCTCTTCACAGAGGATTGGCTCCTCGAGTCCACCACCCTCATTGGCTCACTAGCTCTCTGTCACACACACATACCACCCCTTTCCCTTTTTTCATGGCTGCATATCCTATATTTCCTTAAGACCTTGGAAAGATTACTTTTTGACTTCAGCTCCTAGAATCCCAGGAGTTCTGGGATTAGAACCCTCACCCTGATAAAAATTTTCCCCACATGGTTGCAATTGTCTTTCATTTTTATTGTCATTGGACTGAACTGAAAGGTGTCCTTCTGTGATTGGAAATGATCCAGGACAGAGTCAGAGACTTGGCTCTAGCAGAGGCATTTACAATGGAAGTGAACAGAAGCAGAGTTTTTTGCCAATTTCTTTTTTAGTCCCTCCAACACACAATCATGTTTTATGCTGCCCCAACACTACCCCCAAGAGCAGGTTTTTAAGGGTAAAGCTCATGAGTGTTCAGACCCTTGAAGAGAACTATGATACTCTGAAGCTATTTCTTTGTATTTTACATTTGCAGCACTTGGGTTTTCTCTCATTCTCTCTCTTCCAAGCTAGAAATGGCTGCAATTTGAGGCCTCCTCCAAATTTAATTTGGTATTGAAAACTGATAAACATCACTGCTGCAAGGTAGTTTTTCTTGGTGTTAAATCAATAAAGGGGGTCTACCATAAAGGAAAGTATTGCAGTCCATTAGGTGATGGGTTCCAGCATCCCCTCACCATAAGTGATAGAATCAGGCTCCTAAACAATTCTTCCTGGATTATCCCAGGACCAACACTCATTTGGCTGGATAATGGGTCCCTTGGCTTGGAAGCACTCCTTCAGGTTGAGGAAGTCATATGGGACAGAATCCAACAAATTGAAATTGTTGAAACCCCTCCTAATAATGATTAGAACTATCAAAACAAGTTGCTTATAGGAAAGTGTAATACCCAGGCTGGTTCTCAGCCCCTTCCATATTCTTGCAGTACTATGCCCAATCAAAACTATCTAGCAGGGTCTACTGAACACAAAATAACCTTTTTTATTTCTCTAGATAACTGTAAACATTTGGCTCACATATTCATTCCAGGAAAGAAGTATTTGTTCCACAGTCCTCTAAGAAACGTATGATAGGTTCAAGAATAAATGTCCATCAGGAAGCTAGCTAAAGATCTTGTGATTGCAATGGCATGACATTTTGGCTGATAATTCTGGTTTGCCTTTTCATGGAGAGTATGACAACAAATTATCCCATGAAAATACGTACAGAAAAGTGAGAAAATTGATTTTTAAAATGCACAAGGGCAGGGTTTGGCTGGCCATTTAGTGTGAGTACAGAGTATCAGAAAGTCACAGATGACTGTGTAGAGAGACTGAGAAAATTCATCCCCATCACAAGGAACTCCACCTGGCCTAGAATACCTATTGGGATTAATTTTGTCCTAAACCCTAAGAAAAGGAAGGGCTATGTGTCTTGACACGAGAGAGCCTGTTTAAAAGGAACATCTGCATATACTGGCATCTTAGCCTAATTTCATAGCTAGGGGGAAACTGACAGGAATGATGGCCAACTAATGCATTATAAACCACACTAAATGCTGCTGTCAAACTGGTAGCCAGCATGCAGCCCCTTTGAGCATTTGCAATTGTGAAGCAATTTGAGGACCCTCATTGACAGATCTTAAGAAAGTGGCAAGGGGGAAGGGGTGTTTGCTTAGGCATTGCTGGCTAAGAGTCAATATTCATATGAATAACAAGCATTACTGCTCACCACTTTTCTCTATTTGGAAATTGGACTTGCATCTCTATATAAACTTCTAGAGCCCAGCAACAAAATATGCAGAAAGAAGGATTAAACTAAATAATTCAGCCAAAGCTGACAAATCCATATGAAATAAGAACAGCTTTCTTACTCTGAAACTCAGGATCTTTCTACAAAAGTGGAAACATTGGCTTGTGATATATTTACCAAATATTATGCAGCACTCTTAATCTTCCTTTTTCTTCACAGAGTTGTACAGTGGTGAGGAGGCAGTCTTCAGAGATTGTGTGGTCTCTGAGCACTTAAATGATTAAATATCTTTTCTGCATTCTTTTCTGGTACAAAACTTATTTAATTCAGAAGTAAGGCAAAAAAAAAAAGAAAGAAAGTAAAATGCCCTAAATATTACAATATCAGGATGGGTTAAGTTATTTCTTCTTCTAGCAGGTAAGATTAAGGTATATTCCTGCATATAAGACTACTTTTTAACACTTGAAAATCTCCTCAAACGTGGGGGGTCATCTTATATGCCCAGCAGGTCTTTTCCCCTCCTGTGAGAATGACTGCCTTGTCTTTGGGCCGGTTTACACAGCAGATTTATTGTGGCAACTTGCGGTTTAATTATTTTCCGCAGCTGTGCCAGTCAGGTTTTTTTTCTAATTATGTCGCTTTGAAGTTCAGACTTGAATAAGTGTGTGTGTGTGGGGGGTGTCTCTGTGTGTCTCTGTAAATCTGCCTGTAAATGAACTCACTCCATAAAGCAGAGGGAGAGTAATCTCTCTGCTAAAAGACCTTGCTGCCATGCCATGGATCGCAAGTTTTTCCAGCTGCTCTCTCTCTCAATCTGTCTCTCTATCTCCCCCTCCCTCCCTCCCCCAAGCAGAGAGATAGAGAGGGAAAATAGCAGTTCAGCTTGCTACAGCCCTTTGTGAAATGGTTTCTCTCCCTCCCCCGTGCACAGAACGAGCTTTTACATACTTTCAAAACAGCAGAGAGGATGAGAAGGAATGCTCCCTGAATGAAAGTTGTTGGGAATCCTTTTTTTTTTTTTTTTTTTTTTTTTGTGGCAAACTGGCTCGCAAAATAGCAGACAGGATTTTTGCAAGTTTCTTCTCTAATGGCTACTGCCCCTCTTTTAAGCCCACCCCTGCATCATCAACCAATCACAATGCAGCTGTGCTTTAACCCTTAGCGGAATGCTAGTTTACACTGCCAATAAAGCACTACATTGCAAATATTCCTGCAAAAATAGCAACATCCCCTATCACACTATATTTGGGTGTTTTACCTTCCCCCCTTCTGAATGAGGCGTTGCTGTGCTGCGATCCGTGGGAACTATGAGCTATCTTAGCGGTATACTTAGGGGAATATTTGCCTGTGTAAACGACCCCTTTGAAGTGGTAAATTCCTTGGGCAGTTTCCCCAGCAAATCCTTCCCCCTGCTGTGAGAATGACTGCTTTGCCTTTGAAGTGTTAATTGCCCTCCATTTAGGGATTGTATTTCGGTAAACTTGCCAGGAAGATTTCATTTGCATTGTTTTGGGGATTTCCTCTCCAGGAGTTTGCAAGTCTGCCAATGTGGCTCTAAAATTATTAATGTGCTCATTCAAAATTTTGGGATTTGATAGCTTCTTATTAACCAACTTCATTATTAATGAAACCTTACTTTCCAAAGATTGAACACCACAGAGATTTTCAAAGTATCCCATGCTTTTTCAGCTGTTCTCAGTCCTTTAATTTCACAGACTATTCCATCATCTACAGCCACTGAGCTGGCTGGCTGGTGGGGGGCAGGCTTTCCAGCCAGGTGGCTGGTTGGACGGGGGGGGGAGTCTATATTTTAACTGAAAAATTGGGGGGGGGATCTTCTTATGCACCTAGTCATCTTCTATGCCGGAATATACGGTTAATTGACTTTTGTCTTCAAAATACTGGCTCTTTGGCAGGGTCAGGTCAGCAGTGAAATGTCTTTGCTTTTCAACAAGAGCCCATTGGGAGGGGTGGAAGGGAGGAGGTTAGAGGTTGTGCCTAAAAAAATCTGAGGGAACTGGGCAATATCATGGTGGGCTAATCATGCCCGATATTGGTTACTTGACAGAATAAATGTACAGTATGCTGGGTTGACCAGAATATACTTGGTAACTGGCAACTGTTTTGGTAGACCCCTTCCCACTTTTAATGATTCCTTTTGGTATGAAATATCCAAACATCCAAGAATGCTTAAAGGCTGGTTTCCTGTATATTAAGAATCCCTCCTCCCTTTTTCAGTACTTAATACTAAAACCATACTTTTTAGTTTCATCTTAGATGTAGCCCTCAGCTATGGAATATGCTGAAAAAGAATCTGGATATGAATTAGGTATGAGATGGCTCATATATAATGCCAAGTCATATTTTTTTTGCATTACATCAATAAGCAACAAGAAGTTTCATGATTTCTATTCAGACTCACTCTTTCCCTCCCATGTGGTAATTTCCTCCCCAGTCCTGATCTGAAACAACACTAAAACATCAAATATTAGGATTGGTTCACACAGGCCCTGAGTGGACCTTCCTGGAAGTATTTCTAGAAGTTAGGCTTGCCAGATCAGGAGCATTCCAAGCACAGAGACCCAGAGATAATCCTGGTGATATCTATGGGCATGCAATGGTAATGTCATGAAACAGACTATGGTGATGTCACAGAGTGGAGCTTGACAACATGCATGTGTGTTCACACATGTGCATGTGTGTTTGTGTGTGCAGAGAGTAAGGTCTTGTCTGCACTGGCCAGAGTACTCCACATACTAACCAGAGTATTCAGGCCCTGAAGCTGCCCTGGATTCGCCCCATTACCTTGCATTCCATGGCAGTTACAGGCAGCTGTGCACTTGCTGTATTATTGGGTGCCTCTACTGCTACCATTGCTGTCACATGTTGCACTCTCTGAGGCCATAAATGAGGTGCCCAGCCTTGAACACATGCTTGGGGCCTTGTTGTGACTGCCTGTTCCCACCAAGCAGCATTCTGGGTTTTCCTGCAGGAACCAGGTTTTCCCAGTTATTTCCTCAACCCATTTTAAGGGGGGGGGTACCTCAATTTCTAGTTGGAACTGCCTGGACATCATCCAGACAGTTCAAGCTAGAATCAGGGCCAAAACTCTGCATCATCTGAACAACTGAGTGTAGGAACGAGGGAGGTCTTTTCATTTGGCCTTTGCAGACAAAGCCTATTAGTGCTGGAAATAATAATTTAAAAAATCCCCAAAATGGTTAAAAAAAATGATTTCTCAACAGTCAGCAAATGTTGATGAGGAAAATTCTATACTGATAAGAGTATTTGCAGTTTGAGACACATTCTGTGCAAATTTACACATGCTATTTTTTTTGCACAGATTACTACATTTTCTACACAGAAAACAGTATGTGAAAATTTTGTGCTGAATAAACTGTGAATTAAAAAGAGCAGTCTATGAAGACAAAAAGCATATTCCCTTTGCTGTCTCTGTAGACTGCTTCTTTCAACATGAGCACACACATACAGTGGATTTAGCCCTATGAAGAGGTTGAACAAGTCCAAGTATGGAAGAGTGATGGGGATGCATGCTCTGACCTGAAATTTTCATCCACAATTACATTTACAGTTCTCCAGGAAATCGGGAACCCTGCACAGTCAGGGTACCTGAGCATGCCGAGGACTTTAAGTTCATTGAGACAAATGCAGAGTCAATCTAGATGTTAAACGAAGTGTATATTTCATTTTATTAACCTGTTTTAACTCTTACAATGGGATTTCCTCAGTGGAACATGTCTGAGCAACAAGACTCTCTAATGAATCCTATGTTTATCTTTCAATGACCTATCACAAAACAAAGCACGCTAAATGCAAGATATGTAGTTGTGAGCAATCTTGTACTATGAGAATCCGAGTTCTTTCACCACTGGCAAGAGCACCACTTCTGAAAATATGCTAACTGCACCATCTAGTTTGACCCAAAGACATGTTGCAGTTCAAGTGTGGGAGAGGGGAAGGGATCAGATTGTGTATCCAAAAGGTTAGAGCTTGCTGAATCCTGGAACAGATTTTAAATTTATTGTGTTGCTTGTGTAGAAGAGGATTTTACAATGGCCCTTCACAAAACTGCTTACATTTGCTTGAATACAATTATCTTTCATGACTTCCATTTAACAAATTCAGTATTTATTGCATCAAAACCTCATCCTTCAAGCTCTGCCAGCTCTGGGGATAAAGTGTGGTGCTAAAGACACATTGATTCCCATAGCACGTGTGGGCTTTTATTATACTGTAGATTGTGCATCTCTTTGCTTTATGGCTGTAGCTCCAGGGTCAATGCACATTTTCGGTTCACATATACAAACACCTGCATTTATCATTATTTAATAAAGCCTAAAATATATTCCCAGGCTTTCAGAAAAGTACAATGTAAGGACACAAAGCCGCAAGCAACTCTTGAAAAGGCAAGGCTCACTGCTTGTGGAGTTCTTCAGAAAATAAAGCATTCAGATGTGGAGGGGAGCCATCTGTCATGGTTGCTTAACTGTAGGTTATGCTCAGGGATCTACAAATATTGGCTTGGCTCAGGACCAGACTTTTTTTGTGAAAGCCCCAGCCTCACTCATCTCATCATTCACCTATGCCAGAGGTTTTTAAGAGTGGGGAAGTGAGCAATCATAACAGAAAAGTCAGAAATACCAGCTCTGAAGATTCATGCAACAAAAAGCAAGCTTGTGTTTTCTACCATTCACACACAAGTTTTAAGAAAAGAGTTTGAGTTCCTTATTGAATGTTCTCTCTGCCCATGTACAGCTATTTTTTATTTAATAAATGTATGTGCCATTTAACATATTTAAAATAATAACTTAAATGTGTAAATAGCTTTTCCAAAGCACTAAGGATTTTATCTGATGCGTCAAAAAATGCATCATGAGGACAGCCCTAAGGGCTAAAATTATCAGATGATGTTACTCATCCATTCCCGCTGTGTGGCATGGGCATGAATAAGGCATCACTTTTTATTGATAGATTTCCACACAGCGGGAATGGATGAGGACACGGGCGTCTGATAATTTTGCCCTTTGGGCTATCGTCTCATCCTTATGACATGATTTTGGATGTGGGTGTTTGCCGCATTTTCCTGTGTCTGATAAAGTACTAAGTGGACTTCAAGAGTCTAAATTATGCTGTTTCATCATAATTCCAAATTTACTTCCAAATCTATCACTCCAGGATTTTATATACTTAAGACTGGCTTTCTTAGTACATTACGGTGATCTGTCTCGGATACCAGGTTTTAGGGTACCATTTTGAGGCAGTATATATTGTCCATTATTTACCACTTTACGAGTACTATTGAACATTTGCATTATGACCCAAAGGTTTAAAATTGTATAACACTATTCTTTTTGCTGGCTTTTTACCTGGGAGAATTTAATTTTCTATGCATTTTGTATTTTCATCCTTTTTTTAAAAAAAATGTAAGAACTTTGTTGTGAATGGAGAAAACATCTTCTGAATTAAAGATAGGAAGTAAAAGTTTTAAAATGCATCTTGTTTGCTAATGAATGCTTTTCCTTTTGTTATTTTTTTTTTTGCATCAAAATATTATTAGTGTACTCAGATAATTGGGCAAGAACTGTCACTCACCTTCAGCAATCTCCAAATGAAGTCTAAGAGACTGTTAAAAGAAAGCATATGATTTGGCTGATGAAATAAATCAGTACAGTATAACAATATCACAATGGGAGCATATATCCTGGCTCATAGAATGCTAGCCAGCCTTTTTGTAGCATCTTCTCACCTTCATGCCAAAGAACAGAAGACAATCTGTTCTTGTCTTTCTGGTTATTATTAGCCAGTAAAATCATCTCCATTTCTTACCAACATGATAGGCAATATTGTGTGGGCACAGGAGGTGAAATCATTGCCAAATGTGTTGAATATAGCTCAATTAATTATGTTATTGAAAAACAATGTTAGGGTACAAAAAATATCTCCCACAACACAATATGCATTGTGAATGTATGAACTGTACACATATAAATGAAACCATATATAAAGAATAAACTGAGATACATTTCACACTGTACAGTGAGCCCAGTCTGATATCACTTTAACTGCTATGGCTACATCCTGTGGAATCCTGGGAGTTTTGTAAAGCGTTAGAGTTCTCTGAAACAGAATTCTAAATAACTCACCTAACTACTAATTCTAGGATTCCATAGCACGGATGTGAAGGTGTATCAAAATGCTACCATTGTGTTGTGTGAAAAGAACCTGTGTTTATGATGCATCTTTTCTTACATTGGCAAGATGTCATTAGGAGCCTTATCACACTACACTGATATAGTGTTACTAGCTGTACCAAGTGTCACATAAGTCATTATAGTAGATCTGAAAGGTTATATATTAATGTGTCAAATGACTGTATTCTTGAGAGAGCAACATATAGTTGCCCATGACTGGTGAGTGGCTGAGGGAGGGAGAGGAGGGAGGGGCCCTTTTGAGACTAGGGGCATAGATGCAGACTGAGTGGCAGGAGTGGATTGTAAGGGAGAGAGGGAATTTATATGTGTATGGTGATTGGCTGAGGGAGTGAGAGGGAGGAAGGGATTGGTTGGGTATGTTTCCTGAGCGGTCAGTCAGCACACTGGGAGTGGAAACATACCTAAGGGTTTTATATAGAGAGGATATATTTCACTTTATCTGCCATGGCAACATCCTATGGAATCCTGGGATTTACAGTTTAGGGAGGGGCATTTAGAATTCTCAGCCAGAGTGCTCTTGGGCCTTAGTAAACTCAGTAAACTACAAACCCCAGAATTACATAGGATGTTGTCATGACATTTAAATTAGAATATTGTGCTATAACAGTACAATAAGGACCTAGGTCATCAGAAGTGACTTTTTAATTTGGAAGAAAAAAAGGTTCCAATGAAATGTTTGATTTTCCCAGAGTATGACTTGTATACATTTTGTAACAGATTAAAATCACAAATGGATCTATTGTACTTGGATATTTTTGTGTTTCTTTGGTTTTCAGCCAAACCCCCAAAGGAAAAGTGATAGGTAGCCTGAGTAATCTGCTACATTTTTTTTTAGACTGGAAATGTTAATTAATGGTATTAACCATGTAAGAATCTGAATATACTGAAGTCAGTGAAACAAGAAATCTTGTATCTCACTCCTCCCCCCCCCCAACGCACACACACATGGAGGACTTCTTTTTCACGTGGAAAACTTTTAAGTAACATTTTGACTCTATGCCAATTAGTGGCCACAGTCCTGTATGGTCCAGCATAACAAAGTAGTTATGTATGAGCACCTGTGCTGCAACTGACCATTCACTGACCCCTGGGTCTATCAGAGTTGCTGCAGCCCCCAACCACAGCCATTCCACACCTGGTAAGACTGGTTGGAGATCAGAGAAGCATATGGCTATGTACCTGTAGCCAGATGAAAAATGATTATATCCTCCACTGAGATCCAAAGGGATCCTCTAGAGTTCTCTGCAAATGATGTGATCACTTTGTGTCTGTCTACAGGGGCATAGCAGATGCTTCTTTGTTCTCCGATTGCTTTCACGAGGCACAAAATGGCCATTGGGGGAGGTCAGCCGCAACTCTACACTAGGTCCAAGTGCACTTTGGTAAGTGCAAAAGGAGGGAGTGAATACCCTCACATCAACCCAAAAGAGATATGCAGCTGTAAAGTTGACTTACACCTGTGCATGCTACTAACAGGATACCATCCTATTCCTGATTATTTATCACCCAAACAGGTGATAGTAGAAACATTTTCTTTCTTTCCATTTTATTCCTATTGTGTCATTTGCTGTCTTCATGCAAGCAACTTAACACAAATCTCCATTCTATATGAGACTGGTTATAATCTTCAAATAGTGCAACATCATAATGAACTACATCTCTCTATTTTTTTAGCACAGAGAAGATAGAGATCATATTGTAAGGGAAATGCTTTCTCATAAGCTTATATTATAAATATTTTCAGTGTATCTGGCAATGACTTGGAGCTACTTACTGTTAACTATACTTATAAGATCAACAGAATTACATTTGGCTCATAAATGCTCTGGCTAAAGTGATCTTCATTGTCAACCAGTGAAAAACTGCAGATTTCTTACAGCTGTTATTCAGATTTAAAACACACTTTTAATAAAGTGTATGACCCTCTTTTAATTGATCTTGTAAGTCAGGATGGAGAACGTGTTGCCTTCTAGACTTGCTGGGCTGTAGTTGAATCAGCCCAAGCCAGTATAGCTAATGGTGAAGTATGATGGTAGTTGGAATCCAGTGACATCTAGGTGGGGGCACATCATTGCTGGTCCTGTTATAAGGAATGCTAAAATGCTTCTCTCTCTCTCTCTGAATGAAAACATAGCAAAAGTGTTATACTACCACACTGTTACAATATTTTTTTTTTATTTTTTAAAAATGTTTCCAGTCACCATCATCAAATATGTTGTGAAATGGCAATGGCATGAAAGGTATGTGTGTGTATGTTTTTGTGTGTGCGTGTTTAAGTTATGTCATTGCATTATAATGCTATATCACTATGACACCATGATATTGAAAAATGAGTATTAAAGTGTGGTTGTGTTTTAGTACTACACTTTTCTTTCAGTCTTTTTAAAGAATAGTCAGACAAGCTACGAGGTTTGTAGGGTTCCCTGGGGTCCTCGCTCCCCTCTATAAGTCACTGAAATCACACATTTTCTCATGTTCCCCCCCAAATACTAGTTGCCGTCACCTACTGAACTGTTGAACAAATTAGGGACCTCCTCTTTACATTCTTCGTTTTCTATATCAAAGCCAGCATATAGACTGAGATGTGCCATGACACATGTCATTACACTTTCAAAAAGAGTTAGCATATATTTATGGACTGTAGCAACTACTATACCTAGTGATCTCACAGAGAGAGAGAGAGTTCCAAAGAAAAACAGGATTGAAGACAAAGAGTGGGAAAGATGATAAAATATCGAGACCTTTAAACATTCAGAATCTCTGGGGAAAAGAAAACTGTGGTTCCAGTTACAGATAGAAACTTTTGTTTTATTTTTGTCTCATTCACCTCTGTGTTGGTGATGTAGTACTGACAATATTTCCTTGTTCCTTATGATATGAGTGTGTTCAGTGGTTATTCCTTTTTGATTGGATGTATTGTTGATATTTGCTGTCAAGTTGACTTTTCCTATGGCAGCCCCATCAATAGGAGACCCCCAAGAGCTCCAGTTATCTGCTGTCCTGTACAGGGTTCCAAACTCAGGGCTGTAGCTTGCTTGATTACATTAATACAACTGTATTGCAATCTTCCATTTTCCTACTGCCTTCCACTTTGCCTAGCATTATAATCTTTTGCAGTGACTCAAGTTGTCTCATGAAGCTAAAGATGGAATCCTATACACATGTCTTTGTTGTTATGTGCCTTCAAATTGACTCTGACTTATGGTGACCATATGATAGGGTTTTCTTGGCAAAATTTATTCAGAGGTTGTTTCTCATTGCCTTCTTCTTACTCTGAAAGAGTGTGATGTGCCCAAAGTAACCCAATGGGTTTCCATGGCTGAGCAGGGCTTCAAACCCTAGTCCCCTAGAACCCTAGTCCAACACTCAAATCACTGTACCATGCTGTACATATATAACCTGAGAGCAAGTACCAATGGCAATTTCCAATTGTTAGTTCCAACTAGAGTGGGCCTGTTGAATCAATAGAAATATGATAAATCAACAGTAGATGTGAGTGTTCTTGCATTTAAACCTCATTCAGAGTTTATTTGTGTAATTGCATTAGTTCAAGATTCAGAATTTGACTGATTCTGAAGATCATACCAAGTAGGAAGCTTTTTCTTTTGGTGACATCTGAATAGTACATTAAAGCTACAAGAAACAGTCCAGGATCATTCATTTGGGCATTTGACAACCTTGGCAATACATGACTACAATCCTATACATGTCTACTCAGTAAAAAATTCAACTGACTTCAGTGTTGATGAATTTCATATCTGTGTGGATAGGACTGCAGCCCTAGTCTTACTTAGGACTTTTTCGGACAAAGGAAAAATAACGCTAGCAGCCTCGCCAGGTTGCGAGGCTGCAGCGCTAGAGGGCGTCAGTTTTGCATGACGCCTCTTCCCAGCGGTACTGTTGCAGTACCGCTGGGAGATTTGACCGTCAGTTGACGATCGTTGATCGTGAGTAAAAATCTTCCAAATATGACGGTCAACTGACGGTCAAATCTCCCAGCGGTACTGCAACAGTACCGCTGGGAAGAGGTGTCATGCGAAACTGACGCCCTCTAGCGCTGCAGCCTCACAACCTGGCAAGGCTGCTAGCGTTATTTTTCCTTTGTCTGAAAAAGTCCTTAATGTAAATAATATCCAAAACATCTAAGATATGACATTAACCAGTGCAGTATATAAAAGTTATTCTTTTCTGGTCACGTGACCACTTAAGAATACCAACTGTAGATGATTATTTAAATAACAAAAATACACAATTAATCACTTAATTCAGGGTAGGCAATGTGTGGTCCACATCCTGAAGGTAAGCATAGCCAATAGTCAGCATAGTCAAATATGAATAATGTTGGGAACTGCAGTTTAACAACTGGAAGGCCACATTTTTACTAACCCTGACCAAACTCAGGGCACATCTACACTAGCCAGAATATGTCAGCTCCACATCAGCATATCCTGGCTGCAAAGGTTGCCTGATCCCCCCTGCTGCCATTACATGGAGAAAATGGGCAAGAGTCCACATAGAATGCCAGCTCATCACTGAAGCTGTCACTGCCATTTTCCCTACTAACATGGAAACCAGACAGGGTTCTCATAACATATGAGTGCAGGTCCCCTGTATATGACCAGCCCCAGTCAAATGCTGAGGGACTTCCAGGAGAGCCAGGAATCCGGTGGAGGCAGTGAGGAGCAGTGTGCTAAAGGGGCACCTGTGGACACATGGGGCCCAATCTGGTTTTTCCTTGTTAGGGAGTAAGCTGGGGTAAATTTCCCATGTAGATAAGCCTTTAGTGGTGGAATCCTGTTGGTGTACTGCACTATCATTTTATCTTTTTCAAGGTTGTGCAGCAATGGCATGGGAGGACAGAATAATCTGCTCTCTCTGAGAAGCCTGTTTCTCCAATGCCCTATGTCCTTCATGGGCACCACATCCACAACTTTTTTACTTCTTCTGTCACTGACTATGCAGGTGTTGTTACACTAATACAGGCTGCTGGCACACGGCAGAAATAATCCAGTTTGACACCACTTTAACCGCCATGGATCAACACTATGAAATTCTGGGATTTGTAATTTTGTGAGATACTTAGCCTTCTCTGTCAGAGAGCTCTGGTACCACAACAAACTACAAATCCCAAGATTCCATAGGATGGGGCCATGATAGTTCAAGCAGTTTCAAATTGCATTATTTCTACAGTATGTCAGAAACCATAGTGTAACAACAGAATTTCAGCCATCCACTGTTATACTGGATTAGCTACTTAGTTACATCTGCATAGGTAAGTAATTTTTCCTGGCCCAACCCCCATGCCCAGCCAACCTTAAGAGCCAGCCACTAGATCAGGAAAAGGAGGTCTCTTCGGCTTCCAATCAGGAAACAAAGAGGATATTTCCACCCCATTCCCATCAGCAAGCATGGCTGTTACAAGGACTTGTGAAAGCAGCCCTGCTTCTGATTGTTGCAGGCTTGCTTGCTGGCTGGCTGAACCTCCTTCACCTGATCTGGTGGCTGGCTTTTAAGGTGGGCTGGGGAGGCATTTACATAAGCTTCTGAATCCAGAACAGTCATGGATTTATAACTGTAGTTTACGAATCCATAATTGTGATGTCTAGAAATAAGTCTGGTTGCTGAAACTTATAGTGGTGTAAGAAATTGCTGTGTGCATCATGTGACTTGGTTTCTTAAAAGTCTCTCAACTGAAAATTAAAATACTCCCTAAGAAGCAACTCTAATACAAAGTGGAAGCTAATAACACTACAACAATAGAACTGCTGGACTCATCCGGCAGATCACTTGTGGCCCAGTTGGAGACCCCCCCCCCGCTTGTCACCCCTCCACGTGGAGGTGAGGGACTGCATGGCTCCCACCATGCTCAGTTGTCTTCCTCCCGGCTGGCATTGAAGGCTGGGAGGGAAGCGGAGCAGTGGCCAATCAGGGTGAAGCTAGCTTCACCCTGGTTGGTCAGTTTGAAATGGTTTGTAGCCAATCAGATGCAACCTGTAGGCCTCACAATCTGATTGGCTGGGGGGCAGGATGTGCTGCTTTTGCAGCAAGGCTTCACTCTGGGCTGGTCTCTCAACTGAAAACCTAAGAAGCAACTCTACTACAAAGTGAAAGCTAATAACCCTACAACAACTCTTTAGATCTGACCAGCAAAATTCTGTACCTTACAGATGAGAGACAAATCCTTTGTCCCCCTTCTCAATTTCCAGCTAGTTTTAAAATGGCTGGAATATCTAATCAAACGGGTGATCAAAAAATGTTAAAGTCTTCATGCTGATGTTTTATTGAAGGCCTGAGGCAATGTGAAGTAAATATAACAGACATCTGACCTCAATTGTTTGCACTGAAATCCACAATGTAAACATCTGGGAATATCTTAATAATGCTATAGAAAATCCATCTGTTTGTGCTGGAGCTCTTTCAAAATGTCAAGGGTGGGAAGAGGGAGAGAGAAAGATCTCTCTGTTCAACATATGCAGGATGCCCATTTCTATTTAGTGTATGAAGGGAGATTTCAGCAACAATTTTTTGCCTGCCTGTTCAGGTATGTCTTAAAGTAAGGGGAAAGAAAATAAGCCACCACTGAAGGAACCATGGACTTTATCAGACACAGCAAAAACCATGGCATTAGGACACAATGACAGCAGAAATGGCATAAATGATCAGACAATGTTGTCACTTACCCATTCCTGCTGCATCACGCTGGCATGACCTCATTCATGCTAGCGCAATGCAGCAGGAACAGGTAAGCAATGAAGACGTCTGATAATTTTGCCTTTTGTGCTATCATCACATCCTAAATGACACAGGTTTTTTTGGGGGGGAGGGTTGCAAGATTCGGCTTGTCTGATAAAGTCCCATGTCTGAAGAGTATCATGTTTGCAATTAGTGACACAGTTGTCCAAAAGCAAGTACTGCCATACATTTAAAGCTTTTTAGTATGATCTTCATTCCTGGGAAAGAATGGGGAAACTTTTTTCCTATAATCTTAAAAGCAGCTTCTCCTTTACTTCAAATTATAAAGGACTGAAATTAGATCCAGAGGAATAGGGTTGTAAACCTTTGGTGATTATAGCAACTTGTCAACTCATGCAGAGCTATGTAGTGCAATCCTAGGCATCTTTAGTCATAAGTATTATATCAGAAGTAAACTTTTAACAAACAGAACAAAGTCAAATAAACAAACAAACATGGCACACAACAATAATAATAACAGCTAAAAACAATGTGGCTTACTCCCTAGGGAGTGTGTTGCCTAGTCTTCTTAATAACGTATTTTAACAAGCACTACTTATTATCCAACAGAGGAACATTCTGAACATGCAATGCATAACAGATAATCTTGGGAAGCTCCATTTTGTTCCAATAATGCTGTTTATAGCATCTGCTCTAGTAATTCTCCTATTGCTGGGAGCTGAGTTGCTTTAATGGTGGGATCAGAAGAGATGAAGGGTGGGAATATCCAGATATGTAAGTTTTCTCTTATCACACATTCAGTTTTTGTGAGTTTTTACATGCTTTACTTATTCAAGTTTTTGAAAATAAACTTTGAACAGATTACATTTGGATTTTTTTAAAAAAAGATTGAAACAAAACTGTTTCTGAATCCCAGAGATGGGCAAAACTGTTAATTTTAATTTTCAATTTTGGCATATAGTGATACATTTATTTTTTAAAAAATATTTTTTAAAACTGAACTGAAAATTTTGTTGGATCTAAGGGAGCTCTGTGCATCCCTACAAATGTGAAGCCAGTTGAAGGTTGCCTTGAACCAAAGTAACTATTAGGTTTTTGTATTTTGTTCTCACTAGCTCCTTAGATGTACCAGCAATGGTTAAGCTTTCTTTCGTGCACTTTGTGTTATTAGCTCTTGCAACACTTACAACAGTTTAAATCTGACTTGCTTAAACAACATTGAAATGTCTCATTACGAATCAGTAAAAGGGCAACTGCAAATGAAAGTGTGAAAAAATGACAAGGGGTGCACACCTCACTGTAGCTCATCTTCAATTCTTGCCAGGGTAAGATAAATATTTGGGGAAATATGGCTGCTTTATCATACCTAGGAACTTTCCATGTGAAATATTTATTTTTTAGAAAGGTCATAGGTGTCATCCTCAGTACAGATTTATACCATCATACACATTATATTAGTTTCCATTTATTCTGTCCATAGGCCATGAACTTTCTTATCATCTCACTTCCCCATATCAGGCCACCAAAGTTGTACCCTGTTGAATGAATAAAATCTGTATGACATGCAGCCTATGTGGGGTGGGGAGTGTAATCAACCTTTTCCCCCACCTAGTTGGGGAGGGGTTATTAAGCAGCATGTCAGAAAGGATGGACTGTGTTCTGTTTCATGAGGAAGATTAAGTGGCTGTTCTACAGCATATGTACAAGTTGTTCTAGAGTGCCTGTCATGAATCTGCTGAAAATGAAAAGGTAGGAGTGTAACTCTTGTAATATAGCACTTTCAAGCAATGGCTTTCAGATGTTCAGCTATTGGGGATTCTCTTTAACATCTATCTGGGATTGTCTTTGTTTTTAAAAGGAATGAGCAAAGTATAACTCACAATTGCAGTATATGAACGGGAAGCATGCCATACAGAACCTACTTGTGATTCCCTTCTCCACAGGAGATTTGTAGAGATGTGACAGACATTCTTTAGAGCAGTGTTTCTCAGTGTTTTTTTTATATTTTACATACCTCCAATCATTCTCTCATAGAATCAGGATCTCACCATGGTAGACCCAAACTCCCCACTTTCGCAATGTGAAGATGAATATATTGACAGACATTCTGTTGTTATAGTTACAGTTATCATCTACAGCAGGTTTTAATAACATTGAAAATTGTACTATCATTGGGAGCAATCATAAATGAACCAATTAATAATTCCATTAGTAGTTTAAAACTGTAACAACTATTATGACAATTTTGTATCCCACCTAAAATACTAACAGCTTCACTGCTTCAGAATATCTTGTCCACTGTTATTACTTTTTTACCACCATCAACCAAAAAATCCCATCAGGAATCCACAGAACACCCCTGATTACCCCATAGCAACAATGATTGCATAATGTAACTCAGGATATTTTGCTTCTTCTAAAGTGTGTGCTGTCAGAAGATCATTCTGTACTAGGGCCTGGGTAGGACTTAGAAATTTACTATCAGTGAACTGTAACTAGTACACTTATAGTTCAAATGCCTCACAGAAGTAGTTTATAATGTGTTATAGTTACAAGTTCTTAAAAGTAACTCTCTTTCCATTTCTCAAAAGTAAATAAACCACTGTTTTAGTTACTTTTAAAGAAAACATCTGAATGCTGCTAGCTGCTGGCCTTTGGTACCTATTCTCCATGCATCAACCTCATCACCCCAACATCTACAACAGAGCATCAAGTAGTAACTGAACCATATAATATTATTTCTTCACCATATAGTGAGGCCCAGTCATTGTAATTATAAAATTGACTAGCACAGTTATGCCACACAAAAATTGATTCTAAATTGAATACTCTCTCTCTCTCTGGCTTCTCTTCACAAATGAAGATTCAGGAAGGACTGATCCCGTGCTTTCTGCAAGCGCGCTGATGACTAAAAAGGCCAATCTGAGATAGACAAATCTGGTTGCAGGAAGCACAGCAGAAGGTTTCCTTGGGTGATGTTTCTGGGTTGTGATTCTTTCTGCATTGTCATTTCTCTTCAAGACTTGTTTGGTGTGTGTTCTCAAATAAGGCTGCAGCACTGTGGATAGTGTGTCTCCATGCCTCCCGATGTGAGGCCAGGGCGGACCATTGTTGGTGATCAATTTGGCCGAGCCTGAGATGTTGTTTTAGGGAGTCCTTGTTTCGCTTTTTTGGAGTGCCCCTCTTACGCTGACCCGTAGTGAGTTCATCGTAGAATACTATTTTGGGGAGGCGATGGTCCTCCATCCTACAAACATGCCCTACCCAGCACAACTGTGTTCTAAATATCATGGCCTCAGTGCTGGTGATCCCTGCTTGCTCAAGGACAGCAACATTCATCACATAGTCAGTCCAGTGTATATTTAGGATTGTGCATAAAAAGCGCTGATGGAAGCGTTCGAGGAGTCGTAAGTGGTGGCGATAGGTGACCCATGTTTCAGACCCATAAAGGAGGATAGACAGTACAATGGCTCTATACACACTGATTTTTGTGTTTCGCCTCAGGTGTTTATTACTCCAGACACTTTTCTAAAGTCTTCCAAATGTGCTATGTGCCTTTACTAATCTGTGATCATTCTCTTTGTCAATCTTGGCATCTGAGGAGATGATGCTTCCCAGGTAGGTGAACTACTGAACAGACTTAAGCACAGAGTTGCCAATGGCAATGTGGGGATGGTGGTGTTCGACCTGTGGTGCAGGCTGGTAAAGAACTTCTGTTTTCTTCAGGTTGACTTCCAGCCAAACAGCTCTGCAGCTGTTGTGAAGCAGGATATTAGGCACTGCAGAGCTGCTTCTCTGTGAGCAACAAGGGCAGCATCATCAGCGAAGAGCAGCTCATGGACTAGATAATTTAGAGACTTAGTGCAAGCCCTCAGATGGCTTAAGTTAAACAAGCTACCATCAGTATGGAAACATATATAGATGCCGTCGTCTTCTTCGAGCTCTGCCGTAGCCCTTTGGAGCATCATGCTGAAGAAGATTGTAAATAAGCTTGGCGCAAGAACACAACTTTGCTTCACTCCATTAGTTATCAGAAAGGGCTCTGAAAGAGCATCACCATATCTGACTTGATCACGCTGGCCCTCATGTAGCAAGATAATCATTTTAAGGAATTTGCGGGGACATCCTAGTCTTTCCAGGATCTGCCACAGACCTTTCCTACTCACGGTGTCGAAGGCTTCGGTTAGGTTAATAAATGTTACATAAATGTTGCAGTTGTCTAAGGGCAAATACCATATCTGTAGTACTCCTATTGGCTCTGAAGCCACATTGACTTTCAGGAAGAAGTTCTTCTTCAATGGCAGGAACTAATCTGTTCAGGAGTATCCTTGCAAGGATTTTTCCAGCAATAGAGAGCAGTGTTATGCCTCGATAGTTTGAGCAATCGGATTTTGTTCCTTTTTTCTTGTACAGGGTGATGATGACTGCATCTCGGAGATCTGATGGCAGTTCCCCCTTTTCCCAGCAATTCACAAGGAGTTTGTGGAGTTTATCATGGAGTACATGACCTCCATGTTTCCAAACTTCAGGTGGATTCCATCAATCCCAGTTGCCTTGCCATTTTTCAACTGCTGTATGGCCTTAAGGGTCTCTTCCAAAGTGGGAGCTATGTCCAATTCATTTTTCATCGGTTTTTGTATCAAATGTTGGATAGCTGAACCTTGGACTACTCAGTTGGCACTAAAGAGACTTTGAAATTGTTCAGCCCATTGATTCAGGATGGAGGCTTTATCAGTAATTAATGTTTGACCATCTGTACTGTATAAGGAGCTTTGGACATGATAAGTAGGTCCAAACACTGCCTTAAGAGCTTCAAAATATCCTCTAGAATCCCCTAGATCTGCATAGCATTGTGTCTTTTCTGCTATATTGATCCACCACTTGGTCTGCATGTCTCGAAGTTCTTGTTGAAGTTTACTACATGTGAGACAGAAAGCTGCTTTTCTTACATGGCAAGCTGGCTGGGCGAGGTATGCCTAATGAGCAGTTCTCTTCTTTGCCAAGAGATCCTATATCTCTTGTTTGTTTTCATCAAACCAGTCTTGATTTTTCTTGTGGGAGAACCTGAGGGATTCTTCCGCAGACTGGAGTATACTGTTTTTGATATGTTGCCAAAGCACTGTAGGAGAAGGATCTATAGGATCCTTTTTTATGGGGGAGGGTGGGGTGGGGGGTGTTTGGGGATTTTATCTGTATTGTATTTTAATTTTTGTAAGCCGCCCCGATTGTTTTAACAGAGGGGCGGGGTATAAATAAATATTATTATTATTATTATTATTATTATTATTAGGATGGTCTTCAAGTTTTGTGTGCAGGTTTGCCTGGAAGTTGTCTCTCATGGTAGCTTTTTGAAGATTGTTGACTTGGAGTCTCTTCTTTAATATGCCACCCCTCTTAGGTTTGAACTTAAGATGAAGATTTAGTTTACATCTGATGAGGCAATGATCTGTCTGGCATTCTGCACTGGGCATCACTCGAGTATGGCAGACATCGTGAATGTTTCTCTGGCAGACTAGAACATAGTCAATGAGGTGCCAATATTTGGATCGGGGATGCATCCAGGTTGTCTTCAAGCTGTCTTTCTGCTGAAAGATGGTGTTTGTAATAGTCAGCTGTTGGTCTGCACAGAACTGTAGCAAGATTGCAATTTCCAACACCATGCTTGCCTAAGACACATTTCTAGGCTTCAGAGTTCTTTCCTACTCTGGCATTGAAGTCACCAAGGATAATAATTTTATCTTCTACAGGGACTTTTTGTATGAGGTGGTGTAGGTCTGTGTAGAATTTTTCTTTCTCTACACGGTCGGCTTGTATAGTTGGGGCATATATACTAAGAGAACAACATGTGGAAGGCGTAAGGAAATAATGCAATCAGAGTGTACTGTTGGCAAGGTTTCGAGTTTGGAGGCAATGGAGTTTTTAATCATGAAGCCTTCTCCTAAAAGATGTTTTTCAGTTTGGGGTTTGCCATACCAGTAAAGTGTGTAGCCAGCGCCGTGTTCTTTAAGGCTGCCTTCCTCATGGAGAGGAACTTCACTAAGAGCGGCGATGTCAATATTAAGTCATGATAGTTCATGTGCTATTGGAGCAGAACAACGCTCAGGCCGTCCACTATCTTCAGAGTCTCGCATGGTTCGGATGTTCTAGCATGCAAGCGTCAGTTTATTTACACCTTTGGAGGCCGGTGTACGCCTTTGTTTCTTTGCCTTGGTTTGACCGCATCAGAAGATTCCCATGGGCCACGGCTAGCCAGCGAGGTAGTTGGGGATGAGCTTTTGTTAGGCCACGTTTTCCAGGCCCCTCTCCATATGGAGCAAGCAGTGGTCTCCTTAAAAAAGGCTGCTTGGTCGTTCAGGATGCTGCCGAACAAGACTGTCATCTCCCGGGTCAGCCTCAAGCGACCAAAGTCCTGAACCACCTGCATGCAGGCTTGGGTCTGTGGCTTCCAGTGCATCTTTACACGTGCCGTTTCATCCCTTGCCTATTGCTACTGGGCTTTTTTTGGAATTGGATTTGTCCTTCGAGCCTGTGCAATGGATTTGTCTGGTGGAGTGCAGTGTGCACAGAACTGGCCTCACCCTTTAAACCAAAGGTTCATCTGCTGGCCTTGCAATCATGGATGGTAACAGTGAGGTCCTCGGACTGTAGGTTTGATTAGAGTTTCCTTCTCTTAGATGATTGACCTTACAGGGTTGGACGAGCACCATCTGCCTGGGTTTGGGATTAGAGTTTTCCTTCTCCTAGGATGGTTGCCATAAGGTTAGAGAGCCCATCCTGCTCTTTTATGCTTTTTGTCATACCGTTCGGTTTTGACCTGTCTGGCATGGGAGACCCTACCTGTGGCTATTATGCCACCACCAGCATAGCTCAAAATATCATTAGGGTACACAAGCCTCTCTCCCATGACAAGGGGGCACCAATGGAGAGGTAAATTGAATACAATAGTAAGGAATTAGGTTTTTTTCCCCCAAGTAGTTTTATTCTTACTTTTTTTTCCCCCAAGTAGTTATTTCCCAGCTCTGGGTTGGTGAATATATTTTGTTATTGTTAACTGCCTTTGTGTTTGCTTCAACTCAATTTGACCCCACGGATGAGACATCCCCAAAGCCCCCTGTCTTCAACTGCCTACTCAGTTCCTGCAAGTTCAGGCGTGTGGCCTCCTTGACAGAGTATATCCATCTAGTGTACATTCTGCCTCTCTTTCTTTTCCCCTCTACCCTTCCTAGCATTATTGATTTTTTTAGTATTTCATTTCTTATCATGATATGTCTGAAGTACAACAGCCTCAATTTGGTCTTCTTGGCTTCTAATGAGATGTCTGCTTCATCTGTTCCAAGACCCACTTGTTTGTCTTTTTGGCTATCCACAATATCCTCAGCACTCTTCTCCACCATCTCTCAAATGAGTTTATTTTGTTCCTATCAGCTTTTTTCACTGTCCAACTCTTGCTTCTATACATTATGATGGGAAATACCATGGCTTGGACAATCCTAACTTTAATGTACAGTTTTATGTCTTTTTATGTTATGATCTTGTCCATTTCTTTCATAGCTGCCCTTCCCAGTCCTAGTAGTCTTCTAGTTTCCTGGCTGCAGTCTCTGTTCTGGGCTAAAATTGATCCAAGGAATGGGAATTGTTTAACATTTTCAATTTCCTCATTGTCTATTTTGTGAAAAAATAGATAGATGAAGATATATGAAAAAATTGATAGATGAAGGGAATGCTGAGGATGTAGTCTGTTTTGATTTCAGTTAGGTTTTTGACAAGGTTACCCATGATATTCTTGCAAAAAAGATAGTAACCTGTGGGCTACACAATACAACTGTTAGGTGGATTTGTAATTGGTTGACTGACCGAACCCAAAGGGTAGTCTCCAATGGGCTCCTCTTCCTCCTAGAGAAAAGTGACTAGTGGGGTGCCACAGGGTTCTGTCCTGGGCCCAGTGCTTTTGACATCTTTATCAGTGACTTGGATGAGGGAATAAAGGGCATGCTTATCAAGTTTGCAGATATCACGAAATTAGGAGGGGTAACTAATACCCCAGAGGACAGGATCAGAATCCAAAGTGACCTGAACAGATTGGAGAGCTAGGCCAAATCTAACAAAATTAATTTCAACAGGGAGAAATGTAGGATATTGCACTTGGGCAGTAAAAATGAAAAACACAGATACAAGATGGGTGACACCTGGCTTGATGGCAGTACATGAGAAATGGATCTAGGAGTCTTAGTTGATAACAAGCTAAACATGAGTCAGCAATGTGATGCAGCAGCTAAAAAAGCCAATGCAACTCTAGGCTGCATTAACAGGAGTATAGATCAAGGGAAGTAATAGTGTCACTGTATTCTGCTTTGGTCAGCCCTCACCTGGAATACTGTGTCCATTTCTTGGCACCACAATTCAGGAAGGATATTGAGAAGCTGGAATGTGTCCTGAGGAGGGCAACCAGGCGATGGGAGGTGTGGAAACCATAACCTATGAGGAGCGGCTTAGTGAGCTGGGCATGTTTAGTCTGGAGAAGAAAAGGTTGAGAGGGGACATGATAGCTATGTTTAAATATTTGAAGGGATGTAATATTGAGGATGGGGCAAGCTTGTTTTCTGCTGCTCCAGAGACTTGGACATGGAGCAATGGGTTCAAACTACAGGAGAAGAGATTCCACGTAAACATTAGGAAGAGCTTCCTGACAGTAAGAGTTGTTTGGAAGTAGAATTCACTGTCTCATAGTGTGGTGGAGTCTCCTTCTTTGGAGGTTTTTAAACAGAGTCTGGATGGCTATCTGTTGAGAATGCTTTGATTGTTTATTCCTGCATGGCAGGGGGTTGGACTGGATGGCCCTTGTGGTCTTTTCCAACTCTATGATTCTTTGATTCTATGAAAATCCTGTGATCATTATTTTTGTTTTCTTAATATTCAGCATTAAGCCCACTTTTGTGCTTTCTTCTTTAACTTTATATGGTCTAAGGGTGAGGGATCGTAGGAACTGCAATCCAGTAGACCTCAGACACCCACCTCTTCTCTATAGAATGGTACTTCCTTCTAAATAGTCAACCTGGATCACACTGCAGGGCTGCTCTAAATTTTACAAGAAAATTGTGTGAGAACCCACCAGCACTACCCCCCACCCCCAGAGTTCATGTGGCAGTTTCTTCCAGCACAAGTGGTGGTTCCCATAACCTAAAGAGTGCTGCTGTTAATAAGAACTTGTAACATAGGTTTATCATGTGATCCAGGCATCATGAGAAGGAATCATGTTATAGAGTAAGAGTTGACAAAATGCAAACTGTAGGGCTCCAAATGTCCCTGCACAATTTGCTTATTGATTTTTTCCCCCTGCTGCTGAGGGCTTCCAGGAGTGACAGTTTTGTACTAGATGTGTATTCTGGGGCCTCAACTGCACAAAAAAATGCCAGGGTACATGTTACATGTATATATACATATATAGGAATGAAACCAGAAATGGACCCACTGACACTTTGTGAGTTAGAGTTGCCCAGAGTGAAAAATTGCCCTCTGGAGTAATTGGAAGTTGCCTACCCTAGGTACAGTGGCTTGAAGGGGAACACAAATCTCTTTTTACTTCTTATAGGTGGTGGGCTGTTGCAATTATTTGCTTCTGTTCAGATATTATATTATGGAATGCTCCACACATGTAAAAAGTTCTCTGTGTGAAAACAACACAACAGAAGGAAGGCTGGGCTAATCCTTTTTCTCTTATACTGCCCTGACATTCTAAAATAAGATTTTTCAGAATTCTACCATCTCATTCCATGGATGTTAAAGAAGATTTGCAGTACATATTGTGCACTTGAAACATTATTGCCAGGTTTAGGTTGCCAAGGTGGGTTTCTAAGATTTGCTATTAGATTTCATCCCCTCTGCATACACACATACACACTGCTCTTGTTTAAAGAAATTGGGAATTACGTAAGCTTTAAACTGCTTTTTGAATTGCTGAGTTTAAAACACATACAAACACTTCTAAATAAAGTACTGTTTGGGTCTAGATTCATTTTGTTAGCTCAGATTTTGGTCTTCTATAATAGTTTGGCTGCGTCTGTTATGACTGATCAAACACTTTAAAAATATAGTTCAGTTTTAATGATTTGCAGACATGGTGCCCAAGGCTAACTTGGAAAGGGGACGTCCATGGCATAGTGAAGTCAATTAATTCATCATGAATGGGCTGTTTAGTGTTGCATGAGTACAGGAAGGGCAGAAGGGGAAAAATGTCCTTTGGTGAATATAAACAATTGCTGAGCAGGTCAAGAATATGAAAGGGAATTGGAGAAGACATTTATTTGCAGCAAAGATTACTTTATTCCAGGTTGCCAAAAATGCAAGTGCAAAACTGTTATGCCATAGTCTAGATGAAGTGAAATTCATTATCACAGTCCATTTCCTGCAAGACAATAAGCAAATTGGGGAAGGGGGAAAATCATCATTGCAATTGTTATTAGCAAACTGACTCAACAGAGAAACCTAGAGCCAGATGGTTATACCAATTAGATTCTGTGTCCAAGATGTGGTGCCTTTCAGCCCAAATTGAGTTGATATGTCAGGTGTCAGAATAACAGAAGGGGAACAAGAAACAGGAGGTAAGAGACAGATTAAAACTTTCTTAGGAGTCAAGTGTGTGTTTAGGATAATTGCAGAATCAGGCACTGTAGAGATCAACAGGATAGTCTATCATTTGTTATGTTTTTTAAAATGCCACATTTCTTCCAAGGGACTTGGGTGGGCATATATGGTTTCAGTTTAAGTGGGCAGCTCTGATACTTGCAGGGCAGTGAATTTGCTCCAGATTTTAGATTGAACTTTAAGGGGCTATCCTTTCAATAGTGCTTTAAATAGGTGCTGAAACTATCTGGGGGTAGGATTCAGTAACTTGGATGGATCCTTGAACATTTGGACTAAAGCCAGGGGGCATTCATTGTCCTACCGGTATTAACCACTAATCTCCATTGCATGGTCCTCCTCTTTTTACCATCATAACAATACTGCAAACTGTATTTGCCAAGAGAATACTTGATCCTGTTTAGATAACCTCAAAAGTAAAGCTCATTGGCTCCCAGGTAAATGGGGATAGGATTGAAGCACACTATTTGACTGACCCAAGGTCACCTAATGACCTTCATGGTTGAGGGGATATTTTAAACTGGTCCTTCTTTATCATAATTCAGCACTGCAAACACAACACCACACATTGGCTCTTGAATATCAATGCTGGGCTTTGAAATTATGGTTCTAGAACAGACCTACACAGCCTGTGGTCTCACCTGCCCAGATGAAAAGAGATTGTCAGGCACTAGTGGTCCACTAAGGAACACAATAGTTTCTTTGTTTTTGCTGCTCACTTTATTCTACAATTTTCAAGCAAATATGGGACCAAAGACAGTTCACAATATAAATCAAAACAAAATACAGTTACAATAATGGATAATACATTAAAAAAAGAGCAATCATATTAAAACATTTATTTAAATCAGTTTAAAAGGCAGTTAAAACATCATAACAATTATGACAATTATGATAAAAATATAGCACACCCCAACGTACAATGGCTAGTTAACAGCCAAAAATGCAAAATCTAGTTAACATCCTTGGTAAACAGACAAACAAAAATCTTTGTCTGCCAGGAGAAACGGAGGGAGCCAAGTGAACCTCCCATGGGAGGGAATTCCACAACCTGGAAGCAGCCACCAAGAGGGCTCCCTCCCATGTCATTACCAAACATGTTTGTGAGAGAGGTGGAACTGCCCTCCACTGGGAATCTTAAAACTCAGACAGTATTGGAAACTACATTTTTCAGATAGACTGGACTCAAGCTTTATATTGTAGATGTACCCATTTTGTTTTGGTGCATCACAAATTGACTGAGAACTGTAGTGAAGATTATAAAATTGTTGAAGCAAGAGCACATGTTCCTATGATAATATGAAGTCCACTACAATTAATCTTCACATAAACTGTAATAATCTGTTAGAAGAAAATATTGAAAACATGATCAGTCCTAAGGAATATTTTGTAGATTCAACCTTTCAGAGGCTTCTCTCCATCACTCTCCATCATGTCATTCTGACATTCAAACTGCATTTGACACTGAAGCAAATGTTCTGGTCCAGGTACCAGAATCATTATTGACCAATGGTGGGGAACACCCTCAGCCTTTATCTTTGGCCATGCTGGCTAGATTTTCTTGGCCTTGAAATCTAGAACATATGACTCTTGTCTAGTCAGGCAAATGACTCTGGTCTAGCCATCATGACCATATCACTGATAAATTATCCTATGGAAGTCACATCCTGCAGCATCTATATGACTTTCTTAGTGTGTGGTGTGGGTCTACATCTGAGATTGAAATCTATGAATCCTAGACTTGAATTTTCTTACATCAAGACAAGCATGATGTTGATGGGTCACAAGAAAGCCACCTGGCATGTAATGTGAATTAACATTTTTTTTAACGAAACATATTGAATAGTGACAAAGGGTTGCATATTTTTCATCTTGGAAATAATGAAGTGTAGCTCAACAACTTGTTCCCCCTAAGGGAAAAAAGGTCTTAGCATAATTATGGGTGACAACTTGCAATTGAGTGAATGAAATAGGATTACAAACTTGTAGTCTAGGTACAATTGGTGCTAGAAGATTATAAATGTGAAGAAACAGGTTTCTCTTCCAAATGTTGCTTAAAATAGACTCCAGTGACAAAGAAATAATACATTTGCTAAAGCAGAGCAGAGTTTAAGGCCACTGGGAGACTTTACAAGAGCTAAAAGGAATTATTAGCTATTATGGTTAAAGTAATCTGTATAATAAGAACCTATTATAGGCTTTCAGAACTGTGCCAAGGGAACAATGTGTGCATTTAGCATTTGAAACAGGAGAGACAAACAAGATATATATTTGGGGTGGCCAAAATGATTGATAATAAGGCACTGCAGAATTGAGAAATGAATTTGCTTCATGCTGACTAGACAACTAGGTGTATTTCAGAATTAAAATGATTTTCTCCTGTCAGGTTTTATTTTATCATCAATATTTGTAGGAAAAAAAATTGGAGGGGAAAGAGGAATTAAGCATTGAAAAGCTGAAGTTATGACAGGTGTACATTACCAATCAAGTGATAAGCTGGAAATAGAAAACAGGGATCTTGGTGGAAACAGCTGTGCAGACATCTACCTAGTCACTAATTAATATGGGAGGGAAAAGAGCAAGTAAGGTTTGGTGTTTTTTCGGGGGGAAAACAAAGTGCAACATGACAAGCAATAAGTAAATACAAAAAAACAAATATATAAGTACATAAGTAATGTGTCCCACCACTTAAGTAACACTAAACTGAATGGTATAAAATATGGTACTTGGGCTGAAGCTGGAAACTGATGGAAATGGTTGTCTAGTACAGTAGGACCCTCTTATACTCTGGGGATTGGTTCGAGGGGGGGGGCGTGGATACTGAAAGTCATGGATAATAGTGAATGCCATTGAAAATAATGGGACTTCCGGTTTAAAATACTACAGGGTTGCCTTGGAGGACCTAGAAAATGGCTAGAAAGGACATATTTTCTAGGAAGATTCTATGGTAGGTGTGCTGTTTTGTGTCCTGTGGATAATTGAATCAGTAGATAATGAATCAGTGGATACGGGGTTCCTACTGTATAGGGATGCAAATCTTCATAAATGTTCTTTCAGGCAAGAATTAGTAATTACATTTTTCTCCTCACTATGAGAAATTTGGTAAAAACTATGCAATTTTTGAAGAATAATTGCAGTTCAGAAGAAAAAACCTGATTTTTTGTGCAAAAAAGTGTTTAGGTACAACATAGAAAATGCTGTTTTTTGTGGGGGGGGGTATGAATTTTTTATTTTTTATTTTGCACAGAATAAATTCTGAACTGCAAATATTCTTCCACTTGAGCTTAGCCAAAAGGCTGAGAAGCAATAAATATTCTTCCCAACACAGGATTCTTCTCATCTCGGCTTCATAATACTCAAGAAAGCTGTTTTTAAACCAATTTCTTGAATGTTTCCCAACATTCTTTCCATCCTTAGTCAAGCATCCTACTTAGGAGATTTTCAGACCGCGTTTCAGCGTGCCTAGTGTGGGAGGAACTTTCGGGAGAGGGACGGCGGTCTTTCGCGGCAGGGGGGCATTTTCGGATGCCGTTGTCCCTCTCCCGAAACCATCCGTGTCACTTCCGTGAAGCTTCGGAAGCCGCAGAGCCATATTTTAATCACGGGCAACCTCCGTGATTAAAGTATGGCTCTGCGGCTTCCGAAGATTCACGGAAGTGACACGGATGGTTTCGGGAGAGGACAACGGCATCTGAAAACACCCCCCTGCCGCGCAAGACTGCCGTCCCTCTCCCGAAAGTTCCTCCCGCACTAGGCACGCTGAAACGCGGTCTGAAAATCTCCTCAGTCAGAGGTAAGGAGAAGTATGTGAACTTGCAGAAGTAGAGCAATCATGAAATAAATCAGGAAGATCAATGTGTCCTGAAGCCAGCCTGCATGGAGCTTATATTGTAGTACAAAAGAGGTCATTGGTGGCCATGCCATTTCAACCATTAGGATCTTCCCATTTGACTTCAGTTTTGAGGTGTTTCTTTTAGCCACTGTGCAAGTCAACACAGAAGTGGCAGACATTCACCTGAATCGTCTTCATAGTCCCATTGAATCTATGTAGCATAAAAAGGAGGAAGGAAGAGGGGAAGGGGGAAAGAAAAAAAAAGAAATGTAGTGGCATCTTTAAGACTAACTGGTTTTTATTTCTGCATGAACTTTCATGGATATAAACCCACTTCTCTAAATGTAGTACTGAGTGGTAATAAATGCTCAGGTATAAAGCATATTTGTACAGCTATGGGAGTGGGATGGAATGTAACAGGAACCAGAAAGATGCAAATCATGATGCTTGCCCTACATTTTCAAGGGGCTTTGTAATGTGATATAGGTCTTTCAGATTTTTACAGTTGTCAGTTAGTGTTGATGTGTGAAAGCAAGAAATCTGCTTACCAAAAGTCAGTTTCCCAGGGTTCAAACTCCCTCTGAGAAGATTCCTCTTATTATATGAACATTAATGAGGAATCTTGTATTAATATGTGTAGTGTGCCATGAAGCTATTGTCTTTGTTCATTCCTCTGCTAACGGTTTG
This sequence comes from Gambelia wislizenii, assembly GCA_030847615.1. NCBI lineage: Eukaryota > Metazoa > Chordata > Lepidosauria > Squamata > Crotaphytidae > Gambelia > Gambelia wislizenii. The sequence goes on along the minus strand of JAUMIR010000003.1, from coordinate 209,614,162 downwards.
GAATTTGTGAATATAATTCAATTCAGCAGTTTCTCTTACTAGTCTTCCTTTGCAATGTCCTTATTCAATAACCACAACCTGTAAATCTCTTACTGTATGTCCAGGAAGATTGAAATTTTCTGCAACTGTTTTTTGGGTGTTGCCATTTCTAATGTCAGATTTTATCCATTAATCATCTTGTGCAGAGACTGTCTTGTTTGTCTAATGCAAAGTGTAGAGGAGCATTGCTGGCATATGATGGCATATATCACATTGGAGGAAGAGCAAGTAAATGTATCTCGGATGTTGTGGGTGATGTTATTGGCCCCTGTAATGTTGCTCCAAGAGTAGACATGGGAACAGAGTTGGTATCTGGGTTTGTGGCAGAGTCTTGTCCCTGTATTACCATCTATATTATGCATCCTGTTGTGAGTAGTTGTTTAAGATTTGGAGGCTGTCTGTAGGCCAATAAAGCCCTGCCTCCTAGAGCTTGTGAGGGGGCTGTGTTACTCTCCAGAATCTGTTATAGCTCATGATGATGTTGTTACCTGCCCCATATATATAATAAATTGGCAATATTCTATAATTAGGTCAAATGTGGCCTTCCACACAGTGTGGCCATTAAAGCTTGAAAATTCCAAGAAATCCTAAAGACTAGCATTCAGACTCAGTCAGGTATGCACTTAAGGAGGGAGCACACAAATTCCAAAGAAATGTTAATTTGCAAGGCAACTGAAGGCCCTTGCTAATCCTATCAGCTAAGGCTGGGAGACTCAAACCTGTAAATGACCCTCATACCTTTGTCCTCCACTGACACAAAGGAAGTTGCTTCCTCCATTCAGTCACAAAGTATCCATCCTGGATATGCCATTAACATATCCAGAGTGCCTTTGACTCACCTCGAGCAACTCTGAGAAACATTGTCTTCCACTCTAAATCTCATCCTCAGAAGGCAGATATTGACTATATAAACCCTTCCAAAACTCCACTCAAGCACACACAGTTCCCTTGCTTCTAGACACCATGTCAGACTGTGTAACCATTCCTGATCGGGACCCCCATTCTGCTGGTACCTTTTCTGACCTCATCTCTACAGGACAGGTGTCATATCTCCCACAAAGAACTCCCTCCTCTATTTCTTTATCCCAATATTTCCTACTTTATTCACTAGTCTTGCATGAATGATTCAAGCCTGAATGTGTGCGTGAATTTTGTTCTTATTGTTTTTCTCAAACAAAGATATTGCACTATCTAGCTTAATGTCTCCTTATTAGTATTGGTAAGCATAGGTCAAAAGATTCTGCTATTTATTGCCCCTCTCACATAGCCAAGCTGAGTACATTAATTCTCCAAATTAATGTTGATATTTTGAGGGTCTTTAAGACCCCGAAGCATATAGGGTAACAATGTGTTTGAGCGGTCTCAGCTGGGGACTGTAGGTGACCACTATGAGTGTTCTGTCATATTGTGTTGTTGGTTTGTCTTGTAGTAAATAGTTCCTGGGCATTAATTTTGCCTTGACAATTTGTTTACCTGCCTATTGTGGGAATAACAAGACCACACACATGAATGGGGTGAAATAAAGTATTTTATTAAATTCAACCTATTTAATACCCTCTAAGATCTTCAGCAGGGGGAGGCAACCTGGTGAGGGATCAGCTGAGGCAGTAGGGTCTATGCTAGACCACACCCCTCAGCCTTGACAGGTGAACACCTAGGTACTGGAGAGGAACCCCATTTGCATGGGGTTGCTTACCAGCCACCCTGCATCTGTAAGGGCAACCCAAAAGTCCCTCACACAAGCCACACATATTAAGATGAAGGATTATCCTTCAGGCCAACCCCAAAGTGGGTCTCCTTATGTCCCCTTAGGTCACATGACCTGAAGTGGCCCTTCCAGGGACTCTTCCTTCACCAAAATTGGCACCAAGGCTCCCACCAAAACTATGCCTCCCCCTTCTCCACCATAATAAGAGGGAGTTAACCTATTTAGACACCACCCTGGCCAAGTTCCCAAATGCCGCTACCATAGTATTGGGTAGATGAAAAAAACCCTGAGAAAAGGGAAGTGAGAAATTCCTACCTAGCTCCAAAGCAATAATTATCACACTATTTAAGCAGCAGGAGGGTGGGTCGATGATCACTTTGGCTGAAGAAGAGGACGCAAGGGGTGGCAGGACCTTATATTCTGTAATATTGTTGGTTTGCCTTGTAGTAAATAGTTCCTGGGCATTAATTTTGCCTTGACAATTTGTTTGCCTGCCTATTGCAAGAATAACGAGACCACACACATGAATGGGATGAATGGGGCCCCACCTCTCACCTCCCATCACAGGGAATGATGCCTGTGATGGCATAAACGGTCTCTAACCGCTCTCTGACAGCAATGGTGGCTCCACCGAGAAACGGCTCTGCCGATCTGCAGGGAACCAGATTTTTCACCTCCCTGGGTGGGTATTGTAGCTTGAGAAATGCCCATTGTAACTCCAAGTCTGTCTTGTAGGACTGAGCAGATGTGGTTGTATTGGAGGGCTTTACTATAAAAAATAGATTTGATAGTGTGCTCTGGGTAGAAATTGGAGGCATGTAAGTATGTGTAGCTATCAGTGGGTTTTGATAGAGTATTGCACTTAGAAGTCCATTGTGCAGTTGCACAGTGGTGTCAAGAAAGTGAATTTGTTGTGTGGATTGTTCCAGGCTCAGGCTGCTGCTAGGGTGGAAGTTGTTGAAATCCTGGTGGAACTTCTCAAGTGATTACTTTGCATGTGGCCAAACTACAATGATGTCATCAAGAAACTGTAGGTAGAGGAGAGGTTTTTGGGTGCACATGCAGAGGAAGTGTTGTTCCAGGTCAGTCATGAAGATTTTTGTATACTGTGGTACCATGCTGGAGTTTTACCTACCTGTTGATTCAACATTCAACAACTGATTCAATGAGTAGACTTTAGTTGGGACTAATCGATAGCATTCAAGTTTATCTTTGCAAACAAAACAAAACAACCTCAAGTTATCATGCTGACAGTTCAAACAAAATTCTAAAGTCTATATTAGTGTAATGTTTTTATTAGGTCAATTCACAGAGGTAAAATATATACATACTTTCAAAATGTTCAGATCCCTTCAACCAAGAAAGGGATCTATATGCCACTGAACATTTGTTTTTAATTAATGGCAGCCCTAGGACAATATCATGTACAGTCTGACAACTACATGATCTGTTGAAGCACAATGTAAACATTTGCAACACCCCTCCATTCATTTTGTTTTAAATGCTAAAACAGATTTCATGACTTTGAGATCAAGCAGCCTTCCTTGCTGTTTGTAACATCTTTCTTGGTTGAAGGGATCTGAACATTTTAAAAGTAGTATATATTTTCCCTCTATGAATTGACCTAATAAAAACATTACACTAATATAGACTTTAGACTTTTGTTTGAACTGTCAGCATGATAACCTTGAGGTTGTTTTGTTTTGTTTGCAAAGATAAATTGAATGCTATTGATTAGTCCCAGCTAAAGTCTACTCATTGAATCAGTTGTTGAATGTTGAATCAACAGGTAGGTAAAACTCCAGCATGGCACCACAGTATATAAATATCTTCATGACTGACCTGGAACTTACTCAGAACTATTTCCACTCATAGGTGAAACATGCAAGTCCATGGTAGATGGAAAACAGAAATAGGAACTATCTACCTTGGATGAAATAAACAAAATGCAGAGGCGGAAGGCACTGACACGGCTCTCTTTCACATTACAGAACTGTAGCACTTAGATAACACTTTAACTGCCATGGTGAAGCCCACAGAATCCTGGGATTTGTAGTTTTAAGATGCACTAAAACTCTCTGGAAAAAAATTCTAAATGCCTCATGGAACTACAAATTCTAGGACTCCATAATAAGGAACCATGTCAGTTAAAGCAGGATCAAAGTGTTATGCTTGAATAGTGTGAAAGAGGTCATAGAAAGGAGGATAAGAGCGGAGGGAAGATTAAGCTCTTCTGTTTTTACCACTTCCACCCAGCAAGTATCTTCCACAGATAGTTTCCCTATCTAACTGTTTCCCTATCTGGATAACATCTGAAGGGTAGAATCAGTATTTAGTCTTTTCCCTGTCCTCACCTGACTTGCCAATGGTTTCAATATAATATGGAATAAAAACAACATCTGAAATTAAATAAGGAGACAAATAATTATGACAATCCCTACAACCTTATAACAGACACCCATGACTTTTACATAAAAACAAACAAAAACAAACAAACAAACAAAAAACCCTGCTGGAATCTGATCACCTGGGGCAGGGGGACTACATCGTGATTCAGCTACTCAAGATACATCTGTTAGGTCTGATTCAGTGTAACTTGATGTGGAAGGTTAAATTTGCAAGATAATCATATTTCTCAATGAATATTTTCATTCATCGTATTTTCATCTATCATTCTACTTGATCTAAGGGAAAGAGAAACTTGCAGGTGAGAATTCTCACATGGAATTAATGGATGTGATAATTCTCACATTTGGCCTCATTTTTGTATGCACATGCATAGGACCTTATGGGAAACAGAAACAGTGCCTCAGTATCAAACCTTATCTCCCAGGCCATAAACACTCTGGGTGGCTGCAAAGTTGACCACAAGAGGGACAGATATAAAAGACACCTCTCACACAGGATGCAATTGATCCAAGGCTGGTGTCCCCCAAAATCAGATGAAGTCTCACCAGGGCAGTGTTAAGGTCTTATGAAAATTGACAGTTTTGTATTATAGGTTTCTCACAGAAGGTCTCTGAGATATCAAATTTACACAGTGCCATTCCCTGACATAGATCTGAATAACTGCTAAAACTCCTAGCAGTTGGACAGTTACACAAAAATGTAGTAAAATAACAGCAAAATAAGCCTTTCCTACTGCCCTGACCATAACATTGCAGGAATGTGTATGTACTTTTACTTTTTTTCAGACATAAAAACCTTCAGGCCTGTTCCATTGCTCAGAGTTCTGTATAAAGAAACATGGAGCCACTTAAGTTACATAGCATTAGGGAAGGCATTTGAGAGCAATCATATTGGCAGCCCAGCACATCTCACCACTCCATTGTGAGGCAAACAGGATCACTAGTTCTACTTATTAGATAATCCTGCAAATTATGCAATCCATTGGTTTTTTATAAATATCTGAAGGTTTATCAATGCAATAGGTCACACACCCCAACATAACCAATAGGGACGGAGCCCAACCATCATGTGGAATCACAAGTCCTCTTACAATACATGCACTTTGTTACAGTTAAAATAGGCTATTGAGACTAGTTATTTGTTCCAAAGGCTACATATTGCTATATCATATGATGCCAGCACACACTATTTGGCATGCTGGCAGATATGCATATCTTTTGACTTAGGATAAAGGATTTACAAGGTGGGAAGAATATTTGAAAAAATGTTTGAATCTTTATTTCTTAAGGATCAAGAGAATCTGTCAAGAAGAATATTGGACTGGCAAGAATCTTCATAATTTGGGATTTTTTTTTCCTATGCAAAATTCACAAGTGGTTGGAAAATGCTGTTTCCTGCAAAGAAAAGTGATGTTTTCTGTACCAAACAGCCACATGTAGATGTTTCACAAAATAAATCCCAAACTACCAAAAAAAAAAAGTCTTCAAAAACCTTTCAGTTTTAGAAGACTTTCTCACAGTGAGAACATTGCTAAAATTATTTGATGCTTCCCTTAAGAAGAAAATTATTTATATCCCTATTGTACAATAACAATTTCCAGGAAGGCTTTTGCTGACCATCTATGAATGCAATGACAGGAGTTATCTTGCCCCTTTCATGTTTTTTTTGGGGGGGTGAGCCAGATGTTGTAACCTTCTAGTAGTAAATTTTCCCTTGTTTCCTCATTTACTCTTTCTTACCATAAAAATAAATAAGGAAGGAAAGGTGGAATAGCTGCAGAACACTTTTGATTGGCAGTGGTAGACACTGGGCTCAGCTACACAAAATCTTTTACTCCAAGAAGATGTGAGAAATTCACCCACTGTACCCACAATTTGTCACAGGTAGTAAAGCTTCAGATTTGCTGTTTACCCATACCTCACCCCTCCCTGCCTTTACCCTCTGCTTCCCTCCCAGCCTCTTTTCCTTCCCCAGACTGTACAACGAGCCTTCCCAGCCTCCAATTCTGTCCCAGCCCCTGTGTAATGAACCCTCCCTCCCTCCATGAAGCCAAAGCTGAGCAAGCTCAAGAAGCAGCCAGGCAGCTTCCGCAAGGCCTCCAAATGGCCAGGAAGGGAGCACAAACTGGCCATGAAGCTGCGGAGGGAGGGCAAGTCAGTTGCATGGGTGAGAGGAGTAGGCCAGACAGCTGAGTTGCAGAGCAGTGAATATCTGCATCCCTCCTCCATGACTGACAGCTGGTGGTGAGGTGAAGGGTATGGGTCTGTGGTTGCAGAAGCCAGCTGTCAGTCATGGAGGAGGAACACAGATGGTCCCTGTACCTCACACCTTCCCACCGGCTGTCAGTCATGGAGGAGGAATGCAGATGGTCTCTGCTTGGCTGCTAAACTGTTTGGTCCTCTCCTCTCATCCATGCAACTGACTTGCCCTCCCTCTGCAGCTGGCTCATGCTCCCTTCCCAGCCTTTTGGAGGCCTTGCTGGAACTGCCCAGCCACTTCTTGAGCTTCCTTGGCTTTGGCTTGGGGGGGAAGGAGGGCTTGTTATGTGGGGGCTGGGACAGAAGCAGGAGCTGGGAAGGCTCTTGCATGGAGATTGGGGAAGGAATGGAGATGGGGAGGGAGGCAGAGGCTGGAAGCAGGGAGGCACGAGGTACAGGCACACATTCGTAGAAGCTTCTGCAGCCATTCACCAATGGCGGATCCTCAATTGCAAGGCATCCCTTGCAAATCTGTTCCCTCCAAGATCCAATCAATCACAGTCCAGCTCTGCTGTGTGCCCTTTATCCGAGAGGGTTTCTGATTGATCAGACAACCAATAGTATGGTTTTCCCCTCACTTTCTTAAAAAAAAAATGATGACAAATAGCAGGATGGAAAATCCCATACTTTAGGGGTTGTTTTTGCCTCCCCTCCTTCCCAATAGTGTGTGTCTGTCCTGATGAGTGTGAGGACTAATAGGGTTTATCCCAATTTCTTCCTGGGTTATTTTTGCCATGTAATTAACCCCAGTCTGTCTATCTGATAAAACCTGAGGTATATACAGCAAGTTGGGAGGTGCCAGGTAACTGAATGATATGGTCCTGCCAGTTTTCTATAAATTTACATAATAAGATTATTCCTGGCAATCCCTTGTGTTAGATGAATTCAGTGATGATTTTGTCAAGCATAGAGTAAAAAAAAACCCTGCCATCTCTTTGATGAATTGAAGCACTGATCCAACTTAATTAATTAATTAATTGATGTGCTGGTACAATAAAATGCAGATTAATTTCCACTCCCTTTCAAAGCAGATACATGTTTTATTTGTTACGGGCTAACAGAAAGAGGTGGAAGGGGATCATGTTCAGGCTTGAAATGCTTCCAAAACTAGGAACATTGGTGCTTTGCTTTCATATGCGTGGAGCAAATGAAACTTTACATGCTATTGTTTCCCATACTTCCATTTGGGGAGAAATGACTGTAAAATGCTGTATTTGGGAAGAAAGAAAGTACCTTGGCAGCCTGTTAACATCTACGCTTACCATTTTGCTGCTTCTAAATTGCACTTTCCATATGGTGCTGTGAGCCTGCAATATTTCCTCCAGCTTTTTGAATATCAGGAAGAAATGGCAAATGCTTTCAAACACAACCATTTCTAAACAAGAAAGTTGTGCAGGAATAATATGCCACTGCATAGTTACCTGTATTCATGGTCCATGGTCCATATTACATAGACAATAAGACAGCCTCTGTGTATCCGTGTTAGGTTTTGCACCTATGTTTATTCAATACTGCCGGCCTGGTCTCTATACACATGATGGTATTGAAAGGCATCTCATGAGAAGTTGAAGTCATCCATTATAGCCCAATATGGTCATATTTGTACAACACTTCTTCAAAGATGTACATGTGTATGCTCTAAAATGGAACCACTTTTGATTGTTTGGCCAGGAAGACAGAAATGTTAGCTGGAAAGACCTCTCCTGGTCAGGTGTTAAGCCCTGTAGCTACCACATACACTGAATTCTGTTAATGTGAACACTAGGTGTGTCAAGACTACTGATTAAACCAGTGGTGAGCAACTGTGAAAGGCCACACATTAGCCACCTAGAATACATTGGTGGGCTGCACCTGCTCCCTCCCCCCAAAATGCCCTCAAATGCCTCTAGGGGTATGCAGCATTTTCACATGTTTGAGGGAGATTTCAAAAAGGACTTCTCCTAGGCCCAAATTGACCCAGGAGGTACACAATATGGTGAAAATGTATCTACATGGGCCCCCCAGAAGACATTTTGGAACATTTGGGGACATTTGAAAAAAATGCAAAACTTATTTTGACCCTTAGGGGGCCCAGTGGGCTTTCAAACATGGTAGAAACACCCAGCGGGTCAGCAGGCGGGTCAACAACGGGCTCATCAACCAACAGGTGGGTTGGTTGATGCCTGAATCCAGACCTATGTGTTTCAGCCAACCCACTGCAGCAGTCATCAATAAAGTTGTGGCTGAAGAGTGGGGTATAAATACCTAAATAATAATGATTTTAAAAAAATAGTCTGAAATGGAAATTACAAGCTAACAAGTACTGGGCTGGTTCAACACAGGCTTCCTACATAGACAATGTATTTATGGGTGTATATTATATCTCCTCAGATAAATACAGTGAATATGTTCTTTACTTTAGAGGACTATATCAAGAACATTGTGACAGAGGAAAAATCATTACATTCATTCCCAGAAGATCCCCATCTTTTAAAAAATGTTATCTGTTATTTTTGTTATGCCCATACTGTTTTAGGAAGCTATTTAATTTTTATAGCAGCTGCCTTTCGGGGGGAGGGGGAACCTCACAGATGTTTCTTTGGCATCCTATGAGAAAATGAATGGCAGATGTGCTAAGGGGGATTTGTTCTGCATGAAGTGAGGTTTCTGCTGTGTTGTAAAGATTCACAGTGGTGTTGGATGGACCTTCCTGAGATACATCAAGTCTCTGTGTCACTCTTCATGTCTGTTCATGGTGTCTGTCCACTGGCATAAAGATGAACTGAATCTTAACATAAAATTTTCTTTTACTGTATAAAATCAGACTATGGAAACATTCTGTTACCTTCATGGTTTGGGTTCAGAGTACCTATGGGATCATCTCCTCCTGTATAACCTGCCCCATATACTCAGGTCATCTGGGGGACATTTATGAGGTCTGTCTATTAAATAATGAGATTGATACAATAACCCATCTTTCTTCATCTGTATTACAATTCTAATGCTTGTCTCCTTCAAAACACTCCCCATTCATACTCACACACCGATGCACTCTTGTTTTCTACTGGTTGAAGGCATGGAGCAGATTATTTTCTACCAGCTGTTTCAACACATCTGTCATTTTCTTTTTTTACTGCATCAATTAACTTAAAACATGTTCCTTTAAGCACTAGTTTTACTTAGGGAAAAGAAAAAAGTCACATGGTGACAAATCTGGTGAATATAGAGGATGTTTAAGTGTCTCTCTCTCTCTCTCTCTCTGGCTTTTCTTCGCAAACGAAGATTCAAGAAGGACTCATTCCATGTTTTCTGCAAGTGCGCTGATGACTAAAAAGGCCATAATGCATTTATCTGCCAAAAACTGCTTTGTTCATCATCTTCCACATTCTCACATCCTTCTCTGAATCTTTTGCACCACTCAAACACATGCAAACAAGACATGCAGTCTTCTCCGTAGGCCTCAGTAAGCATTTAAAAAGATTCCATTGGTGTTTTGTTCAATTTTACTAAAAAATTCAGATTGACACACTGCTCAACTTTTAAACTTAGCATTTTTCCAGAACACAACACAGCTGCTTTAAATGATGAATAATAATTAACTGAATGGCCGAGAGTGTTGTTTGTTATGCAGGTTCATACATGTTCAAGGTCACCACTCAAGCTCTCCCTGATTTGTCTGAAAGGTAGAAACACAGTGTTGTTATTTAATAGACAGACCTCATACTCCAGTCAGCCGGGACTAGGTTGGCAACTGTCACTGAGAGGACTTTTTCTTCAGCCTCTCCTATACTGTGGAATGACCTGCCAAAAGAGATTCAACAGCTGAATACACTGTCCAAATTTAAAATAGCAGTAAAGACCAGTCTCTTCCATCAGGCTGATCCAGATGATTTTAAAATTGTGAATTTTAAATTATGAATTTTAAATTTGGGTTGATTATTTTAATAAGTATTTGCCTTATTTTTTTGTTTTAAATTGAATTATGCATTTTAATTGATGTTGCATGTTTTTAACTGATGTTGTATGTTGGTCTGTTCTTGTTCCCCACCTTGATCCATGGGGAGAAGGGGATAAGAAGAAGATGATGATGATGACAGTGATGTGAAAATCTCTTTTGAGTACTGCAAGATTCTAGAAAAGGATAGCCTCTCAAGGGTACTCTAACTTCCCTATTGGGATTTCATCTCTAGTACAAGTTCATGATGCTTTAAGAAAATCCATGGTTTATCCTGTTCATGCCAAATATAAGTTGTACAATTTTTTTCCTCTATCCACCAATAGTGAACTTTTTCTTTTGTGAAGTAAGCAGATAGGCCTGCACTAAAACACATATGCACACACACAGAGAGGGAGAGAAAGCATAAAGCACAGGTTAATTCTTCAGAAAGATGCCTTTCCAGTGCTACATTTTTACTAGTCTGTGCTAGGAATGGAAAGAATATTTGAAAATATTTGGAAAATGTTGAAAACTATGTTTCATGAGGGTTGATGAGGATAACCTTGGATGAGGATAAGAATCTTCACAATTTGGGACTTATTCTACACAAATTTTTCATCTGATGTTTTTGCACAAAATCATCATTTTTCTGCACCAAAAATAGTTCTTAAAATAAATGTTATTATTTGTGCCTAGAATACTGTTTCCAGCACAGAAAATGTTGTTTTCAAAGCAAAAAACAAAACAAAACAAAAACCTTTTTTTTATATAGAATATACCCCCAAGGACACCATTTTCTGCATGGAAAATAATATTTCTCTAAAGACAATGCTGTTTTCTGTGCAAAAATATCATATACAAATTTTTTGCCGAGCAAGTCCTGCATGATTTCTGAAAACTGAAGTTTTGAAAGGCTTTTTCACAGCAGGAAAACAATTGCTAAAATAATAATAATAATAATAATAATAATAATAATAATTTATTTCTATCCCACCCCTCTGCAATGCAATCGGGGTGGCTTACAATATAAAAACTCCATAATTACAATACCCTAGCCCACCCACCCCTTAAAATAATATTAAATTATAAAGGATTAAAAACATACAATAATTTAAAATATATTAAATTAGAAAAAAATTAAAACATACAATAATTTTAAAAAAAGTTCCAATGGCAGCTCAAAATGAAAGGACAGCCGAGTCTTGGGCCGGGATAGTTATTCAGGAAAGGCCTTCCGGAAAAGATCCGACTTGACAGCTTTTTTAAAGCTGTCTAAGGTGGTAATAAGACAGATCTTGTCCAGCAGGCCATTCCATAATCTGGGAGCGGCAGCAGAGAAGGCCCTCTAGGAGGTCACCGATAGCCTTGTTTTCATAGATTGTAACAGATTCCTCCCAGAGGACCAAAGTGCGCGGGGAGGGTCATATGGAAGGAGGCGGTCCGGAAGATAAGTTGGACCCAAGCCATGTAGGGCTTTAAGTGTCATAACCAACACCTTGTACTGTGTCCGGAAACAAATAGGCAGCCAGTGGGGAGCTTTTAGCACAGGTGTTATATGCTCTCTTCTGGAAACACCAGAAATCAACCTGGCTGCCATGTTCTGAACTAGTTGAAGTTTCCTAGTCAAGCACAAGGGTAGCTCCATGTAGAGTGCATTACAGAAATCCAGACGGGAGGTTACCAGTGCATGTACCTCTGTTTCAAGGTCCCTGGTTTCCAGGAAAGGGTGCAGCTGGTGTACCAGCCGAAGTTGATAACAGACACTCCTGACCGTCACATTTACCTGATTAGACATCTGGAGCAATGGGTCCAGGAGCACCCCCAGATTGTGAACACAGTCCTTGGAGAAGAGTGTAGTTTCATCCAGGATTGGAAGTTGTATTCCCAGACCTGGTTTCGGGCCCGTAACTGTTAGTACCTCTGTTTTGTCTGGATTCAGTCTCAATTTGTTTTTTCTCATCCAGTCCATTACTGCTTTAAGACAATCATTGAGCGCAGAGAAGCCATCTGAAGTCGAAGCTGACGACCGAGACATGGAGAAGTATATCTGGGTGTCATCAGCATACTGATGACACCGCACTCCATGCCTCTGAATGATTTCTTCCAGCGGCTTCATATAGATGTTAAATAGCATCAGGGGCAGAATGGCACCCTGAGGAATGCCGCAGTTAAGCACTATTCTGGTAGAGCAATTGTCCCCGAGCCTCACCCTCTGGGATCTGCCCGAGAGGAAGGAATGGAACCACTGCAAGGTAGTGCCTCCAATTCCTAACCCTGTCATGCAATCCAAGAGGATGGAATGATGTATTGTATCGAAGGCCACTGAGAGGTCCAAGAGCACCAACAGGGTCACACTACCCCTGTCGATACCCAAGTGGAGGTCGTCAACCAGAGCAACCATGGTTGTCTCCACTCCATATCCCATCCTAAAGAAAGTTTGAAATGGATCTAGATAATCGGTTTCATCCAAGACAGCTTGGAGTTGGGAAGCGACTGCCCTCTCGATCACCTTGCTTTAAAAAGGCAGCAAGGAGACTGGCCTATAATTGTTCCTGTCCAAGGGGTCCACTGAAGGCTTTTTCAGGAGCGGCTTAACCACCGCTTCCTTCAGTCAGGGTGGAATGGACCCCTCACTGAAGGACACATTGATAGTATCCCTAAGGAGTACTCTCAATGTCTCACCCCGTTGGGTGGCCAGCCAAGATGGACAGGGATCGAGGGGACAGGTCGTCTTCCACACTCTACCAAGGAGCTTGTCCACATCATCGGTACTCACAGATTGAAGCTGATCCAATAAAATTTCATCAACAGAATTGCTGGACACTCGTCTATAGATTCAGTCATAACACTGGCATCTAAGTCGGCTCTTATCTGAGAGATTTTATCTGCAAAGTGGATGTTAAACATGTCACAGCAGGCCGTTGTCAGGTTGAGTAAGGGGTTCTGCACAGGTGGAATCTGCATCAGCTCCCCCACCACCCTAAACAGTTCTGCTGGACAGGACTCTGCAGACGCAATACGTGCAGAGGACAAAGACTTCTGCACTGCACATATCGCCTCTCAGTAAGAATGAAGGAAATTCTTATGACGAGTCTTCTCAGATAAGAGTCGAGTCTTCCACCAGGTACACTTTAGTCCTTGTCCAGCCCGCTTCATCTTTCTAAGCTCCTCTGAATACCAGGGCTTACGGTTAGGAGCAGGCTGGAAAGGACGTTTGGGAGCGATTCTATCAATAGCCTTGGTGAGGTTGGTGTTCCAAATATTAACCAAACCTTTGACAGAATCACCAGCATTACCAACCATTAAACCCTCCAAGGCTTTCTGGAATCCAACTGGTTCCATTAGCCTTCGAGGGCAGACCATTCTAATAGGTTGCCACCTCCGGTGGGGCAGACAGTGGCTCTTAGCTCCATCTTGACCAGGAAATGGTCCGTCCATGACAATGTGGAGGTTTTAATAACCTCTGCCCATGGATATTCCTTTTCTGTACTAAAGGCCACATCGAGGGTATGAACCGCACAGTGAGTAGGCCCAAAAACCAATTGGGATAGGCCCATGTTTGTCATGGATTTCAAGAACAACCAAGCTGCACCAGTTAGATTTAGCAAGCTGGTCTCGAGTGGGATGTTGACGTCGCCAAGAACTAAAAGTCTGGGCGACTCCATCAGCAACTCTGAGACCAGTTGTGTTAGCTCAGTTAGGGAGTCTGTTAGGCAACAGGGTGGCCGGTATACTAACAGAATCCCTAAGCTATCCCTGGACCTCAGGCTTAGGTACATGCACTCAATATGGACTGTGTTCCGGATAGGCTTCCTGGTCAAGGTTAGATTCTTTTTATGAACCAGAGCCACTCCGCCCTCCCACCCACTTTTCCTTAGTTGCTCACTGAGTACCCAGCCAGGAGTGCCTGTGCCCAAGTCACAGCACTGGCCTCTCCCAGCCAGGTCTCCGTAAAGCATGCCAGGCCGGCAGCCTCATCCAATCAAAGGTCATGGATAATATGCATCTTGTTTTTAACCGAGCTGGCATTGCAAAGGAGCAGAGTAAGGGTCTGTAGAATGGTTGGTGCACTCTCCTATTTATTCTGGGAAACAGAGTGAACTGAAGGTGGGATAGATATTAAACATCGATCCCACCTTCTTTTGTAACAATTCTTCATTCTGTTGCCGCCATACCTTCCCTTTCCCCCACACAACCTCAATTCCCGCTCCCATATCATTCCTGGCCCCTGGTAGGTGTTCCTGGGCTGGGGGTGGTGGTGTGACTTTTAAGGCCAGCCACTCCTGGTCACACCCCAACACCCTGCTCTGCTGCCTCAGCTTCCCTTACCCCGGTGTAATGGGGAAGGAAGGCTTCCTTGCAGTCCTCCAGAGTCTTCTGGCTGGCTGACTGGCTGGCTGGCTGGTAGGTGTTCCTGGGGTGGGGTGGTGGAGTGACTTTTAAGGCCAGCCACTCCTGGCCACACCCGAACTCCCTGCTGCCTCAGCTGCCTTTACCCCGGTGTAATGGGGAAGGAAGGCTTCCTTGCAGTCCTCCAGAGTCTTCTGGATGGCTGGCTGGTAGGTGTTCCTGGGGTGGGGGAGTGACTTTTCAAGCCAGCCACTCCTGGCCACACCCCAACTCCCTGCTGCCACAGCTGCTTTTACCCCAGTGTAATTGTGGTAGCCATTGGGGAAGGAAAGCTTCCTTGCAGTCCTCTAGAGTCTTCTGGCTGGCTGGCTGGTAGGTGTTCCTGGGGTGGGGTGGTGGAGTGACTTTTAAAGCCAGCCACTCCTGGCCACACCCCAACTCCTTGCTCTGCTACCTCAGCTGCCCTTACCCCGGTGTAATGGGGAAGGAAGGCTTCCTCACAGTCCTCCAGAGTCTTCTGGCCAGCTGGCTGCTAGGTAAAATTACTTGTTGCTTCCTTCAATAATGTAATTAGGGAAGAATTACACCTCTAGTTTTTGCAGCAAAGCAACAGATATCACATTTGATACTTATTTTACATGTTTTACAGAAATGCACAAAGAAGTGGTCTTGGAAATGTTCAAAATCTGAGATCAACAAAAAAAGAGAAATATCTCCATATTGAAGTGAAGAGGGTTTTGTTTTGTTTTGTTTTGTTTGCTCATTTGCACCCAGAAGCAGAATACAGAGGTGAGACACTGTAGATAGGATTCAACTAGGATTACGTTATTAATTGAAGAGTTGATCTGCTAAAGGAAACAAATGTGCAGGAAAATCTGCCTTAGTTCTTTAGTCCCAATGCCTGATCATCTGGGCAGACTCTCCCCTCCTCTGGGAAATTCACAGAAGGAATTTCATTCTATCCACTTTACACCATCACCACCCTCGCCACACTTGCACATTTGGGGAGGACAGATTGCACCAACACCCCAGCTTTAGGCTTGCCAGCTATGAATAAATGGTGGTATTCCCTGCATAGTGCCACTCTTATCATGCTCACGGGTCACACAGCCCTTGAAAACTGGCCTCTGGAATGGCCTATCACCCTTACTTGTCTGCTCTGGGAGTCTACCAAACACCAATCCTACATATCCCCACTACAGAAGAGGGTCTGAGGATCTCTCTTCCCTCACCTGCAAATAAGGAACTCTTTCAGGGCACTTTGCAGATCAGCAAAGAATAATCAGTCCCTGCTTTGGATAAGTGAACTCCATCTGTCATTTATAGTTCAACCCATGAGTACCAAATATCACTGTGAAACACAACTGAACGATTCCATCCAAGCAATTCCAGTTGATCTTCTCTATTTACTTTTTTACATGCTTTAGTGATGGAACTGGAACTCTTGCACACTTTTTATGAATGCCTGTGAAGCATCTCAGACATCCAGCTACTGTTGCCACACAGACTCAAAGGAGATTATCAATCGTGCTAAATAAGGTATGATAACAATGCCATGAGATCGCTAAAGGGGTTCCCTTTCAGATGACATTGTTCCCATGTCGTCATGCTCCTGTTCTGCTGCCATTCAACCAGCACTGTTTCTTATTGATGTGCTAAGCCATCAATGGATCCCCTGTTCTGTTTCTGTAATGGAATGTCCTCCAAGTGAAAAGGTGCCCCATTATAGTGGCACAATGCCAGCATCAATGGGAGTTTCATGCCAGGAAACTTCCAGATAAGATTGGGACATCAAGGTAAGTGACACTTTTTAGTATCCTCCCCAGGTTACTTGTAAAGTTTTAAGTGTGTTTAGGTGTAACTTTTTGTGTGTTACACTTAATGTAACTTTTTGATGTGCATTTTCCTTTTTCAGTTTGAATTTCCCACACTCTCATCTTAGAATCATAGAGTTGGAAGAGACAACAAGGGCCATCTAGTCACCCAGCCTCTGTTTAAAAACTTCCAAAGAAGGAGACTCTACCACACTACAAGGCAGTGTATTTCACTTCCAAACAGCTCTTACTTACTGTTAGGAAATTCTTCCTAATGTTTAGGTGGAATCTCTTTTCCTGTAGTTTGAACCCATTGCTCCCTGTCCTAGTCTCTGGAGCAGTAGAAAACAAGCTTGCTCCATCTTCAGTATGACTTCCCTTCATATATCCAAACAATGCTATCATGCCCCTCTTAACCTTCTCTTCTCCAGACTAAACATGTCCAGGTCCCTAAGCCACTCCTCATAGGGCATGGCTTCCAGATCTCCCTCCATCCTGGTCGCCCTCCTCTGGACATGTTCCAGCTTCTCAATATCCTTCTTGGACACTGAACTGGACACAGTATTCCAGGTGATGTCTGACCAAAGCAGACTAAAGTGGCACCATTACTTCCCTTGATCTAGACACTATACTCCTATTGATGCAGCCCAGAATCACATCGGCATTTTTAGCTGCTGCATCATGTCTTCTCGCGAGAGCAGCTGGGATTTCAATCCAGGAAATGAAAGGAGCTCCATTTGAGCTCCTTTCACTCCTGGGCTGCCCTGCCAAGAGAAAGAGGTGCAAACAAGGTAGGTCTGAAAACTTTTTATTTTATGTAATTACTGGAATGGGATAGGGGTGGGAGAGGAGATTGCAAGATGGGGACACTTTTTTTTGTTCCCATTTGAAAATCTCCAAAGTCCCTAATTATATGAAGAACTAATTATTTCCCTTTTTTTCACCCAAGGTTGTTTTCCCCAAAATAAATTAACAAAATATGGGGGTGCTTGGATAAAGCAACAACACTGCTAAATGTTGAAATGAAAGGTGGCCATTCCGTGCCATGCTTGACTACCCTTTGTACAGACACTGGAAGACGCAAGCCCAAATTACAACTGAAGCCCAATTCTACGGCTCAGAGACTGGCCCAATAAATGAAACTGTGGCCTATAATCAACACTTACATTCATTCTCTGCCCAGAAAAATACTTGTAACTGAAAACAGAAAGGTTAGCTTTTTCATAGATGATTCTCCTGAACTAGAATAGTGTGGATGTAAGAACAAAAAGTTTTAGAGCACCAGCGTTCCAAAGCTTGTATGACACCCTAGTGGATACCACCACAAGAGCAGTCCCAATGTGGAAGTTATGCCTCCTGAAGCACATATGACCTAGATGCAATTGTATATGGCCTTTTTTGGTAGAGCCCAGAATTGATATTAAGTAAGGGGAAGCCCAGACTTGGGGTGAAACAATGACCCTGAGGAAGAGCCATGTAATATCCAATACTGCTGCAGCCCTGATACTAGGCATAAGTCCTGAACAGGTGACTCTGCCAATAAGATAGAAGTCCCTAACTGACACTGGTCTGTCTTGGAGGGACACGTGCAAATAGACAGACCTCTACCAGAAAAAGTCACATCACTGTACAGCAGAGTCCTCTCAGACATGTTGGTTCTGGAAGAGACAAGCAGTTCAACAATCCTGAGAGCTCTTCAAAAGGCCAACAGTGCTGCTGCATGAAAAAAGTGTGGCTTCAAAATGTGATAAGCAAAACACATCTCACTGTGAGCTCAAGGCTATTAATATTTCAGGGCAAATGGGCACTCTGGCATCTTTTTTCACTGGGCACCGTCTAGACCAACCTTCAAACATTTTATACAATCTAACATCAGAGGAAAAAATTGGTCATCCATTTTGTCAGGTCCTGCTCATAGCCTGTGGCTGAATGCAGGCCTCTGCCATGTTATGCAGGCCTCTGTCCTCCTAATTAGAATGGTATGAGAACTGTTTGAATGTTGGGAGGGGGAGGTGTGAGCTGGGCCTTCTGGTTCTCAAGAGATAAGGTACTGCTCTATGCCTGCCTTTAAGGTCTCTCACACACATCTGTTGGTATGGGAGAGAAAGGGGGGATGGTCGATGGGGGGTGCATAGAGGGAGAACAGTTTGCTTTTGAAACCTACTTTTCTTTGCTTGCTCAGTTCTGACTTTCAACCAAGACCTGTTCACTCAATTTCAACTGCAATAAAGTACTTTAACTAGTATCTGTTGTCCCTTTGAATTGGGGACTGACAGAATTCTCACAATAAGCCAAAACTCTCTAAGCTTGTCCTATTCCTGGAGCACCATGTCCCAGGAACCGGACCTGCAAATATTGGAAGAATGTCCTTGTGATGCCTCTTAGGATAAATATAACAAGAAGAATAGGAAGGGCATGCAGACCCAGCTGGGGGATGCAAAAGGAGCAATTCCATGCACACCAGTAAAGGAGCCAAGAGCTACAGGGAAGGAGCAGTACCCTGGTACCCCGAGCTGGAGGAGCACAGCAGGGGCATGAGCAGATGGTCCCAGTGGTGGGATGCCATGCTCAGCAGGGTATAAAGCATTGTCCGGCCTCATGGACGTGCAGTGAGAGACTGGGAGTCAGAACTGTGAGAGATCCATGAGGACATCAAGGAGCTGAAGAATTGCCTCTAGGAGATCCTGACCCAACTCCCTCGGGGAGGGGAATCTAGACATTGTAGTGGCATAACCGGCAAAGAGGCTGACAGGGTGGTCAAGGAGGAGGAAAAACAGAGCAGCAAATCATATCCCAGGTTGGACAGAAGCCACTAAGGTCCAGTACTTCAGAGATGGTTTGAACCCTGATATTTTGGAATGGTGTTGCACCAACAGAATCCTGACTCCCTCCTGGGCTGAGACTGGCTGGGGAGGTAAAGGTGGTGCGCCAAAGCATGAAGTTGGTTAAGCAGCTCCAAGGCTGGGGAAGCAAGCCCAGGCCAGGTGGAAGTAAGAAGCCAGCCTGTCCTCCTGGTGTAGCAACAGAGTTGGAAAAGGAAAGACGGATGTGTCTGGGATTCTGCATGTGCTGTGGGAAAAGAGGTCATCACATAGCCAACTGCCTGGATCAGGGTGTGTCAGGAACCAGTGAGATGAGGAAAGCCCACAATAGTAAAAGGAAGACTCCACCAGGGAAAACTCTCACTCTGGTAAGAGGGAAAGGAGCTTCATTGTCTGTTGTGGCAGCCAGGAAGTCATTGTTGACAGAGGAGGTGTTGGATGTCTCCTCTGATGAAAGTGAGTTAGTGGGAAATGCCAGGAGAGTACCTTAGATGGCACCAGAGGACAGATTCAATGCGAGGGGTGCCCAGAATCAGTGCTGAGTGGAATGTGCATCCTTTTTTTCCTTCAAGTCCAACTTTGGACTGAGAGAGGGGGCATGGTAGTTATGGCCATTATAGACTGTGGGTGCACCTAGTCCCTCATGTGTCTGGTGGTGGTGGTGGCAGGGTTGGGTCTAGCCACTAGGAAACTGCCTGTGCCCATAAAATTCACCCAAATGGATGATGACCCTATGAAGGGAGGGTGTGCTCGGCATTATACCGGCTCAGTGGTCATGGAGGTGGGGAATCACAGAGAGACTTTGGAGTTTGTGGTGGCCCCTGCAGCCATCCATGTGGTGATATTGGGACTGAACTAGCTGAAATACCACAATCCCTTCAGAGTCAGTGACTTTTATCTATGCTATTTGCCAATATGAGCATTGCTGGCGGGGGGGGGAAGGGAAAAATCTGCCTCCAATGAGTAAACCATCTGTTGCGGCTCAAGTAGTGGAGGCAGTGAGTAATAGCCCTGTGAAAGGGGTCAGGCCAAACGTATTCAGTAAACTTGACAACTATGCCTGAGGTAGAAGGGCTGCAAGTGGAGTATAAAGACTTGCAAGAGGTATTTTTGGAAATGAAGTCAGACATTTTACCTCTGCCTTGGGCTTCAGACTGTGCAATTCAATTGGTGCCTGAGGCTAAGTTACCTAGGTCCAAATATATATTCCATGACCCCCACCGAATTAGAAGCTTTGAGATACTTTGTAGACAAGAACTTAGTGTGTGGCTTCATTTGACCCACCACCTGTTCTGTAGGGGGCACCAGTATTATTTAGGAAGAAAACTGTACTATGTACAGTATTATTTAGGAAGAAAACTGTACAGACTATGTACTGATTACAGAGACCTTAATGCAATGTGTGTCAAACCAAAAACCCCTGCCCCTGATGAAAGATCTGCTAGCCCATTTGGGCAAAGGGAAGATCTTCACCAAACTGGACTCAAGGGAAGTGTACTTTTGGGTGTGCATCAAAGAGGGGGAGAGTGGAAGACCACATTTAATTGCCACCTGGGGTCCTTTGAGTACCTGGTCATGCCCTTAGGCTTGAGTGGCATACCAGGCATGTTTATGCATCTGCTTAATGAAGTCCTTATTAATGAAGATTGATATGTTTTTGTACAAGGGGGTACTGGTCTATTTGGACAATGTCCTAATTTACTCAGAGGACTACGAATCCCATGTGAAGTTAGAACAGTGTTGGAAAAATTGCTGCAGAATCAACTGTATGCTAAGCTGTCTAAGTGCAAATTCTACAAGAGTAAACTAGACTATTTTGGATATCACATTTTGAGAGAGAGCATAGAGATGGATCTTGCAAATGTCCAGGATGTTTTGGGGTGGGAGACCCCCAAGACACATAGGCAACTACAGAGTTTCATCAGATTTTCAAATTTCTATCATCAATTTATTTCAAATTTTGCACAGGTGGCCCTCCCTCTCATGGACTTATTAAAAACAAAAAGCAAAACATAAAGGGGAGGCACAGAAGCCCTCTTACCAGATTAACTGGAGTCCTGAGTGCCAACAAGCATTTGATCAGTTAAAGAAACTGTTCAGCTCTGGGCCTATCCTCAAACACCCAGACTTGTCAGCACCCTTTGTGGTGCAGGTGGATGCCTCAGATGTAGATATGGGGTTGTGCTGCTTCCGAAGGACTCGGAGGAGAACCTTAAGCCCCATGACTACGTGTCTAAAAAGTTTAATGAGACTGAAAGAAAATGGCCCATATGAGAAGGAGGCAGGAGCCATCCAACAAGCCCTAATAGCATGAAGGCATTTGTTAGAAGGCCCCAAGGGGCCACCTGAGGTGTGGACAGACCATAGGAATCTGGAAGCTCTAACATTTCCATGAAAACTCACCCCTAAACAGGTCTGTTGGGCCAAGTTTTTCTACAAGTTTAAATTCCAACTTAAATACCTTCTAGGAAATAAACATTTCCTCACAGATGCCCTATCTAGATTGCCCCAGCATAATAGCCAGAGGATGGAAGTGGTGGACACTGCATTCTCCCCAAAGCAGCTAGGACTGGCAGTACTGGCAAGAAGTCAAACCCACCCAGAGAAAGCCCCTGCAAAAGAAAAGTTAGACCCTGGGTTACAAGCAAAGTTACACAAGGCTTTGTCCAAGGACCCCTGGTATAGTGAGCATGCTGCAGAGGTGTCTTTAAAGGAGGGGTTCCAAGTCTGGGGGATCACATATATGTGCCAGTCAAACTGAGGGGTCAGATACTGGCTCAATGTCATGACGTTAAGATTACCAGGCACTTTGGGTATGTGAAAACCCTGCACTTGCTTAGAAGACAGTTTTGGTGGCCCAAGGTAAGGCAGGATGTGGAGGATTATGTAAAAGATTGCCCAGTTTATGCTGTGTCAAAGAGGGTGGGAGGAAAACCGCTGGGACTGTTGCAGCCTCTGCCTACCCCCTCTCGGCCCTGGTAGGTGATCGGTATGGACTTTACTGTAGATTTGCCAGAGAGTAGGGAAAAGACTGTGATATGAGTGGTCACGGACCTGTTTTCTAAACAGGTGCATTTTGTGGTGTATAAATCCATTTTTACCACTCAGCAGCTAGCTAAACTCTTTGTACAGCACATTTTCAGGTTACATGGGGCTCCCACCAAAATCATATCACAAAGAAGGAATCCAATTCACTTCCAAGTTTGGTGGGCTTTTGCAAAGCTATTTGGGGTGGAGTTAGGGACTGAAACAAATATTGGAACAGTTTCTCAGATGTTATATTAATTTTCAACAAAATGACTGTGTGGACTTGTTAGCCTTTGCTGAAGTGGCTTATAACAATGTGGTACATCAAAGCACTGGTCAATCTCCATTTAAAGTGAGGGAGGAAGCTGAATCCCAAGCCAACTTGGGGGACCACTAACTCCAGTTCCCTTAGTTGAATGGAGTAACAGGTTCAAAAAGGCCTGTCCACAAATTATGTCTGTGCTTGATTCTGCAAAGGTTGCCTATAAAAAGCAGGCTGATAAAAAAAAGAACTACTGGACCTAGTTACATTGTAGGCCATTTGGTCTACTTATCTACAAAGTTCTTAAAGTGCCACCAGCCTGCAAAGAAGCTTGGACCTAAATACATTCGACCTTTCAAAGTGACACATGTAATTAACCTGGTGGCTGTTGAATTATATGTTCCTAAGACCTATTGTAGTGTTCACCCTATTTTTCATTGCAGTCTACTGAAACCTGTTGATCATTACATGGAGCTGAATGGGGGAAGCACCCCCTCACCTGATTGTTAACGACCAGCAGTACTTTGAGGTCAAGCAGATCCTTGACTCACATCTACATTGGGCTCAGTTGCAGTACTTTGTATAGTGGCAGCACCTTCCACTGGGACATGTGGAGTGGGTGGATTGGGAGCGCATGAGATCCCCATGGTTAATCCAGGCATTCCATAAAAAGTTCCCGGATAAACCAGAAGCTAGATCAGTGGTTCTCAGGAGATAAGATACTGCTCTATGCCTGCCTCCAAGGCCTCTCACACACATCTGTTGGTATGGGAAGAGAAAGGGAGGATGGCCAGTGGGGAGTGCACAGAGGGAGAGCAGTTTGCTTTTAAAACCTCACTTTTCTTTGCTTCTTCAGTTCTGGCTTCAATCAAGACCTGTTCACTCAGTTACAACAGCAATAAAGTACTTTAACTAGTGTCTGTTGTCTGTTTGAACTTGGGACTGAGGGGATCCTCACACCTTTGTTCTTGGATAGAAAAGCAAGTGCAAAGCCTTGCTTTTAATGGTACATACAGACAACCCTTTGCAATGCAGTGCCATGCAAAACCCAATCAGATAATTGAATGGAATGGCCAAAACTGTGAAAGAGTGACAAAGGACATGAACTGATGGAATTCCCTGCCTACCTTACTGTAGGTTTCTCTGGTGCTAGGTGCTAAAAAATTTCCAGTCTTCCAGTCAGCCTGATAACCACCAATCTACACAGGTTGGGTGCATGGGCTCCAGCTGCTGCCTGGGCCATGGAGGCAGCTGGCAGAACTAGGAATGGAAAAGATAAAAATAATTAGAAAATGGTAAAAACAAAAACAATAAACCACCATGTATTTTCACGTGTTAAGAAACCCTGATGAGAAGAATCCTGGACTGACAAAAATCTTCACAGTTTGGGACTTATTCTGCACAAAATTTGTGCATTTGGTTGTTTAGCACAGAAACATTTCTTCATGGAAAATGAAATTTTGATGCAGAGATATTAATTCCTATGTGGAAAATGCTGCTTTCTGCCCAGAAATTGCTCCAATTGCAGATTTGTTATGTGTAAAGTTCACACGTGTTCATTTACATAGAAAATATTTTATTTTCATAAAACAGCATTTTCTGGGCAGGAATTAATATTTCTGTGTTGAAATATTATTTTCCATACAGAAAATGCTGTAATTGTGAATTATTCTTAGTCAAATTTGCATATGGTTAGCTTGCAGAGAAAACAGCATTTCTGCAAATAAGTAGGGATGGAAACTAGTAAACACAGGCTAAAACCCTGCTTAACGTGACCAGAAATGACAAAAGGGAGCACAGAAAATGGACCTGGGCCCACTGACTAGGAAGAGCCAACAAGGATGGGAAGAACCAATGCTGCGAAAGAAGGGACATGCAGTACCAGAGATTGTAAGACCTACCCAAAGTAGACCCTCACAACTAACAAAGTAAGACAGGAAATGAGGTATTAAAGGCCAAGAGAATAAAGATCAAACCAAGGCTTCAGTTACACAACAGTTTTTATTGCGGTAATTTGCGCTTTATCACTGTTTCGCAGCTGTAGTGCATCGTTCAGATGATATATTGCTTAATTGATCTATCGGTTTAGTTTTCAGCTGTGTTCCGCTTTGATATTCACACACAGACTGAGAGGGGGACGTGGCCTCCCAAGCACATCTTCTGATTACCACAGGAATGCCTGAGATGAACATTCTCTCTCACACACACAAGAGACTGGAAAAGGCTTGCTTAATTCTTTAGATCGTAGCAGCTGGGCACAAGATAGCAAGGAGGGAGGGAGAGAAGGAAAGATACACACATACACAAGCACACCAGTCTTTTTCGTGGCTAAGCACAAGGAGAAGAGAAGGGATGAGATCTCAGAAGGGGAGACTAGATCATTCACACACAGAGAGACTGAAATTAGCAAGGCGGGAGGGAGAGAAGGAAAGACGCACACACACAAGGCTAGCAGTCACAATCTTTCGCGTGGCTGGAAACAACATAAGTCTTTCCTCTATCTCCTCCTTGTCCACACCCCTCCCTGGTGAGTTCAACCAATCATGGCAAAGCTCTGCTGTGAATGTATCGAAAGATTGCTGGTAATTCATACAGCATGTAGTGTAATGCTTGTTCAGACTATCGAAAATGCACTACTTTTCAAAAAAGTCAGGAAAAGTCCCGAAATCCTTTATTGAGTTACTAATGGGTTTTGTGCCCCCTCCTTCTGAAAGAGGCGACGTTGTGCCGCAATGCATGTAAACAATTTGGAATCTTGGAGAATTCTTCACTTTTTTTTCCCACCGTGTAACCAAGCCCCAAGCTTTCCCTCCACCATTAGAGGTTTGGCCCTCTAAGCAAATGAGACCTAGAAAACTGAAACAGGCCAGGCCTATAATGTATATGCCAGGCAAAGGCATGACTACTTAGGCAGTGCCCTTCTCCTGGCTTAGCATGACCCAGCAAGCTTTAAGGCCCCACTGTGCATGCATGTAGGGTGGGGCCACACAAAACAGGACTGCAGCCTATCCACTTGCTGTCCAGGCTTACAAAGGCTGAAAGGAACCTATTGAACACATGCTGGACAAGGGCCACTACCAAGGCTGTGGCCAAGTTGACCACACAGGAAAGCCTAGCAAGGCCTTATCTGGGGAGGGAAAGGCCTGCTTGAGCTTTTCAGCATTTTCCTATCATCCAATACACTGTGGCACATGCCTGGCTTGGATATGATGGCAGTACAGGTTCACCACCGAAGAGGTTGCTAAAGGCCACTCACTACTGCTCATGAGAGAAACATAGCCATGAGGCCTGCATAGCAAACATAAGTAAAGGCCTCCAATGGTGAAGCTGCTGAAGCCACACTGCCTTCACTGCCACCCACCAATCCACTCCTCCTCCCAATTCCCCTCTTCCCTCAGCCTTGCCTACCAAACTGTAGGACACCCTCAAGGCCAGCCATCTGGATCCACCCAGATGGGGAGCCACCAATGGAAGAAAACCATGACAAAAGAGGCCTGCCTCTGGGAGGCATGGATTTCTAAAGGCTTAGCCTTTAGTCCTCCCTGATGTCATTGAGGTGTTGGCTACATCAAACAACCTTATCTCCTTCTGGTCCAGCTGCAAAGGTCACCCACACATCCAATGCTGTCCAGATGGACAGGGAAATGTTATGTTTTTTTAAAAAATTGTCTTCCTTACCAAGTCAGGCTTGTCCTTGTCCTTGAAAACGTTGGTGCATTTTCAACAATTTAACAGTATCCACTGTTGTTGATACATTTCAACAGTATGATGCATTTCAGCAGTATTTGTCACTGTTGAAAGTTTTGACAAAGGTAGGTTTACCATATTTTGAAAGGAAAAAAAGGACACATTTACCAACTGACTGTTTTCAAACCACTGATCATTAGGATGACTCTTCTTTTAAACACCCCTACTAAATAAACTGTGATTGATGACCAACACATGAAATAACAAGGCCAGACACAAAGCTTGAGTTAAAATAGGGGTCACTTTATTTATCCTATCAACTATTTAATCTTTATTCCTTGGGCTATGCAAACTAGTGGAGAGACCCAATGCAGGAAAAGCTGGAGCTGATGGTCTCACCAATACTTACTTCCCAGCTTTCTTGGGTTAAACACCTGAGCCCTGGAGGCTTTCCCATCAATTGGACTACCTCCACCCCCCGTCCCGGGCACCAGCTTCTGGAAGTCAAAACCCCAGGACAAGATACTTCAAGTCGCATGACTTCTGGCAAGGGCTCAACCCTCGGTCCGGCCTCAAGGATAGTTTACTCCCCACCCCTAAGTCACGTCACCTGCAAGGCTAGTTTGATAGAGCCATCCTTCACCCAAAAAGTGTGCCATAGGTGTACACAGAACTAATTCCCATCTCCCCCACAGCCTCCAGTTGACCAACTATTTATAACACCACCCTAAGTCCAATTCTCCAATTCCCCTGCAACAGTGTGGGGTGCATATGTGCGTGCATGCACATGTGCACGCACACACACACACAAAAAAAACATGGAAAAGAGAGGAAAATCCTACCCAGCCCATAAGCGACCAGTAGACTCACAGAGGCAGGAGGGTGGGATGAATTCAACTGAAAGAGGAGGAGGGATTGTTTAAATAGCCTCTGCTCTGCCCCAAACCTCCTACATTGCAGCAGTGTGAGATACCATGACACAATTAAAGGCCTCTCATCATGTGAGGCCATCAAAGCACCTCCCTTCATGCATCACTATGCTGTGCTGGGGGTAGGGGGGTTCATAATTGTTAGTAGAAATGTTCCTAAATGTCACTGCATTTGAATGACATTCTTTCCTTATCTTTTCCCCTTCCCTGCATCTCCTGACAACCTCCTCACCAGCTCCATCAAACTGCCCTGTTCCATCACCCCCATGGCTGAAGGGCCTCTCAGACACCTAAGTCAGATTTCCCCCTGAAGGTCTGTTCTCCTTCGATCTTCTCTCTCCCAAGACACTGCCTTCTCTCTGAGCACTCTGCTTGGCTGGCCTCCATGCCTTCTCCTAGCAGAGTTCTTGATGGAGCTAGCAAAATTATGATGAGGAAGCAGCATTGGTGGGCAGGAGATGAAACAGCAGCAAACATTTTTTAAATCCCCATACATATTAAAAAAATCTGCCTGGACAAAAATTTTAGCTCGGAAAAGAGAACAAAAGGAGGGTGCATTGTAAGTCTACACAACTTTGTCCCTCTTTCTTTCTCTTTACTGTGTCTTCTGGAAAACAGATATTCAGACTATTCAAGAAGCACATAAATTACATCATCAGCTTTAATCTCTTGTCAGGGTTTAACATATGAATGTATGTTATTGAAGATTGAAGAAGGCTGTTCCTTTTTTTTTAAGAAAAGACAATGTAAAAGAGTATAATTAAGTGATTTCTTTGTCTAAGAACCCATTTTTTTATATTTTGTCATGCAATTTCCAGAGGACACATAAGCAAATAAAATCTGTTGATCGTTGCCTTTTAAAAAAAAAAGAAAAAAAAAAGCTTTCTGAGCAGACTCAATCAATGTTAATTGCAAACAGTTTCAGAAGCAATTTTCTTTTTATGCTGGAATGGTATAAGAATTTTGGAGGCTTTCTGCTGAAACTATCCACTGTTGTAAGTTGCAAATTACAAATACAGAAATCTCAGGGTTGAAAATATTGATGCATACATGTTAACCCAAAACTAAAAAGAACAGCAACATCTGTATGGTACTCAAATTTACATTTAATTATGAAGGTCAACCCAAGACATCTTGCTGCCAGAGGCAGAATGACACATGTTTCAAATGTGTGTGCACTGTAAAAGTGTATTATTATTATTATTATTATTATTATCACATAATTAGCCTAGGAATATACAGATTTCAAGCCACAAATTGTATCCATTTCTATGTTTGGTCCAGGAAGCATCAATTGGATAAGTTGTTGATGGAGTGATTTTTTTCACACATCTCTAATCTAATGTGAGGATGGCTGAGTCATAAATATCAGTGGGCTGGCACCTTGTTTCATTCAGCTTTCTGAGGGGTAGCAGTTCTAGTTTATTACAGCAAAAAGAGCAATAATACAGAGTCATGTGGAAACTGAAAGATTAACAGATTTATTGAGGCATAAGCTTCAGCGTTCATTGCATATACACAAAGAGAGAACATTTTCCCATAGGCTTAAGTTTAAATTAGTAAAGGTACTTATGTGTACCAAGGAAATAAAAACTTATTTGACAGGAATTCGTATTTGAAAATCAGATGTAATGTCAAGATGAGATTCCATTCTAATCTGGTTCTCAATTCTAGCTAGCTTTCAATAAATTTCACATTTGGTTGATGTTCAGACTTATATCACAGTTCAGTACAATAATGCTGATAATCTTTACAAATCAACTTTAAAAACAATAGCAATTAAAAAAAGTATGTGCCATGATCATAAAAGAGGAAGCAATATTCTCAATCCTGTTTAAGGCACTAGGGAAGGAAGTAATATTCAAAGATATTCCAAAACTCATTGAAAAACACATTCCTCAAGTGTTGGAAAGCCCTGACAAGGGCAATCTTAGATTGTGAAAAAAAATGCAGTTAAAGTCCTTCTGCACAAAATTCACACTTTTAGAACAGAAAAGAGTTTCTGTGAAAGAAATAGAAAGATATTTTCTGCACAGAAAGTGCTGTTTCCTTTAGTAAATGCTGTTTTCTGCACAAAAAAATGTTCAAATTTTGTGCAGAAGTCCCCTACTACAACGTAATAGGTTTGCCTATGCAGAAAGGTCTGTTTTCTGCAAAAAAAGGTGAAAATTTTGAGCAGAATAAGTCCCAAAGTGCTACATAAGTTTTAAAATACTTGTCATAGTGGAAGTAATATTTCTTTGTTACTGTCTTTGAGAACAACATTAATGGTGTTAAAAGCTCTCCACTGGCTGCCTATTAGTTTCCAGGCACAGTACAAGGTGTTGGTTATGACCTTTAAAGCCCTACATGGCTTGGGTCCAACTTATCTCCGGGACCGCCTCCTTCCGTACAACCCTCCCTGCACACTTCGGTCCTCTGGGAGGAATCTGTTACAACCTATGAAAACAAGGCTGCTGTGACCTCCCAGAGGGCCTTCTCTGCTGCCGCTCCCAGATTATAGAATGGCCTGCTGGATGAGATCTGTCTTATTACCACCTTAGCTTCAAAAAAGCTGTCAAGATGGATCTTTTCTGGCAGGCCTTTCCCGAATAGCTATCCCAGCCTGAAGATTCGGCTGCTTTTCCCCTTAAGC
Organism: Gambelia wislizenii; assembly: GCA_030847615.1. Classification (NCBI taxonomy): domain Eukaryota; kingdom Metazoa; phylum Chordata; class Lepidosauria; order Squamata; family Crotaphytidae; genus Gambelia; species Gambelia wislizenii. The sequence continues at coordinate 209,584,306 of JAUMIR010000003.1, read as the reverse complement.
GGTCACTGGATTATTTCATTTCCCCCCTCTTTTTAATTATTTTATGTTTTAATCTGTTTAATTTAATATTGTTTTAAGGGGTGGGTGGGTTAGGGTACTAATGTAATTATGGGATTTTTATGATGTAAGCAGCCCTGATTGCATTGCAGAGGGGCGGGATAGAAATTATTATTATTATTATTATTGAATAATTACTTCCTTACTAGGTCCTCATGTCCTTTCAGGGCTAGCCCAAGACATTTTGCTGCCTAAGCTTAAGGGGACGTTTGTGGCTCTACTTTTTTTCCATGTACAAAAGATGATCTGAATAGTAATTGAACATTATTTCAAAATAGATAGCAGAACAACTTTTTGTACTGCTTCTGTCAATAGCAGCCTAGTTCTGAGAACAGGTCACATGGTACACACAACTCTGTCGATTTGGCAGGTGATAGGATTTACCACCAGAATCAACTGTGTCATTATGCCTAATGGTAGGGCCATCCCTGAAATAAGTTAATCATCAAAAGCAATTGAAATTCCAATAGAGGAGTCATGACTAGCTTTAATTAGTTTGGGGCAAACATTCCAATAATTCCAGTCCTTAGTGATTCACAGTACAAAAAGCTCTCATAAAAGGGGGATGACTCTCAATTTATTGAAGTCTCATTGGATTTGTGATACATTTCCAACTGTAAAATGAAAACACCACCTTCCCCTTCAATGAAACTTCAATATATTTCATGTTCTTGCAGCAGCATGATCTCAACTTGGCTATTGAACTAATAATGGATATGAACTGGTTTCTGCCAGGCAACAATAGGCATGTGGTACAGAAAAGCTGTTTAATTTGGTCGGTCCCTACTGCTTTAATCTCTTGTCTCATTTTCAAAGCCAGGAAGGTTAAAGTTTTCAAATAAGAAAAGATCCCTGGGCCTATTTTAAGGAAACTACAGTTAGTTAATATTTCTCTTGAGGTTCTTGAGTCAGAAAAATGGTTGCCTGTGGCAGAACAGATGCTTATAAACACTCAATGGCTGGCAAGAACAGTAACATTTTCCAAAGGCCCCAGCTGCTTTTGCAATCCCCAGAAAGTCATATAATCTTATTTTGGAATCTATATGTGTGATGCTGTTGACAAAATATTCTATTCTTACATGAGTAGAGAGATTCCATTTTCATAGATTAATTAGTAAGTGAAAAGTGTGTCATCTATCTGGATTCACATGTAAGTCAAATATTTGTCTTCACCCACCCATGTTTTTGGAAATAATACATGCCTTGTATATGTTGCTGGTCTAATGAAATACAACACCTAATGTAGCAGATTTTTTTTTTTGCCTGAATCCCAAGATGAATATTAAAGAACCACTTGATAATGGTTTTCATAAAGCTTTACCTGAGGTTAGATAATTTCAATACACTGCTTAGTGGTTGCCTAGTAGTTAAGATGTTAATGTAAATTACTTGCTGAACAAGTGTAAAACTATTTGGAAGATGCAAAAATAGCTGGAGGAAGTGGATGAACTATTTTAATTTGTTTAATTAAATCTAGTGAACTGATATCTATAAGAGGGCATTTATGATTCAGTGATTAGATAATTAATTGGAAATAAAATAAGATTTTTCCACTGATCAGTGTTGGAAGTTGCCCAATCTGATTTTGAGTTTGTATGCAGCCAAATTCAGCAGGAATTGATGGAAATTCATTTTCTTCTCTTTATTATTTATTTTGTCAGATTAGTTAGATTTATTCTCTCTTGTCCACTATACAAAAGGGGAGATATATATCCTCAAAGATATTTGAAATGAACTTCCACTGTGAAAATTCTCTGGAATTGCCTTCTATACAAAGAAGACAGCTCAAAAGATTGACTCTCTACTAGAACCTGAAAGAGAACTTTTATCATTTGTGTGCCAGTTTTGTAAGCCATGGCTATACTGGATTATATTGAGGGTGCAGTGTGGACAAACCTTCTGGTGAAGTTCTTATGCCCCCCCTTAGGCCTTCTTTATACATTTTGTTAATTTGTAAGGGAGAATGGGATTTGGACTTGTGTCTCTTACTGAACAGTATGTGGATGGGAGACTGCCAATGAATACCAGGCTATATAGAATACCAGGTGCTATAGGCTATATACAGAGGAAGGAACTGGCAAAACAACCTCTATGTATTCATTGCCCAAGAAAACCCTATGAAATGTATGGGGTCACCATAACAGGTGACTTGAAGAGACAAACACAAATGAAAAGCCAAAAATAGCTAAGAATTATCATTATTTTTTTAAGGATCCTATATTCAGGATCCTTTGACTATGCTGATCAATCAAGGGTTTAGGTTCAATAATGACAGAAGCCTAATGCTCTATACTCACTGGCTGCCAGAGTAGGTGAGGGCTGTCCACGGCCTACAGCCACTTTGATAAGAAAATATTTCAGTGGTTCATCACAAACAGCAACTGCGCTCAGCTTCAGCAGTCCTTTACAGAGACCTTTCAACTTGCAGATAACCTTTTTTTCTATTACAGTGAAGGGGGGAGGCATTGATCCATTGTAGAGAATAGAAAAACCCTTGGGTATGAATAGCCCTATATGTGCAAGGAATGACTGAGAAGGAAAAAGAGCACATGTGTTGCATGCAAAAGGCTTTATGTCCAATCCTTGATGTTTCCAAATGTGGCACAAAAGGACTTCTGCCTGAAATTGTGTATGTGTGTGGTTATTTTTTATCTGCAATTCAGTCATTATTATAATAATTAGTACCTGGTCTCTCAATGAATACTAAGTGTGGTAGGCTATATTTCAGGGGAAGGAATTTAAAAAAAAAAACACCTGTGAGTATTCCTTCCCTAAGAAAATGCTATGAAATTCATGAGGTCATCATAAATTGACAGGAAACTTGAAGGCAGGCACAGACACACATGCACACACGCACACACACAGAGTATCACAACCAAGCCTTTATGGCCAGGAAACCATAACATTCCTTTTCAGAGCAAAAGACAAGGATCCTTACTTTAGAAGCTGGGATTTCTAGAGAAGATCCGGAGTGAATTATTTTAAGGTGTAGACGATTTGATCAGCAAAATGAACAATACTAAGGCTGTAGGTGTAGATTCTAAATATTCTACAGGAAACATTTGTTAAGGTGAGACCTGCTGGGTGGTGGAACATAAAATACTAACTTTAAAAAAAAATCCTTAAAGGAAGTAACGGTTTTTCTATATGGTCAAAATAATACAAACAGCATATGGATGGAAGGTGATCTGTTCATATGGACATTCACACAAATATGTGTCGTTAGGAAGGGGGGCAGCCAAATCCACCACAAAGGCCATGTGTGTGACATATGGGGCTTTGTACAGTTGTTTTATGATTTTTTTTTAAAAAAAATCCTCTGTACGACATGCGAATGTGTGATTGTTTGAACACTCACATTCACACAGATACAAACAGGCAGCATAATCTGATTAGCTGGATGAGGAGGGTGCGGGGCTACCAAACATGGAAAGTGCCTGTGGCTGCCATGTTACATTTTCAACTAAGCGCAAGACAATCAAATGGTGATCTTATACTCTTTTTTTTTCTTTTTTGTAAATATGAACTATTGCTTATGCACACCATGGGAAACTGTTTTTTTTTTTAAAAAAAAATGGTGGTGGCAAATTTAAAACCATGAGTAAATCACTTGCAGCCACCATCCTGGCTGGGGTCATGCAGAGTTTAGGGGGGCTCTTTTGACTATGAAGACAGGTCCCATCATTTCAAATGCCTGTTTGTTTTGTTCATGTTTGTATTTTTCTCCTTCGTATAGACAAGACCTAAGAATTAATTGACCTATTCTTATTAAGAGGCTGGCAGCAATTATCTTATAAACTCCTCTTTTACAGTTCCTGCTTTGAATATCATCACTTTTGGATATAAGTTGACATGCAAAAAAACTTGGTTTAGAATCTTAAAGTTCTCAAAATGTCCTGCTTTGGAAAATGCCATGGGATGGTAGGGAATAGGCTTATCTCTCATCAAACATATGGAAAGCTTCAGTTTAAGCCTATACCAGTTAAACAGCATGTTGTAGAGTCTATGTAAACACAGGAAGAGCAAAACCATTTCTATTTGCTTTTTCTGAAGTGGGTCCCCCCTACTTTTTTGAAACTTTGCCAGTAGTTGCTAAACTTGATTAGCTAAAACTGCAACTGCAAATCAAGCATTCCTAAGACTGCAGTTGGAAACACACTTTGGTGTTGTTGTGTGCTTTCAAGTCATTTCTGACTTATGGCAAGCCAAAGGCAAACTTATCATGGGGTATTCTGAGGCTGAGAGTGTATGATGTGCTCAAGGTCATCCAGTGGGTTTTCATGGCTAGAGAGGAAATTGTATTGAAATTAGATTCAGAGAAAGAAGGGAACTAAGCTGTCGTTAGAAGAAAGGATTTACTTCTGAATTAACATGCTCAGAACTGTGTGATCGGGGTGGGGGGGATTGTATAGCAGGGGGAAAAAAAACATTTTCATGTGCAAAAACTACCATTTTAAGTTTGGTGTCCCCTATGAAATGCTCTCTCCTCAGATTCTGTCCTGCAAACTATTATTCTTTTTGCTATAACTACATTGAATTTGCACATAGTTGTTAGCATGCCCTACTACCCCCTCCCTATGATGTCTCAGAATTTGAAATATTGGACACTTTTCAGGGTGAAGCTGACTGGGGTGATCCAAAAAGAGGTCAAGTGGAGGTCACAGGATCTGGGATGTGTTTTAGAATTATTTTGGCAAAGCAAGCCCATATTAGAATTGTGTGGAAGCCCCTTGGTAAACAAAGCCATTAAGGAGGTATGTGCTAATTCCTTATTGGGCACCTCAACCAAACAACCAAGTGATATTTCCCAAACCCAATTCCAAGGAAATCTCAGTCTTGGAACCCCTCTCCTGTCCTGCATTGCCAGGTTTTTGTAAACCCATCAATTCCAATCTCCCAACCATTAAACAATCATGCAAGTGTTGGTTTCCTTTGTTTATCTGATGGGGAAAACATCCAGGCTTTGTCCTAGCCAGAGTACCCCTTCAGGATATGAAGCAGAGTTTAAATATCAGTCCCGCAACAATAGAAAGGTGTGCCCCAGTGGACGAATGTGGCCACTCTCTTTCTTGGTACGCCTCTAGATCAGAAGCTCCAGTGCCACCCTCAGCATTTTATCTTAGTACTTTGTTCTCCTCAAGACTGGTAACTATTGCACCATTTACCTGAATATCTCCTTCTATCCAGTCTTTCTGCCTTACTCCTTGATAGCCTTGTGTTGTTCTTAGGAATGTGTATTGTGTGTATGGATGTGTTTTGTGTTATTTTTTTTAAAAATACTTTATTTCACTTTAAACTGGAGTTCTCTGCAATTAGTACTGGGATACTCTGCAGTTAGTACTAGTGAAAAGATCCCCACAGTTACCCTCCTCTCACAGGCATATTGTTTGAGCTAATAATAATCCCCCCATATAGATTTTTGTATCACGGGTAGGTCTGAAAGCACCATCACCTCTTAGGGTAACAAAGTATTTTATTTTGTTCTGTTTTATTATTTATGTGGGAGTTATTCCATCCTTCTGGAGCTCAAACACTAGTCAAGGCAGCTAAAAGCAATTACAACAAATCAAGAAATAAAGTAAACTTACATAGCAATAACAATATTTTTTAAAAAAAATAGTCAAAGGCCTAAATACAATGTAATACTAATGGTCACATTGCAAGTTTCAATCCATTCCCTTTGCTACCCTCTGAAAACCTTCTAGAGATGATTTAAATGAATACCAGAGTGGGGGGGGGTGGTACCATACCCTGAAGGGTACAGAAGTGAGGTGAATTGTCCCCTTTCTTCTTTCACCCATGCTGGGTACTGGCTGTGGCCTACAAATAAAACATTTTAAAAAACCTTATGAAACAAATGACATCTAAACAAAAGGATTTTGCAATACAGAAAAATAACCTGAAAGAGGTTGCCAATTTAGGCTGTTCAGGTAAAATAAATACATCCATAAATCCATAGATATAAACAAAATCTCTGTTCACCCACCCATGTATAAAATTAAACTAGGCAGATAAACCTCTCTACCATCAACCTTGAGCTCCTAGAGATAAGTTAGAACTTTGTGTGTGAAGCACAAAGGTCTGAAGTTGTTTCTATAATTGCATTCAACTGAATTGGGTTATAAACCTGCTGTGTGTAGGGGCTAACTTTATCAATTTTCCTACAGATTGGATGTTTTAGCTGTATTTAGCTGGATATGGACACAGGGCCCTGTTTAGACCTTCGCACTAAACAGATGAAAGTTTAACTTATTTCTGAGTGTTCAGGCACATGATGGTGATGGTGTATATATGCACTAATGCCTCCATCCCTAATTTTAGTGCTACATGAGTTTGGATCAGTTCTCAAACTATATGACTCCTCTTCTTCCCACCACCCAAATTATTCAGAGTGAGTAAATACAAACACTCTAACTCATTATAAAAGAATAAGTTCCTAGCTCTGGTTGTAAGCAAGTTTTATTTTCTATTCCTGATCATGGGCCATGTCTATTAACCCATCAGCCTTAGCTATCATTTTTCTGGCTTTGTGGAGCTTGATTCAGTTTGAGACTCTGGCCTTAAGCCAGTTGCCTTGCTGCTGCTCCTGTTGCTCCTCCTCCTCCTTCTTCTTGGGACTTTATCACACGAAGCTGAAATCATGTGATTAAAATGGGATAGTAGCACAAATGGCCCAATGTCATCCTCCTCCCATGGTCTGTGTGTGCTCCACCCATTAATTACGTGAAACATTTCACAGATGGGCAAAACCTGTGAATAGCCCTCAATATCACTCTTTTTGCAGCATTGATGAGTGTGTGAAAGCCATGTCCCGCAGTACCCACATGATTAGTGTGAATGATACATTAGGAGACAGACAGAGCTCTAAAATACACCTACCATGATGCAGATATGTGTGTTCTAAATAAAATATCCTTTACTGACTGTGGGCAGCAAGAGTTGGCTGCAAAGTGTCTCCAGGCTAGTCCTATAGTTAGCACATATGGTGAACTCCCTTATCTAACATCATCATATTTCTGATTAGACTATTGAAATACTAAATACCCCCACCCTTGATAAGTTTCTATCTCACCCAGCATGTGGTTCTGCAGTAGCTAAACAGTGCATTATAGACTGGAAGTACCAGTAATAAGAAATGTTGCCTTTGGGAAAAGGTTGATAAGTTTAAGGCTTCTGTGCTTGTTCATGTCACTACTACCTTAAAAAAAAATAGTACCAAGAAATGCCTCTTAGGGAATCCAGACAGAGATCCATTTTAAGATTCCCTTGTTTTAGAGAATTTATTATTTCTCCCCTGAGATGTTTTAGAAAACTTCCTGACATCATGATTATCTCCCCCTGCTGAAATGGTTTAAGGTGATTCCAATTCCAAGGTAGGTTGTTCTGGGGTGAGGTTAGGGTTAGGGTTAGGGTTAGGAGCTTGAGCTGACTACTCCTTCTGGAAACCTCTTGCTGAAATCACTGTGGCCTTGTCTAGATGGGCTATTTATCCCATCTTGACCCCTGTCTTAAAGCCCTATAGTCCAAGTGACATAGGGATTTTGCCCCACTTTGCCTCTGGGCAGTTCACATGAACCCCAGGGCAAAGACAGGGCTAAGATGGGGGAGAAGATAGGATAAAGCCTGATAAAATGTTTTAGCAAAATACCATTTCAGCCAAGGGAAAACAGATCATCCCGTGTGACTGCATGAGCCCATACCGACCAGTCGGCTCATCACTGCAACTGTTGCCTGCCTCACTTTCTCTGAAACCAGGAATGAGTCCCACAGCATATGACTGAGGCTGGTCACATGCAGGGGGCCTTGATCACATGCTTGTGGGCCAGCTTCCTGGATTTGGAGAGAGTGACATGGGCAGCAGTGGCGGCAGCTGCAGAGATGGGCTGGTGTATCCTTGATGACTCCATCCCATTTCATTCAGGTAATGGGTGAGAAGCAGCCCTGATCCAGGGCCAGAATACATCAGGAAGCTGGTGTATTCTGCTTGTGTGGATGAACCCTGGCTTAACTATGTTCCTCTCCTGGTGAAACCACTGCCCAAGCTAGGCTTTTGCTCCATTTAACCTGGAATCACTGTTTTAGACTAAGAATCTGGATTTTTGCCCAGATAATTTTCTTAGTTCATTCTCATTCTTAAAGCCCTGGCTTTGGAACAGGATCTTAGCTAGCCTGTCCTCCTTGTCTTTGTACTGTTCCAGACAGAAGTGTTCACTAGCTTCTTATAAGAAACATCCAATGGGACCAAAGGAAAGGTAACTTTTTCATCTCTAAAATCTACTTTTGGGAATTATTTTCCTTACACATTGAAGATCCCCAATATTGTGCCCTCTTTTCTGGTGTGCATGTGTACTGAAGAAAGTAGTACCGTATATTGTCCTTAATTTTGTCTTGTAAATTGGCTCACTTGGAGTTGTTATATCCCCATTCTAAAGCAACTGTGTTTTATTTTGCATATACTATTCACTATTTATGAAACTCTACCATAATATTTATTATTTTCCAGTGCAACTGTTGTGTCTATCTTGATTGCTGTGTTTAATAAAATTTCCCTTTTAGAGTTCTCTGTGGATGTGGGGTTTTGATTCCAATTTGCCTAAGCTATAGGGGCTTACTGTACTCCAAAGAAAAGTGGCTACACAGCAAGAATATTCTGTCTTTTGTGCTGCCTTACCACATGATGTCGCTGTACTTCCAATGTTCTTTAGTTCTCGTCCCATGAAGGACCGAGGTAGAACTATCTCTTTTTTCCTAATGGTTTTTTCTGGTTAGCAAAAAGACATGGTTTTACCTCAGTCCCCCACAGGACCTGAACAGAAGAATGATGGCATCATGTGGTAAAGCGGCATGAAAGATGGAACATTCCTGCTCCTCTGCCACTTTTGTTTGGAGTACAGTAAGCCTCATATTGTTAGCCAAGCTCACAGGTTCCCTTGTAGGCAAGTATACTTGGAAAATGTTTGTGTTCATTTATGTGCTCTCAGGCCATACCTAGTAACAAATCATAAAGTGGTAATCCCTCCTGCAAGAGAACAAAGCCCACTGATCACAGCTGAACCTACTTTCAAATGAACAAGATTTGAGTTGTACACCGATCCTCAGACTGTGTGTAAAACTGATCTGTTTAAGCAGTTTCCCTGACTAAACCAGTTTAGTTAGTCCTGAGAAACAATCTGTTTTCAAAGTGCATTGAACCTTAACATGCTAACAAGTTCCCTTGCAGTGCCTGTGGATTTATTTCTTCATTATCAAATTTGATAAACACCAAATGCCTTCTTCCAAGGTACTCAATTCCATACCACATATCACTTATTTCATTTTCCCCAAAACCATTAGTCAACATTTGTTGTCCATTGAAATTAGAGATAAGTGAGAACTAGGAGGGAGTATTTTTCAGGGAGAACTTCCCATATCCTGAAATTCCTTAATATATTTTACTGAAAGAAGTTGAAGTATTTTTAAATATATGTGAGAGAAAGAAAATCAGATATATTCAGCTATCCAGGCAGAGTGCTTTTAGTGTTTAGCTTTTAAAAGTCTGGTTTTGAAAGCCTGTGTACTGAATCCAACCATGTTTATGGATTAGTGATGGTTCTTTCATATGACAGACTCCACATCATCAAAAGCTATGGGGCTAGAAGGTACAGCTTCATCTTCTTCTTATTTTGAATATCTGTATCTATTGGATTTGACCAGTGCAGTTGGTTGAGAATATTTTTCCATTCCTTTTAAAACTAACTTTTGAAAGAGTGTGGAATGCGGCATGGAATGAAGGGTCTTCATAAGTTTGATAGAAAGAGCTTGAGATTTATTTATTTGTTTGTTTTAAAAAGTGGGGTAAATGGGAGAACACACAAAACAGGTTCTGGCCATCCCTGACATATAGTTTTCTCAATGGCCTGTTTGGAGGTCCATGTCCCCATTTGTGCTGGCTTCCACACCCTGCCTGTGAGCTGGAGTCTTCTAAACTAGATGTATCCTTGGTATGAATACAGAAGTAATGTTTGTATGTTCTCGTTTAATATGCTCTCAATGAGAAAATCACCCCTCTTTAGGCTAAATGAGATTGATTCCCTCTTCCCTGTCTTCATAGCATGTGGAAGCAACTGAGCATGAACTTGATTATAAATGTCACATCCCTTCCCAGCTTTGATCATGGAGTATACATTGTTTGGCAAAACAGAGCCTCAACACTGATCCCCCAGCAAAGGCTTTCTACAGTAAGATGAGCTGCTCAATCCTTTGGCTGCTGAAAAACAGAAGGGTCTTTGTATGAGGCCATATAAGTATCAAAATGGCAAATGCTTCTACTTCAAGCAGTTTGAAGTGAGCAGTCTCGAACATACAATGCAGACTTCTAGTTGTCAAAAAAAGGGAGAGATGGTTAGCACGATTGGGGTTTTCTCTGTTTTATCAAACAATTGGGCTGTCTCCTTCTCTTATTATGTAGCTGGATCTCCCACCCCACCCCATGCCCTGTAGGGTAGTGAAACTTATCTCATTGCTTTCATCGACTGAAAGAATAAGGCTTTTGATTATGGCTAGTGTTTTACAGCCATTGATCCGTGCAAACAGAAAACTTTAAATCAATGGGGGAAGTGGAAGAGAGTGAAGTAAAATCAGTAAACAGGCAGTCTCTTGTTGCTAGTTCAGCTTGAATGAACTTAAGTATAATGATAGTAAATTATCTTGGTGGTATAGCTACAGGAAGGAAACTGGGTTACTAAAAATGGAGGATGTGGAGGAGGGAGAAGGAGGAAGAATGGAGGAGATGGAGAAGGAAAGAAAGGAAGAGGAAGGGAGAGGAGAGGATAATAATAGGAGGAGAAGGAGAGAAAGGGTTATGACTGTATTAATTCTGTTTCTTGAATATCTAGTTTTAGAATGAAACTGCTGCCCTAAGCAGGCATGCAGAATCCAAATACAGGTGTGTGTGAGAATACATGGAAATGACTTTCTAATTTCAAATGCTGAAAAATCAAAATGACAGAAAGCTCCTATAGGTAGAGGAGATTCCCCTGTTCAGATGCCCTCTGTATATGGAGTGGGTGACAGAAAATGATACAAAAATCTAAGGTAATTTCAGCTTAGAAAATTACCTTCTTTCCAATGCTCAAAACTCCTCAGCGAGAATATTGAATCAAATAATTGGTCCATCTGGTATAGTCAGCTGAAAATGGTGGAGAATGTACCTAGGACTATGGAAAATGTGTTCTGCCACTGTACTTGGAAGGAGTTTATGAAGATTATTTTTTCTTAAAGAAATTCACTACAATACATGATGCAAATAGAAGCAGAACTTTTGAGACCTCCATGTAAATGTGCTGTCTGGATGTTTTGTAGAATTTATTTCCTCCAAATCAAGATAAGGGGCAGTGAAGGATATTCATCAAGAGACTAAATGAACTTTGCAGTGACAGATCCCTTTAAGGACCTAGGCCTTAGGGTTTAAATTACAGAAGAAGCTGAGGATTACTATGGCAATGTGGGAAACTAGTTCTAGCAGTGGGACAAATTAGAACATTTCAGGTTGTGCTTTACTAGCTTTCAAATGGCTGCAAATCTAAGATCTAAGGTACGTCAAGAAAAGTTAACTGAACATCCCTTTCGAATTCATCCCTTAAGGGAACCCATCATTAGCATACTTTAAGAAAATATGTTCTGCTTGAGCAGTAATTATAAAGTCATGACCTTGTGGAAAATGCACATTGGACTGCTCTCAGGGAAAAAAACAATTTGCAAATGGAAATTAACTTAAGATGTAACACTGGAAATGTTTCTTTTGATGTTAATCAGAATTTAGTTTGAAAACAAAACATGCAAAATAATTGAAAGTTTCCCCACTAGCATATTATTCCTTGGAACACAAAAAAGAGTAATCTAGCTTAAATCTGAAGCTGTTACATATTGTTGGCATGTTTTAGCCGTAGGAGGCAGAGAGACCTTATTAAGCCTCAGATATTTTTTTAAAAAAACAGAGCACCCTATCAAAGAGAATGTGCAGTACATTGCTTCAATACTGACAGAAGAATGCAGTGAAAATTCAGATGACAAGTTTTTAAAACCCTCTGTACTTTGGGAACATAAAAGAAAAGTTATGTGACAGAATGAGTTTCCAAATGAAGAACAAATGGACAGTTATTAAGAGGGCTGGCACGACAGGCAGCCATTCTTTGAGCTAATCTATGCACCAGGTTAAATAAAAAGAGTGCATCTGTGGTTCATTTTTTCCCTGACTCTAGAATAAGCATTACATGGGCCTGATCCTGATCAAAAACAGCAGATGCAGGTAAGGAAGGGTTCAGCTTTTCAATTAACACATTTTTTCCTTAACTGCTTCCCTGGCACAGGTGATTAAAATGAAACATAAACTTAATTGAGCCAACCTTCATCTTTTTGAGCTCCTGAACTGGGGATGACATATTTCAGGGAAAAATGCCTGGAGAGAAGTTTTAAACTCCCCTAACCAGGCTGTGTTTCCAGGTTCACAGCATCCCATTCCCTGAAATTTCAGGGCTGAAACCTGAGACTAGAGGGATGAGTTTATAGTGATGTCACAAAACTGGGGTAGGCAAGGGTTGGCAGGTGGACAAGTGTGGAATCCTCATGCCACACATGTTTTTTGTAATTTTAAATTCATTGCACAAGGAGGCATTTAGCATCTCCTTGTGCAACAACCCACCCAGCACAATTGACTTTTTCCTTTATACAGAGTGCCCCCCTGGCCAATTAGTGGCAAGGCAGAGGGGAAGTGTCTAGGCAGTGCTGTTCCACAGCTAGGAGAAGATGGATCATCCTCCCAGACGTCCAGTGGTATGACATCTTATCTCTACTCTCAGCTATGAAACTACTGCTGGATGGTGTCCAGATTCCTATGCCCTGCACTGGCTTTTAAGTACCCACAAAAGCATGCTCTAGCATTGGTTGGCATAGAAGCAGAAAGCAAAATACACCATGTCTGGAGACCAAAGGCCATAACCTTATTACTTCACCTGAATAGGCTTGGTCTGATATGTTTTCTAAATCTTTTTAAAGCAATCTAAAAACAGTCCTAAAATGCAATTTTAAAACGGTTAAAGCAGAGCAGCTGCAAACAAGACCATATGGAACAGTACTGTTTTGGCTGCCCTATAGATGCCCAAAAGAGATGGTGCCATCCTGACCTCCTTGGTTGGGCAGTTCCACAGTCAGGATGCTGCCACAGAGAAAGCCCTGTTACATGCACATACCAATCAAGGTCCACAAGTTGTTGGGACATGCAACTGGGGCTCCTCTGAAGATCTCAAATTTAAAACAGGCTCATATGGGAGGAAAAGACCACAAGTCTCTATATAGCTGGCTGTTTCTGCTAGTGGAGTTTTGTGTTACAGCATAGGCAATAACATTAGTCAGTTATTTGTGGGCTTTAGGTCCCACAAGCAGGAAATGGCTGGCTCTGCCAGTAACTAGTGGTGAGGAGGATTTTCCTTCATTTTCCTTCCTTCCTTCCTTCCTTCCTTCCTTCCTTCCTTCCTTCCAGTGCTACAGAAGGAGTGGAGAGAGAGAAGGAAGGCAGTGGGAGCCTCTGGCAGCTTGGGACTAGGGTCTTGTCTATACAAGGCAATAAAATGTGGATTGATGTTCACAAAGCCAATTTGCAGCAGCTTTCATTTGTCTCAAAGATTTTTTAGCAAGATCACAGGCATGCAAAGCTATTCACATTCATTGTTCAAATGGGCATGCTGGTGAATCAAGATGGTGGGTGCAAGTGAATTACTCACATTTTTATTGTCGCCCGTTGCTGCCGCCGCACAGTATTTTTTAAAAAAAGCATATCCAAGGTGTGGAAGTGCAATATTTCTCTTAAATAAATAAGGGGAGAAAAAAAAGGCTGTTTTGTTGCCTCTGTGCATGATCACTATGGCAAAAATCCAACATGGTCATTTTAGGTGTTTGCCTTGTTAGCAAGCTCCACCCCCTGCACGCATCGACCAATCAGCTTTCCACTTTGGCTCTTTTTGGGGAATGCACAGCAAAATGAATTGGTTGTCCCAATAAACAGGAATGCAGATTCCCCATATAACGTTTAAAAAAAATACAACCTTATTGGTGTTTTTGGACCCCCTACTTCCAAACACAAAGGAATGATGTGGGATCTCATTAAAACAAATCGTATTCTCCTCAAGTTCTATGAGGAGTATTTTCGCCATATAGACAACTCCTGGGAGAACTGTGACAGTATGAGTACTACAGTAGTGGTGCAACCAAAATGAGAACTGAAACACTGAGACAGAAGGAAAACCATTGTCATGCATGAACTTGTACATCCAATCCCCATGTTACTGCTAGAGTTTTGTTTTGCCAAAATGATTAAAACTGTTAAACTGGCTGCATATAAAATGTTTATGTAAAAAGACAGAAATATAGTAAATACATCAGAAGCTACAAAACACGGATATAGTGGTGCCAGTCTTCTCACTCCCCTGACTGCCATCAGTGATAATAACAATTTGCAATATGCAACATGACACGAAGCAATATATATCTTATTGTAACTGCAACTTCTGAAAGGAAACACAGGAGAGACAAAGCTGCTTTGTTGTTATGCCAGGAAATCATTCCTGAGTCTTCCTGTCATAACATTTGTTATGTGCCAAAGATAAGCAATGTAGGACTTTGTGGAAACAACCCTCATTGGGTGTTGAAAAAAAGCAAAAGGTTTGCTAGTTGTCAGTTATCATATACTGGGTCCTGCAAATATGAGGTATGTCAGACTAAACCTAAACCCTTTGGGCTTTTAGTCTAAACAGATCCACGACTATGTAATTGGCAGCTTGTGAGAGGCCATCATTCTCTGCCATGTTCTAGTTCCATCTAGCATAAACATGGGACAAAAGCCATGTTCATACAGTTCCATGAAAGGAAAGTACTATTGCTTGATGAGAAAGGGGAATGAAAAAAAGAAAACCACATGGGACCACCCATGTGGAATGATGCCATCTGTTATGTGAAGAGAATCTATCTTGAGCTGGAATGCCTGTCTGTTAGTTTCCATTTAGGGCCTGCATGCCAGCACATAGGCCTTGAGAGGCTGTTAAGGGATGTTGGTATTCTTTAAGCACATGCAATACCTCAAGCTCATTAGGATGCTGGTAAAGACAAGGGGCCTTTCAAGAAGTTATCCTTATTAGTGAGAACTGTTTTCAACTGCACTAAAATAATTTCTAAGACTGCCAAGAACTAGGAAGTTCAAACCAATAAAGGATTTGATCTGAGAATGAGAGTGAATTGAGTAAGTGGGAAGCCATTTTAGCAAAGATTGAGGAACTTTGAGAAGTCTTCAGTCTCAGGTAAGAGGAAAGTAAGGGTGGCATCTAAAGGTGATAAGGAGTCTTTTAATAAGATGGTTTTATCTTACCTAGAGGTTCTGGATAAGCATCTGCAGGCCAGGGAGTCTGCTGGATCTGCTGATAGTGTTGATTACATACAGGACACTCCTGAAGAAGGTGGCACTGCCGAGTATAGCTTGCAAGATACATTTGTTGACACCACCACACCTTTGGCTGACATACATGGTGGGGGCAGGGGGATAGTTCCATTTGACAGGGGTTGACTTGGAGTGTGTGGAGCAAGCCCATTGAGCAGGCAGTGGCAGGTGCTGACACTTTTGGTAGTAGAGGGACTAGTGCTGACAACTTGGGAGGTAGCCTTGAGGGCAACAGGGTTCTGAATTTTATGTGTTGTAGTGAGGGGGTATATGTCAATCCTGCCTTACTATGTATATCTGTAGTTGGCTTACTCTGAGCTTGGTCTACAACAACGGCCTTCTGGGGCTCATGGGGTTCCAGTGCCTGGCCTCCAGCAGTGGATTTCTGTGTCTCAGGTTGCTAAAGCACTGGGTGTGAAGCAGTGGCCTTCTGGATCACAAGTCAATTTGCAGCAGCCTTCTTTGGGGTATAGTGGGGTTGCTTATGGTTCCTTCCATCTGGTGACTTAAACTTGACATTAGGTGATTACTTGACACAAACTATGAGATGAGATGAGTACCCTAGGTAAGATTCTAAGGGGTGAGTTTGTAGATATTTCTTTCACTTTTATATAGAGAGGTGGAGAAGAAGGATTGGGAGGCCTTGATGAGAACGAGAGAGAAAAAGTGCATAAAATAAAGGTTGATAGGAATTGACATAATTGGCTGTCTGGATTTTTTATTTATCATAGAATCATAGAATCATATAGTTGGAAGAGACCACAAGGGCCATCTAGTCCATCCCCCTGTCTTACAGAAATACATGGTCAAAGCATTCCTGACAGATGGCCATCCAGCCTGTTTAAAAACCTCTAAAAAGGAGGCTTAACGACACACTGAGGTAGCACTTTGCACTGCTGAACAGCTCTTACTGTCAGGAAGTTCTTTTTAATGTTCAGGTAGAATCTCTTTTCCTGTAGTTTGAATCCATTGCTCCATGTCCTAGGAGATTATCAGACATGGCAAAAACCACATCAGAAGATCGCTACAAGAACAGAAGGGGGGGGATACTATCAGACAATGATTTCCTTCAGTGTCTTGGGGGCATAGTGTGGGCATAAGTAAGGTGTCCCTTTTTATTGGCAGCTTGTCCCCATCAATGAAAAAGGTAAGCCTTGTCTGTGGCAGCGCTGTGCCCCAGGAATGGCTGAAGGTGTGGGCATCTGATAATGTTGCCTTTTCTGCTCCCATGGCATTCTTCTGACATGGATGGGGATATGTATTTTTGCCACATTTCCCCATGTCTGATAATCTCCCTAGTTTCTGGAGTAGCAGAAAACTATCCTCAGTATGCGATCCCTTCAGATATTTAAACATGGCTATCATGTCACCTCTTAACCTTCTCTTCTACAGGCTAACCATACCCAACTGCTTAAGCCGCTCCTCATAGGCCATGATTGCCCGAGTTCAACCCTTGAGAGCTTATTCACTCATCCGGTGTCATTCACAGGGTTTATGCTGATTTTTCTGGGCAAGCGTGGCTATTAAATAATGAAGCCTTCAGGATGAAGGCTGCCATATATCCAAACATGAGGTGAGATGAGGTGCATGCACAGCTGTGGATGCATCTTATGACTGCTGTGCAACCAACACCTGGAGAATGATCACACAGTGGTCATATAATTCAGAAGGCTCAGAAGGCCCAGGTAGGGAATGATGAAAAGAGTCAGGCACTTGCAGTTGAGTCAATTAAGTTATGCTTGGGTTGCAGGGCATGTGCAACTGGTGCCTGTTCAAATTCAAATATGAATGTTCTATTTGCAAGGGGTCACGTTCCTTTTGGAATTGTCTAAGAGGTACTGGAGGTTCTAAGGATCTGTCAGGTGGAAAGGGACTGGAGGTCCCTGCACACCTTGAAAAGGGGCCCAGCCCAATTAGGCTGGGTGCTCTGAATACGATGCTTCACATCTACCTGGATCATGATGCAGCATGTTATTTGAGGGAGGGATTTATGGATGGTTTCTGGATTCCATTTCAAGGAATCTGCAAACCTTATTTTTCTAAGAATTTGCATTCAGTGTTAGTTTGGAGGAGTTTACTAGGGAGAAGATCCATAAGGAAGGGTCAGAAGGTAGGGTAGTTGGCCCTCCCCTTCACCCACACCTAACCTGAGGATTTCTACTTTAGGTGTTATCTTGCCTTTTTTCTTTCTTTTAGATACATTTATTTTTTCCTCTATTTTTCAGTGTGGATAATCTTTTGCATGTCCAGTATGGTACAGTTTAGTCAGCATACACTTTAGAATATGGTCCAGCAACAAATACATCACTTTAGACTTAAGAACATCTGGTTCTCTTCTTAAAATAAAGCATGTCTTATAAAATCAACTTGGACAATGCCTGTTTATCATATAGATAACTATTTTGAGATACTGAGATGCAGATCGTCCAAATATACCAACTTCAATGCGCAAACCAGCAAAATATAATTTAAAAATGTCATTGCAGTGCCTTGTAAACCTTAGAACGTGTGTACTGTATGTGAACATAATGAACCTAAGGCTGTAAACCTAAAGGGAAAAGGAAGGACCACTCAAATCTCAATGGCTCCAGCATGGCTAAAGCTCTTCCAGGATCTTGACGGCAGGGCACAAAGGTTAGTCTGAGCTTATCAACAGCTCTTATATCCTTATGTGGAGCTTGTTTCTGCTAGTGAATGGGTGGGGGGATCCCAATACCCTTTGATTACTAGCAATGCTATTACGTTTAAATTATTTCCCTGTGAAGGCATGGTCCAGTGACAGGACTTTGGGTACAGCAAATCCAAATCTTCTCCTTCTCATCATTTTCCATCCCTTGAAAAACACTTCCTTTTTGTCCGTCTCTGAAGTTTCAGTTCTAAGCCAAGAGGGAGAGGACATGGTGGACAACACCATGGTGACTGGGAGGGGGTTGTGACATTAGCTGTCCCCATCCAAGGGGAGAACATCATCAAGCAGTCTTGAGAATCTTGGAGGAGCTATTTTCTTTATGAGAGCTCAAAAAGGGTAATTTTTTATTAGTTACCAGAATCCCACAGCTAGTAAGGCCACCATTCATGCCATCTGGGGGATTATTTTGAAGGTTGTATCCTTATTCCACCTACAACATGTTCTCTGGTCCATATAGGGATGCAATTCTTCACTAAGTTTCTTCTTGAAGCTACTAAGAAGTAATTTTGGCAAATTTGTTCCCACTGCAAGAAAGTTTTGAAGACCTCACAGTTTTCTAAGACTATTTCCAATTCAGGACTTATTCTGTGCAAAATTCACACATAGCTGTTTTGTGCAGAAAATAGCAGTTTGGCATGGAAAATCTCATTTCCCACACAGAAATATAAATTCCTTTGCAGAAAATTCCATTTCATTTTTTGCACAAAAAATGCTGTTTCCTGTATAAATCAACCATGTGCAAAATTTACTCATAATAAATCCCCAATTATAGAATTTTCTGTACAGAAAACTACTTTGCAGGAATTGATATTTTGCATTGAAATATTATTTTCCACACAGAAAATGCTATTCCTTCACAGAAAATGCTGCGCTAATTTTGTGCAGAATAATTTCCAAACTGCAAAGATTTTCATCACTCCATCTTCTCATCAGGTTTCTCAGCAGTCAAAAAACATCTTTTGACCATTTTCAACCTTTTTTAAAAAAATATTTTTCCATCCCTAGGTTCATTGGATTTTAGCCAAAGGACAAAAGTACTTTGAAACGTTAGAAGTGCTGTGCAAATACTCTATCAATATCAGTGGTACAGCAGCAGCAAGGAAGTTTAACATGTATTTAATAACTATTTGAAGAGGTAGTTTGAACTGAGTTCAGCTCATCTAAAATATGTGAGATTTATTTGTTGCTTACTCTCTTATTTATGAATACTCTCTTCTCACTTAATTTCTATAATGCAGGATTGCTTGGCAGGGTGTCCCATGCTCAAGGAAGCATCATTCTTTGCCATTAGTGTCAGAAAATAGGCACATTAATCAAAGCTGAAAATGTCAAAAGGATATGGATTCAAATTTGAACATTCATTAAAGGGAAAACAAATACTCAAATTGCCTGAATGAATTTGAATGATACTATCTATTTTTATCCTTGCCAGGTACAGGAGGCAAGGCAAATTATGTCAGAAGAAGAAACTATAGAAACATTGACTAAGTCTTTTACATGAGGTGAGGAACATGTTTTGCTGTTCCTATTTAAAATTTGCATGTTCTAAATTATTTTTACCATCCATTCCTTCCATAGATCTTCCACTTTCCCACATCCTTACCATATTCATAATGTACTATTTTACACATATTTGTTAACCATCTAATTTATATAATTACTTGACCTAACTGGATACTTTGTCAACTCAGTGATGACTTTAGTCCTGAAATAGCTACCATTTTCTTCCAAGGAGACTAATACAATTCACACATGTAAAATGAAGATTGATATATAATTCTTCTACCAGCATAGCTGTGCCAAAAGCAGAGGATAAGGTGGCAATGGAGGGAAGAAGAAAAAGCATCAGTTGCTGAGGCAATGAGGAAATGAAACATCCAGTGGCTGGGGTAATGAAAGAAGGAGGTGACTGGCTGCAGTCTGCCAATTCCTTGAATGTCCGCTTTTGGGGTGGGGTCCATAGAGCCAAGGAAGTCTGAGAGGGGTGGTTTTGACAACTGCCTATGCCAAGGACATATGATTGTTAAAGCCATATGCTTTCAAGAAATAGGAAAATTGGATACAGCTGGCTCCTTTCTTCCATTGCCACTATGGTAGCCACCTTTGTGACAATGGAAAGTGTCTAACTGCTCATGTACACTAGCAGTTTGCTAATAAAGGATCCTGGCTAAACACCTAACCCAGGACTTGCAGTTGCATCATGAGATTTGTTAGTTACTGGTGAAGACAATTACCATATAGTAGGAAGATTTCACATCCACAATATTGCTTACCTGGCCATTTGAAGGTCAAAATGTTCAAACATGTACATAACCAAGCAGGTTGTGTAAAGTGATTCATTTACTGGGTTGCTGATTTCTTAATGGCATTTAGCTCTGTGCTGAGAGAGACTTGTCCTTACAGAAGTTTGTTGAAAGATATCAGATTTGAGGCTTTATCACCAAAGATGATAGGTGGCATTTATATGTTTCTTGTCTTGGCTTTATGAAGGAATCACCCTTCCCTGCCCTGGTGAAGTAAGTTGCTTGCAAATTCACATACACTGAGGAGATTACTTATGGAAAATATCACACAAATGTGAGATATGTCAGCAGAAAGGTGGCTGTATCTATACACTATAACTGACTGGGTAGCAGCAATTCTCCAATTCCACTTCCAGGCAGGTTTTGCACAACTTATTTTTTTTCCCAATGGTATCCCCTGGGAAGCCACAGCCACAAGACATTTTCCTTCCTATTTTCCTTCCTATGATGTAGCTCATTCTTTCACCATTGTTAGTCAGGCAGCTAACAGATCATGGGGAGGTCTAGGCAGCTGGGTCATAAACATGGCCAGAAAAATCAGCAGTAGCAGAACATGTGATAAACCAACCTGGACACAAAATGCTATTTGAAAACACAGAAATTCTAGATCAGGCCAACAACTATCATGTCAGAATGCACAGAGAAGCTATTGAAATGCACAAACATCGGAAAACTTCAACGGGAAAGAAGAAACCTTAAAAGTAAACAAAATCTGGCTCCCAGTTTTGAAATACAATAGAATCAAAACTCAACACTTACAAAAGAATTCCACCTAGGGACAGAGGGATTCCAGCAGATAATGGCCCATCAACCAACCATTAGCCAAACAGACACTAATGAGCCTTGCATTTCTATACCCAGAAACTAACAATTCAATTACACAAATTTAAATATACTCCCCAACAGGAGTTCACAGCATATAAACTCCACACACACACCTACACAACCATTCTCTCAGGATGCCAGCCACAGATGCAGGTGAAACATCAGAAAGAAACTATTCCTGAAAAAATCCAAGGAAAATCTATGGATGCCAGCTGTGAAAGCCTTCGACTTCACAAAGCCAGAGCAGTTTGTCATTGCTGTTTGTCAGCAGGGCCGGTTTAACCTGTCTGCCAAATCAGCATTGGCAGGGGGCCCCGAGGTCAAGAGGGGGCCCCTTGGTCAAGAGAGGGCCCCGTGTTGGCCTCCTTAATATGAAAATAATGGGATTTCTGGTTTAAAATACCATAGAGTTGCCTTGGAAGGCCTAGAAAAGGGCTAGGGAAGACACATTTTCTAGGAAGACTCTATGGTAGGTGTGCTGTTTTGTGTCCCATGGATAATGAATCCAGGGATACGGGGGTCCTACTATAATCTGAACATCCTGTACGGTGAATAGGTTAGGTTACATTGATCTGAGATAAACATATGGGGGCCCCAAAGTAAAGCATTGCAGGGGGCCCCAAAATTCCTTAAACCGGTCCTGTTTGTCAGAATTCATAACATCCCTACAAGTCAGATCAGATTGAGAGTTATTAGCTGCCCCAAAGTTATCCAATGACTTTAATGGGACAGTGGAGATTTGAATGTCAGACTTCCCAGGTTAATTCTGGTTCCAACACTTGTCTATTATATCAAGCTGGCTCTCAGTGCAGATCATTATCAGATATTGAGACAGATATGGATAGATAAGTTTTTATTTTTATTTTTTCTCATCCCCATGCAAACCTGTATAAGAGTGAGTAGAGGGTCACTTGGATGCCAGGATGCCTCAAAGTCATAACTTTCTGAATAAGATGAGTTAAGAAAGCTGAAATGCTGTGCTTAAGTAATTCCTCTCAAGTGTGATAGTACCATCACATACTATTGCTGAAAAGACCTTTCTACCTCACTGCACTGTCAGGTATCTCATGCATTTTATATTTGTGCCTGAAATCACCAACCAAGTGCATTATCTTGGAATCTGAATATATCTGAAGGACAATGTGTCTCCTCACATGTCTCTGTGGTTGCTTCAGTCTTCAAGATCAATTATTCTTAACTGTTTCCCTGGCCTAGTTGCATTCTGTTCTCCAGAAAATCTTTGTCTATCCTTCATTTTCAGTGACACTCACCTAAAAGGCTAACACTCACTACACTGAAACTGTTTTGATGCAACATTTGTATAACAAGTGATGATAGAACACTATTCTAACCTAAGGAAGAAGAATTTGAAGTAACTGGTACTTGGTATACAGGCATGTATCTACACCTACACACACACACACACACACACATTCATACACACACACACACACATGTGCATGTACACACACATAATCCAAAAAATTACAAATTTATTTGTAGGCTATAATGTCTTTTCAAAGGATGATTATGGATATATGAAGGATCAGGAGAAGTGCTACAAGATCCACAGGCAGAATTCATTTTTTTAAATATATATATATATATATATATATATGGGCAGGCTGAGTAATTATGCCAGCAGTGACCATGCAATGGTAGCAGTAAGAAAGAGAAGGTTGCTTTTTAGGAGCTTGGAGAGAGAGCAGAAAAAGTAGAATCATAGAATTGTAGAGTTGGAAGAGACCACAAGGGCCATCCAGTCCAATCCCCTGCCACGCAGGAAATCACAATAAAAGCATCCCTGACAGATGACCATCCAGCCTCTGTTTAAAGATCTCCAAGGAAGGAGACCCCACCATACTCCGAGGGAGTGTGTTCCACTGCCAAACAGCTCTTACTGGGAGAAATTTCCTCCAAATGTTGAGGTGGAATCTCTGTTCCTGGAGCTTGTGCATTGTTCCTTGTTCTAGTCTCTGGAGCAGCAGAAAACATCCTCAATGTGACACTCCTTCACATACTTAAACAGGGATATCATATCACCTCTTAACCATCTTTTTTTCCAGGCTAAACATACCCAGCTCCCTAAGTCTCTCCTCATAAGGCGTGGTTTCCAGACCTTTCACCATTTTAGTCGCCCTTCTCTGGACACGCTCCAATTAGTCAATATCCTTTTTGAATTGTGGTGCCCAGAACTGGACACAGTATTCTAGGTGAGATGTTTTCTTCATCTTCCTTTTCTCCAATTCTTTCTCCATCCAGTCCATATCTTTCAAATCCATCTCAATCAGTTCTAGCAAAACCTCTTCCTCTGAGTTTCCTTGCCAATCCACTTCTTTGACCTCCCCTTCTGTCTCCTCTGCATTCATCTCTACCTTGTCAGTCTTTCCCCATGTAGTTGTATTTTCTGATTCCAAATCTTCTTGCATATCATTTCTCCCAAGATCAAGTCTCATCTGCTTGATTTCCTTTCTAAATTTCAGTTTTTCAAATATTTCTAGTGTCATATCCATCGTATTAGCTAATTGCTGAACGATTCAGAGAAATAAGGAGACCAGACACAAGAAAAGGGATATAAAAAGTGATATTTTATTTATTTAGCCCTCTGGTGCACAGGCTGCATCCATTGTTCCATGTTCTAGTCTCTGGAGCACAGGTGTGACCACGTGGCCAGAGGGGTCACAAGGGGGGGGTGGCTTACAAGCTGTTCATCATGTGACCACAGAGCCAAAGGGATTGCGTGGGGGTGGCACCAAAGGCCCTCCGGCTCACAGGCTGCCACACCCTGTGACCACACAGCCATCCCCCTCTGTCCCAGTGGAGGGGGGGGGTGAAGGTCAATCAACTGCTCTCACAACCCACTGGCCTAGCCCCCCACCCTAGGCCCAAGGCCCAGTACTCCCTGCTCCTGCTCTTTCTTCCTAGCTCCTCAATGATCCAGCAAAAAGAGGAGTAAGCGAGGGGCAGCAGGGCCTTATATCTCCTCTGCCCCTGCCCCTCCCTCCTTCGTTCATGGTGCATGAGCCATGAAGTCAACTATGACTGCCTGCCTCCTTCCCCCTCATGCCTGGAACCAGCCATTCCCTCTCTAACAGGGTAAAGCTGCCTTTTCTAAGCAGTCTATTTCTCCAGTGGCTGATATCCAGAGGTAGATGGGCAGAGCATAGGTACTCTGGGAAGGATGGCTTGGATATCACCTGTCTTCTGGCACAGAGGATAGTTGAATTGAGCCTTACCAGAGTCCCTGAACTCCAAGGACTCTTTTTCCTCCTACAGAATATGGACACTGGATAAATATGATAGTCATAGATGTCAGTATTCACCTCCAAACATCAATGACTTTGTCTTCCTTCCCTCACCTGCTGTGTTACCTTAGAAAAGAGTGCAGCCACTAATATAACAGCTTATTATGCTGATGTAGCATGGTGTAGTGGTTTGAGTGTTCGACTACAACTCTGGATATCAGGGTTCAAATACCTGCTCAGCCATGGAAACCCACTGGGTGACCTTGGGAAAGTCATACCCTCTCAGCCTCAGAGGAAGGAAAAGGCAGCCCCCTCCAATTTGAATAAATCTTGCTAAGAAAACCCCATGAGAGGTTCACCTTGTGGTTACCATAAGTCAGAAACTACTTGAAGGCATACAACAAAAATGTGCCAAAAGTATTCTATCCCACAGTGTTAGACTTGGACTTAAGAAATTTGAATTCAACTTTGAAATCAGCCATGAATTTCACTTGGCAAACTTCAACCAGATACTCTCATCTTCTTTATCTAATGAACATGACAGGATAGTGTTCAGAAGAGCTTGAGAAAATTACTATTTGGACTACAACTTCTAAAATCCCCACGCCAGCATTACTGGAAGTTGTAATCCAAAAGGGTTTTCCACTCCTCCCCACCCACCTCCTCCACCAAATTTTCAGTAGGAGAATAAAATGAGAAAAGTGGAGAGCCTTATATCTTTGGAGGAAATGTGGAATAAAATATGCAATGCTGTGAGATATAGATTTGTCCTATACCACTTTAATCCAACTCAAACAGTTCTGATTTTTGAACCCCTGTTTTCTGTACTTTGTTTCTTGATGCTTGATTTTCAGAGGTTTCTTCAGAATCATGAGGTGTTTTCCATTCAATGTGATGAAAGTTGATCCCTTGTACTGGTGTCCTGCAATCACATAGTTGATGTCCACAAGCTCCAGGTTTGTGAAGAGAATGTGTGTGTTTGTTTAGAATTTATCCTCTGTCTTCCCTTGCTAAATAGCAATCTTTGGAAAATACTTTTCCTTCCATATCTAGCAGCTTTGAGTTTTGTCAAAACACTTTTATTAGTAACTATGCATATGAAACATTTGACACCAGTGTTGTGAAACAACAAGTATCTGTTGGTATGTGTGGAGAAAAACTGTCATACGGAAGTTCTGCAGGCATGTCTTTCAGTTAGCTTCCTCAATTGTCATTGCATCAGATAATGGGGATAATCTGTTCCAACTTGCTTCAAAGACTTTCCCCTTGGATTGGAATTTTTATATTATTTAAGTCAGGCAAAGTTGTGTGCTAATGATCAAGAAAACACACGCACCATCTGTTATGCATAACACTTCTCTTTATTATCCAAATGAGTAAGAGGCAGAAAGGGATCTCAATTCAGATACAGTAAACAGATAAAGCTTTATTTCCATAACTCTTCTATTTTATTCTGAAGGAAAATTCACCCCAGATTTAAAATTAGAATCTATTTTGTTTTCCAAAACTGAATAACAAATGAACTGTGCAAAAAAAAAAAAAAAAGATTCATGTGATAATTAATGCCAGAACCTGAAGCCATGTGTGTATAATCCAACACAATGGCAGACATTTTATGGAGTTTAAGTCATGCCCCCCCCTCCAACTTAGTGGGACTGAGTATTTGTTCTAAGAGACCAACACTCTTTCCTTCAAAGAATAGAAACCTTAAAAAAAAAAAAAACACGGAATGTCAAAAAGGTATAGAATGACTTTTTTTGAGAAGGAATTCCAAGCAGAGCATAAAGGGAAACAATATGACAAAAAAGAAGTGTCTCCCTCAGAAAGCTGTACAAATACCCAGTGTATATCTTTATGATAAACTTATTTGCCTGTGCTTACTTGTTCTGTGTACAGTTAATCAAGTGTTTATGGGTATGAAACATATATTGTATATGCAAAAGGAATTCCATGTAAACAATTCACTGGCCTTAACTATTTTATTCAGGAGGAGATAATACAGAAGGAAAGAAGGGGATAGATTTTATATGTCTGCAAGAAGCCTATTCACTTCTAAAGAGGGAGTAAATTTTACATGCCCCAAAGAAAGGTATTCACTTTTAAAGTGAGCAATGGTACTTTAAAACTGAACATACACCAAAGTAAAAGTGTTTTGTCGGATTTGGCAGTCTTGCTGAAAGTAGTCTTTTTGCACCTCTTGAGATTTGTTGTGAGAAGAAACACATGCCATCTTGAAGTCACACATTTGCAAGTCTTACAGAGTGTTTGGGAGAAATAAAGCATGCACAAAACAATGCACACATTTAAAAATATGAACATCTAAAAAATGACATAGTTTAAAAAGTATACTGCAATTATGCTTTAGCTAATGAGGAAGATTTGCATCAGTTGGGTAAAATGTGCTTATAAATGTATATATTCTCATAAATACAGATTCCCCTGCAATAAAAACACATAAAACATTGCCAAAGGATATAGCACAAGATTGAGAAGAAAATGCAGATAAGATTCAGAGAAACTCAATGGGACTGAAATACATTTACAACCCATACGAGGCACACATCACACCAATTCAAAAAGTATGTATGTCCATGAATGTACTCAATCATTATTTATTCAACATATAGAATGTATATATTAGAAAAGTGAGTCCAAAGTGAGGGGAGGAACTGAACAAAAACATGAATAAATTTAAATGCAGGTGGAGGGAGAATTTCACAGTACACATGTTTAAAGATTTTCACACTCTTACCATTCTCATCACTAAAATATGAATTCACAATTCAATACACAGAGAGAAAAGTACTGAAGAGAATGGGAATGCCAGGGGGGAAATGAGAAATGTAAAAGTTTTGCACAATCATAGTGGAGAAACTGGTGTAATGCCCAGCATACATTTTTAAAGATTCTCAGACTCTTACCATTTGTCATTATTAAACTATGCAGGACAACAAAAGTTCCAGGAGTTAAGCCCCCAACAATAGTAATTAGAGATGTGTGAAATAATGGGAAGCATCTAGCTTGAGCCGCTGGGACAAGAGACTTCAACTATGGGATTGCAAAACAAGATTTATCAAATTGGTTAAGTAATGCAGCACTGAAGTTGATGACCCAACCATGAAATATTGAGGCCAGACACAGAAGTTGGGTTATACAAGAGCCACTTCACTAAATCTATAACCTATTTAGTTTTCATTCCTTGAAATATACAAAACCGGGGTGGGGAGACCTAGTGTGGGGAAAGCTGGAGCTTGTGGTCTCCCCAGACCTCCCTCCCAGCATCCCTGGGTGAAACACCTGAGCCCCAAGGGGTTTCCTAGAATCTGGGCTATCCTCTGGGTGCCATCTACTTGAAGGCAAAACCCCAGGACGATGCACCTCAAGTCACAATCCTGAAGCCAGCCTCAAGGACAGCCTATGTCCCCAGTCCCAGGTCACGTAACCTGCAGGTGTAGTTCGATAGACCCATCCTTCAACCAAAAGGGGTGCCATTGGTGTACAAACCCCATCTCCCCATTCCCTGTCAAGTGACTGCCTACTTAAGACACCACTCAGTAGCCAATCAACACTTCCCCAACAGCAGTGTGGGGTAAGCAAAACAAAACAAAACAAAACAAAACAAAACAAAACAAAACAAAACAAAAACACACCATGGTAAAGGGGAAAACATTCCTAAAAGTGACCAGATAACTCAATCTGTGGCAGAAGTAGGAGGGTGGTTCAAAGAAAACATCCAAGAGGAGGGAGGAGGGGGTTGGGGGCGGTCCACCCCCCAGAACTCCAAGTATTGGTGCAATGCACTCTGGCCAATTAACTGCCCCCTTCTCACATGGGGCCATCAAAGCACCTCCCCCTAGGCAATCTGCATAGTGCTTGGTGTGTGTATATGATCATTCTTTAAGTAATAAAATACCACCCAGGACTCCAGTAATTTGACAAGTGTTAATAAGCATTTTACTGATCTCAGACTCTTTTTTATCAATTTGTTCTAAGGAGCCTAGGAGAGCTTCAGTGAGCAAATAGTTTCAAGACAGTTTGCCTTCATAGTATATATTATTATGAAATCGAACTATTATGGCCACTAAATCCATTGATTTACCTACCTGACTTCATTGGTTGAATGCATTTAAATAACCATGCCTGGTATTAGTAATGCTGCCAAAATCTTATTTGACAGGTCTGTTATTAGAATTGTATAAACACGGCTGATTATTGTAAGAATGACAGAAATATGCTTTGAACAATCTGAACTGCTGTGTCAGTGTTAAATATTATCAAACACGTTGGAAAGGTAATATTTCTCAATAATTCATGGTGCAAATATGTGTGTAAACACAAAATGAATCAAACAAGACATACTGGCATTCAGATGGTTTCCCTTCATCATCATTGCAATCAGGTACTTATCTCAGCTGTTCCAAAAATGGATTCCCCCCCTCCTCAACTTCTTCCCATTTAATGGAGTAAGCCTAGAGATTTATGTGCCATTTAAATAATTGTTTTAGCACCCTTACTTTTAAACAGACAAAGCAGAGAAACCCTGTCTGAATGCATACATTTGATCAGGAACCATGATACTATTATTCATGATCCTGAGTGTAAGATTCACAAACAATGTGACCCCAACCTTGACAATACATTAATCAAGTACCAAAATTGGGGGGGGGGGAGAGGTAGGAGAAGAAGAAAGAAAATTCAAGGTTTTTACCTATAGAGAGAGGGAGGGGAAAATACAGAAACATTCCTAACCAGAGCAACCTATTTCATTATTCAGTTTATGAAGCAGTGTTTAAAAACAGCAGCAGCAGCAACAACAAAAGAATATATGAGGTGTAATCGTCTCCCACTCATAAAATAAAAGGGCAACCAGAGAGGAAGATAAATGTGTATTTCCTTGCTACCCAGGTCACCTTGATAGTTTTGTAATATCCCAGTCTTGAAACAATTCCGGATTTTATTGTTTCTCAGAATAATGTATGTTTGTGGATTATGTTTGATGTATTTTCTTTTGTTTTGTAATTAGAATTCCAGGGCTGAAAAAAAAAATTAAATATACCTTTAACAAACAAAGAAAAAAATCACTGCAATGCTACAATGGTGTGTAGTCATTTTTTCAGTGTGATTAATGTGAGTCATCCCCCCCACAAATACCCTACTATCTGAGGTATGGATCATTGATTCTTAAAATTTTGTAGTGCATAGAAACTAGAAAATTATCCCTCCCAACAGTCTAATTTTTACTCCTTTGTCTTTATCAGCCAATGATCTCAGTCTCTATAGTTGCAGCTTCAGTCTCTGGAGCTCGGCACACAGGAGTGAGGCAAACAGGAGAAAAGACAACAGGGGTGTTTGGCATGGGTGTGGTGGCAGAGACAGCATAAGGTAAGCTTGTGGCTGTTGAATTAAACATCTTCAGCTCCAGAGAGTTTGTTGGACTAACACTAGTGTGCTTGCTTGGGTCAAGGCTGTTTGTTTGTGTGGGCTGAGTGTAGGCTTGCCTGGGGGAGGGGCTCATTGGCATTTGCTTGGTGAGCTGCTTCTCTTGAGAGCAAGCGAGTCATAGAGACTTCTGAAAGGAAGTAGGTAAGTAGGTCAGAGGCAGAGGGAGGTGCTAAGAAGTAGGTAAGTAGATCAGACACAGAGGGGGGAGCTAGCATCCAGTACCGCTCTCTCTCTCTCTCTCTCTTTATATATATATATATATATATATATATATATATATATATATAGCTGCAGCTTCAGTCTCTGGAGCTTGGCATACAGGAGCAAGGCAAACAGGGGAGAGGACAACAGGGGTGTTTGGCATGGTTGTTTAGTGGGGGAGTTTGAGGGGGAGGCACAGTTCTTTTCTGAGGTGGAAGGGCTTCTGCTGAACCGCTGACCTGCCCGGGGCAGAGTTAGCAGCCACTAGCTCTAGATAACTGCTGCTGCAATCTTTCCAGGTTAATCTTAGAAAATTGGTGGCAAGTACCTTGTAATGTGCACAATTCTAACATAACAGAGGCATAGGAGGTCTTCTGATCAACAAGGCCAACAGGCATTGGGTGGAGGCAGGATACTAGAGGAGCTTGGACAGGGAAGCCAAAAGTTATCTTTCAGTGACTACTTAAGAAGACTGAATATGGCCAGTGAGGGAGATGCTGCAGTCACCTGCAACAATGTGGGATGTTTGTCTTCTTGCCAGAGGATGTAGGGAGCTATATCTGCAGCAAGTGCAAGTTGGTGGCCCTGCTGGAAGAGAAGTTCAAGCAACTTGAGGACAGGCTATCTACTCTTCTGAATATTAGGGAGCAAGAGGTTTTATTGGACAGAGTGGAGAAGACTATCCTGGATGCTGAACACACAGGGGAGGTGTCTGTGGAGGAGGCTATATCCCCTACACAGGAAATGAACACTTGGAGGAATATGACACAGTGAAGTAGAAGGGCCAGGGCTCATTCAGCCTGCTTGAAGCTACAGAATTGATTTGAAGCTCTCACTTCCAGAAAAGAGGAAGAGCAGCAGTGCCAGACCTTAGGGAACACACAGAAAACCTTAGTAGATCCAGCACATGAAGTTGTCTCTGCCAAGACTCAAATGAGGAGGGTGGTGGTGGTACAGGATTCCCTACTGCGAGGAACAAAAGCAGTAGTTTACAGGCCTGACAAAATGTCGTGGGAGGTATGTTGTCTCCCTGGGACAAAAATTCAAGATGTAACAGAGATGCTGACAAGACTCATCAAGCCTTCTGACCGTCATCCTTTCCTTTTGGTCCACGTGGGAACCAGTGATACTGCAAGGCATAGCCTCCAGAAGATCACAAGGGATTATGAGGCTTTGGGTAGGAAGCTGAAGAACCTGGATGCACAGATAGTGATTTCGTCTGTCGTTCCAGTGAAAGGCCATGGCCCAGGAGGGGAGAGAAGAATAGTGAAGGTGAACAACCAGCTAAGCAGATTGTTCCACCAGGAACAATTTGGCTTCCTGGACAATGGGGTGCAGTTTCACAGAGGAGGACTTCTTGCATGGGATGGGTTGCACCTCACAACAGTTGACAGGAATGTTTTTGCTAAGACATTGGAAGATCTTATCAGTAGGGCTTTAAACTGAGTTGCGTGGGTGAGGGAGACAGTATTCGTGAGGACAGGAGTTCATCAAGTGCTAGAGAAAATGGCCCAAATGTTATACAGACAAGGCAAATAGTACAAGAACCCAACAATGGGAGGAATAAAACCTTTATAAGACAGATAAGGGAAATGGCCCATGGTCTTAGATGTGTCAATACTAATGCACAGAGCATTGGAAATAAACAGGGCGAACTTGAACTCTTAGCACAGCAAAACAAATATGATATAATAGGCATCACTGAAACCTGGTGGGACGAGTCTCATGATTGAAATGTACTAATAGAGGGGTATAGCCTATTTCAGAAAAATAGACCAAACAGGAAGGGTGGTGGAGTAGCATTATATGTTCAGGATGTCTACACCTGTGAACAGATCCATGACTTAAATCCTGGGAGCCAGGTTGAGAACATATGGGTAAAAATTATGGGACAGAGAAACAGCAGGGATGTCATTGTGGGGGTCTACTACAGATCTCCAAGTCAAACCGAGGACTTGGATGATAATAATAATAATAAAAAAAATTATTTATATCCTGTCCCCCTGCAAGCAATCGGGGCGGCTTACAATGATAAAATGGTAGACAGTATAAAACAACCCAAAATCCCTCCCTCCCCTTAAAACATTATTAAATTAATACAAGTTAAAATCAATATATAATACAATATGTTAAAAACCCTTTTAAGCAGGCAGCATCTGTTTGGAGGTCCAAAAGCAACCTCCAGAGGGGGTTCCTGAGGCCGGGGTTAGCTATTCTGGAAAAGCCTGCCTGAAGAGAACCGTCTTGACAGCCTTTTTAAAGCTGTCTAATGATGCCTTCCTGGAATAAATGACCACACTTTCAGAAAGGAGAAATGGTGTAGTAATGGGGAATTTCAACTATCCTGATATTTGTTGGAAGTCCAACTCTGCCAAGAATATAAGGTCCAATAAATTCCTCACTTGCTTTGCAGACAATTTCATTGTCAAGAATGTGGAAGAGGCACCAAGGAGATCAGCTATTTTAGATCTGATGTAACTGTTAGGTGGATTTGTAATTGGTTGACTGACCGAACCCAAAACCCTCCTGGAGAGAAGTGACCAGTGGGGTGTCACAGAGTTCTGTTCTGGGCCCAGTGGCATTCAACATCTTCATCAATGACTTGGATGAGGGAAGAGAGGGTATGCTTATCAAGTTTGCAGATGACACCATCTTATTTTGTAATCTTGGCTGAATATGACCTAGACTATTCTGTCACTTGTACCTCCTAAGTGTGCTTTAAGGGAAGGTGCCTTTCATGTAAAAGAGATCTCTTTGCTATGTAGATTTCTGGCTTAGAACAAACTTTCTTTAAAGTTCTTCCCCCCCACACACACACACACACTTCACATGTCTTGCTTGGTCTCACTCCCCACAAGAGTGAAGGGAGGAAAAGCTCTGCAGTGACAGAGCAGAAAGTTACAAGTTGAACCCCACAACTTTGCACTGTGAGTTGCACTGCATGGGGACTGAAGTTAATGGGTGGTGGCAGCTAGCACATACGGTCTCTAAGGGTCCCATTCTACTCAGGAAGAAACAGGAGGGGATTCCAGAGAAACCCCAAGTAAAATGTTGGATCCTGTAGAAGAGATGAGTAGTTGATCACTCCTCTCAGGACCAGGATTGACTTATCTGTTAACTATGCCAGTTCAATTGCCAGTTCAATTACCCTCACAGATCTCACTTTACATTAATACATGTGGCCTGTCACAGATCCTCTCTTTATTTCCTCCTCCATATGCAAAAATGAATGTATTATATTTGGATGAGAAAAAGTTGAGAAGAAGAGAATGAACATAAATAAGCAAATGACGTAAAAAAAAACATAAGTGGTATTCTTTCACCACTAAAGGCAGCAACTTACCGAACCCAAAGGGTAGTCACCAATGGCTCCTCTTCATCCTGGGGAGACTGAGCAGTGGAGTGCCACAGGGTTCTGTCCTGGGCCCAGTGCAATTCCATATCTTTATCAATTATTTCAATGAGGGAATAGAGGACATGCTTATCCAGTTTGCAGATGACACCAAATTAGGAGGGGTAGCTAATATCCCATAGGACAGGATCAGAATCCAAAATGACCTCAACAGATTAGAAAGCTGGGTCAATATTAACAAAATGAATTTCAACAGGGAGAAATGTAGGATACTACACTTGGGCAGTTAAAATGAAATTCCCCATGACATTCTTGCAAACAAGCTTGTAAAATGTGGGATAGACAAGTTAACTGTTCAATGGATTTGTAATTGGTTGACCGGCCGAACCCAAAGGGTGCTCAGCAGTGGCTCCTCTTCGTCTTGGAAAGATGTGACCAGTGGGGTGCCACAGGGTTCTGTCCTGGGCCCAGTGCTATTCAACATCTTTATCAATGACTTGGATGAGGGAATTAGGGGCATACTTATCAAATTTGCAGATGACACCAAATTGGGAGGAGTAGCTAATAGCCTAGAGGACAGGATCAAAATTCAGAATGACCTGTATAGACTGGAGAGCTGGGCCAAAGCTAACAAAATGAAATTCAATACGGAGAAATGTAAAGTACTGCATTTAGGGCGGAAAAATGAAATGCATAAATATAGGATGGGAGAGACCTGGCTGAATGAGACTACGTGCAAAAGGGATCTAGGAGTCCTAGTAGACCACAAGTTCAACATGAGCCAACAGTGTGATGCGGCAGCTAAAAAGGCCAATGCGATTTTGGGTTGCATCAATAGAAGTATAGTGTCTAGATCAAGGGAAGTGATAGTGCCACTCTATTCTGCCTTGGTCAGACCTCACTTAGAATACTGTGTTCAGTTCTGGGCACCACAATTCAGAAAGGATATTGACAAATTGGAGCGTGTCCAGAGAAGGGCAACTAAAATGGTGAAAGGTCTGGAAACGATGCCTTATGAGCAGAGACTTAGGGAGCTGGGTATGTTTAGCCTGGAAAAAAGACGGTTAAGAGGCAATATGATAGCCCTGTTTAAGTATTTGAAGGGATGTCACACTGAGGATGGAGCAGGCTTGTTTTCTGCTGCTGCAGAGACTGGAACATGGAGCAATGGGTGCAAGCTCCAGGAACAGAGATTCCACCTCAACATGAGGAGGAACTTTTTGACAGTAAGAGCTGTTCGGCAGTGGAACACACTCCCTCGGAGCGTGGTGGGGTCTCCTACCTTGGAGGTCTTTAAACAGAGGCTGGATGGCCATCTGTCGGGGATGCTTTAATCAAGATTTCCTGCGTGGCAGGGGGGGTGGACTGGATGGCCCTCGTGGTCTCTTCCAACTCTGCAATTCTATGATTCTATGAAATGCACAGATATAGGATGGGTGACACATGGCTTGATGGCAGTACATGCAAAAAGGATCTAGGAGTCTTAGTGGACCACAAGCTGAACATGAGTCAACAGTGTGGTGCAGCAGCTAAAAAAGCCAATGTGATTCTAGGCTGCATTAATAGGAGTATAGTGTCTAGATCAAGGGAAGTAATAGTGCCACTGTATTCTGCTTTGATCAGGCCTCACCTAGAATATTGTGTCCAGTTCTGGGCTTCAGAGTTCAGGAAGGATACTGAGAAGCTGGAACATGTCCAAATGAGGGTGACCAGGATGGTGGGAGATCTGGAAGCCATGCCCTATGAGGAGAGGCTTAGGGAGCTGTGCTTTTTTAGTCTGGAAAAGAGAAGGCTGAGAGGTGACATGATAACCATGTTTAAAAATTTGAAGGGATGCCATACTGAGGATAGAGCAAGCTTGTTTTCTGCTGCTCCAGAGACTAGGACACGGAGCAACAAACTACTGGAAAAGGGATTCCACCTAAACATTATGAAGAACTTCCTCACAGTAAGAGCTGTTCAGAAGTGGAATACACTGCCTCATAGTGTGGTGGAGTCTCCTTCTTTGGAGGTTTTTAAACAGAGTCTGGATGGCCATCTGTCAGGAATGATTTGATTGTGTATTCCTGCATTTTAAAAATTTATTTATTTATTTATACCCCACTCTTCAGCCACAAGGCTATCTGAGCGGCTTATAGACTGTTTTAAGCAATAGCAATTTACACATCTACACTGCATTAAGCAGTTTCCAATGTGTGTTAGCTAATTGCCCCCACAAGCTGGGTACTCATTTTACTGACCCACAAAAGGATGGAAGGCTGAGCGAACCTTAGAGCCTTCTGGAATCGAACTTGCAACTCAAAAGAGCAAGGGTATCTTCCCAGAAGGGTCTTATTTTGTTTCCTCGTGCTTCTGTTTTGTTTCCACTGCATATCCGCAGCTGGCAAAAGATAGCAAACCAAGAAAATTCCACCTGTACTCATATGAAGAGCGGAGTTACTGGATTTCCCAGCTTGCTCTTCCTTTCTGCCCATCTGCCTCCTAATTCAATCAGGACTATACCGAGCCACTGAAATTTGACACTGCAAAAATCCCTGTATCCTTTTGTAACCTTCTAGACTTACCATCTCTACTACTTTTGCTCCCATGCGTGGCATGGTGTTGGACTGGATGGCCCTTGTGGTCTCTTCCAACTCTATGATTCTATGATTCTATTAACCAGATTGCCATCCTGACCCTCTTTGCTACATTGCTATTAGGAAAATGGGTAAGTGGTTACAGGAATTCCCTGGACACGTCACAGCCTAAACATTTAAATCCGCTCCTGCATTTCTTTTTTAGAGAGACTTGTGGGTTGAACCATCTCACAGCTTTAGTTTAGACATGAATCAAGGAAGGAACATTCATACAAAACACTGCAAAAAGTGGTGCTGTTGTCAGTACCACCTAACAAGGAATAACCATAAATATTCTCTCAAGTAGAGAAAACAAAAAGAAAATATAAGTGTTCCATTCCTTTCAGGTACATAACATTTAGAAGTTACTCTGTGACATTTTACTGGCATTTTGTTCGGAGCACCCATTTTTTTATTATTATTATCCTTTGTCATAAATTCAAGCCAGCCTCTTGTGCATACATTTATTTGATCTTTTCAGCAAAGTTTATCCCTCACGTCATAATAAAACAGGTACAATCTCTACTGGGATTATTGATGTACTAAAATATATTTCCTCTGTATTCATCATGTTCCTTAAATAATCCCTAGGGGGGAAAAAAAAAACCCTCTTTGTATAATCCTTCTGTGTTATGCAGGAAATGCTTACCTTTCTATTCGGTACACAGCTTCCCTGACAGTATTTTCCTTTGTTTTCTTTTAATAGTTTCCTTTTTTAAAAAAATAATAAAGGTTTGTGGTTTGTTTGCTCAGGTCTCTGGCTGGAATCTTGTTGGTTATTCTCAACTGGAATAGACTCATTGAATCAATTTTTCCTTGGTGAGTCATCCCATAGGTAAATCCAGTTGAATCAATAGGTCAACTGTAGAAAGAAGTAATAATAGGATTTAGGCCTCAGTTTCTCACTGCTTACATATGTCTGCTAATGTTAGACAGGATGGATAGTCCTTCTGAGCATTTTTCATTATAACCTGTATAAACTGCACTGTGCATAGCCATTGGTCACAAATTATTTGGGGGGGTGTGTCAAAACATAAGGAAAGAAGTAGATTTTCTACTCTTATCAACTGGGGGAGGTGAGGCTATTGCAAGAGATGCCATTTGTCATTATTTTATTTTCTCAAAGAAGCAAGAGGCAATTTTAGCCATTTTCCCCATTGGAAGAAAGACCTTGAAAACTAAATATTTTCCAAAGCCTATTCACAATTCAGAACCACAAAGTTCAACCATGAAAAAGCTGTTTACTGCACAGAAAATACTGTAATTGGGACATTTTATGGAAATTTGCATGTGATTGATTTGCAGTGATAACAGTATTTCCTGTGCAGGGGGGAAAAAATCTTCACTGAACAGAAAATGTTGTTTTCTTTGCAGAACAGTCTCATGCAAATTCTGCACAAAATAAGTCCCAACTGCAGATTTTCATCAGTCCAGATTCTTCTCATTGTTTGTTTGTTTTTTGTTTTTTGTTTTTTGTTTTTTTGTTTTTTTGATACTAGGAATGTATTTCTTTGCTAAGTTTCTTCTCAAATGTAGAAATAAGTAATTTTAGTAATTTTATTCCTGCTGTGAGAAAGTCTCTGAAAACCATGAAGTTTTTGAATACTATTCACAATTCAGGACTTAGTCTACACAAAATTTGCATCTGGTTGATTTCCACAGATAACAGCATCTTCTGTGCAGGAAACATCAATTTCTGCACAGAAAATAATATTTAAGTGCAGAAACATTAAATGCCCTTTTCTTTGCAGAAAATGCTATTTTCTATGCAAATCAATCAAGTACAACATTTATGCAGAATAAATCCTCAATTATAGCATTTTCTGTGAAGCAATTAATATTTCTGCATTGAAGTATTATTTTTCACACAGAAAATGCTGCTTTTCTGCATAGATAATTCTGTTTTCCTGTGGAAATCAACCACATGAAAATTTTGCACAAATTTTTATCTCTGAGAAAATTCTCATGTGTTCAGGAGTCTTCTCGTCAGTGTTTCTCAAAACTCAAAGCATTTTTGACCATTTTTCCC
The DNA here is from genome assembly GCA_030847615.1 of Gambelia wislizenii. NCBI lineage: Eukaryota > Metazoa > Chordata > Lepidosauria > Squamata > Crotaphytidae > Gambelia > Gambelia wislizenii. The sequence goes on along the minus strand of JAUMIR010000003.1, from coordinate 209,546,085 downwards.
CAATATTTTTTCTATCATTAGCTACAGCTGACCAGAGGATCAATTTTCTTACTTGGGCTGCATGGATCCAAACTGAAAACCACATAAAGAAGGTTATGTGCATGCACGCAAACACACACGCACAAGTATAAACATACACAACCTGCACACTGTTTGACATAAAATGCCTAGTTGTTGTTGTTTAAAAAAAAACACTAAAATGGATTTCCAGACTTTTCTGGTTCTGAAAAAAAAAAAATAGGAATTTTATTTTATTAGGAATTTTAAGTCCTGCAGGCTTGGGGCTATGGCTTCTTCAATTGAGTCTGTCCACCTGTAATGTAGTGTACTTTTTTTTTTCCTACTGTCTCCCACTTTACCAAACATTTTAGTCTTTTCTAATAAGTCATGTTGTCTCATGATATGGACAAAGTGCAATACCCTCAGTTTGGACATTTTGGCTTCTATGGAAATTTCAGACTTGATTTTCTCTTAAAACCATTTATTTTTCTTTTTTGGTAGTCCATGGTATCCACAAAATTATTCTTCAGTATCACATTTCAAAGGAGTTGATTCTTGTCAGCTTTCTTCACTTTCCAGGTTCCACAACCATAGACATTAATCAGAAATACTATGGCATGGACAATCTGATTTTGGTATTCAGTTATATATTGAGGGAACAGCACTATGCACACCTACTAGGGAGACATCTTTACTATGTTATTGGTGCTTCTTTCAGACTAAACCTGCTTAGGACTGGGCTGCATATGCTTTTAAAGCTATTGCTTTCTCCAAGATGTTATAGTAACAATGTACTAAGCAATTATGTTCACTTCAGCATTCTCTTCCAAATCACATCTTAGAAAAGTGAGAAAATGGTTAGTAGTATGGATACTTTTATCTAAAATAAAAACAGCCATCACATCCAGAAATCAATGAATTATCCAGGGGTACAGTTACAGGGAGGGTAACATTGCTGCTCGACTCAAGAAATAGTGGAACCAGACACAAGATACCGAGTTGAAAAATGGGCCACTTTATTTAAATCTATCCTATTTATTATTTTTCTCTAGAGAGCTGCAACGGGGAGAGCCACCTGCTGTGCAAGCAACTAGGGCAGGAGGTCTACCCCCCAACTGCCTCCCCAGCTTCTCCGGGCAAAACACCTGAGCCCTGGAGAGAACCCAAAAACTGGGTTGCTTCCCAGCTGGTCTGCATCTGGAAGGGAAACCTGAAAGTCCCTCTCCCAATTCATGGGACTTAAAATGAGGGTTTATTCCTCAAGACAGCCCAAAGGGAAGTCTCTTTCCCATCTCCCTAGTTGCAGGACCCAAAGAAGCAGTTGCAGAGACTTTACTGAAAGGGGATACCATAGGTGCTCACTAAACTACCAAATCCTCCCCCTCCCATGTGCCATGAACACAGGGAAAGTGTCTGCTTATCCCCTATCCCCAACTATGTGATCAAAAAGGACCTCACAACGTATTCCAGATCTCCCAAGAAGATATTTCCAGCCTAAAAATGCCATGTGCTCAGTAAGCTTCACCTTCTGGAAAACAAATTCCAGATGTGGCATATAGTGACCCAATCCTTTAACCATTGTGTTTCATGTTTTCCTAGTGGCTCTATGTCATGCCAGATCAATTAACAGAGGATCCTCTCACCACCACCCCAGGCCTGTCTGGGCAAGACAGTGGACCACATAAGTTGTACCTCAGGTCATTCAGACTTTATGACCCACATGTAATGCAGCACTTGCAATATATAAGGGGCTTGCCTTTCAATAACCACAAATCATTCCCACCCAGATGAATGGCAAAGATAGGTGGTAGAGGCCCACGGTGCTCCCCAAACAGTGTTGGCAACAGGCTGTGCCAGCAAAGACCACTGTTGACCAGCCATTCACTAAAAGCCATGTCACACACCCCCAAAGGGGTCCTGAAATGGCTCATGTGGGCCTGGCAAGCCACCCAATAAACAATGCTGTAGCACAACCTAGAATCTAAAAAAAAAAAAAAAGAAGAAGAAGAAGAAGAAGACCAGGCCACATTAATAGTATGATGGCTGCATTTATTTATGGTATGCAGAAGACCTCCCGCACCTGATCTGATATAAACCAACCTGGACACAAAATGTTATTTAAAAACACTAAAATTCTGGACCAGGCCAACAACTATCATGTTAGAATGCACAGAGAAGCTGTTGAAATCCGCAAACACCTAGACAACCTCAACAGGAAAGAAGAAACCCTAAAAGTAAACAAAGTTTGGCTATCAGTCTTGAAAATATATGCAAATGAACTCCACCCAGGGACAGGGGGATTTCCAACAGATAATGGGCCATTAGGCAAACAGACACTAATCCTCCTTGCATATCTCCCCCCAGGAACTACCCATTCAAATACACAAATGTGCATATCCTCCCCAACAGGGGCTCACAGTATACAACCCCCCCACACACACACACTCCTACCCAACCATTCTCTGAAGATGCCATCCACAGATGCAGGTGAAACATCAGGAATAAACTCCTCCAGAATACAGCCTCACAGCCTGGAAAAAAACACACAGAAAACCTGTTCTAATTGTTATTGAATCCATACCCCAAAACTGCAACAGGGGATGTCACTCCAGTTCTGAAGGAATGAGCGCTGTCTTTTACACCCAAAGACCAGTAGCAGATAGGGCTCTGGAAGTAACTGACCAGAACTGGAATTTTGTCAAAGGTGACAGGTGTGCATGGGTAAATAATGGGTCTGGCCAGTACATATCACTGCAAAGCCCTAACCAGGAATATGGACTGGTAACTGCACATGTACAGTTTCAAATGAGCTCCCATGCTTCATTGATCCACTATAGAAGAATAGATAGTCAACATAACCTGGTGTCTGTCCACTTGGAAGTCTCTAAGCTTCAGTGCCTTAGTGGAATTGTCACTCCTAGTTCACTAGCTTATTGGACCTGTCATCATCAGTTCACTAGCTCTCAGTACCCCTCAAAAGGTGGTTAATGGTTTACAGGCTTTCTTGGGGGGGGGATATCTGTTTAGGTGGTGATTTGGCTTCCTCAAGAGCCTTTACTCTCTCCAAAATAGCTTCCCATGGAACCTGGAATCTGGAAGGCAGTGCCCCCACTGGTAAGACCCCACACAACCAAGTTGTTCCAGATAATAATTCTAAACTGTATCAAGACAGCATACCAGCCACTGCCCTAACCAGAGGCCAAAGTCTGGTCCTAGGCCTCAGGCCTAGGTCAGTACAACAGACCACTCAGCCCAACTCAGTGTTTGCCTGCCTGATTAGGCTATAGTTCCCAGGTGTACTTAACAAGCCAAGCGTGGCTGCAGTGAAAGGAGAAAGGCCTGCTCAGTTATTACTGCCCAGGGACTGATCTGGTTCACCCTGAATCATCTGAAACCAAGGGCCAACCACCTCGGGCTCAACCACCTGAACCTGAGCCCAGCCGGGTGACTGCTGACTGTGGCACAGCCCAAAACATGTCTCTGCCACATAACCTCACCCCCACAGTGAAAAACACCCTCCTTGATACTCAAGTTATGTTGCTCCAAAGTCCTCTTCCTACTCAACAGCTCATGTCCTGCTCACTACTTGAACATTGGTGGAAGAGGTGGGGGTGGTGCTACAACACATTTAACCTGGCCTCAGCTTCTTGTACAGCCAGCAATCATGCCTCCCTCTCTGGATTGCTGCACCAGGTGGGGGGATCCAAATTACTCCATTAAGTATTTTGACTCCTCATTGAAAACTCCCTTCAGCCCTCAAATTTCTAGCATTGCAGGGAGAGAGACACTGAAAATTGTTCGCACCCATACTCTTCTGTTTGCTGTGGTTTGCTTTCCTTTGGTAACCTGCCTGTCCCCCCCCCACTTTTTTATTTTTATTTTTTTATTTTTTGGTATCTCAATTCTATTTCTAAATGCTCAATTGAAGTTTTAAGTCAGTGCAATGCTAGAAACCCAGGGACTGAAGAAACATTTTATGAGAGGGCAAGAATCCTTATTTGGAGAAGCAATGCCCTCATTTTGCTTCCCCTCTGCCATCCAAGCGATCCAAGGCTGGAGAATACCTAGTTGTGGCTCATGGCTTTCATGTCAGTCAGCTTTGTCTCTGATAATTTCAGAGGAGCTATTTTCAGAGGTGCTGAAGCCTCCCAAACAGATTCAACACCTTTAACTTTCAGACTAAACTCCTGAGCAGATGCACCACCTGACTGACAGAAGAGCCAATGGCTGCCATTCTGTATTCCCCTCCAGCCTGTTTCTAGGCCCATCCATTCTTAGCCCTGCCCCCACCTGAATAACATCTCTAAGCACCTTTCCCCCATGAAATATGTGCAGTGGGTTAGATTCCCTTCCACAAATTACTGGTGTGTGTGTGTGTGTGCGTTTTGGAAGCTATTCACAAGCACCCACAAGTCATGCATTTTCATGCTGAGGTGCACCTAGGGCAGAATATCTTAAAATGCCAATCTACTATTCAGGCTTCATACTTGGCCAACAAACCAGTGTCCTTTTCAAACTTCATGGTGAGTGAAACAAAGGGTTTTGCATATCTGTAACAGCAGAGGTGAAGAACTGAAAGATATCCAGCTCTTCCTGGTGTCAGAGATAGCTAATAACTATTCAGTTACTGTATGCACCTCTTGATACTTGAAAAAAAAAATCTGGCATAGCAATGAATAAAAGCTTTCTATGGAGAAAGAGTGAAGCTAGGGGAGAAAACATTCACAGAGAGTTTAAAAGATAGGCCATGTCAGTCTGAATTTGGTTAGCATTCTCAAATATATGTGAGGCATTGCTAAAGAAGAAAACAAAGCAGCTCCAGTACTAATGTTTTTTCAAACAGTCTTTGAACCTTTTAGCAGTACTGATGGTATTTGTTATGCATGTGAAGTACGATGTTTTGTTAGGAGAATAAAAAAAAAAAAATTACAGGAGCTTTACAGCAGTTCCCATGCAATGGGAGAGTGAAGTCTAAATCAAGGCAATCTTTTGCCCAAAGCAAGGATGGTCAAATTGTTTTCTGTTCCTTAAGATGTGTTGGACTGTAACTCCATGATGGAGTCCTAGGCAGCACAGCCTATGGCAACTGATGACTTGTTGAGTTAACAACATAGAGGATGCTGTCTTGTATTAATTCATGTGGGGGACCACAGAGCAACAGTTGTATGATAGGGGAAATACCAGCACTGAACAACAGTGCCTTGGAGATGAAAGGGCAACAATGTAGACTCTGCTTTGGTCTGTATTGGAAGGCCTTTTCAAAATGTGTGGAAGCAACCCAAACAAAGACAATTCTTATAGAATTGAGTCCTATAAGATATGGTACGGACACTAGACACATGTGTGGATAATAATAATAATAATAATAATATTTATTTATACTCCGCCCCTCTGTTAAAACAATCGGGGCGGCTTACAAAATTTAAAATACAATACAAATAAAATCCCTAAACACCCCCACTCCCACCCTCCCCCATAAAAAAACATTAAACAAATATAAATTAAAACAACTAATCTAAAATCACTTTTAAAACTATAAATACAATAAATATAATAAATGGCCAGCAGCCTAGAAGAGGCCAGGATCCCCTGAGGCCGGGATCTAATTAGGAAAGGCCTGCCGAAAGAGATCCGTCTTTAGTGCTTTTTTAAAGCCACTCAGGCTTGTTATCTGACGGATCTCATTCGGCAGGTCATTCCACAATTTGGGGGCGATTACCGAAAAGGCCCTCTGGGAGGTTGCAGACAGCCTAGATTTTTGTGGCTGAAGCAAATTCCTCCCAGAGGACCGGAGTGCGCAGGGAAATAGTCAGTCAATGGCTATTTTAGAATGATAGAGTTGGAAGGGGCCTCCTGGACCATCGAGTTTGACCCCCTGCTCAATGCAGGATCTCCACCCAAAGTATTCCCAGCAGTGCCACTACCTCCATATTTGATATATTATCAAGAACAAACAAATGCAATACTCATTACATTTATTCCCTGATTGTGGTATGCATGTATATGTGCCTTCAAGTCAGTATACCTGCCATTGAAAACAGAATTATTTAGATGGGACTTGGTATGATCTAGTACACCAATTCTCTTAAGATTTTTCTTAACCTTAATTTCTCCAGAAAAATCAAGCTTGTTAAATTCTGGTATGTTTTCAGTTTAGTGGAAGTGCAGGCTAACAAAGCATCTCAAACTCTCCATAACTAACAGATGCCAAAAACAGCAAAGTCTATTTATTTTTTCAGAGTCCCGGATTGATTTAGAAAGTGTCATCCCAATTCTTTACAAAAATAGATGTGTTTAGTGGTTCATTGACCTGTGATATTAGGTCCTGCAGCTTACTCTGTGTAATTCACACATCTCGTTTTTGGTAGCAAGTACGATGTTCTTGCTTCCACTTTACATATTGAAGAAAAAAGTTTGATCTTTATAGAGAGAGATGTGTGTGAAAATCATGAATAGGTCAATGACCCTTATGTCTTAATCTGGGTATTATTTTAAATGTTTTTTTTTTCATTCTAGGAAATAGCTCAGAATAAACTTTTTCATCCAGTAAAGACATGAACTCCTCAATCCTAATGCCAACCTTTATTATCAGTCCTTATCACCATTTATATAAAATGTGTAAATGATACACAAAGATATTTATCTAAATCTACATGACATAAAGTTTAGGCTTCCTATACTAATCACTAGAATCAACCTGTTGTTCTATGGTTTATTTGTGAATTTTGTAATTACATTTTTTCTTCTAATTTCTCTCACAGGATGGGATTACATATGCATTGTTATCATTGGGTGGATGACTTGCATGTGTCAGTGACACACCTGCAAGCAGTTTGCTCATGTCAACTTGAACTTTTATGTACATGACTAGGTATGGCTAGGAGCAGAGTCAACATGCTTCTGGCAGGACAAAAACAATCCAAATTATCACAGGAATAAATCAATCCAGACTCAAGGTGAAAGTGGAGGAAAATAAGAGTGACTCTTCCATCAATGGGAAGAGATTCAACCCACCCACCCACCAGTCACCTGAACAAGTCATACTGTGCAGGGGGGTTGGCTACCCTCTGGAACAGATTTGGACTTTGTCATACCACCACCCCCATACACATTCTTTTGCCAGCATATTTTGAAATGTTTTTATGCCGGCAAAAAACAAAACAAAACCAAAAAACCCACCAGACTTACCTTGAGTTGCGTTAGAAAGGCAGCCCAGCAGTAACGGAGCACGAACGGAACTCTGTTTACTTATAGGCTCCAAAACTCACCGAGTCTTGCAAGAAGATGCTAGTGTGGCAAATTAAAAAAATACATTAAAAAAACACAAAACGTACACACAAGCACAGAAACACACTCACAAAGCCCCAAGTACACTAGGGAGGTTAAAAAAAAATAGAGAGTCAGTCCCCCTACCTGGCTGTCCTGACCTCATCCAGAAGTGTTCTGACCATTGACGCTGTATTCACTGAGCGCAATGGTACAAGGTTTCAAATGCCGGCAATGCCGGCAACAAAGCACCATGGCTGATCTACTGATGGCTTGGCCCATCAAGAAAAAGGAATGGGTTTTGGACAGGACATTAACACAAAAGGATAACATCATTTGATATGCACACCCTTTCACGTTAATTTAGCATCATCACGACACCATATTTGCCTGGTCTGATAAAGCCCTGTGTCCACAGGACTGTAGGGGGAAGTTGGTGGGGCACCTAACACAAGTCAGCATATCAGGCCTCATTAATTAATTCTGTTAGTGGCTGAAACCAGGTGATTTCAGCTGATGAAAGCAGTAAGACAGGAAAATGAAACTTGCACTCCTACTGAGTGAGAGACATATAAGACACTCTCTAGTATGATGAGCACTTAGAATTATTCTGGTATACATAGGAGATTTTCACATGGGGCCAAAATGCCCCGTTACTGCCCCGCCACCTCCTCTCCCATTCCTGCCACGGAATAATGTAAATCTTTCACACACTTACCTTAATTCCGCAGCAGGAACGGGCTCCCCTTCCCCTCGCTGGCCGGCCGTAAATGCAGCCGTCGTAAGGCTGCTTTTATAACTGGCCGTCTGAAATGTTATCAGGTTATTGCGTGATAATGGTTAGGCGGTAAATTTAAAAAATAAAACTCCCCCAAACATAAAATCAGTTCACCAAGCACAAAAACACACTTTAAATCACACAATCAAAACAGGGAAGGTAAAATAAAGTGTGTCACTTACCTGGATGTCCAGATTGTACCAGGAAGTGTTCGGAACAGACCTCCCCTCAGTGGCTGTCATTTTGGAACAGGAACAGGGCTCCTATTTGCACACCCATGATTGTGCGATAGTGACAGAACAAGAGGTATATTCACGATGAAAAAATTGTGATTACATTGTTCCAGAACAGTCAAGGGAGCAGGATGGATTCAGGACAGAATGGGATCAACGTCGTCCGAAAGGGAAAACCTTTCCCGACCCTGTTCTGTTCCTGCAATGGGATATATAGCCCATGTGAAAATCTCCATAGAATATATTTAGAATTCAGGAGCAAGTTGTTTCTATGGACATGCTTAATCCACGCTTTGCAGTATAAGACTGAAACTCTGGACTATTTTTCATCCACACACCCAGGCTCCCATGCTGGTTTCTTCTCCAATACCCCTCCCTCAGTTCTGTGTTTTATTACTTCAGTTCACAGAGTGAATATTCCAGAATGAATCCAGATTCTAGTCCCAATTAAAGTAACCCAATTCAATCAATAAAAATTACATACGTGTTGACTTACCATTCAATGATTCATCCACTGGATCTACTCTGGTTAAGACTAGGAATTGGTTTTAGAACTACTCTTTGACTTCTTATGTAAATAACTTGTCAGAATAGCGGAGGAAAGTAATTTATATTTTTGAAATGTTCACTCTCAACTGATGTAGTTCATCAGCAAATCAGGAAGAGGGTCTAACCAAGCACATTTCCTGCCTAGGAGACCCTTGTACTTAATTCCCTACCCTGCAAGCTTCATTTGACATTTCTGCTGCCTCTTTGCCTGTCACTTAGCTTTCAGAAACAGAGAAAAGCAGCAAATACAATAGAAGTCTAATAATCTGAATTTAGCACTGAATCTTTCAGGAAGGGGGGGGTCACAAAAGGAAAAAAAATGCAACCCACAATTGCATTTTGGAAAATGTTGGAGAGAATACATTTCGTATAAGTTTTGATGTTTACGTCCCTGAGAACTTTGGCAATTTTTCACTTCATCTATCTATCAAGATGAAGCTATCAAGAATCCAGATGTTTCTTTAAAAAAAAGTAGATCCTGCCCACTCCATCATGTTTTCTGTTGATTGATGTATAATTATAATGATAAATATATGATTAGATCTCTCTCTGAACTTCAGCTTTAGCTTCCAGAGAGATGTACAGAGCTGCTTCTTTAAAATCCAGTCAATGACTGGGATATGAGTATGACTGTTCCTTAATACTGGGACCTAAAAATCTACAGCTGTTCCAGACAAATCTGGAGTGTTGGAAGATAAAGAACAAGTTGACACAGGTTACAAAGAGAGAACTTCTTTAGATTATATCTCATGACTTCTGATAGGATGTTTTTCAAGGAAGCAATCATTTCAGTCTGTCTTTGGCACTAACTGGAATGTCTCCTTTTAAAGGCAATTATAACCACCTTATAGTTGTAGCATGTCAAAGCACTCCTTCCCACCTACACATCCACTAGGAATTTCATGTATATATAATCCTTATTGAAACATGATAAAACTATTCACCATCAGCAGTTAAGTACTTTGTTCTCTGACACCAACTAAGTTTTCAAAATTCTGAAATCATGTTCCCTATGCTATGTTATTCCAACCAGTCATGGCCATACTTAAGGACTAGGATGATTGCACATGCTACCTAGATGATGTTTTGGGGGCAAATAAATATATTTTATGTTATGCTGGCATACTTTCCTTGAAACTGAAAGAAACAATCAGTGAATTGCCTTGTTTCCCCCCCCCCCCTTGATTAGAAGCAAACAGTTGCTTGATGTTTCCCTAATGAGCACAGAGAACCACTTATAAATGAGAGGCGATATACCAAGTTGCCACTGAAACATACATTCTATGTAATTTAATTGCAATTCAGCTGCATACCATTGGCATCTCTGTTTAAATCTTAATCAGACTCTAAAGAATAAAGCTTTGGGACAGCCTTTCAATCACTTGTCTATCTCTAAAGGAACTACTTTGTTCTTATTTTTTTACCATCAACAAAAATAATAATAATTCCCTCTAGCAATTTATATAAATATCATTTAATAGATGCAAAACAAACTTTTCTATATTCTCCAAAGCTCCAAGTTTGTGATTTTGTTCCCTTTCATTGATCAAAAGAAAAGTGGTTAACTATAGTTTCAGAAAGTGTTCTAAGAAATAATCAAATCCAATTAAAATCAATTTTACTTAATTCCTAATACTAAGGCAACCACAACAGCTGGGGCAACTTGTTCAGCCTGCATGGTCCAGCAAAATAAATAAATAAATAATAAAAAAATCTACATTTTTAGGTGAGGGTAAACATCATCGCAGAGTCGAGATTTTGAAAACTTTTATTATAGAACTGGTTATGGAAATTAATGAAATCATGGTACAGACTGTGTAGGTCAGATGAAACAGCAAAACTCCTAGAATCGTCAGTTAAGAAAATAAAGGAACTGAAGGCAAAAACAATGTATGGTATTCTCTTGTGTGTGTGACTTGATGTATTTTGTATGGTGAATAAGTACCTGATAAACCAAACACTGGAGCTTGAGAAAAGAACTGAAAAGATAGGGAGATGGTTTTGCTTTCATGCATGATTAATTAATGCTCTAGGACACATAGCACAATATCATTAATGGAGAGGGGTAGGAAAAGAGATAGCAGAAATTGTTACTATGGTCTACTACCCCCCTCCCTGTAATATCTCATAATTAAAATATTAGACACTTCAAGGGGTCTAGTAGACTAGGGTGATCCAAAGTGAGGTCAGATGGAGGTCACAAGGACATGGGAAGATGTCTGAGAAATATTTTAGCAAACACACCCTAGCTAGGATTAAGTGGATTTTATTTATTTATTTATTTATTTATACCCCACTCTTCAGCCACAAGGCTATCAGAGCAGCTTACAAATTGTTTTAAGCAATAGCAATTTACACATCTACATTGCATTGAGCAGTTTCCAATGTGTGTTAGCTAATTGCCCCCCACAAGCCAGGTACTCATTTTACTGACCTACAAAAGGATGGAAGGCTGAGTGAACATTGGAGCCCTCTGGAATCAAATTCTTGGATCCCCTAATAAACAACACCATTAAGGAGGTCTGTGCTAATTCCTTCTTGGGCCCCTTGGCAATGAGTCAAACATCCTAATATAGAAGAAGACACACTCACCCAGATTTTAACAAGATTTAGAACAGCCACATTACATCTGTACTGGTACTGAGGTTTTTTTCACAAATATGCCACAGGGATGACTTATGCCACAGTCCTTATTCCCTTACACTGGATACCAAATTTCAGGTGGATACTCACATCACTTAGGCCCTGGACATACAGGCTGAATTATAGCCACAATGTTGTTTTCAGTGTGTTGTGCTTGAAATAAGAAGTAAGGAGAGAACCTCCAAGCAGTACTCACTCCTATCTTGTACAACTCATTACCTTGAATTCCACATCTCATCCCAGAAAAATAAAATAGATTGTGACAAGGCTAATAGTTCTTGGCATTCCTATCCAGGCTGATTCCTATCCAGAGTGATTTAATAACTCTACATCCAATTGCCTGCCAGGTTAAGAAGGCAAACAAGGAGGATGTTGTTCTCCCTAAATTTATTCCAAAGGGCATCTGCAGCTTCTTGTTAACCTCTTATCTGCTGTGTTGAGATCAGATGAGCTAAAATGGTCACCTTGGCATCCACCTTAAAAATCTTTCTTTCTTGCCTTCTGAAGGCTTTAACACCTTGGCATCCACCTTAAAAATCTTCTTTCTTGCCTTCTGAAGGCTTTAAAGGAAAACAAGGGATCTTCCAGAGTCCTTAGCCACATCACATAATTGGCATCTCATAAATCTGCCTTTAAGCTGTGGCATCACTAAGGCTGGTGTCACCCCTCTCCCCAATGGTGTCAAGTGGTGAAGTTCAGCCTCTCTGCACACCTCTAGTGTCGCCAGTGCTTTTAAGGATCTTTTTTTAAAAAAATATTTACCATTAACAGCTTCCAAACTATGCATCTAAAAGTCCACAACATTATTCAGTGTAAAAAGAGGTGGGTGGCAGTGGTGGGGAGGACACATCCAGAAAAGGTCTTCTTGATTTTCTTTTAGTTACTCTTCATGATATAATGGGTTGCCAGAGTGAGCATAATTGCTGTGAATTTTGAATTAATAGATATTTAATATACTTTTTGAATGAACAGAGTTTTTAAGAATATTGAAATAATTAACATTATACTTTCAATATTTTCAGTTTCTTACTTTTGGACAGGATGGGATGGAACAGAGATCTGTTTAAAAGCATTTCAGGCTTTTGAATTTATGCAAACAGAGTTATCTTCCCATTCGTTCTTCCCTTGCTGTATCCCCTCCCCCCACATCCCTCTGTACATCCTGGAAATGGCTCAAAGCAAGTATAAAATATGCAAATCTGTCTGGTCCAGAAATATGTGAGTAGTGAGAGGTATTGGATTCAAGCAGATGTTAAAAACAAAGTCAGAATATTTCAGCCAGATTCAGTGATGCATGCTATACAAGAGTCAAGAAAACATTTGGTGACAGAGTTCACCACCAGACTAGACAACAATGAAAGGACATATACCTGTACTAGGTGTGTGTGTGTGTGTGTGTGTGTGTGTGTGCATGTGTGGATGTGCCTTCAAGTCATCTGTCAACATATTGTGACATCATGAATTTCATAAGGTTTTTTAGGCATGGACTATTCAGAGGTGGTTTGCCGTTTCTTTCCTCTGAAATAAAGCCTACAGCTCCTGGTATTCCTTGGTAGTCCCCATCCATGTACTAACCAGGCCTTCTATATTCAGACAGGATCCAGTGCCTTCAAGTTGTTTAGGCCATATCCTTACTAGGTGCCCACTGACAAAGAAATGGTAATCAAGAACATAGGAAACTGCTTTCATCATCCTGCAGCTGCATTGCCTCAATGCATAATCTAGTTCCTTTGTCATTCAAGAAGCAGATCAATTCACTTTCTCCTCCAGCTCCATAAGCTGTATAAATATTTTGGATTTATTGAACTATTTTAGTACATATTGAAACAGATATCCAATTATATCATCATCTTCAATATAAACTTGTCATATAATTGTGGTGTGGCCTTCCTACACTGCTCTGGTAGAAAGTTCACATTTGAGGACTTTTGAGCATATTTGTTTGCTGTATCTGGCACCTGAAGAAGTGGGCTGAAATAAATTGATTAGTCTTATAGGTGACACAACACTCACCCCTTTGTTTTACACATTTACTACCTGTCAGCTATTTTGTACACCCACATTAAATTCTACATGGTTTACAACCTAATTTTACAGAGAACAAGAACACGTGAAGGTTTCACTCACTCATCCTCAAAGATAATGAGAAAAGAAGCCAAGTGATTCATAGTTCACTAAAGCTTATTATTTACCCAGAAAGTGAAAGGTAGGTTTATTTGAATTCTTGGGGGCAGAAGTATTGGGAAACTTGTTTTGTAATGTTAGGTTTCCACTTTAGGGATAAGCACCTGTGTGTACTCATACACATTGAAAATGCTCCCTTCACACCAACTAATAAATGAAAGAATTAATCAACTCTTCTGTAGTGGTAACAGAAAATCTCAGGCTATTTCAGTTGGGAAAAAGAGAGAAAGAGTTACCACATTCTGATAAGCATTGCATACAGAAAGTAAAGGCCAACTGTTCATGTGTACACTGTACTCTATGCACCAAAGTATGTCTATTGGATGGGAGAGAAAGGATTGGATTTGTTCCCATCTCACACTTACGTACTCATCACTCCCTTCTCTTCATCTGCTTCTAAAATTTGGTTTGTTCTAATTAATTCATTTAATTTATATGCCACTGTTCTCCCACAGTGGACCCAAGGCAGGTCTCAAGAGTAAAATCCAAGGTCCCAAGGTGCTTGGTTTGACCTTCTTGGAAGTTACCTTTCTGGGCCGTTTATTCTGCTCTGAATAGTTTCATGGTATTAAGGGGCTAATAAAGGAATAATATTTCACCAATTTTCAGAGCCTGGTCCAGGCTCTCTGTGAGATTAATTTACCTCACAAAGTTATTATAAAGATAAGTGGGAAGAAACAGAATCTCCCCACCTCTCAAAAAACAGGGAAGCATAGCAGTTTCAGCTGGCATTTGACCATTGCATTTATGTAGCCCACTTCCCACTTTATGCCATTATACTGAAAACAAGCTCATAAATGTCCACATATATTCACAAGTGATTGTAACACTGATTTCAAAATTAGGCTATGTTATTGATAAATTCACAGGCCAAATAAGCCAGAGACTGACTTTGCTAAACTTTTAAAAACATCATCAAACATTGAAGAGCATAGCTAAATGTTAGGCTCTTGTGTTTTAATAGAAGAATATCCCTTCAGTCTCCATGACTATTATGAAATGCACATAAGGCAAGATGTGTCTGCTTAATTTAGCTGCAAAGTTTCATGCTGTAAATGGGTGATGGTGGTTTGTTGTTGTTGTTGTTGTTTTAAATAGCTTCTTACAAGGCTGTAGTGAGAGGCTGCAGAGAGGAGAAAAGGATGGGGTGTGAGCCAAGGAAATGAAGGGAAGATGTTTATTTTTTCACTGAGCAGGTGGTTTATTTTTTCACTGAGCATGTGGTTTCAGTGGATGTTTTATGGTTTGTATAGCTATCCAGAAAATTTGTAATCAGAATATCTTTTGTGGGTGTCGAGAGGGGCTTCACACTGTTAGTAGAAGACCATTTCTGTGCAAGGTCTTTGGCATTTTCCCCATCTAGCTGTAGTAGTCTGTTTAGTATTCTTCAAAAAGGGAAAATGAAATTTTGTGGCCTCCTTAAGACCAATCAACTTATTACAGTATAAGCTTTCATGGAAATAATCCACTTCTTCAGATGCAGGACTGCCCATGAAAGTTTATGCTGAAATAAATTGCTTAGTCTTAAAGAAACACTGATGGCCAAAGTGTGCCTCTGGAGCTGCTTCTGTCTACCCAAATCTGTTTTTCAGGCCCACAAACCCTCCACACAGACTACTCCCCCCCCCGCCATACAGGGACTGAATTTCCTATAGCCTCCCCTTCTTCCCACTTCCTAACCATTTAGTTCCTGGAAGCCTGGAATTTTCTCTCTAACATGTGGTTAGATATGGGAGCCAATGAAGTATATACACCTTTAAGTTATAAAATCTTCTTTACTGTATTTAACATGTACTTAAAACTTCACATTTAAATTCCTTTCATACTAAGAAAAGTAAGACACATTTTCTGGTTACATGTTTATCTTCAAGATATTGTTGCTGTAGAACAAGTTTAAGTAAGTAAAATCAAACTAGGGCCTTCTTTGCTGTGACATGCCTAAATAAGGTTTGGTGCAACCTACTGCTTTCTGAAATCTCAAAAATAATTGAACAGCATCCATTTTTGTGCAGTTCCTGTGCCACATGACCTCAGATTAGGCATGCTAATTTTGTTCTTGATGGAATACATGAAGAATTTTAGCAATTTTCTTCTGGCTGGGCAAAAGGCAGAAGGGAATTTCAGGGTGCTCACCTCTGGCAGACTTCCATGACCACTTTACCAATAGGACCCAAGGGATCTCAGAAGAAATGGGATGAAGGCTGATGGTGTGGCTGCAGTGGGAGCAGTTGTGTCATGAAACATAGCAGTGGAAGAAAAGTTGGTGGGAGGCAGTTTCAGGAATGACAGGGAAATAGAAAGGGGGCTGGGAGAGGCAATGGAGGAGGGAGAAAATGACCAGGAAGAAGGCGAGGTAGGAGATGGATGAAAAGAGGAACATGAAAGGAGAAGGGCACAGAAGGAAGAGAAGAGAGAGAGAGGGAGGGGGAGAAAAAAAGAGAGGGAGAGAGAGAGAGAACAAAGGTGAGAAGGGAGAGGGAGACTGGGAGAGTGGGGAAAGGACACCCAGGACTGGAAAAGACAGGGACAGGGGGATGGACTGATTGGAAGAAGGGAAGAGAGTGATAGGGCAAGTGGCTGAGAGGATACAAGTTATATCTTCCATAGATATAGGCCAGAGGCTGTTGCACATGACACAGTGCATCAGGACACTGCACATGGTAAAAGTGCAAGCAGAGGATATTTAAGGCCTGGCCATCCCTTCATATCCTTCTTTGGCTCTTTGCTTCATGGCTCACCCTCCCTCCTGCCTCCAGGCATAACTAAGTGATGTCCTCTGGACCAATCCCTTCAAACCTACTTTACCAGGCATCAACCATATTGAACAAAGGAAGTCTGTTCTGCTAGCGAATGAGGTGTAGATGGAGGATGCTTCCACCCCTCCCACCAACTAGTGAGGCAAGAAGAAATTGTGGCAGGAGTCCTGATTCTGACAGTTACAGCCTCAATCACTGGCAGGAGACAGGTGGAAACATCATCCACCCATGCCCCAATCACCAGCAGAACAGAACTCTTTGCATGATATGTAGCTGATGTCTGGTAGGTTTGCGATGGCAGTGACAATTTTGGCAATAGTGCCACAATGGTGACTCTGTAGGGATCATGAATACGGAACAGTTACAGATGTGTAACTCCTAGGCTATGCAATACAGAATGACAACTGCAATACAGAATGACAACTACTTTTTTTCAGCTTTCACAATGTTGAATACATTGGGTATCAAGTGGTAACAGTGCCAATTAATTCCACTTTAGTTCCAAGTTGTAATACTGTATGAGAAAATGCAGAAAAAGTCAAATGGGTGAATACTTCCCTAAGATGTAGCATGTGTTTTAATTTTTTTTCTTGCTAAAAGTCCTTCCCACATGGATCAAAATGCATGAAGGTGTTGTCATGTTTAGTGTTACATTCACTAGGCTCCCTCAGATCAGCAGAATTATAGACCCAGAAGAATTTCATCAGAATCTGATTCCAGAACATCTAGACGTAATGCAGCAACCTCTCGAGAAACCTCTGTTGAAATGTTACATTGTTTCTCTTTATTGAATGTTGAGTGCTGCTGAAAGGTATTTGACAATTGGGAAAGAGAGGACAGCAGAAAGAATTACTGACAGAGCTGCATTACAAGTGGCAATCCCTGATTTGTAGATGAAAAAGACATTGTAGCATCTCCACCCCATTCCTGCACCCAATACCATACTCTAACATTATGGTGTGGTTGAACAGGGTTTTGTTTTGTTTTTGGAATTCTTAAAAGTTGTCCATTCTATTTTTTGAGCCCATATCTATTTAAAAGTCTGAGCCACATCACCGATAGGAATTAACCTTTTTCTCCTAATGCCTACCTACCTCTTTATGTATTTATTTAGTAAATTTGGACATGCTGTTCCAGTGCATTTGGAGAACTTTTGCAAGAGCAGCTCACATTTTTTTAAAAAAGAAACAACCCTATCCCATAACATATATATATGTATATATATATATATATATATATATACATACATATATACATATATATATATATATATATATTTAAAGTTCATACAAATTAAAATGGAAGATAAAAACATCCTTAAATCAAGGTCTCCCAACAAATAAAGAAACCAGCTGCCTTACAAAACAATATTTGCTTGCCAAAACATTTCAAATAATCAGGGAGTGAGGGAAAACAGTAAATGCTAGAGCCAATTGAATCTCATAGTGTAAGATAGGAATGGGACCCCACTGTACTCTCTAACCCACAGCCCTCCAACTGAAAAAGAAACCCACTCTCTCTAGATTACGAGAAACCATTTCACTATCTTTGCCTCCTCTGGTCTGTTTAAGCTGAAGGGTAAGGGGGAGGACTTTATTCCCAAAACTAAAATTGGTTTCCTAGTTGGAAAAAATCCCTAGGCCTAATAAGAGTCCAGAAAGGTCCTTCATAGCTTTTCAGGAGAGATTTTCATCAGGGAAGGAAAGCAGGGGGGAAAGAGTGGGTAGGGTTAATGAAGCAATCCCAGTTCTAGTAGATTGTGCTTTTGGTGCCTGAAGCAGTTGTCTGCCCCTGATGTACAGCATTCAACCACCGTAATAGAACTGCCGGACTTACCCAGTGGTTCATTTGATATCGCAGCTGGGGGGCCCATTCTTCTCCCCTCACATGGCAGCAATGGCTGCCACCATGCTGGTCTGTCTTCTTCCCAGCTGGCTTTGCTGGTTGGGAAGAGGACAGAACAGTAGCCAATCAGATTGGATGGGATGGTTCAATTCCCAGCCAATCAGATGCAGCCTGGTGGTTTTAAATCTGATTGGCTGGGAAGGTGGGAAGATGCTGCTTTTGCAGCAGTCTCCACTCCGTTCTGCTCCAGTTGTCAGGTACAAATTCCCGGCTGCCTCACCAGAGAAGGCAGTGGCTCTTCAGGAGCTGACCCACCCACCCACCCTCAATCATGTACTTTCCCAAGGATATATTCATATGTGTGTATATTTCTCACTGTCACAACTTTGGGGTGGTTGGCATGGGTTCTGATCTAAGGTCATCAGTATTAGGGGCTCTGTCAAGTTCATGGTTAAGGTCAAGACCAAGGTCAAGGTTGTGGAGACCCCTGGTGGAAGTATGTGGGTGGCAATGGCAGGGTATGTGATCGCTAGATGGCCCCCTTTAACTTTTCTCTTGGTGGCGGGAGGGGGAGAACAAGGTGGTTGGCAGGCATCCAGGGGCCTACCCAAACTCCTCCCCCTCCCTGGTTGGTACTTGTCAGCAGGCGGGCTGACAATGGTTTCATTGACCAGCAGGTGGGTTGGCCAATGTCCAGATCCAAACCCATGTGTTTGAGCCAACCAACTGCACCTGCAACTTTCCCCCATTGATCAAGCTTAGTTGTGTGATTTTTTTTATTCAGATGGGTGCATTCTAGTCATTTTTATACTAAAATATACCCATAGTTTGGTGTACATTTTATTTTATGGAAATCACCTGTCAGCATCAGTACTGTATGAATGCTCCAGATGAAGTATACTTTTTCTTGCAACGAATTTTGGGAGGTGTAAAAAAGCTGTTTTTCCCCCTCAAACCATCTCAAATTAATCTCTGCACATATAGTAGATAAAATCCAGGGTCTCCACTCTCCAAGACTACATCACCTCTCTCTTACTAACATGGAGCCATGGGAGTACTGAGTCTTCCATGATCCATTCACCCTCATTTATTTGCCGGCAGAAACCTTTACTTCTAGACTTATTACACATAGCAGGGGAACCCTGGTGGCACAGTGGTTCTTCTTTGTGGTCTCTGTGAATGCACACAATGGGTTAATCCACTTCGAAAACTTCTAGCACCTCATTCTAAACTTTTGGGCATTAGGACCGCCCCCCTCACCCCTGGTGTATATAACCCATCCCTCTCACCAACTGCTCAGTTCCTTTTTTTCCACTACGTGGAAAGCACTGAAGGAACTTCTACTGAACCTCATTGTTCTATTTTTTTTTCCTAAATTGGGCACTTTTTTCACATTCTACTGACCTAGGACTGGACTTTGACTCTTCTCTTGCCTACTCCCTATGGATTGGTTTTCTCAGATCGGATTGAATGTATTATTGACTCAGATTCCATCGACACTGCTTTAGTCCTCCCATCCCTTCTGCATCCAACCAATACAACTGGGTTCTGACCTTGCATTGGATGGTACTGTGTTCTTTTTCTCCCCTTGAATATGTCTGGGACCAGTTTCTTTAAATCTTGCTCCCAATGCACTGCTAAAATGACCAAATCCAATGGTCATTCCAAGTGCCTCTTCTGTCTCAGTGAGGCCCATGATGTAGTCATGCAGGCACTGTAAGGCCTTCATCCACAGGCCAGGAAAAACCATGACAAGAAACTTAAAGTTCAACTCTATGAGAAGGCCCTATTGGATTTGGTGTTGGGGTAGGCCTTGGGTTCAGGATCAACCCCTAAGTCACCAGGCAGCCCGACCAAAAGGGGCTCCGTATTGGTAGCGGCAAAAACCTCTGCCAAGTCCTTCCTGTTGTTGACTTGGGCAAGAGACAATGGTACTGGTCAGCACCATTCCTATGATCCTGGAACCTGGTCAAGTGGAGTGAAGTCGGTACAAATGAAGTCGGTATTGGAATCACCTCAGAAGGTGACCACAGCAAAGGATCCTTCTTTGAAGAAGGTCAAGGCTTCTGGGAGAAAGGAGTCCCCCAAAAGAAGCCAGTCTCGGGAGTGTAAAAAGAACAAACAATCAGATTGCCAATCTCACAACCCTAAAACAAAGAGGTCCAAGAGAGGAGATGGCAGAAGGCTCCCCAGTATCCCCTCAGGCAAAAAGGTGATTATCAATACCATCTCCAGAATGACACTGGGAAGGGGGGTCTACTTACACGGTGGCATAGGCAGCCGATGAGTCATCCCTCGGTGTCAGAATCATCAGGATCTCACATTCGAGATCACTGTTGGACATCGGTTCCCTGGCACAACATCAGGACCAGTCCCGTTCTCAGTCACAGCCTCAGTTGGTGCACTGCTCTCTGTCCCAGTCTGCTTCTCGATCCTGCTCTGGCTCCAGCATTGATCCCGGTCTCAACTCCGCTCCTGGTCCCAATCTAGAGGACACCAGGAATCCAGGTCTCTCTCTCACTCGATGCCAATTATTCACTCACACTCTCCTCTAACACAGAGGCCACACTACTGATTGCCTCATCACTCTCCAATGCCAGAGGTTCCAGATAAGACAAAGACACCATATCTGAGACCACGCTATAAGTCGCCAGTACCGAGATCTCCAAGACAGAGGTCCTGTTCTGTCTCTCAGTCCCGTTCGCCTAGACCATGCATGCATCCATTGTGTTCACTGTCCTGTAGCTCTCAGGACACAGAGTACAATTCAGTGTGGTACAAAGACAAATGGTGGGACTGATACGATCAGTACTATTTTGATGAGCCACCACCAAGAGGCCCCTATACCAACAGGTACTACTTGGGACCGGACTATCAGTACCGATACTTTGAGGAACCATCATCAGTACCATATGCCAGTTGGTACCGCTACACTCTCCTTGGTACCATAAGGAAGATCAGGATAGACGGGGTTGCCCCCGCTCTCTAGAGGAGTGCCACCAACAGTGCAAGTCCAAGTGTCCAGTGGTGGTGGAATCTCCTCGGAGGCCTATGTCTCCTCAGAAAAGGGTCCTGAGATGTCCCTCCCCGTGATCTACTAAGAGGTCACCGTCACCAAAACCCACTGATCTTGGGGAATCTCCCTCCATTGCTGCAGTGGGGAAGCCAAAACCTCTGACACCGTTGATTGTGAGAACCCCAGATCATGAGTCGGATGATTCAGACAATGACACTCCTTCACCCAAGCTTTCACCTCAGGGTAAGGGTGCAACACCTGAACTTGCCTCCCCGACTGATGATGTCTGTTTGTTTGCTGAGATCGTGAATCAGATGGCAGTGTCTCTGGGGCTAGCCATAGCAGGGCCAGACATGCAGGTGTACGGCCCCCTCTTTCATGACCTCCAAAGGCAAGCCCCTCCTCTGCCTTACATTCTTTCTCAGCATTCCTGACACAGATCACTAAGTCAGCCTGGAGTACCCCTTCTTCTGTACCTCCAACATCCAAGAGTCTTGAACATCTCTACAGAGTCTCTGAAGAGGCGGTCCCCTGGTTGGCCACACATCCCAACCTAATTCCATCATAGCTAATGCAGCTCAGATGGTCACTTCCTACAAAACCCATTCCTCACCCACAGAACATGAAGGAAAGAAGTTGGATGCTATGGGTAAAATTTTTTACTCCTCAGCTTGCCTCCTCATGAAGATAGCGAATCACATTGCTTGCATGGGCATGTATTAGAGACACCTCTGGGATGTGATATCTCCCTATTTGGACAAACTCCCCCAGCAAGATCTGGACTTGGTGCACACTACAAGGAATGATGGGACCGCCCTAGCAGACTACCAATGGCAATCAGCTAAGCATGTGACTAATTGTGCAGGAAAGATCCTGGCCAGCTCCATTGCTGTCAGGAGGCATGCTTGGCTCCGTTTGTCTGGCCTCTCTTCCATGGCCAAGACAGTGATTGAAGATCTTCCATTCAACAAAGCTGGTCTCTTCCACTTGGAGACAGACATTAAGTTGGAGCATACACACAAAATGTGTACCACAGCGAAACACTTTGGCATTCCTCCTCCTGGCCACATCTCATGTTCACGATTCTACAGCAAATGTTTCCCACCTTCCTTTTGCAGAAAGTTCAGTTTTCCAACATCCCGCTCTCGGCACACTGCTCAGACCTATGCTCCATATCAGAAGAAGTTCCAGGCCTCTATGAAAAATAAGTCTCAGTTCCAAAAGAAAATGCCTGAGCCCTCTAAGCATAGGGTCTGACTACATGACCCTGCCTTCTGTGCTGCCAACCCTATCACCATCAGACGGGCTCCTCGCTGCTTACCATCAATGGTGCACAATCACTTCAGACTCATGGGTCCTCAGCATTATCCAGAATGGATACTTCATAGAATTCAACAGCCTACCTCCCACAGGCTCACTCAAATCTACTCCTCCTTCCATACAACTTGAAGAAGAGGTTCAGTCCCTACTACAAAAAGGGGCTATAGAGGATGGCCACTGATGCCAATGTGGAGATTCCTTTTTCTCCCACTACTTCCTCGTCAACAAAAAAGATGGTGGCTTACACTCTATCTTGGACTCCCGAGAGGTGAACCATATTATTGTACCCAAACACTTCAAAATGGTCACCCTTTCCTCTATCCTCCCATTCCTCCATATAGGAGACTAGTTTGCCACCATTGATCTTCGAGACGGATAGTTCCACATTGGAACAGCAAAACCTCACAGAAGATTCCTAGCATTTGTGGTTGGTCCCAAGATGTACCGCTTCGAAGTGCTCACATTCAGTCTTTGCACGGCCCCAAGAGTGTTCAAAAAATGCATGGCTCCAGTTGTTGCCCATCTTCACATGAGAGGTGTCATAATCTTCCCATATCTGGATGACCGGTTGATTATGGGACCTTCAAAGGAGAAAGTAGCAGGAGACATAGCGATCACAATCTCCCTCCTCTGAGATCTGGGCCTCTTGGTCAACATGGACAAGTCACACCTGATCCCATCGAGAATTGCGAAGTTCATTGGGGCTCAACTGGACTCCATCCAGGGCAGAGCATTTCTCCCAGAAGAATGCTTTGTGGTGCTGCGGGACATGATAGATCACTGCATTACCCACAACAGGATGGGGTGTGCACTCTCATGGTCTGACCATCCACATCCTTTGGTCACTGACGGAGATCGTCCTTCACATCAACGCTCTGGAGCTCCTAGCAGTGTTCAAGGCCCTGAAGGCCTTCGAATCCTCACTGCAGGGCAGAGTGGTCCAAGTGCTTTCAAACAATACCACCACAGTTTTTTACATCAACAAACAGGGAGGAACCAGATCCAGGTCCCTCAGAGACCTGTCAACCCAGATCTGGGATTGGGACATACCCAGAGGAATATTCCTGAAGGCGTACACCTAGCTGGGGAAAAGAACAATATTGCGGACTCATTGAGCTGGACCAGGAGCAATTGCCATGAGTGGGCTCTAGTGCCAGATGTCCTAGCTACCCATTTTGCACAGTGGGGCCAACCATCAATAGACCTCTTTGTGTGGCATCTCAACGCCAAGTGCAACCTTTATTGTTCAAGACATTGGTCATCCCGTAGTAACCTGGGGGATGCATTCAGGTTCAAATGGACAGGGGACCTGCTGTACACTTTTCCCCTATTCCCACTTCTCTCCAGAGTTGTAACCAAGCTCAAGCAGGACAGATCAACTTGCATACTAAGAACGCCATGGTGGCCCAGCCAACTTTCGTTCACTCCCCTTCTCCTCCTCTCCAAGTGCCAATTCCACCGCCTTCCATTATGGAGGGACCTCTTGTCAATGCAGAACACACAAGTTTTCCATCCAGGTCTGGAAATAATCCAACGGCATGGTTCATAGACCATTAGAGCAGTTATCAGATTCTGCACAGTCCATACTCCAGGCAGCTCTGGGCCCCTCCACACTAAAGTCGAACCGCTACAAATGGCAGAAATTTTGTGAGTTCTTAGCTGCTAAAGGAGTCTCCCCAGCAGAAGCGTCAGTCCCGCTCCTCCTCGACTTCCTGGCATCTTTTTCAATGAAAGGCCTCTCACTTTCATCCACACGAACTTATGTAGTTGCGGTTTCCTCTAATCTCCAGAGTCTGAGTAAGGGCTCTTGCTTTACAGACCCGCTGGTTCAACGCTTTCTTCAGGGCTACAGGAACCTGCACCCAGCAGAGGCTGGCCCAGTCATATCATGGGACCTGCAACTGGTTCTTACGGTTATATCACATCTTCCCTTTGAGCCACTGGAGTCAGTGGACATCCATCTCCTGTCCCTCAAGACGGCCTTCCTAGTTGCCATCACCTCAGCTAGATGAGCTAGAGAACTATAGGCCCTCAGGGTGGACTCCCCATACGCCTGGTTCCATGGAAACAAGGTGGTTCTTCAGCTGGATGTTGCATTCCTGCCCAGGGTAGTCCCTTCTTTTCATCTCAACCAGGACATTGTACTCCCATCCTTTGAGGCTATACCTTCACTGAACACTCTGGTCTAAGCCACCCCTTAGATGTGAAAGTGTCACTGGAACTCTACATCAACAGGACTAAGGCCTTCCGCCATGCTAACAAACTCTTTGTATGCTACTCTGGCCCCAACAAGGACCTTTCTGTCTCTTCCTAACAATTCTCCAAATGGGTGACTTTGATCATCAGGATCTCATGTGAGGCTGCAGGCACTCCCTTTCCTTCCTCCATCCGGAGTCACTCCACTAGAACAACAGCTACCTCAATAGCGTTCCTGAATGGAGTACCACTGCCAGACATCTGCAAAGTGACTAAATGGTCTACGCCACTCACTTTTGTGAAGAATGACAACTTAGACTCTGTCAATATGCATGGTGCAGCCCTTGCCAGGATGGTTCTTACACAATCATCCTCAGATGACAAAGCCACATTTTAACTCTACCTCTGTCATCATATAATATTTGTTTCTCTTAAAACATGTTGTTGTGGTGTTTCTTCTACTTTTCTTGGTCTGGACAGCTCCACCATCCTATCTCATGAGCTTGTTAATCTTCCCATTATGTGCATTCACAGAGACCACAAAGAAGAACGGGTTACTTACTATAACTATAGTTCTTTGAGTGGTCTTCTGTGAATTCAGACAAACCCACCCTCCTCCCCTCTGGTGTCCTACCTCTCACTTACTTTATTTAACGTGGCTAAAAGGAACTGAGCAGTTGGTGAGAGGGATGGGCTTATGTATACCAGGGGTGAGGGGGGCGGTCCTACCACCCAAAAGTTTAGAATGACGTGCTAGAAGTTTCCAAAGTGCTCTGTGCAGGCGCAGGATTAACCCATTGTGTGAATTCACAGAAGACCACTCAAAGAACTATAATTACAGTAAGTAACCCATTCTTAAAAGCTAGTACTGCAAGTCACCATGTTGCAAGTTTGATTCCAGAGGGCTCCAAGGCTCACTCAGCCTTCTATCCTTTTATCGATCAGTAAAATGAGTACCTGGTTTGTGGGGGCAATTAGCTAATACACATTGGAAACTGTTTAGTGCAGTGTAAATGTGTAAATTGCTATTGCTTAACAATTTGTAAGCTGCTCTGATAGCCTTTGTGGCTGAAGAGTGGGGTATAAATACCGAATTAAATTAAAATTAAAAATAGCAGAACAAACATTTTGCAAGTTAGGAAAAAACCTCAGCAACACAGATGATTAGGTAATAGAATAATTTTACAGATGAAATTATTTAGAGTAGCAATGTTCATTCCATTGAAGAACTGGAATACTAAATTGGCAGTTCAACATGAGGTTTGTTTTCTCCTACTGTACCAACTGTGTGCCAGCATGATTCCCCCCTTGCTTTCATGGTTTTTGCTCTGTTGTAGATGTTGATCTTGTTTGAGGAAGTGCAACATGAAAATATATTTATTTATTTATTTTCTAAATGGGAGCAACACACAAGCAAAGACATGTTTTGCAGAGCTGTGACACTTATGTAAAATGAGCTTGCAGCTCTTACAGTGTATTCAATCCAGGTTTTCATGCAAGTGTATCAGATACCCATGTTCAAAAGAAAACATGGATTTGATGCTGACAATGTTTTGCCTCTATACTGAAATGTGATTTTTTTTTCCCCTTGCATTATTGCAGAGCTTTAATGGAACCCAGGGTCCCCTCCCCTTTCTAAATAGGGTAGCCTATTTCATAAAACAGTATTTTCTGTGCAGGAATTAATACCTCTGCATTGAAATATTAGTTCCTACACAGAACATACTTTTTTTTGTACAGAAAATGTTGTAGTTGGAGATATATTTTTTATAAAATTCAAACAAGGTTGATTCATATAGAAAACAGCATTTTCTGTGCAATCCCCCCCCCCACCATTTTCTGTGCAGAAAATAATATGCTGTTTACTGCACAAACCCACCATATGCTAGTTTTGCACAGAATAAGTACTGGATTGGGCATTGCCTTCAAAAACTGCATGGTTTTGACACTGGGGAGAAAATTGCTTGTTGCTACTTTCAGGAATAAATTTAATCATAGAATTGCAGAGTTGGAAGAGACCACGAGGGCCATCCAGTCCAACCTCCCTGCCAAGCAGGAAATCTTGATCAAAGCATCCCCATAGAATCATAGAATCATAGAATTACATTCCTAAGCATCAGTTATATTGGTCATGTAGGATCTGCTAAGTGCTGCTCCTTCTGATATCATAATTTTAGTGTCCTGTGGGGCAAGCCTGTGATTCTATCATACACAGAACAGCCATATTTGGTAGAAGCCATGAGTGACTATAGTCAACAGAAATCTAAATGGTTGTACAGCATAGATGGGTGATCATAAGAAGCCCCATTTGCTCAGGACTTTATCAGATGTGGCAAAAATCATGGGATTGCAATGTCATGGGAGCACAAATGGCCACAGCTATTTCATGACATCATCATCTCATGGTTACCCCATGCCCAGACGTGAATAGGGTATTCCTTTTAAATGATGGGACAAATCATCAATAGATCACCAATATCACTTTTTTCACATTATTGAGGGCATGCAAAAACATGTCCCATAGTAATTGCCAAGATTACAGCATGAATGAGCAGTCCTCAGTGAGCAAACTTCTGGGTGAGAATGTCAAAACAAAGCACAGGACACTCTTTTTATGAACTGTCCTGTCTAGTTTGTACATTTTTAAGGTTTGTTTTAGTGCTTGTGTGTTCATTAACTTTGTTAATTTAGTGTTTTGTTTTGTTTTGTTTTTTAGTTTTAAGCACACTTACGTCTTCTTGCGAGAACTGCTGAAATCTCGCTATGCCAAATCATGGAAGCAAACTCCCATTCTTGAAGTGCTAGTGGTCATCATGCAATAATACTGTGGCATTTCTTTCATGTGATTACAGCTACATGTGATAGTGTTATAATGCCACGATGTTCCTGCCATCATCATTGACTGAATTATAGTGCTTTTAGATGCTAGTATGATAAAGTCCTCAATCTCATTCTATTCATACAGTGAACTTGTGGAAAGGAAGGTGGAACCACAGCCATTGGTCTGGTATTTGTCAACAGGACAATGTCTGAAAGCACTGTAGAATTTCCATACAGATCACAGAATTGTGCATAGAGATGTTGGGAGGTGATGCCTGCAAACATTACAACATCGAGTGCAGTCCTACTCCTATCTCCTCATGTTCCCTGTAGCTGTATCTGACCAAAGCAAACATAACCAAAAAAACAAGTTATTAGCAGAACATATGATGGATGACTGCAAAAACCATCCCTTTGGGAGCAGGAGAACCTTTCAGTTGACTTACCTGTAAGTGAAAACAAAACAAAGAAGCATAGGAAATAAACTACCAGGTTGCATAAATTAATCTCCCCCTTTCCCTTCTTTTCCTTGTTCTTCATCATTTTCATTGCCACTGTTGTGTTTTGGGACTTAGGGCTCTAGGATATAAGATCCAGGATTAATACCAAGCTCAGAAGATATAGTGTCTATTGTGCAATTCTTTCCTTGCAAACAATTTTAGGCAGACTGTACTTTCTTTCCCAGTCTAATATGAATCATGAAGCAGACTATCTTTGTTGAGCTCACAACTTCCACTAAACATGGCTTGGATGTGGGAATGAATCTGTCACAAAATTTACATTCTTGTAATGCCTACATACTCCACTACCATCCTATCATGCCAGGAAGGGTACCTAACCCAATGTGGTAAGCACCATGGGCTTTCAGTACTACCTATTTCAAACTCTTTCTCAGTTCATCCTATTCTAGCTATACATGTTTGCTAGACATAACACATCTTTTCGCTTCCTGGTCTTCTCCTTCATTCCCTCATTTCCTGATAACTATTTGTGCTAAACCCTGCTCTTACTGTTTAGCAAAGAATTTCACATTGAACTTAACTTAGGTCTGTCTATTAAATAACAAGATTGTGTTTCTACCTTCCAGACAAATCAGGAAGAACTGACTGTGAATGCTGGAGTGACCTTGAACATGTCTGAACCTGCCTGACAAACATCAACACTTTCGGCTGTTCAATTAATTGCCGCTCATCATTTAAAGCATCTGTGTTGTCTGTTGTGTGCCAGAAAAATGCTAAGTTTAAAAGTCGAGCAACGTGTCAATTTGAATTTTTTAGTAAAATTGAACAAAACACCAACAGAATCTCTTCAAATGCTTACTGAGGCCTAGGGAGAAGACTGCATGTCTTGTGATTGGCACAAAAGATTCAGAGAAGGACATGAGAATGTGGAAAACAATGAACTCCCTGGATGACCTTCCACTTCAAGAACCAAAGAAATTGTGGAAAAAATCAGCCATATTGTTCAATGAGACAGCCAACTCAGTGTCCAAATGGTAGCTGAAGCCATGAACCTTTCCAAAGACACTGCATGGAAAATCTTGAATGAGGATCTCAACATGAGAAAAGTTTGTCAAAAAGAGTGTTGCAAGGAAATTTGCACTGATATTCTGCAGCAACTTGAGGCCGACCCAAACCTTTTCCAAAAAATCATCACTTGTGATGAAACCTGGAACTTCCAGTATGATCCTGAGACAAAACAACAGTCAATGCACTGGAAAACACCATCATCACCAAGAATGAAAAAAGCACGTGAAAGCAAGTCCACATTCAAAGCCATGCTCATTGTTTGTTTGTTTTTTACATCAAGGGTATAATTTGGGTAGAATGGGTTCCAGAAGGCTGAACCAGCTTTATTATAAGGAAGTTTTGACAAAGCTGAGAAAAGGAGTCAGGAAAAAGGGCCAGAACTGTGGGAAAATGGCTTTGTTCTTAATCAAGACAATTAGTCTGCTCACAGGGCACTTTCTGTGAAGCAGTTTTTGGCAGATAAACACATCACTACACTTGAACATCTTCCGTATTCACCAGATTTGGCACCATGTGACTTTTTTCTTTACCCTAAAGTGAAATTGGTGCTTAAAGGAACACGTTTTGAGTCAATTGATGCAGTACAAAGAAAATGGCAAATGTGTTGACACAGCTGACAGAAACTGATCTGTTCCATGCCTTCCACCAATAGAAAACAAGACTGCATCAGTGTGTGAGTGTGAATGGGGAGTATATTGAAGGGGACAAGCATTAGAATTGAAATACATATAAATAAAGATGGATTATTGTATCAGTCCCGTTAATTAATAGACAGACTTTGTACTAATATGGCTCCCATGTTGAGAGAAAAACATTGTGTGTGTGTGTGTGTGTGTGTGTATTGCCACTCCTATCCATCCTCACCATTTGCTGTTTTGGCTAGGGCTGATGAGAGTTGCAATCCAACAACATCTGTAGAACTGCACATTCCCCATTCCAGAGGCCCTCCTATGTAGTCACTGTTGCTGTCCTTTATGTTTAAAAATGTCTATTTGCTTCTTTTGATGTTGTGAGTGTCAGCAGCAAAAGCAGTAGTAATTCAGGCTAGGAAACTGGCCTCAGCTGCAGAGTCATTGACACTCAGCGCCATACACTTTGAGCTTTGTGGCCACCAGTGGAGCCTTTGGCTATACTCTTGTGCCATTCTGGACATCTGAATTGGCAAGACCATGGCATCAATCTTGTCATCAAGAAGATTATTTTAAAATAATCATATCATGGTCTGACCTTTACTCTCGCTTTGGCGAGAGGCACACTTTTGTCTCTCCTAATTAACAGAGCCAGGGACTTGCAGTGCTGGGCCACATCATAGCATTTCTTCTTTATTAGTGTGAGATAATATTCCCCTGAAGACTCCTTTCATTCTCCAGTCTCTGTCTTATGTCTTATCAGGCCCAGAGGTCAGTAACTGCATCAGCTTTTCTGAACTTTTAGAAAGATGTGTGAATTTGACTTTTCAAGCTGCTGACAAAACCAAGATGAGTGATTCTGTTTAGGAACCTTCAGCACTGCTGAGGACCTTTTAAAAACTACAATTTCAAAAGTAGTTTTGTATGTGAGGAAAAGAACAAGTGGACAAACCCCTAAAGACTTATAATGGCCCTGTTTTGTGCAAAGTCATTTATTGAAGCATGTTTTGTCTGCTTTTTCTCAAAAGAAAGTGAAAATACTGACTGATTCCTTCAAAGGCCTATGAGCAAAAGTTGTATGTGTGTGTGTGTGTTAAATGGAATGAGATGAAAGTGCCTGACTCACTGTCTGAAATGTTAAACATGGCTTCAGGAAATTCAGCTGCCAAGAAGTCAAGCCTTTGACTGGAGTCCATTTTCAGATTGGTGTCTTGGTATGTTTTGTATATATGTTTACACACTTGGTTATGGGATGAAGGAACATGTTTCTCTAATATGAGGAAAGCTTATTTGCTTATACCATCTCATTTTTAATTTTAATTTTGTGGTGATCTGCATATGCCTCTGGAAAAGTGCAGCATTGCCTTTCTACCTTTCCCCTCCACATCTCTGTCCCACTCTAGTCCATTCTGAATCATATGGGCTGATAAATTAGCAACATTTTAATTAGTAGAGGGTTTTTTTTTTTTTTAATACATAGTCTAGCCCTGGATTTAACTGAACCCCTCCCACAAACGCACGCCTCATCCCTGCCCTAACCTTCTGTAGCCTGAAAAGCTTACAAACACATGCGAATTGTAGAGGATGACAGCTATAGAAAATTGTTGAGAAATATGGCCTTAATGTGAGAACTGCTGCACTGGGCCATTGGTACCTAATGAAGCAAAGGGAAGAGTTTTGTTCAGGGACCGATTTTTAAGATGACACCTTTCTTGTTAAAATTCATGTTTGGACATTTGGCTTGTGTAAGAAGCTATACTTCATTTAAAACAACGTGTATAATATTTCCTTTTATGGAATCTCAACTCTGGCAGCACTCTCACTGAAATTAATTGTGGTAGACATGCCTGTGGTGATTCATGGCCCAGATATATTCTGTGCTATGGGCTGCTAAGGATTTCTCACTGGATGTATCAAGTGGAGGAAATAACTCAAACCTCATCTAGGGCCTAAGATTTCTTGATGAGATTTCAGGATTTTGTTGTTGTTTTTAGTCAGGTCATCTATAAATTGTGTTATGTTAAATATTGGTATCTTCAAAGAGACACCATTGGTATGTAGTTAAGCACCCCAAATTATATAAACAGCTACATCTGGCAAGGTTTGCATAGTGAGAAGATCAGTCACTCTTTCCACCTACTCTTGGTGTCTATTATTATTATTATTATTATTATTATTATCTTTCATATTGCTTAAACAAGGTAAAAGGGAGAAAAGATTACTCTTAACAAAATCATTTAGAACATCATTGAAATTTTTCATGTACAACAATAATGTTTAATACTGCATGAGTGAATCACATATTAGTAACTGTAATTGTGAGTGAATGAATTTGTATGTTCTTTCTTTTCTTTTCTTTTTTTTAAATGCTTCTTTGGTTTTAACATCAGTTCAGCAGCCAAAAATAGATCAGGTATACCCAGAGAGCCAGCATAGTGTAGTGGTTTGAGTGTTGGACTATGACTCTAGAGACCAGGGTTTGAATCCCCACTTGCATATGGAAACCCACTGGGAAACCTTGGACAAGACACATTCTCTCAGCTTCAGAAGAAGTCAAAGGCAAAAAACTGTCTGAACAAACCTTGCCAAGAAAATTCTGTGACAGATTTGCCTATGGGTTGCCAAAAATGAGAAACAACTTAAAGGCATGCAATAATAGCTTTTCCTGTCACTTTATCTCCATAAAAAAAAAAAAAAAAGTTTCATAATACAGGGTCAGGGGCAGTCAAAAGATAAGTTGGCAACCCCCACAATAATATGAATAGAAAATTATAGGTACAGGTTGACCCCCATATCCATGCATTTGGTACCCATGGTCTCTCCAGGCATTTCTAGGTCCTCCAATGTGATCCTATGGTCAATTTCCAGCCTCTGTCTCATTGAAAATAATAGGGTTCTCTATTATCCATGGTTTCAGATACCCTTCTGGGGGGTGTCTTGGAATGTGTCCCCTGTGGATATGGGGGTTGACCTGTATTCTGTTTATTTTTCAGCTGAAGCAAAGGTCCTGCTGGATAACCACAAGGAAATGCTTTAGTTGTCATAATGTTGCAGGTTGTGATGTTATTCCTACTACAAGTGGGAGGAAAGGTATAATTTTAGTTGCTGGAACAACTAGGAATGACAGGTATTATTATTATTATTATTATTAGGTATTTATATATACCCTGCTCTTCAGCCACACAGCTATCAGAGCAGCTTACTTTTTTTAAAAACAATAGCAATTTACACATCTACATTGCATTAAGCATTTTCCAATGTGTGTTAGCTAATTGCCCCCACAAGCCAGGTACTCATTTTACCAACCAATGAAAGGATGGAAGACTGAGTGAACCTTAGAGCCCTCTGGAATTGAACTTGTGATGTAGTGAGTTGCAGTACTGGCATTTAACCACTACACCACCAGGGCTCCCTATTTGGGAGATAGGCTTGACTATTTGCTGTGGTCAGCTGTAACTTCATGTTCAGGACCTGCCATGTATAAAGTCCTATCCTTGGAGAGAATATTTGGAAATATTTCCCAAAAAGATCAAAAATATGTTTTTGGAATATCAAAAAAACCCTGAAGAATCCTGGACTGACAGGCAGTTTGGGACTTATTCTGTGCAACAGACCCCCCCCCGGATCTCCAAGAATGGTAGATCCGGGGGAGGTGTTTTAATGACGGGCAGGGATACGAGGGCAAAGAATGGCCAGGGCGTAGGCACACCCTGGCAGGGAGGAGGCAGGGGCGGAGTTCAGTCTGGCCTATTTAGCCCTTTGCCACCCCTGGCCTCCTCCTCTTTGCTTCTGGAATCAGAACCCACCCACCCACCTCTGCCACAGTATGAGATTTCTGGTTGCATCAAGGCCAGGTAGGAATTTTTACCAGCCCTTTTTAAGGGGGGTGTTTTGCCTACCGCATACTGTGGCTTTGGACTTGGACAATTGGCCTGGGTGTGGTTCACTAAATAGGTGGTCACTTGCAGGGAGTGGGGAGACAAGGATTCAGCAGCATTCACCTATGGCAACCTCAATTTGAGTAGAAGGATGGACCATACTGAACTGCACTGGCATCTGAACAGATGAAGTGCAGCAAGGTAGGCGATTCTTGGGGCCACCGTCAGGTCGCAATCCTCTTCAGAAGATCGACGGCTTGAGGATTTGTGGTCAGGTGCGGGCCTCCCAGCAGATGGTGCCCGGGAGGCACCCCAGGCACTGGAATTCCCCCTGTGGCTCAGGTGATTTGCCCAGGGAAGCAGGGGGATGGGTCAGGGATGACCGTCCACTCCAGCCAGTCCCGCGTTGGGGTCTCCCCCTTGTATGTTCGCATACCCTAAGAAATGAATAACTAAATAGATAAGATAAATAAAGTGCCCCATATTTCAACCCAATTGTCTGTGTCTTGTCTCATTATTCCATGTGTCGATCATTAAAATTCACACTTTTTTTACACTGAAAACATAATTTTTCTGCATAGCAAACAGCATTTTCTGCACAGAAAATATTTCTCTGTGAAAATATTTTCTGTATAGGAAAACTGTTTCCTGTGCAGAAAATGTTACAATTGGAGGCATTTGACACAAAATTCACACATGGTTGATTTGCACTGACAACAGCTTTTTCTGAGGAAGAAACAGCTTTCTTTCACTGTGTAGAAAATAATGTTTCCATGCAGAAATATATATTTTTTTGCACAAAAAGCTGTTTCCTTCACAGAAAATGCTGATTTCTGTGCACGTCATTCATGAGTAAATTTTCTTCAGAATAAGTCCTGGATTGTAACTAAGCATTGAATGTTGTGTGTTTTTTAAGTGTTTCTTGCAGTGGGAGGAAAATTGATTAAGTAATTCAAAATGCTTCCTTCAAGAAGAAACTTAGTGAAGAATTACATCCCTAGTAATAGTCCAGAGTTCTTTTAACCTTCCAAAATTTATCCAGCATAATTTCCTCAGCACAGCATCATTGTTAGACACTGTTGGAAGTTAAATGGTGACTAGACCCACACGTCCAGCCTCTAGAACAGTGATAACTCCAGGGTTTTGGCTAAATTTTTTTTATTAAATTAGCAAGCATAGTCAATGGTCATAGGATTATGGGAGTGCAGTCCAATATATCTGGAGGACACTAATTTGCCTCCTCCTAGCTAGAATGATGCTGCTTATGTCAGGATGAGGTCATAAAGTCACATTTTCCTGCCATTAATTCTGTGTGCTGTGTAACAATTTGATGTTCTGCATCCCTTTGAAATGGTAACAAATTGATGTGCTGAGAATAGCGAAGAGAGGATGAGGCCTGTTGGATCAAATGATAGGGAGGATACTGCAGTGGAAGGGGGAGTGTGGATGTTTAGGTAACCAATGAATGAGTTGTCTGCCAGATGTGGCTGATTGTAAATATATATATATATATATATATATATATATATCACTGCTTTTCCTTTGGCTTCATTCAAAGCAACAATGTTATATACTTCACTCTTTAGATTTCTTTTAGTAATAAAGCTTACTGTTTAACCCTGAAGCTTCTGGTTACTGAATCTGAAGAAGAGAGTACATGACAACTTGCCACTCTGCTCCCCTCATATCTGGAGCTGCCTCTGAGGTCACACAGTACTTCTGCAGATAGTGCTTATTTTTGTCACAAGTTTCAGCATCATCATAATGAGGAAAATATGTCCACTTTTTTTTTCAGTTCCTGCCTTTCTGTGATAAACAACAACAACAAACAAACCACAAACCCCTCTGAGATTGAACAATCCTCATTTTCACTACTCAAGTATAGAACACTTAAACAAAAATGGAACTCAAGACAAACCATCAGATTTACTCCAGCTCAACAATTCCTTTTGGAAATTCTTATCTTTCCTACCCTCCTTGTTTACTCCTATCACAAATAAAGTGCAGCACCTTTTTAGTTCTCCAATAACATTACCTTCGTATTATTATTATATCTGCAGATGACCTATACCAGCCATTCTCATTTCCTCCAAGTGTGTCAAACTTCCATTCCCACAATCCCCTGGCTAATTGTACAGTGCTTGTTGGAACATTATAGGAATAATAGTGCAACATACCTAGAAGGTATTAAGCTGCGTAGGTCTGGGCTACACATATTAGCTTCCTTGTGTCTTAGGATACAAGCTTTAGCAAGAAAAAAGGGGAAATGTATCTCTATGAATGAACCACATAAAGATATGTCTGAGTGACATACAGTGTCCTTGCTTGATATTGATAGTAAGAGACTTATGATGAAGTGGCAAATCCATTGGTGGTAGATTGAGAATTGTCTTTGTGGATCACCCTGTTTCTATTTCTACATATTTGCCGCATAATACTAATTACTCAGATCTGTGTCTTCATTCTCCCTATTCAGTAGTTGTAGTGATCAGTAGTCAGCAATGAATTGAAATTGGTCTGGACAATGAATTGTACTGCATTTATATGGACCATACTCTTACCGGTAATAATCTTTTACCTAACCAGATTTGTTCTAGAGCTGGGATAAAATATCTCTGAAACACACACACACACAGACACACACACACACACACATATATATAAAGAATTATCTCTTTTGGGCCCCTCCAACTGCTAGTGAATTCCACAGCCTGAGAATACTTTGTGAAATACACTGCCTTCAGTAGCATGGAGAATTAGCATGAAATAAGGGTACAGAATTTTAGAAGGCCCTATTTATTCAGCTTTAGGCTTTGTACATCTTGTGAACATGGATAAAAATACAACCCATAGCTCATCTATTGCAACTAAGTGGTTGTTAATTCTCCTTTTCCATCCCAGTCTGAGCCAAGCAGGAGAGGGGAATAATAAGAAATTTATCAAATCTCAAGCAAGTTATTAATGGCTGTAGAGAGTTTAGTTGGATAGGACATAAGGTTGTAGGCCTGAATGGTGCAATGATACACTCACTGGTTTGTATCTGCATCCTCAGCAAAAATGAGTGGGATAGGGTGCTTTAAATATTAGATTTTAACAAATCTCACAAAAAGGGTCATATAAATGTCACATGGATGAACAACCATTTCTTTCTGCATACTGTATTTCATAGTAGTGAAAGAACAGTGAAATATGCTGCCCTTCTACTCAGCTCTGTTAATGTTTGTTTATCAAATTCAAGATGGACAAGACTAGCTACTTATTTGATTTGCAAAGAGATTGCTTGTTTGGATGGAGAGTGCAAAACATTCTTGGCTATCTACCAGGAGACTTTTCTATTTATTTTGCCATGCAAATAGATAGATATCATGTTGTCTTTTAGAATAACAAATCCAGTCAACCAGAAGGGTTTTAATAACAAATCCAGTCAATCAGAATGGTTTTTAATAATTCTAATTAAAAAAAAAAACTTTTCTCATTTCTGCATGAATAGGAAAAGAGTTTATTTCATAGGGAAAATGTTCTTAGGGTATAAAAGCAGAGACAATCTGTGCATCGGCATAAAGTATATAGCAGATTGGCAGTAGATTTAGGGCATGCATAAGGATGCAAGTTCTTCGCACAAATTTCATTTACTTAGGGAATTCAATACCACAAGATGCGGTCATAAACTGCAATGGATTGAATCAAAGTTTTAGACTGTGGTTCCCAACTTTTTGTTCTACAAATACTGTTATATTCAAGTTCTAGAAGCTGCAGCCAGTGCAGGAAATCTCCAAATTGAAATCCAAAATGTTTGGAGGGTGAACAATTAAGATCTATGGTATTTTTAAAGAAAAATAAGAAAGATAGGTTTGTTGTCTATGTAAATGTATGGTTGATCATACCACCAAACAAACAAACAAACAATAATGCCAGTTTCAATGGATGCAATTTGAATGAGGTGGGTTTTTGTTTGTTTCTGTTTTGGTTAGAGGTGAGGGAAATAACTTTCAAACTTCTAAATGACTTGGTACCAGAATATCTGAAGGAACAGCTTCCTTCATATGAATGTCTCCAACAGCTTTATTCTTCATCTGGGTCATGCTATGAGTCAGAAATCCAATTGTGACAGGGCCTTATAAGCTTTGGCACTTCACATTTAAAAGAACCACCCATTAAAGGTCAGCTTGGTCCCTTCACTTTTTTTGGTGAGCAGCAGAGACAGTTTTATTTCAGCAACTTTTTCTGCAGTTAATGGCTTGAAGTCAGATTGACCCAAGCTGGTTTTATTGCCCATCACTGATCAGCTGTGCTCCCCAAGCCTTGAGATTAGTCACAGGAACAAAGTGGGGAGGGGAACTCACTGAAATTCAGCAGATACATTTTCCATGAGGAGAGTGGGATTTTCATCTGAGCACTTGTTAAATACATGGCCAACGGACCCTAGTACTTTTTTAAAAAAATTTTTTTTTCCTATTACATGTGGAGGTTTTCTTGTTTGTGGTGAAAATATGTAGCTATGTGGAGAGTTAGCCAGATTATTCCTATCTAAGAAAAACATAGACTGGTGAATTTGTGGGACAGTTGCATGCACTTTTCATAAAGCTACATGGAAGACTTTATATAATTCTATATGACTGTCATGATGGCAGTCCCATCACCCTGCAAATGATGACACTCCCATCATTCTACAAAGACTACAATTCCCATTATCTGCAAACTGATTGTCTTGTCAGCATGAGCAGGTAAACTAAGGGTTAAGACCAAAGGTGGGAGGTGGAGGTCATCTCCTGAGATAGCATCATTATGATGTCACATCACCAGACACAGGACTGGCCAATGAGAATCTGAGAATGGTAATTTGAAATAGGTTTTATACCTTGCCTAGACCATGAGGCAAGTGAGAGACAAAAGGGGGACCTCTGAAGAGATGGGTGTACCTCAGAGGAAGATGCGCCGAGTGAGCACATGGCTGAGCCTGGCTTAGAAAGCAAGTGGCTCAGCCCAACCTGGATACCAGCAGCAACCTTCATATTACATCAGAATGTGCGTAGTTTTCTTTTGTGTATGGAACAGTCTTTATTTAGTGGTGTTAGGTATTATCTTTTATTTTTCCAACAGAACTTTCAGTAATGAACCATGGATGCAGTTCTTCTGCCCTAAGATATGAGAGCTGAAAGGAAGCACACACAAGCCTCTGTCTTTGCCATTGGGTCTGAAGCCACTAGAAACATGGACCTCTTACCTCCCAGAAAGAACATTATACAAATGGGGAATTCATCCATCAACCAGCGAAGGGGCATCAACTGAAGCAAATTTTCTGTAAGGACACTGCCAGTCCTCCAGCTGCAGGAGAGGGTCATTGGTGTCTTCCATGTCAGTGGGGTGGTGAATCTACTCTGGGGTTTGAGTAGATTTAAAGGGGCTGCCTCAAGGTCTGAATCTATTTCGGAGATAGGGTTCAGTAACTTGGAAAGATCCTTTAAAATTATCCAAAACATGGAGTAGAATCATGGCTCCACTGACATAGACATCACTAGCCATCCATGAGCCACAGAACTGAAGAAAAGTACCTTCTGGGCCCAGCCATTAGACAGCAGGCTATGGACTACTGATGAGTGTGTGAGAGAAAGACTGCACATGTTTATGTATGTGAGTGCACCATGCTACAATCTGTTAAAGGCTTCCTTGACAGCAGTACAATTAGAAACGTCATACTTTGGATTCAATGGTCTTATCACCCAGGCCCCATGGGAATGAATGTTATTGCATTTTTCTCTCCCACCCACCCCCATGATTTTGTGCATTGGAACCCTGGGCACCTGCTCTAAAGTGATGGCATCACTGAAACTTGATGACTAATTTAATCAAGATGCAGAATATAAATAAGTAAAATCTAAACACCAGGTTTTAAAAATTTACAACCTGTGCTTTTCTCACATGATCTTCAAGGAGAAATTGTGCCATAAGGCAGGACTTTGGGTCAGAAGTCTAGGATGAGAAGACCAGAATCTACCATTTCTTATATGCACCATTGACAAATAAGTAAAATTAAACTTAGTGGAGCTTACTTTTGAGTGGACATGTAGAGGATTGCACAGTAACTCTTTTTTATCTGAATGGAACTGCAGATGCACGTTCTCAACCATTTTCTATTTCAAAATGCCCAGAAATAATTTAGTAAAACAAATTGTTGCCAAGTCATCGTGCATTGCAGTGCCCTTTCCTCTCTGAGAAGAGGATACTTTCATGGCATTAGAGTTCTGTGATAACAGCATGACAAGAGATAAACCAAAGTGCTGAAGTGGCACATAAATATGTGACAGCGAGGCATTTTTAACAATGACTCTCTCCAAATTTGTTCTGCCAGGCAGCCTCAGAAGATTACAATTAGCTCAATGCATATTTTTAATTCAAACACAAATTTCTTATACAAATTGTTGTTTCTATGTTTAGGATTCCAGTTTGTTTTCGTCAATGAAATTTGCAAGACCAGCCCTTCCATTAGGAAGAATGAAACAACTTCTTAAGGCAGTAAATTCTGGGAGGGTGTAGCAATGGCACAGTCAGTAACTCTGTTGCTGTGGAAACAATGAATCCATCCTCAGTTTTATAGGCATTCTGCCTGCACTTGGGAGCTCTCCCGGTGCCGAACCTATTTATTTATTAATTTCACATATATCCCACCTTTCTCTCGATAGGAGACCCAAGGTGGCTTACAATATACAGTAGGACACCCGTATCCACGGGGGATTGGTTCCGCGCCCCCCTCCCGTGGACACAGAAATCTGCAGATAACAGTGAATGTGGGATGGAAGAAGGGAGGCAAGTTCTCTCCTCCTCTTCTCCCTCCCCCCTCCCCATTGCCACCACCACCACTGGAGCCATCCTGGGGGAAGGCTTTTATTGACAGAGAACCCCTGTTAATAAAAGGTGGCACCCACAGCATGGAGAAGGGATAGGGGAGGGTCAGGAGGAGGGTGTTGTTGTTTGAGGTGCGGTGCTATGCGCGCAGGAGCCCCATTCTTCTCCTGACCTCCTCGGGGGGTCCCCTGTGTGAAAAAGTCCTAAGAGCTGTTCAGCAGTGGAATGTACTGCCTCAGAGTGTGGTGGAGTCTCCTTCTTTGTAGGTTTTAAAACAGAGGCTGCTTGGCCATCTGTCAGGAGTTACTTGATTGGGTATTCCTGCATGGCAGGGGGTTGGACTAGATGGCCTTTGTGGTCTCTTCCAACTCTATGATTCTGTGATTCTATGATTCTTCTCCCTTCGTCCCCCACCATTACCATCAAAGCCATCCGGGGAAAGGGAGAAAGGAAGGGAGATCTCTCCCCCTCTTCTCCCTTTGCTCCCCCAACCGCTGCCATTGGAGCCATCCCAGGGGAAGGGAGAATGGAGGCAAGATCTCTACTCCTCTTCTCCCTTCATCCCCCTGTCACCATCAGTACCACCAGAACCATACTGGGGGAAGGGATAAGGGACATGAGATCTCTTCTCCTTGTCTCTCTTTGCCCCCTGTTGCCACTACCACCACTGGAGCCATCCAGGGGGAAGGGAGAAGGGAGTTGAGAGCCTTCCTCCTCTTCTCCCTTCCTCCCCCCAGGTCACCTCTGCTGCCACCAGAGCCATCCCAAAGGAAGGGAGAAGGTAGGCTAGATATCTCCTCCTCTTCTCCTTTCACTTCCCCCACTTGCCACTGCCTCCACCAAAGCCAACCCAGGGGAATGGAGAAGGGAGGCAAGACCTCTCCTCCTTGTCTCTCTTCACCCTTTGCCCCCACCATCGCCAACTGCAGAAAACTGAATCAGCGGATTGAGAATCAGCAGATATGGGGGTTCTACTGTACATTGAAACAAAATACAGCTAAAACAATCTGTAATAGAAAAGTTAAAAATAAACAACTAATTCAGTTAAAACATTTCAAACAGGTAAAAGCACATTCAGAATGCAGTAAAGATAAAACTATAGCCCTCACCATTAAATGGCCCTTATGCCATCAACAATTAAAAGCTGAAGGCCTGTTTAAATAAAAGTTGTTCATGAGATGCTGTTAAAGTGCTAAGCTAGGAGCTCTCACCTTGGATCCACCATATTTAGCTTCCTTCTACGGGTAACCCTGAATAGTCTCACTCGAGAGTGCCCCCTAGAGGCCAAAACTGCTGTCACCACCCAATGCAGTCTTTATAGCCAGCCCATTAGGAGACTGGATACCCAGGGGGACTACCCGCCACTGTGACCTAAACAATTCTTTCCTCCTATCCCCAGAGAGACAAAGAATTGTAGCAAAACCAAGAGGTATAGACACATGTAGCATCAGTGTATAGAAAGATTAAGAAGACTTATTTATTCAAGCAAGATCAAGTTAGACAATCATAGAATCATAGCGTTGGAAGTGACCTCAAGGTCCATCCAGTCCAACCCCTTGCC
The DNA here is from genome assembly GCA_030847615.1 of Gambelia wislizenii. NCBI lineage: Eukaryota > Metazoa > Chordata > Lepidosauria > Squamata > Crotaphytidae > Gambelia > Gambelia wislizenii. Next base: position 209,504,039 of record JAUMIR010000003.1, on the reverse strand, counting down.
ATGCAGAAGTACACAATCAAATCATCCCTGACAGATGGCCATCCAGCCTCTGTATAAAAACCTTCAAAGCAGGAGATGCCACCACACTATGAGGCAGTGTATTCCACTTCTGAACAGCTCTTACTGTCATGCCCCAGGCATGCTTTAAAGTTACAGAAATAGCAAGGTATTGAAGTCAAAGCATTCAGTTATTCAAAGTTACATTCAGTTACTAAGTTTAGCTACATCCAACCAAAGTGGAAGAAATTAACATAATTCCTTAATGTGATCCTAAACAGGCCCTAAAAGTGCTACTTACTATGTGCAGTCCCTGTTGGCTTTCAGATGGTATCAGGGAGCTGTGAGCTAAGCCAGGTGGCTTACTCTAACAGCCATTGTCCAGCCTTTGGCTCTCACATGCTGGAATATAAAGAGCCTCCTTTTGTCTTTGCTCAAAGCCCCATGGTCTGACACTGCAATGGCCTCACACAAAAGCAGTTATACCTTAGTTGGGATTCCTGGTCCAAGAGTAGTGATTGGCCATTACTGGTCTGGTGATGTGATATCATTAATAATGCCATCTTATGAGTTTCTGTGGAGGCGGTGTTTTAGACCTTCCCTTCCAATTAACCCTTTCCTTACCTGATGCCATGTTGGCAAGAAAATACTGTTTGCAAATAAAGGGAAATGTAATTATCTGGCAGAAGGATGGGAGTTGCATCCTTGAGGCAGGATGATGAAACTCCATCATGACACACACACACATACACACACCAAACCTCAGATGGTCTGGGATGCTGAAAGCAAAAGTCAGGGATTTCAACCTGTGAGCTAGAACAGAAAGAGTTAGAACATGTATGCAAACTCAGAAACAATACAGTGAAACCATGGTCATAGAACAACATGCAACCCCTGTCCCCCTACCCTCCCAACAGTCCCTTGTGGGAGAGAGAGTCAGCAACTGTGTTGGAGATTCCTGACACATGTTTAATTTCAAAGTAAAAGTCTTGAAAGATAAGCTCCACCAGAGTAATTTCTTGTTAGCCCTCTGGACAGTGTGAAGTCACCGAAGAGCAGCATGGCCATTCTGAAGTTGGAAGTGTCTTCCCCAGAGGTAAGGTCTCAGCTTGTCCAGAGCATCGCCAATGGCATAGCACTCCTTCTCTGGGATGAACCAATTGGACTCTTGCACATTCAACTTCTTGCTGAGGAACAGGACAGGGTGCTAGATGCCATCTGGACTTTCTTGCATCAACAAGGCTCAAAATCCTCTGTCCAGAAGTGTCTGTAGCCACGATGAATGGCTTGTAGAAGTCAGGTGCCATCAGGACTTGATCAGACATGAGAACTCGCTTGAGGGTCTTGAATGCTTCCTGACACCTGTTGTCCACTTCACTATGTGAGGCTCCTTGGATCCTGTCAAATCCATCAGGAGAGCTGCCACTTGGCTGTACTTCAGCATGAACCTTCTGTAGTATCCTGCCAGACAGAGGAAGGACTGCACTTGCTTCCTGGTGCATGGGGTAGGCCAAGACTGGATAGCGTCCACCTTCGCTTGCAAATGAGTGATAGACCCTTGACCTACCTCATGGCCAAGGTAAGTCACGCTGTCCAGTGCAAACTGGCACTTCTTTGCTTTGACAGTCAGTCCTGCATCCTGGATCTATTGGAAGACCATCTCCAGATGTTGCAGGTAAACCCCCCAAGAGTCAGAGAAGATTGTGATATCATCCAAGTAGCCAACTGCAAAGTCACCACAACCTCTCAGCAAAGAGTCCACTAGTCTCTGGAATGTTGCTGGTGCATTGTGTAGGCCAAAAGGAAGGTAATTGAACTCAAACAGGCCCATAAGGGTGATGAATGATGTTCTGTGCTTGGACTCTTTGGCCAAGGCCACCTGCCAGTAGTCTTTGGTCAAATCCAAACTGGAGATTGGCATGTCCTAGTTTCTCTAACAGTTCATCCACATGTGGTATAGGATAGTGTTCTGGGTGTGTAACTGAGTTTAACTTCCTGTAATCCATACAGAAACGTATATCAGTGGTTCCTTTCTTGGGCACAGTGACCACTGGAGATGCCCAATAACTTTTGGGAGACTGGATAATGTTCATCGCCAGCATCTCTTTCACATCCTCCTAAATTGCCTGTTTTCCTACAGGTGACACATGTCGGGGCTGCTCTGCAGATGGCTTGATGTCATCAGCAGCCACCACAGTTTGAGGATTATTGGTGAGACCTGGAATGGATGAGAACAATGAAGCAAATTTGGCTGTCGGCTGCATGAACTGCTTCCATTGCTTCTGGTTGAGTTTGAAAGGGGGGTTAACATCCTCCAGACTGCCACCTTCCACACAATCATAAAAGGCTATTTCTGCTATTCTTCTTCTCCCTCTTCTGGAGCTGGAAGTGTCATGAGATACCTGGGCCTCTCATAGTATGGTTTCAGTGAGTTCACATGGTTATACTTTCTTCTGGAACTTCTGGAAACTGGATGCGATAGTTCACAGTCCTGAGATGCTTCAAGACTGTGGCGGGACCTTCCCATGCCATCTCCATCTTGTTGGATCAGATTGCCTTGAGGACTAACACATGTTCTCCTGGTACAAAACCGTGTTCTCTGGCACTCTGGTCGTATCAAGCTTTCTGCTGTTGTTGAGCCAGTTGTAGGCTCTCATTTGTTGCTGCCCAAGCTTCCCTGAGTGACTTCTGCAAGTTGGTGATGAAGTCGATCACATTCGTCTCATCAGAAGGCAAATCTCCCTCCTACTGCTCTTTCACTAGCTGTAATGGCCCTTTCACCTCATGGTCATAGACTAATTCAAAAAGTGAGAAGCCAGAGCTGAGATGTGGTACAGCCCTGTATCTCTCTCCTGTAGTGCCAAATCATAGTCATTAGAGTGTTCATTAACAAACTTAAGTAACATAGTTCCTAAAGTCCCATTAAAACATCCCACCAAGCCACTGGACTGATGATGATAAGGGAGTGACATGAGGATGATCATGAGGCAGACTCAGGAGTTTGGCTCTGTACTTGGTGGGAACCAACAGCTGTCTCGTGGGCTCTCAGCCTTCTTTCTGGCCATCTGGCCAATTTCTCTGTAAAACATTTCATTGGCAACCACAAATCTATCCTCCTGAACTCCCGAAGGAGTTTGCTGGTCATCTTTCACTTTCATGCACATGGCTTGTAGAGTCTGATAATCCTCCTGCTCCTTTTGGAATTGCTAGTGTCTCACTGGACCAAGCTGTTCCATCTGGATCACAGGCAGGTTTGGTTCAGACTGATGATGTGCAAGGGTTGTAGATGGATCGTTGTCACCAGCAACAGCCTCTCCAGAGTCTGGTGCATTGGGTTTATCCAGGGCCATCACGCCTTTCGGGTCTACATCTTCCTCCATGGCTCCATCTGTTGGACTCATTTCTGTAGCTCCAGAGAACAGGTCTACAATTAATGCATGGAAACAGCAAGGAATAAATTTTAGCTAAAGAACTAATATAAGAGCTGTTTGACAGTAGAACAATTTTCCTTGAGAAGTAGCTAGCTTCATTTGGAAGATATATTTAAGATAAGATATATAGCCATCTCTAGGGATGCTATAGTATTGAGAATCCAACATTCAGCAAAGGCTTGAATGAAGTTATCTTGAAGGTCCCATTCATTGCTAAAATTTTTGCCTTTGACCACATAGATCACAAAAAGCTATGGATTGTTCTCAGTGAAATGGCTGTACAACTACATTTGATTATTCTGATGTTTAAACTCTACTCAAGACAGGAGGCTACCATTAGAACAGAATACAGAGAAACAGATCGGCTCCCAATTAGAAAGAGAGTAAGACAAGGCTGCATTAGCATGTGTGTGTTAGCATGCAGTGGACATTCTGTACATGCTCAGCGAGATCCAGGAAGCTAAAAATTGTGGCAGAGTAGCAGAAAAAAACCATTTGCCCCAGCATTTGCCTTAAGATGGCCAATAAATCATACAGACACTCAGGTGGTGTCTAAACTACTAGACTTTACCGATACATTTAAAATCTATACAGGACCAACAGAGAATCCTCTCTGTGGCAATAATCAGGATTTACCAGCTTCAGCCACTGCACAGTCCAACAGAAAGCTTAGAACTGGTTACAGAGCTTCAAAACATACCATTCCCATGCAGATTACAAGTATGTAAATAAACACTTCTGTTCCCTTTAAGGTTAAGTTCCCATAACATAGGCCAGCTGCAGCCTTGTTCACACCAGTAGACCCCCTGTAGTCAAACATGTTGGTTTGCTTGCTCTGTATCTCTTTACAGCCTGAATTTATAAGACTGCATATCCCATCATACTCTGAAAAGTATCATCCTAGTTGTTTAGCTTGTTTGCAGAAAATGTCCTATACAGAGCAGGTTCAGACTTGGAGGAAGGAGAAGGGAAGATCGGGGGAAGGAATGTCAACAGTCTAAGATATGCAGATGATACCATAGTACTAGCAGAAAACCAGAAAGACTTGGAACCATTACTAAAGATAATCAACGAAGAAAGTGCTAAAGCAGGCTTGCTGTTGAACATTTAGAAAACAATAAGTTCCATTTAATTCTTGCTTTCTTATTTGACCATATACATTTTGATATTTCTTTATGCCATATTTTAAATGGATTATTATTATTATTATTTATTGGCAAATTTTGAAACAAAAATAAAAATTTGGGTAATATGCTCATCTTTATCAACACAATTTTGCCTAACAAAGATAAATTTAACTGTTTCCAATTCTCTAAATTTTTCTTTATCTCCTTCCAACTTTCTTGATAATTGTTTTCAAATAACTGAGTTCTTGTTATACTGAAATAGTTTATTTTCTTTGTTATTTTAAAAACCATTTTCTCTTCTAATTCCTGATCATCTTTTTTGTTATTAACTTGGTCTTTTCTCTATTGATCTAAAATCCAGAAAGTATACCAAATTGAATCATAGTTTCCATTAATTTGTAACACTTTCTTTTGGCTCCTCTAAAAAAGAATTACAAGATCGTCCACAAGGGCTTTTAGCTTGTATACTTGTCCTTTTAGCTTAGGTGCTCATATTTGTTCTTCTTCCCTTATTTTCTGTTTACTATTTTTAACACCATTATAAATAATAATGGGGGCAATGGATAGCCTTGACACATTCCCTTTGTAATGTTACATCATCTTTTTATCATTCACAATGATCTGTTCAGATTGATTTTGGTATATTGCTTGTATCCATTTTAAAAAGTTCTGACCTATTTCTATATTCTGTGTAGTTTCCATCATAAAATTGCATTTCATGTTATCAAATATTTTTTCAGCATCTGTGAATACAAAAGCCATCTTTCTCCCAGAATTTTTATCCTAATATTCTATTAAATAAATTATTGTCCTTATATTTTGTTTTATTTTTTGTTTAGGCAGAAATCCTGGGCCTGCCCACGTGGCCAGCATGGGCGCCGCCATGCCAGCCATCCTCTTCTTCCCGGCCTGCCCTGACAGGCTTGGAAGGGGATTGTAAAACAGCCGATCGGGGAGAGGCAGCTCCCACCCAATTGGCTGGTTTAACTCCCCCCCAGCCAATCAGGACCGATGCTCTGCGCGGCCGCTGATTGGCTGGGAGGCAAGGTTAGTCCCCTATGTGGTCCGCCGGCCGGGTATATATTCCTGGCCGGCCCACGGCCCCAGCCAGTTGGTTCTTGTGAGCCGAAGACCCGCCCTCCCTCCCTTAGTTAGGTGGTCTATGTATTAGTTAGATTCACTTTGCTTTATAATGTAACTATCTCCTAGTCACAACTTTCTGGTGGAGCGGTGGGCATGGGTTTTTTTCCCAACTGGGGGGGGGGGGTTTGGGAGTCCCCAGCTGGGGTGGGAGCTGCCTCTCCCCAATCGGCTGTTTTACAATCCCCTTCCAAGCCTGTCAGAGCAGGCCGGGAAGAAGAGGATGGCCGGCATGGCGGCGCCCATGCTGGCCACGTGGGCAGGCCCAGGAGCGGGGCGACACCAGCCGCAAATGCAGCCACCAGTAAGTGCCTCCCGGGCAGCCGGCTTGTGTTACTTGCAACATTGCTCATTGCTTTTCTGTTACTTTCTACTACTTTTTTGCAATTAAAAACATGTTTAGGATTGCTAAGAGAATGGTATATGAGAAAATTATGCCAAAATATTACCAGAAAGGCTCTTAAAATAATATTTGCCAGTAACCAGAAACCATCACTGGCTACATCAATAGAGTGATTTCATTTTTTACACTATTTTTGAAATGTGATTCTGTTAAACAATTGTTACCAGAAAAATCAGCTAGTTCTATATAGCTACATTACTTCTAACATGTTACTTCCAACCTCTTCCAGGACCTAGGTATTAATTATGTATGCCCAGTAGATTCAGAAGCAGGCATCTGCCTCTTCATCTTTGATTGCAAAGAAAATGATGCATGTAAATATGAAGAAGTCATGTGGACTCCCTCCAAAATCCTGTGATACACAGCTCATTTAGAAAACTCAGGATTCTTGTCAACTGCCCTCAAGTCAAGTTTGACTCATGATGACCCTATGAATGAGATACCTCCAAGACCCCCTGTCCTCAACTGCTCTGCTTAGGTCCTGCAGGCTCAGGGCTGTGGCCTCCTTGACTGAGTCTATCCTTGACTGAGTCTATCCATATGCAGCCTTCCTCTCTATTACCCTCCACATTTCCTAGCATTGTTCTTTTTTCTAGAGAGGCATGCCTTCTCATGATGTGGCCAAAGTATGACAGTCTCAGTTTTGTCAACTTGGCTTCCAGGGAGAGCTCAGACTTTACTTGTGGCATTCCACAAGGTGCCATCCTGTCTCCAATGTTGTTTAACATCTATATGAAGACGCTGGGTAAGATTTTTTGGAGTTATGGGGCTGGGTGTTATCAGTACGCTGATGACACCGAGATCTATTTCTCCTTGTCCCAATCGTCAGTCTTGAATTCCGATGGCGTCTCTCCTCTTAATGATTGTCTTAAAGCGGTAATGGGCTGGATGAGGAAAAACAGATTGAGATTAAATCCTGACAAAACGGAGGTGCTCACGGTAGCAGCCCCAAAACCAGGAGTTGGGTTGCAACCTCCAGTCCTGGACAGGGCCACACTCTCCATTAAGGGCTGTGTTCACAGTCTAGGGGTGCTCCTTGATTCATCGCTTCAGATGACTAGTCAGGTGAATGTGACGGTCAGGAGGGCCTGTTATCAGCTTTGGCTGATATGCCAGCTGCGCCCCTTCCTGGAAGTAAGGGACCTGGAGACTGTGGTGCACGCGCTGGTTACCTCTCGTCTAGATTTCTGCAATGCGCAGAAATTCTGCATGGGGCTACCCTCATGCTTGGTCCGGAAACTTCAGTTGGTACAAAATATGGCAGCCAGAGTGGTCTCGGGAATGGTTTTTTTTCCCAACTGGTTGGGGGGTTGGGAGTCCCCAGCTGGCCCGGCTCAGGCTTGCCGGGTCCTGGGTCGGGATATTTCCTGAGCAACTCTCCCCCGGGGAGGCCATCGGGTCACATGGGTCAGTCACGTGATCTCATCATGTGATATCTCCATTTCGATCACGTGACCAGTCATGTGACATGGTCACATGACCAGGCATGTGATCGGTCACGTGATTAACATGTGACCTTGGCACCGGATCCGCCTACAGGGGGCGGACCCACGTTTGGTATCGGGGCAAGTTGAGGGCTCTCATCTTGCCCCATTGGCGACCCATGCCCAGACCAACCTTTAACATCTATCACCAAACAGAAAGTTGTGGCCTTTACTGCCAACTATCCTTTTACCTTATCTGTAATAAACATATTTTGTGCATGTCATACTGTGTGTGTATCCTTGGTGGGCAGGGCTCAGGGTGCGGGGGTACCTTGGCACTCAACCACAAGTTTCTTTTTCCCATCTTTGGCAAGTACTGTAATGGTAAGAGATTGTTTCTCATGTCCTGTAACACACTATTAGACCAGAAAGGAATGAATCTGTTTTGAAAATGATTCCGATTCTGATTTCAGATTCAAGGCTTGGGCAGATAATTTTTACAATTTTCACAGATAATAATAAAAAAAATTGGGGTATGACCCTTTATTGCAGGCTTGGACAGTTGATACAGATTCTAGATCTGTTTCAAATGTTCCCATTTTCTTTTTCATAAGGCAGCAAAGGAAGCACATCAAGGCTTCCTTTTGACATTTCAGTAACTGTATGTAGGGTTCTGGGTTTCCTGAACCTTGGCATTCACCTCAAATGTCACATACTGCATATTTGCTGCTATGTAGACTAGTTTAATTTTTAAATGCAAAAATCATGATATAGAATAGAAAAATATACCCTGAGGGCATATTTTTGAAAGGCAAGGATATTGAATATAGCTGATTCAATAAAAGGCAGTTCTATAAGAGAATAGGAATTTAAAAAGAAAAAGGAAAATATTAAATTATTTTCCAAATTTGAACCAGTTCTCTCAGGTTGTTGCCCTGAGAGAATTCTATAGGTGTTAAATCCAATTACTTGTAGTAATGTATGAGATAAGTGTACATGGATATTGTAACAATTTGGTACTCTAGAACTCTTCTAAGTTAAGTTATAAGTTTAGATAGCAACCATGGTCCTAGATGTCTCCTAATTCTGCTTTTTGCCTGCAGGAAAGTTTTTTTTCTGTTTTTCAGAGAAGGCAAATTCTACAGTACTTTCTTAATACTATATTAAGTGCAGAGTGCCACACTTTAAACATGTGGTCAGTGGAATGAAAAACAAGGTCTATGTAGAAAAGTTGAAGGAACCTGGAGTCTAGAGAAGAGATGTTTTGAAAGGCTATTAAATATAGGGAGAAATGTCACATAGAAAATGGAAAAGGCAATCTCTGTGTCCTAGAGGGTAGGACTAGATCTGATGGATTTACAGGTATCTTGGTTTTGGTGGAACATTAGGAGAAGCTTCTTGATGTTATGAACAGTTTGCAATTGGAACAAATAACTGGGTGAGGGCTCTTCTTTTCTGAGGCTGTTCAAGCCAGAGATATGGATATTTGCTATTGAGCAGGGGGTTAGATTATATTACTTTCAATCCTTCCACCCATGCCTCCTACAACCCTATAATTCTATGATTCAGATGTTTTTTAGCTATGCTGAAATTTCTTTCACAAATTAATCAAACACTATTTCAAACACATCAGTTGTACCCCTCTCAGCTTGCCTGTATTATCTGTTCCTTGTTTATCCATAGAATCATAGAATTGTAGAGTTGGAAGAGACCACAAAGGCCATCCAGTCCAACCTCCTGCCATGCAGGAAATCAAGATCAAAGCATCCCTGACAGATGGTCATCCAGCCTCTATTTAAAGACCTCCAAGGAAGGGAACCCTACCACGCTCCAAGGGAGTTGTTCTACAGTGCTGTTTCTGTCACTGGCTGTGGTTCACACTAGATGTCTCCTATTTCTGACTGCAGCCTGAACTGTACCCCATACAGTGCCTTTGTCTGCTTCAAATAAGAGATGGGTGGTAAGGGAGGGAAGGAGGGAGGGAGGGTGTTCCAGTGTAAAGCATGATGTGTGTATTTTTTTCAGAAAACCATGTTGATTTTTGCTTCTTTTCAAAGGGGGGGGGATCTGCATGAAGCTACCAGGAGAAGGATGAAAATACTCAACCTGAATTGTGATAAGACAGAATTGTCACTGCTTGATAGGTGCCTTTAAAAATAAGCAACAGAATAAAAAGCTACATTGTGGTCTACATGAGGCTTCCCTTGAAGATAGCCTTGAAGCTGCAGCTGTATCTCCTGGATGGAACTGGCTGTAAGGAAAATATATGTTCCAGTTTTGGTTTATCTTATCGCTGGCATAATTTAAGATGCTAGTTACTATTTTTTTTAAAAAAAGATATACTTTGTATAACCTGGATCAAAATATCTTTGGGAATATAAGAACAGATTCTCTGAGAGTGATTGTTTTCAGTGTTCTAAAGCCCATAATTATTTAATTTAAACTTTCTGTTTTAGATTAGCGGAATATTGTGTATTCTTCCCCCTTTCGCAGACATATTTTCTTCTAGCATTTGCTATCTGTTGTATTTCCTAGTTATTTTGAGTGCATGGAGTGGTGCCTGGTTATTTCCATGTCACTGGGAATCTGTTTTGAATTGTACTCCAAACTTTAAAGGAGCTATTCAATGTTCTGAATTTATTTTGGGTAGTAGGGCTCAACAGACAGGATAGCCCCTTTGTATCCCTCAACAATTAGATAGGGCTGAGTGCGCCAATGAAGACACACACTAACAAGGAATAAAACTGACCACAACAGAGAAAATTTAGCTTAGCATGGTTCCCAAGACTGGGTGATCTGACTGTCACCTGACAGAACCACCACCTTGCTACCTTGGTTGTTGGAGAGAACATGGAGTGACAGAATTGGGATCCCACATGAGCAAAAGCCTCTGTTTGGTCCCCCATCTCCTAGAACTGAGGCCAGGCCAGGCCCCTAAGCTGAATTTGTCACTATTTGCCTCAACCCAAGGTCCCTCATGTAGAACCACCATTAACCACAGATGATGGGTACTCAGGCTCATTTCCCCAGTTTCACCCAACCCCATCTCAGTAATTTCCAGTGATTATGAACCCAACAAGCCATCTGAATCCAAACTTGCTCTTAGAGTGATAGAGGTAGGGAAGCCACTCCAAAGCTGAATGGGGAAGCTGACTTAGGGCAGTGAATTTATGCAGAATAGGCAGCTCTGATTGAAGCCTTCATCAGTCAGGTCAGCTAACTAATTTCCACCCTGGGTAGCTGGACCATCTTTCTTTCCCTTGACTGGCTGTACATTTATGCAATTCCTAAGGAAATTATGAATGTTTCTGAGAAGAAGAAGCCTAGCAACAGCACCATTGCTGGACCAGCCATGTTCAATGCCCTTGTCGCTTGAGTACATATATGGGATCCAAGGTAAGTCTGGGTACCCATAATTAAAGTCAAGACTAAAGCCTACAGTATCCATCACCCCAATGATACCAAGCCAATAACTGCAAGTGGGTGTGTTGTGACTGCTGGATATACAAAGAGGGAGAAAAGGAGAGTGTATGTATTTCAACACTGATTTTCCTGGATGCAGCTTAATTCTATTCTCCCTATATGTGTTGTTTTTGTGATTTTGGACGTATCTGAATGATAGTTACTTAAAATTCTGGTCAGATAATTGTTACTTGACTTTGTCTGGAACACACCCCTATATTCTCTTAATTATTCTATAACACGAACAGCATCATTACATACTACTTATATCGATTCATGGCTTGAATGCACACTTAGTTAGAGTAAACTCATTAGAATCAATAGGACTGAACTTACTGTTTAAATTCAATTTATTTTGAAGATATTCCACTGGACCTACTTAGAGCCTGGATCCAAACCAGTATGCAAATGTATAATTTTATAAATATATTGCATGAAAAATTCTGCAAATAGAAAAGAATTTTTAAAAATCAGGAAAACGAAAAGCATAATGTAAACAAACAAATAAAACTAAGGAGAAAAGGGGAATGAAAGACCAAAGAAATGGGGGGTAATGTGTAAAGGGGTTAAGAAGGCAGAAAATAAACTAAAAATGTTACAATAAATAAACAAGTAAATAAATGAAGTAAAGTAAGGAGGTACAATGTTGTTTACTGTGGTTGTTTGAAAATCTGTGTACCTTGTCAGCAATAGTAAACATGGAATACAACAGTAATGTGTGTGTGTGTGTGTGTGTGTGTGTGTTATGAGATGGAAAGGTGAGAATTTTTAATTTTTTCAACTGTGTACAATACCTTTTCATGAACAACCATATGATGTAAACCCAGTTTTTAATGACAGATTTTTTAGGAAGTATATATTTGTTTGTTTTCCATGTATATTTATGAAAATGGGCAGGTTAAGTTACTAAGTCTGGTCAAGAGCAGATAATATTCAGGGGATGTTGTATGACTTTGTGAAACTCAAAGAAGTGGTGATCTATTAGAAAGCCAAAACAAGGAAGATTATGTGAAGATTAGTGAAAATCAATAGTTGTAGCAGATCATCCTTCAGCACCAGATGAAAGAAAGACGACTATATTTTTCTTAACTGAATTAATATTGAAGACTTTTTAAATGTCTTTTGGAAGTCAGACTTGATGCAATTTTCCACTTCTCTCTTTGCTGTGTTCTTAATCAGAAAAGGTATACAGTTTGATTCATTTCTTACAACAAAGTCCCATCAAGGCAAAGAGGTAACAGACAGAATAGAATCACTGATTGGAAAACCCCCTCTATGGCATTTGAGTGTGATCACGGAATCTAATGTCTGTTTGGGAGATTTTTATACTGGTTGTCCAATGTATCTAGGGAAAAAAAACTAAGGGAGTGCTTGTTAAACTGTCTGATGTGTGGGACCATCATTCCACCACCAAGTGTGCAAGGGATCAAGGCCATGTTTCACCATTTCTCTCCCCCTGTGTCTCTTTTAGAGCCAAGAAAGGTGTTTAAAAAAACAGGGAGGAACTTAGAATCATAGAATTGTAGAGTTGGAAGAGACCATGAGGGCCATCCAGACCAACCTCCTGCCATGCAGGAAATCTTGATCAAAGCATCCCCGACAGATGGCAATCCAGCCTCTGTTTAAAGACCTCCAAGGAAGGAGACCCCACCACGCTCGGAGGGAGTGTGCTCCACTGCCGAACAGCTCTTACTGTCAAAAAGTGCCTCCTAATGTTGAGGTGGAATCTCTGTTCCTGGAGCTTCATCCATTGCTCCGTGTTCCAGTCTCTAGAGCAGAAGAAAACAAGCCTGCTCCATCCTCAGCCTGACATCCCTTCAAATACTTAAACAGGGCTATCATACCGCCTCTCAACCGTCTTTTTTCCAGGCTAAACATACCCAGCTCCCTAAGTCTCTCCTCATAAGGCATGGATTCCAGATCTTTCACCATTTTAGTTGCCCTTCTCTGGACATGCTCCAATTTGTCAATATCCTTTTTTAATTGTGGTGCCCAGAACTGGACACAGTATTCTAGGTGAGGTCTGACCAAGGCAGAATAGAGTAGCACTATTACTTCCCTTGATCTAGACACTATACTTCAATTGATACAGACCAAAATCACATTGGCCTTTTTAGCTGCCGCATCAAACTGTTGACTCATGTTCAACTTGTGGTCTACTAGGACTCCTACATCCCTTTCACAAGTAGTCTCGTTCAGCCAGGTCTCTCCCATCCTATATCTATGCATTTCAATTTTCCGCCCTAAGTGCAGTACTTTGGCTCAGCTCTCCAGTCTATCCAGGTCATTCTGAATTTTGATCCTGTCCTCTAGGGTATTAGCTACTCCTCCTAATTTGGTGTCATCTGCAAATTTGATAAGTATGCTCCTAATTCCCTCATCCAAGTCATTGATAAAGATGTTGAATAGCACTGGGCCCAGGACAGAACCCTGTGGCACCCCACTAGTCATTTCTTTCCAAGACGAAGAGGAGCCACTGCTGAGCACCCTTTGGGTTCGACTGGTCAACCAATTACAAATCCATTGAATAGTTAACTTGTCTAGCCCACATTTTACAAGCTTGTTTGCAAGAATGTCATGGGGAACCTTGTCAAAGGCCTTACTGAAATCAAGGTATGCGATGTCCACAGCGTTCCCTTCATCTACCAAGCTAGTAACTTTATCAAAAAAAGAGATCAGATTAGTCTGGCATGACTTGTTTCTCTGAAACCCATGTTGATTTTTGTGATTATGGCATTGCTTTCTAAATGTTCACAGGCTCTCTGTTTAATGATCTGCTCTAGAATCTTCCCTGGTATTGATGTCAGACTAACTGGACGATAATTGTTGGGATCCTCTTTTTTCCCCTTTTTGAAGATGGGGACAACGTTTGCCCTCCTCCAGTCTGCTGGGACTTCTGTTCTCCAAGAGTTCTCAAATATTATTGCCAATGGCTCTGAGATCACATTTGCCAGCTCTTCTTGGATGTAGTTCATCTGGTCCTGGAGATTTAAATTCATTTAGATTAAGAAGGTATTCCTGAGCTGGATTTCCCCTATTGTGTCCTCTGTTCCATTAACCTCAGGTTGGTCCCCCTGTTCCTTTTCTGAAAACACTGAGGCAAAGAAGGTGTTGAGTAATTCTGCCTTTTCTCTGTCCCCTGTTAGCATTTTGCCATCTTCTCCACGTAGTGGCCCTATCATTTCCTTCTTCCTCCTTTTGCTGCGGACATATTGTTTATTGTTCTTAACCTCCCTAGCAAGCCTGAGCTCATTCTGTGCTTTAGCTTTTCTGACTTTATTCCTACATGTGTTCGCTATCTGTTTGAATTCTTCTTTGGTGATTACCCCCTTTTTCCATTTCCTATGCATGTTCCATTTAAAATTTACCTCCGTTGAAAGTTCTTAAGTCATCCATCCTGGTTTCTTAAGACACCTCCCATTTTTCTTCCTCAGTGGTACTGTTTGAAATTGTCCCTTCAGTATCTTCCTTTTGAGAAAGTCCCATCCATCTTGAGGTCTCTTTGGTGATTTCCCCCTTTTTCCATTTTGTATACATGTTCTGTAGGTTCTGTTCTTGCACCAACTTTATTTACAATCTTCTTTAGCATGATGCTCCAAAGGGCAATGGCAGAGCTTGAAGAAGACGACGGTATCTATAGACGTTACCGTACTGATGGTAGCTTGTTTAACTTAAGCCGTCTAAGGGCTCACACTAAGACTCTAAACTATCTAGTCCATGAGCTGCTCTTCGCTGATGATGCTGCCCTTGTTGCCCACACAGAAGCAGCTCTCCAGCGCCTAACATCCTGCTTTGCAACAGCTGCAGAGCTGTTTGGGCTAGAAGTCAACCTGAAGAAAACAGAAGTTCTTTACCAGCCTCCACCACAGGACAAACACCACCATCCCCACATTGCCGTTGGCAAATCTGTGCTTAAGTCCATTCAGCAGTTCACCTACCTGGGAAGCATCATCTCCTCAGATGCCAAGATTGACAAAGAGATCGATCACAGATTAGCAAAGGCATATAGTGTATTTGGAAGATTTCACAAAAGAGTCTGGAGCAATAAACACCTGAGGCAAAGCACAAAAATCAGTGTGTATAGAGCCATTGTACTGTCTACCCTCCTTTATGGATCTGAAACATGGGTCACCTATCGCCACCACCTACGACACCTCGAGCGCTTTCATCAGTGCTGTCTACACACAATCCTAAATATACACTGGACTGACTATGTGACGAATGTTGCTGTCCTTGAGCAAGCAGGGATCACCAGTATTGAGGCCATGATATTGAGAATGCAGCTGCGCTGGGCAGGGCACGTTTCTAGGATGGAGGACCATCGCCTCCCAAAAATACTACTCTACAGTGAACTCACCACGGGTCAGCGTAAGAGGGGCGCTCCAAAAAAGCGATACAAAGACTCCCTGAAACAACATCTCAGGCTCGGCCAAATTGATCACCAACAGTGGTCCGCCCTGGCCTCACATCGGGAGGCATGGAGATGCACTATCCACAATGCTGCAGCCTTATTTGAGAACTCATGCAGAAAAAGTCTTGAAGAGAAACGACAACGCAAAAAGAATCACAACCCAAAAACATCACCCAAGGAGACGTTCTGCTGTGCTTTCTGCAACCGGACTTGTTTATCTCAGATTGGCCTTTTTAGTCATCAGCGCACTTGCAGAAAGCACAGGATGAGTCCTTCCTGAATCTTCGTTTGCGAAGAAAAGCCAGAGATAGATACATGTTCTTTTTAAAAATTAGCTCCGTTGAAAGTTCTTTAGTCATCCATCCTGGTTTCTTGAGACCCCTCCCATTTTTCTTCCTCAATGGTACTGTTTGAAATTGTGCCTTCAGTATCTCCTTTTTGAGAAATTCCCATCCGTCTTGAGGTCTCTTCTCTTTTAGTATTCCTGATCATGGGATCACCCCCAGTATTTCCTTGAGTGTATTGAAATCAGCTCTCCTAAAGTCAAGAATGCATGTCTGACTATGCCTGGCGTCTCCTTTCCATTGTATAACAATCTCCAGGAGAACATGATCACTCTCACCTAAGGATCCCACCACTTGCACCCCATTAACCAGGTTATCTCTGTTGGTTAGGATCAGATCTAAAATGGCTGACCCCCTTGTTGCCTCCTCCACCTTTTGGACCATGAAATTGCCTTCCAGGCAAATAGGGAATTTGCTAGACCTTGTAGTTTTGGTTGAGTTAGATTGCCAGCAAATATCAGGATAGTTGAAGTCACCCATCACTACTATATCTCTCCTTTCTGCATCTGTATTCATCTGTTCTAGAAAGGCATCATCCAATTCCTCCATCTGACTTGGGGGTCTGTAGTAGAGTCCCACAATAACATCCCTGTTGTTTCCCTCCCCTTTAATTTTTATGCAGATGCTCTCCACCTGGCTTCCAGTATTGATGTCATGGATCCCTTCACTGGTGTAAATATCCCTGACATATAATGCTATTCCTCCTCCTTTCCTGTTTGGCCTGTTTCTCCTATAAAGGTTATACCCCTCTATTCCTACATTCTAATCATGTGACTCATCCCACCAGGTTTCAATAAAGCCTATTATATTTGTTTTGTAGTGCTAGGAGTTCAAGTTCATCTTGCTTATTTCCCATGCTCTGTGCATTAGTGTAGAGACATCTAAGACCATGTGTTCCCTTTACTTGCTGCCTGTGCAAGTTTTTTTGCCTCCCACTGTTGGGTCCTTGCGATGTTTGCCTTGTTCCCTCTATGACAGTTTGACTATTTTCTCCAGCCCTTTTGCCTTCCAGAATACTGTCTCCCTCCCCCATTTGACTCAGTTTAAAGCCCTTCTGATCAAATTCTTGAGACTGTTGGCAAAAATGTTTCTTCCAACTGTCGTAAGATGCACCCCATCTCTTGCCAGAAGTCCCCCCTCATGGAAGCGCAGCCCATGATCCAAGAATCCAAATTGTTCTCAGCAACACCATCTACGGAGCCAGTTGTTTACGTTGGCTATTTTCCTCTCCCTTCCTGGACCATGCCCTTAAACTGGCAGAGGAGACGAGATGACAACCTGTGCATCCATTTCTTTCAGCTTCCTCCCCAGGATCTCATAATCTCTTCTGATCTTGGGAAAGCTGTGCCTTGCAATATCATTGGTTCCCACATGGACCAAAAGGAAGGGGTAATGATCCGTAGGCTTGACGAGTCTTGTCAGCCTCTCTGTCACATCACGGATCTTTGCCCCAGGGAGACAACACACCTCTCGAGACATCTTGTCAGGCCCACAAACCACTGTTTCTGTACCCCGCAGCAAGGAGTCCCCCACCACCACCACATGCCTCCGCCGAGGCTTCGCAGCTGCTGCTCCTTGCGGTGGTACTCTCAAGGTCCCTTGCTCTACCCCTGAAGTCTGTCCATGCTGTTCTTCCTTGTTGTCCTTGATAAGGGAAAGGGCTTCAAATCGATTCTGTAGCTGCAAGCTGCTCGAAGAATCCCCAGATTTTCTTGTTCTGTGTGTGACATTCCTCCAGCTGTCTACTTCCTGTGTCTGTGAAGTGACCCTCTCCTCCGCAGCCACTTCCTCTGTGCTGTCCCCGTCCAAGACTGTTCATTCTGTTCTGTCCAGGAAAACCTCTTGCTCACGAATCTGTTGAAATGTAGCTACCCGTGTTTCCAGCTGCTAGACTTTCTCCTCCAAGAGGGCTAACCAGCTTGCACTTGGTGCATGTGAAGTTTTCCATGTCTGTAGACAAGAATACAAACATCGCACAAGTGTTGCAGGTGACTGCCACAGTCCCCTATGTGTCCATGGTGAGAGCTTTTAGGTAATCTAAGAACTCTTAGGTAATGCTGAGAATGCTAATCTGTAATTTTAGGTATGCTGTATTTTTGTTTGGTCATTGAAATCAGCAACAAGCAGACTCTCCCAACAGTTTTTTAAAAAATCAGTCTCCCCAGTCAAAATGGCTGTCCAGAAGCTGCTCTCCTTCTTCTCTCTGGCAGGAAACTGGCCTGGAAACTGGCAGGAAACTGGCTGTCCAGAAGCTGCTCTCCTTCTTCTCTCTGGCAGGAACTTAGATGTGACTACCTTGTAATGTTTTAACAATAATCTCCAGATTCCCAGGCAGTCTGTGGTGGAGAAAAAACCCTGTCCCATTTGCCTCCATGCACCCTACCGGGTGTAAGGGAACATGGATTTTTTTTTTTTAATGTAGAAGAAATTTAAAAATAAGGGTAGATCATCCTGGAAAGATGCAGCCCTGCATATTTGAGTGAGAGGTTTTGTTGAATAGTTACCCACAGTGATAATGGTAGACTCCATTGTCCGATGATAGAGGGCAACACAGCTAAGCAGGTAAACAAAAGGTTAATGAGGTGTTGAGGTTAAGTTACATAATAATAATAATAATAATTATTATTATTTCTCTCCCGTCCCTCTGCAATGCAATCAGGGTGGCTTACAGCATAAAAATTCCATAATTACATTAGTACCCTAACCCACCCACCCCTTAAAACAATATTAAATTAAAAAGATTAAAAGCATACAATAATTAAAAAGAGAAAAAAATGGAATAATTCAATGGCAGCTTAAGGGAAAAGACATCCGAATCTTCGGGCCGGGATAGCTATTTGGGAAAGGCCTGCCAGAAAAGATCCATCTCGACAGCTTTTTTGAAGCTGTCTAAGGTGGTAATAAGATGGATCTCATCCGGCACAGCATTCCATAATCTGGGAGCAGCAGCAGAGAAGGATCTCTGGGAGGTCATTGACAGCCTTGTTTTCATAGGTTGTAATAGATTCCTCCCAAAGGACCAAAGTGTGCAGGGATGGTCGTCCGGGAGGAGGCGATCCTGGAGGTAAGTTGGACACAAGTCATGTAGAGCTTTAAAGGTCATAACCAACAACTTTCACTGTGCCTGGAAACTAATAGGTAGCCAGTGGAGAGCTTTTAACACAGGTATTATATGCTCTCTTCTGGAAACACCAGAAATCAACCTTATTATGGAGGTCAGTGTCAGAGGAACATCAGAGACCATGAGAGATAGCTGACCAACGAAGCTTCAAGATGCTTCCAAGGGAAAGTTATGAAAGCCACAGGGCCACGAGCCTGGAAGAAAAACAAAGAAAGTAAAAATGGACACTTTGGGACTGGGGGCTCCTGTCCCACCTAGGGAAGGTGGTTGAGGCTGGACAAAGGCATCCAGACTTCCAGTTTCCCCATGAACATCCAGTACTCTGAATTTGATCTGTAGTGTGAGTAGATTAGGAAAATCTTTCTAGCTAGTCGTGTTAAGGAATTATGTTCATTTTGTAATCTTGGCTGGATATGACCTAGACTATTGTGTTACTTGTACCTCCTAAGTGTGCTTCAAGGGAAGGTGCCTTTCATGTAAAAGAGATCTCTTTGCTATGTAGATTTCTGGCTTAGAACAAACTTTCTTTAAAGTTCTCCCCCCCCCACACACACACACACTCTTCACATGTCTTGCTTGGTCTCACTCCCCACAAGGGTGAAGGGAGGAAAAGCTCTGCAGTGACAGAGCTGAAAGTTACAAGTTGAACCCCATAACTTTGCACTGTGAGTTGCACTGCATGGGAATTAAAGTTAATGTGTGGTGGCAGCTAGCATATACAGTCTCTAAGGGTCCCATTCTACTCAGAAAGAAACAGGAGGGGATCCCAGAGAAACCCCAAGTAAAATGTAGAAGAGATGAGTAGTTGATCACTCCTCTCAGGACCAGGATTGACTTATCTGTTAATTATGCCAGTTCAGTTGCCTGCTTTATATGTTGTTACCCTCACAGATCTCACTTTACATTAATACATGTGGCCTGTCATAGATCCTCTCTTTATTTCCTCCTCCATATGCAAAAATGAATGTATTATATTTGAATGAAACAAAGTTGAGAATAAGAGAATTTGCATAAAGAAGCAAATGACTTAAAAAAAACCATAAATGGTATTCTTTCATCACTAAAGACAGTAACTGACCGAACCCAAAGGGTAGTCACCAACGGCTCCTCTTCATCCTGGGGAAAAGTGAGCAGTGGAGTGCCACAGGGTTCTGTCCTGGGCCCAGTGGTATTCAACATCTATATTAATGACTCGAATGAGGGAATAGAGGGTATGCTTATCAAGTTTGCAGATGACGCCAAATTAAGAGGGATAGGTAATATCCCAGAGGACAGGATCAGAATCCAAAATTACCTCAACAGATTGGAAAGCTGGGCCAATATTAACAAAATGAATTTCAACAGGGAGAAATGTAGGATACTACACTTGGGCAGTTAAAATGAAGTGCACAGATATAGGATGGGTGACACATGGCTTGATGGCAGTACATGCAAAAAGGATCTAGGAGTCTTAGTGGATCACAAGCTGAACATGAGTCAGCAGTGTGATGCAGCAGCTAAAAAAGCCAATGCAATTCTAGGCTGCATTAATAGGAGTATAGTGTCTAGATCAAGGGAAGTAATAGTGCCACTGTATTCTGCTTTTGTCAGGCCTTACCTAGAATACTTTATCCAGTTCTGGGCACCACAATTCAGGAAGGATACTGAGAAGATAGACAATGTCCAGAGGAGGGTGACCAGGATGGTGGGAGGTCTGGAAGCCATGCCCTAGGAGGAACGGCTTAGGGAGCTGGGCTTGTTCAGTCTGGAGAAGAGAAGGTTGAGAGGTAAAATGACAACCATGTTTAAATATTTGAAGGGATGCCATACTGAGGATGGAGCAAGCTTGTTTTCTGCTGCTCCAGAGACTACGACACAGAGCAACTACAAGAAAAGAGTAACCTAAACATTAGGAAGAACTTCCTGACAGTAAGAGCTGTTCAGAAGTGGAATGCACTGCCTCGTAGTGTGGTGGAGTCTCCTTCTTTGGAGGTTTTTAAACAGAGTCTGGGTGGCCATCTGTCGGAAATGATTTGATTGTGTATTTCTGCATGGCAGGGGGTTGGACTGGATGGCCCTTGAGGTCTCTTCCAACTCTATGACTCTATGTCTGTTATTTTGGCTCAACCCCTGATATAAGAGTTTGACAAGTTCTTTTAAGAAGAATGAGAACAATTGCATGCTGAATCTGTTTGTAAATGAGCAGAGTAACAGGACACAGAACATAATCCTACTCACTGTTCACTTGTGGATGACTTCAGCATGTCCTTATGATCATTTATTTGAAAAGTAATGTCTATGCTCTGCTTACTGCATTATATGCCACATCATTACTGGCTGATCTGTTCCTCTCAGAAAATTAAAACTAAAATATTCATTATTATTTTTTATTTTAGAATGATTTTGCTTTATCCCCTCTTTTTACCAACTATTCTTCTAGTTGGCTGCTTTATTTAGCAATGGAAGGGTATATTAACTTCCCTCCCCCCTCCCCAGAATAGAAAGCTAGAACACAACAATCCAAGTTAATTTCCAACTATCCAGATGGTACCTCTTGATCTGGACCTTTTCCTTCTCCTCAGATTGACTGGAGATTAGCCTCCGTGGCTTGATGAATTTCAAAGGGAAAACCGCGCTACAGGCATTTATGTTCTCCTCTTGGGAACTTGTTTTATTGCCATCATTTAAAAAGCAATAGAGGTCTAATTTGGAATAAAATATGAAAGCAAAAACACCACTATTTCCCCCCCCCCTTGTTCAAGACCAGTTTTCAGCTTGGCATTTACTACTGGTATATAAGCTGGCTTTTTCTTCTGCTACTGCTGCTGCTTGGCTTCTGCTACAGCTATGATACTGAGAATAAAAAGAAAAGTTTGGCCTTAGAAATAAACCAAGGGGCACAGTTTAATTAGCATATGAAGCTGACTCATATTGAGTAAGATTTCAGGTTTATCTACAAAACAGAAAAGTAAACTGGCTCCCAAGGGTTTCAGTGAAGAGTCCTTCCGAACCCTAACTTGGGATGCTGATCTCTGAATCTTTTGTGCATATAAAGCCCAAATTCTGCCACTAAACTATGGACTTTAACCCAGATCGCATGTTCACATATATTCATCAGCACCTCTCATCCCACTGATTTCAGTGCAACTCCTTAGTTTTTCCCTCATGTTGAATTTCAGTGGCATTTGAAGTGCTCGGGTTCAGCTTAGTTGTGCAGCATGGTTTCCACTCAAGTTGTAAAAAAGTCAACAATTTTATTAAACTTGGCGGTGAATAACAAGAGGAGGTAATGTGACATCAGTTTCAGCACTGTTTTGCAAAATATTTTGTCCTAAGAGTCATCGCTTTCTGTGTGATGAACCTGTTTGTTTGTTTACTTGGTTCTCACATGTTGGCATGTTTATGATTGTAACTTGAGAAAAAGATTATTGAAAATATCCTATTAGATATGATGCCTACAGTTGTGTCTAAAAATTACAATAAGATTTAAAACCAGGTATTGATTACTTGAAGATATAAAAGCTAGAAGTTACAAACCCCTCCCTCCCCCAGACTGCAGTAAAAAGGACTTATTTCTCCCATATTTTATGGGATATAACTGTGTGTTGAGTATTTTTCTTGTAAATATGAGATGATCTGCCTCTGTTCGTGGGATTGTAAATGATCTAGCAACTCTGAAGCAAAGTAACTTAATCAGTTTTTTTTAAAAAAAGACCCTTAACTTTTTGTCTCAGTATACTTCTTTTTCTTTTTTTGTATTATTAAGAAATCACAGTTTATCCCACACCTTCATTCCATGTCTATGTCTCCCTTTGTATATATTCTTTCACTGAAACATTAATCTCTGTGGTTTTTAATCACTCCCAAAAGAATATTTGGCACTGCACGAGAGGGGACACATTTGATGGCCTCCATGGTCAGAAGCAGTTGTTACTGCATCTGGTACAGGGTGTCAAGACACTGTATATCGGGGGCAGAGCCAGAAGCTATTTAAGGCCTGGCCACCCCTGCACTTAAGACTTTATGTCACAGTCTAGTTGAGCCCTATGTTTACTGTGTGGGATGGGGTGGCACAACTAGACCGTCTTTATAGGTCAGATGGGTGTAGATAGGCTCACTGGGCTTCATTTTGGCCCATGGTATCCCTTCATATTAATGACTTGAATGAGGGAATAGAGGGTATGCTTATCAAGTTTGCAGATGATGCCAAATTAAGAGGGATAGGTATTATCTTAAGAGGGATAGGTATTATCCCAGAGGACAGGATCAGAATCCAAAATTACCTCAACAGATTAGAAAGCTGGGCCAAAATTAACAAAATGAATTTCAACAGGGAGAAATGTAGGATACTACACTTGGGCAGTTAAAATGAAATGCACAGATATAGGATGGGTGACACATCCATCCTTTTTTACTGGTTGATAGGCCAGGTAGGCCCCATAGGCTTTAGTGGGTCCTGCTTGGCCTTAGAAGGCCCCTTTTGGCCTCGTAGGCCAGGTAGGCCTCACTGGGCCTTTTCATAGGCCTGAGTATCTTCTGCTAGGCCCCAGGATTCCCTGCTGGGACTGGGTGAGATCCATTGAGCTTGGATAAACACCACTAGGCCCTGGAAGTCCATGTAGGCCCTGCTGGGCCTTGTGAGGCTGTAATATGCTAGTGTGGACAGTTGGGAATCAGGTAGGTGTAGTTTATTTCCATTGTTGTTTTAATTTGAACTTGGGGTGGGCTGCTATGGCTGTTTGGGAAAGGAAGCACAGCCACAGCCCTGCTGGCTTGTGTCCTAGAAAGTGTGTACCAACAATAGTTCCTAGGTGCTTTATTGCATAGGCTGGCAGAGACCTGATTTTCAAACTTTGGGCCGAATCCTGGTTGTTAGGTTACAGACTTCCTTGGGCTTGGCACTCTCTGGCCTTTGTACAGTTGTCCCTTCACATTCGTGGGGGTTAGATTCCATAGACTGCCGCGAATGTGAAAATTCCGCGAATAATGACAGCCCTCCACCTGCCCTCCCCAATCGACACCCGAGGCCTCCAGAGGCCTCGTGGTCGCTCTTCCCAGCTGCCCCTGCCCTCCCCAAGCGACCCAGAGCCTCCGGAGGCCTCGTGGTCGCTTTTCCCTGCTACCCCCCGCCCTCCCCAAGCGACCCCCAAGTCCTCTGGAGGCCTCGCGGTCGCTTTTCCCTGCCGCCCCCCACCCTCGCCAAGTGACCCCGAGGCCTCCGGAGGCCTCGTGGTGGCTCTATCTGGCCACCCCCCACCCTCCCCAAGTGACCACGAGGCCTCCGGAGGCCTCAAGGTCGCTTTTCCCTGCTGCCCCCCGCCCTCCCCAAGCGACCTCCGAGGCCTCCGGAGGCCTCGCGGTCGGTCTTCCTGGCCACCCCCGCCCTCCCCAAGCGACCCCCGAGGCCTCCGGAGGCCTCGCGGTCACTTTTCCCTGCCGCCCCCACCCTCCCCAAGTGACCCCCAAGGCTTCCGGAGGCCTCACGGTCGCTTTTCCCTGCCGCCCCCACCCTCCCCAAGCGACCCCCGAGGCCTCCGAAGGCCTCTTGGTCGCTTTTCCCTGCCGCCCCCTGCCCTCCCCAAGCGACCCCCGAGGCCTCCGGAGGCCTCGCGGTCGCTTTTCTCGGCCACCACACACCCTCCCCAAGCGACCCCGAGGCCTCCGGAGGCCCCGTTGTCGCTCCCCTCACCACTTTCCCTGGACTCCCCTCGCCTCCCCGGCCCTCCCCACCCCCTCTTCAGGCCTTCATGGGGCCTCCGGAGCACCTCCGGGGGCCCCGTGAAGGCCTCCCCAGCCCTCCCCACCCCATCCCCAGGCCTTCATGGGGCCTCCGGAGTGTTTCCGGCGGCCCCATGAAAGCCTCCCCAGCCCCTCCCAGGGCTTTCACGGGGCCTCCGGAGGCCCCATGTTGCGGTTTTGGGGGGGGCGGGGCCCCTCCCAAAACCGTGAATAATCAAAACCGCGAACATCAAGTTCACGAAAGTGGAGAGACAACTGTACTGAGTATTAGCAGTGAGCACCCTCCCCCTTTTTGGATGTATTGAAAGACATAGCCATGTTAGTCTGTATCTGCATAAAAAGACCTATAGAAAGAACTATTTAGCATAAACTTTCATAGACTTCTGCCTTTGCTTTATTTGTCAATCACCACCACCACCACCACCACCATCCTGCCACCACCAGTGGCAGTTTAGTGGGGTTTGTGCAGGTGTGTGTTGTGTGCACATGTGTAAGTGAATGTAGATGTAGATATATGTATATAGACAGAACACACAACACTTTAGAACTCCCATTAAATTATAATGGAGTCCACAAGAGGAGCAGGGGGTTATAAGTGACAAGCCTCTGAAAAAGTGTTCCAACTGTGTCTTCCTCCAGTTATTTCACCTTCATCAACATTTGAAGGGTGCTGTGACTTTACCAGTCTTAGAGCAGGTGGCAGCTTTAGTAAGGGCTCTGTCAGTACTGACTACAAACCCCACCCCCCCCACCATCTGGGAAATACACAAGCATGCAGGGTACGTGTTATTAATGAAATTCCTGACTGTCAGAAGCTCTTGAGAAACAATTGGCATGGTACTAAAGACTTTGCTGCCATAAGCAATGTTTTGGAGGAGTCAGGGGCCAGTCAGCCCAGTGAAACTGTACCTCTGGAGATTATCAGACACCCTAAATATGGTGTTACAAGGATGCCAGGAGATCGCTAAAGGGCTTGAATATCACATGATGGAGATTTTCACATGGGCTATATATCCTATGGCAGGAACACAACAGGGTCGGGTAAGGTTTTCCCTTTCGGATGACGTTGACCCCGTTCTGTCCTCCATCCATCCTACTCCCGTGACTGTTCCAGAACAATGTAATCACGATTTTTCATCGTGAATAGACCTCCCGTTCTGTCGCTATAACACAATCACAGGTGTGTGAACAGGAGCCCTGTTCCTGTTCCGAAATGACAGCAGTGGAGGGGAGGTCCATTTCGAGCACTTCCTGGTACGATCTGGACATCCAGGTAAGTGGCACCCTTTATTTTACCCTCCCTGTTTTGATTACGTGATTTAAAGAGTGTTTTTTGTGCTTGGTGAACTGATTTTACATTTGGGGGAGTTTTATTTTTTAAATTTACCATCTGGCATTATCACGTGATAACGTTTCAGACAGCTGGTCGTAAAAGCAGCCTTACGACGTCTGCATTTACGGCCGGCCAGCAAGGGGAGGGCGAACCCGTTCCTGCTGCGGAAGTAAGGTGAGTGTATGAAAGATTTATGTTATTCTGTGGCAGGAACGGGAGAGGAGGTAGCGGGGCAGTAATGGGGCATTTTGGCCCCGTGTGAAAATCTCCGATGTCATCCAATTCCGTTATGCTCCCATGCTGCATCTGTTTCCCAGTGTTCCTTTTTATTCATGGCTCAAGCTGTGCATAGATCACCTGCTCCATTTCTGTAATGGAATGACGGGCGAGCGAAAAGGTGCTCCATTTCTGTAGTGCGATTCCAGCTTCATTGGGAGGTCCATTTCAGAACACTTGTGGGTGTGATCAAGACATCTAGGTAAGTGACACCCTTTTTTGTATCCTTCCTGGGTTACTTGGGGTTTTTAAGTGTGCCTTTCTGCTTCCTGTCATTTTTAAAAGTGTATTTTGCTTTTACTTATTGAATTTCCCGCATGTTCGTCCTCTCATGAGAACGGCCTGGGATTTCAATCAAGAAGTGAACGCAGCTCCATGCAAGCTGCATTCACTCTGGGGCTGATGAGGGGGAGGGAGCGTCATGCGAACAAGGTAAGTGCAAAACCCTTTGTTATTGTGCCGGGATGGGAGGGGGGAGGAAGAGAATGTAGCGAGACAGGGACACTTTTTTCATCCTTGTCTGATAAAGTCCTCTGTCTCAAGACTCCAAGACCCAGGTGTGTCTGGCAATGCAGGTTACAATCCATAGGGCTTAGAAACGTGGTCTTAGGGGGGATCACAGGGTTAATTTGGGACTTCCCTGCACAGGGAGGGGGGGCAATCACTGATTGGATTGTATCCACAGTGCAGCAGGCCTGCAAACAGTTATGTCTTGGTCAGCAAATATCTTTTAACTACTCTATAGAAAATTAAATGTGGGGGAGGAGCTCAATGATTAAAAGGGGGGAACCTAGGAAAGAGTGGGTGGATTGGACCTGGGCCGGAGCCAGAAGCCATGTAAGTCCTGGCCACCCCTGTATGTGCCTCTTTGATCATAGCTTTGCAGCCCACCCTCCCACTCCCAGGGCAGTGCGAGGTTTGCTGGTTGCTTCAGGGTCAGGTAGGAATTTTCTCTCCTTTATCTGGAGTTATTTGCCTACCTCATACTTCGATGATTGGCTATGGGTGGTGTCTGTAAATAGGCTGTCACTTGGAAGGTTGTGAGGGGAGGACGTAAGAGTTTTGATGTATATTTGTGCATCTATTTGGTGAAGAGGCTCTTTAACAGCCTCTTTAGGTCTTGGGACCTGTGGAAGGAGTCAACCTTGAGGAGGACCTGTTTTTTTTCTCTCTCATTGATAAAGTCCTGGGACTTGTGGAGGGAGTGCCATGAGTTTGCCTTCTAGTAGATGGCTAGCCAGGGAGTTCGAGTTATCATATTGCCCTTGGAGCCCAGGGGGTCATTTACATGGGCAAATATTCCTCTAAATATACCGTTAAGATAGCTCATAGTTCACACGGATCGCAGCACAGCATCGCCTCATTCAGAAGGGGGGAAGGTAAAACACCCAAATATAGCGTGGCAAGGGATGTCACTACTTTTGCTGGTATATTTGCAATGTAGCGCTTTATTGGCAGTGTAAACTACCATTCCCTTAAGGGTTGCAGCAGATCTGCATTGTGATTGGTTGCTCTGATGCAAGGGGCGGGCTTAAAAGAGGGGGACTGAGTTCAGTAGCATTCAGGAAACTTTGAAAAATCCTCTCTGCTATTTTGCAAGTCTGCCAAGAAAAAGGATTCCCAAGAACTTTCAGTCATAAAGTTCCCATCTGTCAGCTCTGCTTGGGGGAGGGAGAGAGAGCGAGAGAGAGAGGGACTGAGGGAGGAAGAGTCAAAAATCCTCTGCTATTTTGCAAGTCTGTGAACCCTGACTAAACAAATCGTGCTGAAAAAACTTGTGATAGGTTCATCTTAGGATCCTCGACATGGCAGCAAAGTCTTTCAGCAGAGAGATTGCTGTCCCTCTGCTTCGGGGAGTGACTGAGTTCATTTACAGGCAGATTTAGAGAGAGACAGAGACAGAGCCACTTCTTTGATCTTCCCCCCTGCTATTTTGGCAGTCTGTGAGTCTTTCTTCAGCTCGAAAATGCAGGGCTTCAAAGGAAGGTCTATGCCCTTCCCCATAAAGCCTGCCTCTGCTTGGGAGGCCCCCCCCCACTTTTTCAAGTCTGAACGAAAAAGCAGCATAATTAGAAAAAAATCTAGACTGGCACAGCTGTGGAAAAGAATTAAAGCACAAGTTGCCGCAATAAATCTGCTGTGTAAACCAGCCCCAGGTATTTCATAAAAGGGAAGGCTGGGGAGATAATCAAGGGGTGAACCTTGGCCTTAGATGATTCCCCATCAGGTTGCTCCTCCCTCTTGTTCCTTTCTAGATTCAACACAACTTAATATAGATTCTAGGTCATATCAAGTGACCTTTATTTAACCCAACTTTCTGTGTTTGATCTTGTTATTCCATGGTTGGTCGTCAAACAGTAGGGCTTCATGAAATGTCACCTCCCCCTCCCACCTCCTTCCTTCCTTCCTTGATTTAATTTATCTCACAGTATCAAGATTCAAGGTAGTTTTACAGATTTGTCCTTTCAATTTCATGATCACGTCTTCTCCACATTATAAGTGCTATACTTTTGTGGATAAAAATATATGACAGTTCTGGTCTCTTCTGTACTCCTGTTTTTGGGATCTTAACTTTGGTTCATCATGAACTTTGCAACTGGTAAAAAAAAAACCCTCAAATTTGTAAGTACTTTCAGATGTATTGCAAAATGTATGCATTTTGTAAGCAATTTTGCTAATGCAATAAATTTGGAATATTACTTTTATCCTTTTGTAACCATTTTTGTATGCAATTTCCCAGTAATATGCACATTTTCATACACATTTTTGATTGGAGGACTCTACTGAAAAATTCAAAATGTGTTTTTTAAATGGTAATTGAATTTTATGTCATGAATTTGTTTCAAAAGTGAAGAATCAGGTAAGTACATATTAAAATGATAACTGAACAAATTCTTCCATACTGATTTACCTTCTTTCCTGTTCACTCTTCCTGGCAATATCTAGGTTGTAAGGCCAGGGCAGTTAATTGCATAGTCTCCTCTTTAGCTTCTTCCTCCAGATCTGGCTAGTGTCCAGTGGACTGGATGGACCATTAGCCAGTGCTGCTCTACTGTTATTTCTTTGGCTGATAAAGCCATCATTTTAATACACAAGAAATTACTTCTTGTTTTATAGAGCTATCATGCACCTGTTAAGTGATCATAAAGAGCCTTCTAATATACCCATCATAGACCAGGAACATCCTACTGTTCATCAATGCAGGATTTCCTGCACAGATGGAAAACCCATTATCCTGGATTATGCATCTGTTGTTGGCTGTCTGGGGCTATATATATCAACAAACAGAATTGTTGTACATAGAGAAAGAACAAAGCGAGTATGAAATGCCATCTTAATGTGTTACAGAGGAACCTACTCTGCCTGAACAATTAAAAGTTAGGCCCAGATGGAAAAGAGGAAAAGTTATGAAATAAGGGCATTCCATTTTTCTTTTACTCATCAGTGGGACAAGTTGATTCTCCAAATCAAAGATCTTTTATATGTATATGTACATTATGGACCAGACTACAATTTTTCCTAAGTATTGAAAAAAGTGGACTTCAACTGAGTATTTTTGTTTTGTTTTGAAGAAAATAAACAGTAGTTGGGTTTGTGTGATTAATACAAGAAGGGGTGGTTTCTAGCAGGAAACTATAGACTGCTTCCCACCTGCCTGGATTCCTTAGAGTTGATTTTCTTCAAAAATTGACACTTTTAGCACATGTTTGAAAATTCCCACAATGATAAATGAATAATAATGAAGTTGGTTGTGGGGAGAGGTGCTGCAAGTGGGGAGGATGCTGGGGTATTGCTTTCCCGAGGGCTTGTTACCTACCCTGATAGCCCCCATCTTGGAATATCATATAATTGGCAATATTTAATAATTTGGATTACTGTGGCCTTCCACGTGTTTAGCAAGTAAACCAGGGACCCCAAATACCAGGGCTGGAGTCACATATGACCAAGGGAGGTGCCTTTGAAAATTCCCCAAACAAACACTCAGGTCAAGAAATTAACACTTGGAGGTGAGTCATTCACTCAATGATGGCAGAGTCCTTGATGCTTGTAAAATGGGTCCTTCCTCTCCTGTTCCCCTTCAACAACAAACCTTGCTTGCTCCTATTCAGTTCTAAATACATTGACCATTAATGATCATTAACTCTTCTGGAGTGCCCTTTGTCTTCTCCTGAGAACTGCCAAGAAACATTGTATTCCATTCAAAATCCTATCCCTTATATGGGAAATATCACATATAAATATCATCCTAAAATACCATTCCAGTGTGATTAGTTCCACTTCCTCTCAACTTCACGTCAGACTGTGCAGCCATCCTGTCTCCCAGACCCCCTTGCTGTCAGCTCTACAGAATTGGTATAGTATAACCCAGAATCCCCTTACTCTATTCCTCTATCCCAATTCTTCTTACTATCATTGATAGCCTTGTGTGATTGCCTGAAGCCTGAATGTTTGTGTGAATGCTGCTGATATTAAGTTCCTAAAAAGATAATTTAATTGTATGTTCTGGCTTACAGTCTCCTCTGTTACTACCAGTATACATAGGTCAAAAGATTCTGCATTACCCAGACTCTTAATGCCATATTTGAGCTAATTAATATTCCCCATATTAATTTCAGACTCACGTACCCCACACAATTTGGGGAACATGCTATAGGTCAGATTGCATAACCGCATGGGACACATCAGGCTTGTGGTCTGGAGGCTTCTCATCCAAATGGACTGCAAGGCAGCTACCTGCAAGGTCCTGTTGCTATTACCTATCACAAAGTGCCTTGCTGCTAGGAGAGGGCTGGATACTTTTTCACTCACTGCTCTGCTCCCCAGCATTTTGGGGATCTCTCTGTTGTTGGGACTGCCTGACTTCTAAGATATGCTTGGGGAGCCACTTTCAGACATTGGAATGGTGCAAACACCATAAGCATGAATTCCAAAATTTACCATGTCATATTGTTTAAATGTGTTTTAAACACAAACAAATTAATAAGCAATGTTCTTAGATTGCTATTAGCATTTTCCTATATTGCAATCATGAACACACTTCCTAGGGAGAAAGTCCTCTTGGTTGCAGTGAAGTTATTTTTGAGTAAGCATTCATGTGATCTCACCATTAATTCACTTAAATATTTCCCCCCTAAAATTTGCCTTCCCTCAAATTGATGTATACTATTGTTAGCATGCTCTACTACCCCTCCCCATGACATCCCCTAATTGGAAATAATGGACACTTTTGGGGATCAAGTAGGCTGGGGCAAACCAAAAAGGTCAGGTGGAGGTCACAATAACCTGAGTTGTGTCTTCGAAATATTATGGCAAGAATATACTCTCATGTAGGTATGTCAGTATGACTTTGCCAGACTGGCATCTAGTGCCAGTCTGAACTGGTAGGTGGAGGGCTGGTGTATTTAAGACAGTGCCCTCTCCCTGTCAGTTCTTTGGATCTCCACATGGCCCACCCTCAGTGCAGTGTGAGTTTCACTGGTTGCTTTGGAGACAGGTAGGAATCCCCTCTTTTGTTTTCTAAAGGGGAGGAGTTGCCTATCCCATACTGTATCTGCAGGGAATGGGAAAATTGGCTGAGGGTGTTGTCTTTAAATAGGCAGTCATTGGCAGGTATTGGGGGAAAATCATTTGGGGCCCTCTTCTGGTGAAGGACAGGGGGAGACCTCTTTTGGTTCTGGACCAGAGGGGTTCAGAAAGAGCCTGCCCTTGGGGATAAGCTGGGAAGTTCTCTCTTTCTTATGGATTCCTGGGACTTGGGAGGGAGTGCCTCAGGTTGCCTATCAGATAAGACTACTTGGGGTGAGCAACCCAAATATGTTGGATTGTCCCCAGGGTCAAGTGTGATGCCCAAGGGAAGGCTGAGGAGGTGGTCAGGGGTTGACACCTGGCCTCAGCCAGACCTGAATCAAGTTGCTTTCCCTCCTAGGCTTTGTCCAAGGTACAATTCAATAATTAATTTGTATGTCAAATAAAGTAGCCCTATTTAAACCCATCTCTGGCTCATTATTTCCTGGTTGGTCATCAAAACCCAAATTATGATTGTGCAAAAGCCCCTTAGTAAACACAGTTGTTAAGGAGGTGTGTGCTAATCCTTCCTTCCAACTCTGGGTGCCTCAGCAATGATTCATTCAATCAAACTAACAATTAAGTGACCATTCCCAAATCTATTCCTATGGAAGTCACTCCTATACCCCCTCCTGTACAAACTTGAGAGGTTGTTGTAAATCCATCAATGCCTATCTCCTAGCCGTTAACACAATCAGTTTGGTTCCCTTTGTCTATCTTGTGGGAAAGCCACCAGGCTTTGTCATAACCACAGTATCCCTTCAGGATATGAAATAGACTATTAGTCACCTGATAATAGAAAGATGTGCCATGGTAGACAAACTCAGCCACTCTCTTTCTTGGCATGCTCCTGGATTGGAACCTCCTGTGCCACCCTCAGCACCTGTCTGAATATCTTCACTACATGAAACTCTACTCTTCAAGACTGGTAATTTATCACCCTGTATTTCCAAAACTCTCCCTCTATTTAATCCTTCTCCCTCACTCTGCTTTAGCTGTGTGTGAGTTCACTTTTTATTATTTCCAATAAAAATACTTTATTTCACTTTAAACTAGAGTGTCCTCTACAGTTAGTACTAGTATACATAGGTGAAAAGATCCCCCAAGACCTCCTCTTGCAGGCCAGCCATTCAAGTTAATAATTCCCCCAAATAATAATAGAGATTCAGGCATCAGAGGTGGGGCTCTAAAGCACCCTCACCTCTTAGGGTAACAGTATCTATGCAATTTTTAACCTACACCCAAAAGAGACCCATAATGAAAATTAAATACAATTTTTAAAGTCTGTTCTTATCATTTAGTAGCACATTTGGCAAAATGAAATTTAAATTAGCAAATCAATCTACCTAATAGTGTGTATGCCATCAACTTTCTTTCTCCTTTGTTGAATGTGAAGGCTGCTTATGACATGTTGTAAATGCACATAATTATCAGTCAGACATTTAAAAAACAAGGTCTATATCAAAATATTTACATAGTGTTTCACTGAACTGATTGCATATACACTTACAAACCATCTTTTCTGTAGGAGTACATTTGTTCATGTTTAACTTGGAATCTTGATGACATAAATCTTTACTTATCAATGACATTCCAGAGAAAATTTCTATAACAACCCACAATTAACTCTGCTCACCAAAAAATATATGTTTGTAATGCATGCAAGGGCTGCAAGAACCTTTCACCTTAACCATTGTCTAGATTGCTTTAAAAACAAAATAAAACTTGCAGCTAAATTATTGTCTGAGCCCATGAACATTCCAATATAATTCAAGGAGTAAAATGGTCCCATGTCCACAGGAGCATTTCTGGGTAGGGGATGAAGGGAATTCAACAATAAAAACCAGACAATACATGTTTACATGATACAGAATGTGAGGCACCTGCCAGACCTTCTTTTGGGGGTTGGGGATGGTGGGATGCTACCAGCATAATTTCACTGTCCAAAAAAATATTATAACTATTATTTCTAATGGGGAAAAACAAACAAAAACCTTGCTATGAACCCTCCCCCACTGAAAATAAATAAATAAATAACCTAGATACAATCCCTGTTCTTACTTATTTACAGGGACCTAGCATTAATGATGGAGAGTCAGAATAGTGTAATGGTCTCCAGAGTGTGGTGTTCAACTACAACTCTGGAGACAAGGGTTAAAATCCCCGCTCAACCATGGAAACTCACTGGGTGAACTTAGGCAAGTCACATTCTCTCATCCTCAGAGGGAGGTACACATTTTTGCCAAGAAAACCCTGTGATGTGTTTGCCTTAGGGTTGCCATAAGTCCCTAATGACTGAAAGGCACACAATAGCAGCAACAATAACAACAAAGTGTTAATTATATTGGCCAGAACTCTACATGGGTGACTGCTGAATTGCATAACCTACTTAATCAGGCATCAGCCCCACTGAGAGAAAGTTTGCTCTTCTGGCAACTGAGGCATAGGTAGATGACATTTCTACCCCATCCCACCAATGAGTGAGGCTGTGACATAAAAGTGTGACTAGGCTCCTGCTTCTGATTGTTGCAGCATCAGTGGAGATTTTCACACTTGTAAAGTATTCCCAATGCAGATTGGGACAGAATTGCTTCTGTCCTGGAAGCAGCACCGCATTTCGCACGCCTACTTCCCTCGCCCGATCTCCTGTTATCATCACTCTGTGCTCGTTCCATTTCCCTCCCAATACCTTCCGCAATTTTTTATTAACGAGTTTTGTCGTTAATAAAACATTGCGGAAGGTATTGGGAGGGAGATGGAACTAGCACAGAGTGATGATGACGGGAGAGGGAAGTGGGTGTGCGAAACGCGGCGCTGCTTCTGGGACAGAACAGGGTTCCCCAGCAGGTAGGCATGCCAGAGGGGAACCTATTTATGGCAGGGAGGAGACAGGACCACACCATTTACATCCCAGGTATTGCAGCCTGATCGGGGGTGGGAGATAGCCCTCTCGGGCAGGGGAGTTTGCCGACGGGACCACGTGGGACAGCACGGGTACTCGGCCATGTGGCGCATTTTTTTCCGTGGGGCGGCCGGGTGGCGGCTGGCAAGTTGAAGCGGTGCCAGGCTTCTGGGAGGGAGTTGTGCTGGTGGGGCCTTGGGGAAGAGGCTGCCTGGGGTAGCGGCGGTGGGCCCTGTAATGCATACAAGCCCGGGCCACGTGGGCCTGCAAATAGGGGGCACCAAACGGATCAGGAGGAGGCCCAGGTGGGCTTTTAGGCCGCATTGGCCCTAGTAGGGGCTCTCCCCTTTAAGGATTAATGCCTTTGTTGGGCCTGGTCAGGCAGGAGGGGCCTGTAGGCCCAAACTCACTCAGGTTGAGGCTTCTGACAACAGTAGCCAGATTGGGCTAGTAGGTCCACTTTTTTCATAGCATTCGGGCCTGAGTGGGCCTGGGGCCTAAGAAGGCCCAATTAGGCCCAAATCCACGTGGCATTACGATTAGGCCCAAAAAATTTAGTTAGGTGGTGCGGCCTAGGCAGGCTTGCTAGTCGGTGTAGGCCCACATTTAGCTAGGTGCTGCGGCCTAGGCAGGCTTGCTGGTAGGTAGGCCTAAATTTAGCTTGGTGCTGTAGCCTAGGCAGGCTTGCTGGGAGGTGTAGGCCCAATACCCCCTCCCCCTCCCCTTTTATCTTCATTGGGGCTTATGTGGGCATAAAAGGGTTTATTCTAATAATAATAACAATAACAATAACAATAACCATCTGATTGTACAAGGGTAACGTCACTGGCATGGGGCCTAAAAAACGTAAGAGTAAAGGGAAGGCACCTGTGCCCAAGCGGCCTGCACCTCAACCCAAACCACGGTCATCGAGCAAAGAGGAGGAGGATATCCCATGGCAAGCCACCTTAGCCAGGATACAACATTTGGAGAGGTTGCAAGGAGTCGAGGGGATAGGTGCCGTGCCTAAACCCAAGCAATCCAAAGGAAAAGATAAAGTTTCTGACCAAAGACTTGCTCACCTAGATGCATTGGAGAGATGGATCCACGAGGGTGACACGTCTGGATCCAAACCACAGGAGGATGCAGCTGAACCATCGCCACAGCTAGTTGAGGAACCAGCCTTGGAGGGGGTCTCCAATCCAGTGGTTGAGTCCCTTCCTGATGCTTTGCCACACACAGCGGGGCCGACATGGCCTTGGGGGATTTGGACACCTCATGCACCTGGTGTTACGGCTCAATTGTGGGGGGGGGGTCACGCGGCCCACACTGGCTAGCCGATGGTGCACCAGCCCCTCAATTGGGCTCCACCATAGTGGTCTCCATCGAGCTCCTATGTCTTAGGAGGGGGCATTGGCCCCGAGCGGGGAACCACACCCAGCCAGGACCTTCACAGGCCCCAGGGTAAGACGCAGTTGCATATTCAGCCATTCCTTTTGGGGAAATGTCACTCCCATTAGGGGATCACTTGTTGCAAGCGACTAGGGACAAAATTCTAAGAGGGGAATATGTAGACGTCTTCTCCCTTCTATTCAGAGAAATTAAGAAGAAAGATAAAGTGGAACTTGATAAGAAAGAGAAGAAAAAAATTAAGAAAAGTGGATTGGAATTGGATGAACTGGCTATCAGCCTTCTTGATCATGGCGGGGGTTATTGCAAAAGTGCAGCCTCAATGCGCAGCGACCCTGTTCCAGTATACGGACATTATTCACAGGGCTTATACGGATTTCGCAGGTCCTGCTTGGTTGTTGTATGATGAGGCCTTTCGGATAAGGGCTGTAATATATCCCTCTCTCCGATGGGATATGATGCACCCCCAGCTTTGGATGCAGCTGATGACACCAGCTCGTCCAATTCAGGGAGAATGGACGCACAGTGGTCATTTGATTAGGACTGCCCCTAGTACAACTAAAGCTCAACCGGTGCCCAGCACAGGACAGAAGTCAATGTGCTGGGAATTTAGCTCTCATGGGTCATGTTGAAGGAAGCCCTGCAGATTTAGCCACAAATGCTCAATTTGCGGGGCTTCCCATTCCTTTCAGAACTGCCCATGGGGAAAGTGACAGTTTTGGGGGGAAGAGGGGGACAGGCC
This sequence comes from Gambelia wislizenii, assembly GCA_030847615.1. NCBI lineage: Eukaryota > Metazoa > Chordata > Lepidosauria > Squamata > Crotaphytidae > Gambelia > Gambelia wislizenii. The sequence goes on along the minus strand of JAUMIR010000003.1, from coordinate 209,467,254 downwards.
CCTGGTAGAGGAGGGGGATGCCTAATCAGCCTCAGAAAAGGCCCCAACCCAATTAAAGTTGACGTTTTACAGGAGTGGCTGCGGATGTACCCTAACAAGCAGGCAGCCAGCTATTTGTTACAAGGTTTTAGTACAGGTTTTCATATTCCGTTTCAAGGGGTTAGACACGCCTTTCATGTGCGTAATTTGTTGTTGGTTAAAGGTAAGAAGGGTATTGTTAGGGCCAAAATCCGCAAGGAGGTAGCAGAAGGTAGGGTGATAGGTCCATTTGCCAAACCTCCAGTCCCAAATCTTAGGGTTTCCCCTTTGGGTATTGTTCCCAAAAACGCCCCCAGCAAATTTAGATTGATTCACCACCTTTCGTACCTGAAAGGTGACTCAGTCAATGACTTCATCCCCTTGGAATTGTGCACAGTTAGGTACACTTCTTTTGACGCATCCATACGGGAGGTGCGCCAACATGGGTTAGGAGCGGAAATGGCAAAGTGTGACATTAAGTTGGCATTCCGTCTCCTTCCTGTACACCCTGATGACTTTAAACTGTTGGGTTTTCAATTCGAGGTTTTTTTTTATATGGATCGCGCCCTTCCCATGGGCTGTTCAGTCTCATGTAACGCCTTCGAGACATTCAGCACCTTTTTGGAATGGGCATTGAAAGTTAGGACAGGGATGAGGGGAGTGGTCCATTATTTAGATGATTTCTTATTCATCGGGCAGTTGGGGTCGGGGTCATGCAGCCATTTGCTGCAGCAGTTTGAACAGTTGGCAGGGGACCTTGGGGTTCCCCTGGCCCCTGAGAAGACTGAGGGACCCTCTCAACGCTGACATTTCTGGGCATTGAAATTGATTCTGTTAACCAACAGTGTTGTTTGTTAGCTGCAAAAGTAAGGGAGTTGAGAGAGCGGGTCTGTGCATTTTTAGGAAGACACAAAGCCACAGTGAGGGAGTTCCAGGATTTGATTGGGCATTTGAACTTCGCTTGCAAGGTGGTAGCCCTAGGGAGGGCGTTTCTACGCCGTTTGTGTGACGCCATTGGGGGTGTTCAGGTCCCTTATCACAAAATCCAGATTACTCGGGAGGTTAGGGAGGACCTCCAGGTCTGGAGGGAATTCCTGGAATTCTTCAATAGCGTCTCGTTTTGGCGGGAGGAATGGAAGTTATTGGGAAATTTCCAGATAGCTTCGGATGCAGCGGGGTCTATTGGGTTTGGGGTGTACTTTGGGGGCACTGGTGTGGTTCGGCACAGAAATTTCTCGGGATCTCACGTTTCTCGAGATGTTCCCAATTCTGGTGGCTTCCACCATATGGACTGGGGAGTTGTCCAATTCATCAGTGTATTTTTGGTGTGACAATTTGGCAACTGTCCAGATTGTAAACACTCTTACATCAAAGTCACCCAGGGTTATGAGACTGGTTAGAGATTTCACCTTGCAATGCCTGAAGCATAATATCTTATTCACTGCACGGCATGTGGCGGGAGTGCAAAATGAGATAGCTGATGCTCTTTCCTGCATGCAGATGGAGCGCTTCAGAGAGCTGGCTCCAGATGCATCACCCGAGGGTGACGAGGTGCCAGAGAGCCTTTGGCAACTTGGGAGTCCGAGATTTGGAGGGCCCTATGTATGTCAGTGGCACCCAGCACTAGGAGGAGCTACACCCGGGCCATGAGGGAATTTCACCAATTTAGATTACAAGTAGGCATGAGTATGGGGCCCGAAGTCCCAGTGATGAAACTCATGCGGTATTGCATTCATTTATATAAGAAGGGTCTCTCTTCGCAAACTATACGAAGCAGGCTTTCAGCCCTGGCATTTTGGATTAAAGCCCAAGGTGGGGTGGACAACACTGGGGACTTCCACATCCGGAAGGTATTGGAAGGCTGGGCCAGGGAGAAGGGCAGGAAAGCAGATTCTAGTACCCCTCTATCTCCCTGGATTCTATTGGGCCTCCATCACTCTTGGGTTCAGACCTGTATGTCGCATCATGAGGTACTGCTCTTTCACGCGGCAGCCCTGATTGCATTTTTTGGCGCATTGCAGGTGAATGAACTCATCAGGGCAGCAAAAAATGATTGTTCGGGGAGGGCTCTAGAGTTGAGGGACATTCAAGTAGATTATAGTGAAATCAGACTTACCTTACATTTTTCCAAGACAGATCAGTTGGGAAAGGGAAAGGTGATTAAGCTATTTTCTTGTGAGATTGCTGAGCTTTGCCCAGTCGCGGCCTTAACTAATTATTTGCAGGTGAGAGGCAGTAGGCAGGGTCCCCTGTTTGTGCAGAGTGATTTCTCTCCTTTAACTAGGTACCAGTTTTGGACTGTTACAGCAAAAGCATTGGAGCACTTGGGACTTCGTGGAGTTCGGTTTGGCACACGTTCCCTCCAAATAGGGGCTGCATCAACTGCCGCTGCCATGGGCATGCCCCCAGCGGCAATCCAGCAGATTAGGTGCTGGAGATATGCCGCCTACAGGAGGTATGTGCGGCCAATCAAGTACTAATGCTGCCTCTTCCTCCTTTTGTCCTCCAGGTTCTAGACCATTGGTGGTGAGATGCCGGGTGCTGATCTGTGGCCACAGTATGATTTCCTGGGCGGCCCGGCAAGCCCGGTCAAGTCATTGGGGAGCTCACCTCAGCCTGGGAGACAGGGTTTATGTGGAATGGTTGGGAAAGAGGGGCCTGCAGTGGCATGGCCTCATGGCAGTTTTGCTTGGGGAGAGGAGGGGGCCTCCACCAGACATCCTGATACTGCATTTAGGGGGAAATGACCTAGGCCTTTTGAAAGGCAAGGCTTTAATTTTGCAGGCAACACAGGACATGTTGGTGATGAAGGCCCAGTGGCCAGCAGTCACCATTCTGTGGTTGGCCATTTTGCCCAGACAGCTGTGGCATGGGAAGGGGAATCCCCGACTGATTGACAAAGCTCGGTGAACAGTAAACAGGCAAATTTACAAGTTTTTGAGCACGGGAAGTGGAAGGTACTGACCACATCCCAATATTTTATTTGAGAGGCCCGAGCTCTACAGAGCTGACAGAGTTCACCTCTCTAATTTGGGAAATTCCATCTTTTTGGCAGATCTTCAGCAGGGGTTGAGGGACTTATTAGACGAACTAGTGGGGGAGTAAGGGACAAAGCGGAAGCTTGCCCCTTATCTATGGCAGGAAGGGGGAGGTGTACATTACGGTGGGCTCCTATGGCACCAATTTCAGTGAAGGGATGGTATCCAGGATGATCTCCTTAGGCCATACGACCTGGGAGAACAGAAAGAAACATCCCTTGGGGTTGGCCTGAAGGATACCCCCCCTCACCTTAATACATACGCATTGGGTGAGGGGCTTTCGGGTTCACCTTCCAGACACAAGCTGGCTTGAGAGCAACCCCAGGCCTGGGGTGGCTCAAAAGAGCTCAGGTGTTCACCCGGGAAAGCTGGGGGCATAAGTCCAGGAGGGACGATCCACCCCAGCTGCTCCCACACTAGGTTGCCTCCCCCTGCTGAAGATTTAATGGGAAATAAATAGGTAGGATTAACAATAAAGATCATTTTATTTTACCCCATATACAGTGTGTGGTCTCATTATTTCTCTGACTCTGTCCATAAATAATTCTGTCCCAGTCTGCATTGGGAATACTTTACGTGTGTGAAAATCTCCAGTCACTGGTGAAAGAGCAATGAGAAGGTCATTGACCATGCCCCAATTACCAGCAGAAATGAGTTGTTTCTCTTGGTGCAGCTGATGCCTGGTAAAGTAGGTGTTGGGGACAGTTATGATTGTGGCAATAGTGCCACAACTGTAACGATGTAGAGACTGTGAATACAGATTCCGTAAGTGTGATACGTAATTCCAACCAATGCAAATAGCTTTATACCCTAATTCTGACTGCTGAGGGAAATGTCCCCCAAAGAGGAGCCATTGTTTGTGCCAAGCACTCTACAACAACCACAGCATGTCACTTGGATGCTCCTCTTTGGGCAAGCAAAATTCAGATGCATGTACATCATCTGACTTTCTTATCTGCCAACCTACTTAAAACATTAGTATATGGTGTGTATGTGTGGCTTATTATATCAAATGGTGCCGATATACATTGTTTCTTTGGTTAGCAGACATTCTGCCAGTTCTAAAACTGGCTGAAAAAAAATGTCACCACACTGGGTTAAAAGCCATGCACTCGGTTTACTGGTTTGGGAAAAAGCTCCTCCAGGCACTAACTCTTTGCAGGACTGTACGGGCTAAAGGCTTTAAAAATGGATGATTAGCCAGAGTGACTCCAATTAAAATTGAGGCAGAAGGCAAGAAATCAGGTTGAGGACATGATGATTTTGCTGCAAAAACAATTATTTATTAAAAAAACAGAAAAAAGATGACAGTAGAGACCACCAAAACAGTCTATATTCAATACAAGATATTAATAACAGTTTCTTAAAGGCAAAGGAGGGGAATGGTGGCATAGGTGCTAAAAACCCTACTTCTGACAAATCTAAGGAGGTTAGAAGGATTCAGATAAACTTAAGGGACTGCAGAATAACATACACATGGATTTTCTCACCCTCTGATGCGAAGAAGAAGCTGGGTGGCTGAAGATCAGGGCAGCTGATGAAGGGGACCTCTGGAGGAAGGAGATCCTCTGGAGATAGTAAGCTTTTGGAGAGTGAGCTGCAAGGGAGAGCTTCTGAAGAGTCTCTCTCTCTCTCTCTCTCTCTCTGGCCTATATATAGTCCTTTTCTAACTTGGGGCTGTCATATGAAGCAAAGGAAAACCTTTAGGCAGGGAATGTTATTTTATTGGAGGGTTTGAAAGGCCCCATGTGCTTACAGTGATGAGTGTAAAGCCTATGGCTTGTGTGAAAAGGGCAGATTTGAATGTGATCCCTGCCTTTTACCCTCTGGGTACTGGTAATGACTGAGTCTGGAGAATCAAACACAATGGAGCTGCACACCTGAGACAATTCCAATCAGATATAGACATTTGCCCTATTTCAAATCCAAATAATATTGCCCTATACCTCTGAAAACTGCACAATACCTTACAGTGGGGGGTGGGGGGTGTACCAGTCTGAGTCAGTTTGGCAGTCTCCATTCAGTGGAGGTAAACAAAACAGCTAAGCACTTATCTCAATGAGACCATTTCCTTGTCAGCAGGAGGGAGGGAAATTCCAGTTTGTACTTTAAAATGAGGACTGACTTCTCCAAGATGGAAGGGATCCAAGCTTTTCACTGCTCTACCCATCCCAATATGCCTCTTTACAGTCTGTGCAGACCCTAGCAAGAGACAGCCCCCTGCCTTAAGCATCAAAGTCTAGTTGCAATTCATATTTATCAAGCGTAACCCATACAATTGTAACCAAAGTGGCCTTCTCAGGATGTACAAGGCTGTATATTTACCCTTCAGAGAAGAAGACAGCTTTAATATTGCAATTCTGTCACACGTTTGTACAATATCTTCCTAGCTTATTTGGGATGTACTACTGGAGTAGGCATTTACCTCTGAATTCACTCAGCTGTTCATCAGCAGTTAAACCCATCACATCTGAAACTCCTCAGCAATTACAGTCCACATGTCTTGAAAAGCAGCCAGTTTAGTACTGACCCTGGTCAGTTATTTGCTTTTGTATCTCAGGTGCCTTGAGGTACCATGTACCTCAAAATGTCTTTGTTGTTGAAGTGACTAGACCTTTAGACTGGATGGCAGGATCCCTCCAAGGCACCTCTGGCTGAGCAGCAGGCCAATACTGAGTATGCCTTCAGCTCAGTGATGTTAAGGGGCCTCAACAGCCTTTGATTTTGGTAGACTTCCTCTCATTTCATGCCCTGAATATATATTGTGCATAATTGTTTCATGGATGATGTAGCAAATAATACTTTTTGTTAGGAGCAGTACAAAAGTGACTCATTGTGATATAGTGTTTTGAGTGTTGGACTATGACTCTGAAGACCAGGGTTTGAATCACCTCTCACCCTCTCCAAATAAAACCTGCAAAGAAAACCCAGTGATAGGTTCAACTTAGCATCTCCATAAGTCAGAAATAATTTGAAGACACACAATAACAACATAAAAGGTAAATAAAATCCATATTATCTTTAAAAAACAAAACATCTTAGATTAAAACTGTGTTAGATTTATCCTGAGTTATATTTCAGGAAATGAAAATATCTGAGTTTACACTGGGAGGGACAGCATGAATGTACTGTGCCATAAAAGGGCTAAAATCAAGACTAAGCTAAACTATTAGCTATTAATAGATTGGATCCCAATTAATGTGGAATCAGGACAGAGTACAATCAGCATCCATTTCATCACATCATCTCAAAGTCATGTTATCTATCTGAGAATTGTATCTGGCATATTTTGGCATCTCCAGCAGTTTCTAAATTTAGTTTCTAAAAAGATTCCGATTGGCACAGAAATGGTGAATAAAACTATTTCTTTGAATCTACTATTTCAAATCAAATATAAGAAACATCATTTAATCTGAGAAAGAAGAAAGTTGCTGTGCTTGAGTTGTTATACTAAAGTACTTTCTCTTGTACTGATTGTTCAGTCAAGGGTAAAATAAATTCTTCTCTCACATCAATCGCTTGTATAATGGAAGGACATTTCATACCATTAAAGTTCAGAACACGAAAGTGTTTTACCTAACACAACATCAAGAGCTTTGACTTTAATTTTCAATTAATTTCTAGGATCAATGCAAACAGGACTGTATCTTCACATCCTGCAGTATATTGAAAAGCAGAAATGTAGCTATGAAATACAAAATTTAGAATGCTTTTCCAGTGTTCCATATATAAAGAAATATCAGTTCAGTATTTTCATTGCCATGCTCTAGCATCAAAGTGTGACATTAAAATAAGCCAGTTCAAGTGTTACCACAGCTAACTCTAGCAAGTAATTATTCATGAACACAGTACATGTGAATAATCAGTATAGCTCCATAGGACTGGATTTAGGGACAGTCACTCATCTTTCATGACATTCCAAAAAGCTCCTTCCCCTCTCCATAATGAGGGGTAAAGCATCTCCCATGACTTCTGCAGTTTTGACACAGAGCTGTTCACATGAAAATACCACCTGTATGAGAAGCTGTTTGCAGGAATTAGGACAACTGCAGTAATATCTACATGGGGTATAAGAAACAGGAGCTAGGATGCTGAATGATGCTGTGAAAATTGGATCTAATGTTGCTGCAATGAATCTTACTGAGTAGTGGTGTTGCAGTTATAAATACATTTCAGTTAAAAATATGTTGACTCACAAAATATTTTTGATCAGTGCAACTACAGACTCCACTGTCAACATTGCAGTCTGTCCTGCAAGTTTCTCCTGCTATGATGCATTTCTGAATGAATCCCTTCTGAATTCATCTTGATGGAAACCCAGACCTTTCCTTTCAGCTTACATTTATTAATAAGAAATGACATATTCCCCCTTTCTGTATCTGAAAAATGGTAACATTGTTCCCATGTACTGGACCTCAGCTGTTTACAGTTTATGTGAACTACAGTAGCACCCCTGTATATGCTGATTTGCCATTTGTTGATTCAATTATCCACAGATGGTGATGGCAAGAGGGGTGGGAGGGGGAAGGGGAGGGAGAGAGGGAGGAAGGAGGGAATGGCACTTGCACCTACTCTTTGAGATCATATGTGAGATGCTCAAAAGCAAACTCTATTGATGGGCTGCTTTTAATTATCGTGCAAAACTTCCAGCCCTATGCACAAGTTAGAGATGAGGTTAAAAACCCAGCTTTCCCCCTCTTTTAAAAAAGGGCATGGGGTAGGAGGAGGAAGGAGGGAGGGAGGAAGCAAGCTCACTTCCTTTCTCCCTTCTCCATGGGGGGGGGGGTTCCGGTGGTGTGGCTGAGCTGGTGGGGGGGAGGGAGGTGAGTCACCTCCCCCCTACCTTCCCCAGGATGGTTCCGGTGGTGTGGGTTCCAGTGGCATGGCGGAGATGGTGGGGGGTGGGAGTAGGGAGGGAGCAGGAGAGCTCGCCTTCGCCTTCCCCCGGGAGGGTTCCGGTGGTGCAGCAGAGCTGGCAGGGGGTGGGCAGGCAAGGGAGGGAGGAGGGAACTCACATCCTTTCTCCCTTCTCCATGGGGGGGGGCTGGTGGCAGCACCGAGGGTGTTCACTATTATCCACAGATTTCACTATCCTGGTGGGGCCAGGAACCAGTCCCGGATACAGGGATCCTACTGTACTCATTATATTGATTTTCTTAACCAAACAACCCTCTAAAAACATCTGGGTACATTTCTGTTGAGAGAAATGGAAGTTTCACAATTAAATTCAGGGCAAAAAAAAAAAAGATATGTGAGAGGGAAGTCTGTAATAATCAGGTTGTATATGCTATGTCTTATTTCATCAGTCACTACACCACATTTTTTCTGAATTGGAAATTTATGGGATCAATCCTATCAGAGAAAATAACTTGGTTTTATAAAAAGCTTTCCTTCTATGCTATATTTATAGATTTAGGTTCTTGAATATTTTCTTTTTTGTTGTTGTTCCATTTCCCCTAGCAAATCCCATTTGTTCCTCTTGATAATACTGCTAACTACATGACTCCCATGTAGTTTTTCAGTTACCTTGTTTATGCATTAACCTTTGAGCAGTTTCTTTTTCTCCAAAACATAGATGGCAGATGTAGGATGCTTCCTCTTCAGACTTTAGAGTACCTTCTGCAGAGGAGGATGCTATGAAATGCTTGGCTGCAGGTCCCAAAATAGTCTCTCCCATGTGCATAGCTTGGCACAAATATATTACCCCATCAATCATGTTGTGAGTTCAAGACAGCTTTACACTTGTTTTTGGAGAGCTTATCCAGGTGTGTTTTGAAGTTGACAGGTCAGCCTCCATGCTCATAAAACATGACCAGTGTACTTGCCACAGAGGTACAACCTGCTCCAAAGCTTCAAGGGTCACCAGAAATTACCATTAACTTCAGTGGCTCTGAATGAGTTCCATTTGGTCAACAGCACTGCGGAAGCTTCCTCTGAAGGAATGCAGATTTATGACTATACCATTTGCCATATGCTAGAGCTGACACCCCTTGTTCCATAGTTCATGCATCAAGCCTTAGCCGAAAGAACTAATGTAAACATTCCCAAATTGCAGGGGGAAATCTCAAGTAACATTTCCTTCCTGTTTTCATAGTGTTCTGCAGATAGTAAAATGCAACTTCCTCCTAGTTTATTAGACCAGTGAACCATCCTGCCCTAGAAAATCAATTAATAAATAATTGGTCTATTGATGCACAGAGGTTTCCTTCATGGTATACCTGATCTCTATACAGTTCACCCTTTCAGACACAACCAGTGGTAAGTCTGCAGGTATCACCCCCTGTTGTCCTTCAGTTACCAGCTTAAGATTCACTTTGGGCTGAGTCAGATGATGGCTGCCATCCTGTTGGTGACATATCCAGGTGTAAATACACCTTCATTGCAGGGGTTGGTATTCTCTTCTCTTCCACCTTCTGCAATTAATAAAATCCTCTCCTGGACTCTCTGTTCAGCTTCTACAGCCCCCATGGCCATTCTGTGGTTTGTGGAAAGTGATGGAGGGGGGATTGGAAAAGTTTCTGCATCCTCACAGGCAGATAAAGAATGAATCAAGATAAATCAAATAATAATTCTCCTTCTGGATGTGCAGACAGCCAGGTGCTCCTCTGTGCTTCCCCACTCTCCCACCAGCCACAGAAGGCCATGTAGCTATAGTGGCTAACAATGAGTCCAGGGGCTGTTGAGAGGAGACTTGTAATGTAGTTCTGCAAGGCGGGGGCTATTATGTTACACTGTGGCCTACGGATTCTTGGCCATACATGTGAAAGAGAGCAGTCTAGTTCTTAATTGAAGAGAGCACTGTATTCTTGCAGAATTTATAGCTGCTCTTAGGAGTTGTCATTCACAAAATTCTGTAAAGAATGTTCCAATTCCTGCTCAAAAGAATTGAGCAGCAAGTCTGACCTTACAAAGATTATATGGCCAGACTTCTGATGATTTGCTTCTAGTCCTTCAACTTGGATAGTGAAGAAACAAACTTCTGAAACAAGGTATAATATCAAAGTGCATGGGAACTAATCACATAGGAATTTCAATACATTCCCATCGCAGATTCCGTTTTCTATTAAAACTTCAGGGAGAGAGCTATAATGGGAAAGGAATCTAGAAACAAAGCAATGTACAGTCATGCTGATTTCCTTATTTCCATTACTGAGCAATTTCAGACCACTTTTCCATTTTAATGAGAATACTGATTACTATGACATTTTGGTTTCTACAAAAAGGCTGGCTGTTAAAAAAAAAACACCTAGGACTATTGCCAAGCTGAGTGTTGAATGACATTGTATTCTTTACTCAAATATAGTTGTATTTGGGCAGCAAATCCCACAGTAAGGAGGGATTCTCCAAATTGTTTAAAGTTTGTGAAGTAAAGCATGGAACTTCTGACTAAGGACTTTATCAGACCAGGCAAATACGGTGTCATAAGATGCCTAATGCTAATGAAAGGGTGCACATACCAGACAACATCCTTTCATGATAATGTAAAGTCCAAAAGCTGTACTTTTTTATTGATGGTCCAAGCCATCAATAGATCGACCATGGTGCTTTGTTGCTGGCATTGTTGTCATTTCAATCCACGTGCCATTGTACTCATGTGAATGCAGTATCAATGGGCAAACAAACACTTCTGGGTGAGATCAGGATAGCCAGGTAGGGGACACTCTTTTTATGACCCCCAAGTACCTGGGACTTTTTAAGAGTGTGTCTGTGCTTTGCTGTACTTTTTGTGTGTTTATTTGACTTTCATTTTTAAATTTCCCATGCTAGCATCTCCTCATGAGAATTGGTGAGATTTTAATCCCAGAAGTAAAGGGAGCTCCATTTGTGCTCCTTTACTGCTGGGGAAGCCTCATTGATGCTGGTCAAAGTAAGTCTAGTGTGTATGTGTGTGGTTCTTTTGCCAGCATAAAATGACACAATTTATGCCAGCAAAAGAATGTTGGGGTTGTGGTGATCTAATAAAGTCCTAAGCCTGAACTCCAGTTTTGAATGGTTAAATAGGGAAAAATAGTAAAGGCAGTACAGTAATTGCTTCTTCATATGAGAGTTGATGGGCGGGGAATCTTCTGCAAAATAAATATCCACCAGAAGTCTTAGGGTTTTATTTGTGTAAATGTGTAACACCTGCATATACTGCATATGTTTATTTGTTTTAAAATCTGGTTTGTATTTTTACTTTTGTTTTTATCTATATATCACCACAGACATGTGTTAGCCATTGAAATGCAACTGATGAACTATATGCATCAACAAATAGTACATATTAGAAATTGAATACATGTTACTAATATCAAGACAAACATTATTAGTCATTTATCTTTTTTTATGTGATAATCTTTTGTGTCCTTTGCATTTGTAGCTGAGACCCTGTCCTTTTGTTGTTGGTTTTCCATAGTGATGAAATAGCCAGTACACTACAGAATATACCTATGACATATTGGGTGAAAAATAACTATTTAGAAGTCATTTTCAACTGTGTTCATGCATCATTGGAAAGTTCTGCTATGGGTCTTATTAGTCCCTTATTTGGTGCATTATTGTAAATTGTAAATTTGTAAAATGCACATACATATGATTGTTAATACTGTAGATTTTCAGACTACACTGTTATAGTGATACTATTCCACTTTATTTGCTATGGCTGCCTCCTGTGGAATCCTTTGCAGTTTAGGGAGGGGCATTTACAACTCTCAGCCAGAGAGCTCTTAGGCCTCCCTAAACTACAAATCCCAGAATTCCACAGGAGGAAGCCAGAGCAGTTAAAGTGGAATAGTAACACTATAACAGTGTAGTCTGAAAATCTCCACGGTTTGCACAGCTGGTCATTTTTTTTTTTTTTTTTTTTACTTAACTTTGCATCACCCACTAATGCCATGAGATGTGTAAGCCAGTGGTTTGGTTCCAGATTAAGTAAATCCTGTTTAGGTCTAATTGAAATCAGTATGAAAAATTACTCACAACTAAGCTAGGCTTTTTTTATTTGTGTAGAAACTAAGCACATCTAATGGGAATGAAGAATTTTGAATGCAACCCAGTTATTTTTGGTAGTGGTCCACCTCAGCAGAATATGATTAATGTGCAGGGTTAGAGGAAGAGCATGTTGGTTGGGTGGTCAATCAGAGCTTAAGTAAGGAGGTTCCAAAAAAAGTCTAAAAACTAATAAGAGAAGCTTAAGAGAGGGAGAAAGAAATCAGTGTATAAGCTTTTAAATTGTAATTTCAGCCTACGAGTAAAAAAAGGGCAGGTTGGGGAAAATGGGAACACATAGCATGCTGAAAAACTTGCTTCCTTGTGAGACTGAAGCAAGCTTCTCTGCATGCACAAGGGAAAGCCACTTGGTGTGGAAAATGAGTGCTTTGTTTGGCTCTAATTAAACTTTATAATTTTTCCCAAGTTACAAAACTGATTTCCCAATGCATTAGAAAGGTAAATTGTAAAGAGATATCTGGAATTTGGCAGATTAAATTTAAAGGTAAACAAAATCTCCAATTATATTTTTTAAACAGCTTGAGATTGCTTATCAGTTCTGAAATGATTAGGTTCTCAGGAGGGGTTACTTTAATGGGCTCTAGAAATGCAGTATAAAGGAAATATACTAAATATGGATATTCTCCCCCTGCCAACACTCCTCGCAGGTACTGAAACACTAAAGACAAATGGGATTGGCAGAAAATGTTAACATGACAGAGAATCTTAAGAAGAAATATGTCACTGAAAACATTTTCTCTTTTTCAAAATTGTAATCAACCATAAATGCTGACATCTCTTGCTTAAAAAAAAACAAAACCCTAATGTGTCTACAAAGGTGGCTGCCAACCCTAAAAAGGTTTCAGGCAGGAAAAAAACTAAACCCACAAAACTAAATTACTTTGATTGAAACCTAAACATACATCTAGCTCTCATGAAATTGAGCCAGTGAAGCCTGTGAAACTGATTTTACCATATGAGAGTTGTATACTTTTGGAGTGGATAGGCTGATTGGTGTGCTTGCAGTATTTTATACTGATACCACAGTATACTTTATACTGTCAAGCTATAAGAGGCCAATGGGTTTTATGCAATTTGCTACCTTGTTTTGCTGAAACTTGGCAGTCCAGTTGAATAATGAGAAACCTGAATGAAATTTGATGTACATCTTCAGAGCCCAACTCTACACTTTATATTCAAACACCAGCTCCATCCATGTGCATTTTTAGGGTGGGGGAAAATGGGGAAAAATTCCTCCTCCTCCTCCTCCTATTTCAATCCTGCAGCTTAGATTCAAGGCAGTTTAGACATTATTATAAACATTACAGATTAAAAACACAGGAAGGCCTCTTTTTAATAAACAAATAAATAAATAAATTTGAAAAATCATTCAATATAAAACTATTTAAAATAACTTTAAATACAGAATATTTACAGAAAAATTAAAAGCTCATCACAGTCAAGCACAGTCAAGTCATAAAAGACACAAAGAAGAGATAAGTTTTAACTTGATGGCTGAAGGAAAGCAAGGAATGACCCATCCCAGCCTCTCTAGGGAGGGAGTACCAAATTCTGTGATCATCCCAGGTCCTCTCTTTGATTCCTCTCTCTCATTCCACCAGAATAACTATTTTGAGGGTCAGCCTAAAGAAGAGTTTCAAGATGCAATACCACATGCACTCCCTTGGCCATATGTGGTTTTGCCCTCCTCACACCATAGGAAAAGGGTGACACTAGACTAAGCCCTGACACATCTGGTGTGGGACCACACTGGGCTTTTAAAGTCAGTGCACTGCTCCCCCCCTCTCTTCTTATATATACAAGGTCTGTCTGTTAAATAATGAGACTGTGTTTCTACCTTTCAGACAAATCAGGGAAAACTGTGAACGCTTGAGTGGTGACCTTGAACATGTCTGAACCTGCATGACAAACATCAACACTCTCAGCCATTAAATTAATTGTCAGTCATCATTTAAAGCAGCTGTGTTGTCCATTGTATGCCAGAAAAATGCTAAGTTTAAAAGTTTGTGCAATATGACGTTTTGCAGCAACTTGAGGCAGACCCAAACCTTTCACATTCAAAGCCATACTGATTGGTTTGTTGTTGTTGTTGTTTTACACCAAGGGCATAATTTTGGCAGAATGGTTTCCAGAAGGCAGAACAGTGAACCAGCATTATTATAAGGAAGTTTTGACAAACCTGAGAGAAAGAGTCAGAAAAAAGAAAAAGAAAAAGGCCAGAACTGTGGAAAAATGGTTTCATTCTTCATCAAGACAATGTGCCTGATCACACAGCACTTACTGTAAAGCAGTTTTTGGCTGATAAACACACTACTACACTTCAACATCCTCCATATTCATTAGATTTGGCACCATGCAACTTTTTTCTTATCACTAAAGTGAAATAGGTGCTTAAAGGAACATGTTTTGAGTCAATTGCTGCAGTAAAGAAGAAAATAGCAGATGTGTTGAATCAGCTAACAGAAATCAATCTGCTCTTTGCCTTTGACCACTGGAAAACAAGACTGCATTGGTGTGTGAGTGTGAATGGGGAGTATATTGAAGGGGACAAGTACTAGAATTGTAATACATATAAGTAAAGATGGGTTATTGTGTCAGTCTTGTTATTTAAGAGACATATCTCATAGCACGGGATTTCAAAGTCATCTTTTGTAATAACTAGGATTTTTTAAAAGATTTTGCTTGCCCTAATTTGCTGCTAGACACCCCCCCTTCATGCTAATTTCATTGCTATTATTCTTTTGGTTATCTCGTTATCTAATTGGTTTTAGTTTGTATCTGCTTGCATGTCACAACTGGCAGGGTGCAGTTTAGATTTGTTCTCCTTAGGCCTCTTTTGGCAGCACAAGGTGAGTGAATTTACCCATTTCCCTGTCATTGCTGACTGGCTTGAGGGGAGATGAGAGATGGGTTCTTGTCCCGAGATGACCTCCATCCCCATAACAAGAATGCTAACCATTTCTATGTGAATTAATCCCTTGGGACCCATTGATTTCTTCAAGTTATCAGGCTCGGACAAGCTGCCTGGGTTCCAAGCCCAGAACTCAGTCAGCTAGGGGAACTGTGTCTAACTGGGCTGCCATAGTAATTCATGCTCGCACATCCCATTGGCAGCTGTGTTGCAGATCCCCATGTTGAACAAAGTTGTGGCCTTAATTCACTAATTCCTGTGTCTGGCATCTTCATTCAGGTGAGAGAACAAGTGTGGCTGGAAATGCAACTAAAGAATTTAAACTTCCCAATGCACCTACTTAAATTCTGTTAATGTGTTACATAAACAATACTTATCCCAAAAAAATAGTAAGACTGATAAATAACTCTCCTCAAAATGAGCAGATTTTCTGACAAGTAAACCATAATAAGGAATAATATGTGTCTCTTGGCTTCACTGTTGCTTGGCTTATGATATGTACATCTTCAAATCTAAAGGCACACAAGGACATACTTCTTCTATTTGCAGACCATAGATATCCGAAGCTTTAATGAATTCTCTGTCAGGAGTAAGAAACTGAACTCCATAGAAAATAGCCAAACAACTGCTAAATCATGCTAGCCGAGGCCAAGGATCTGCCAAGTCATGCTAGCTTTGAGGTGACAGCTGCACAAGAAGGTTTCTTCAGGGCATAGCATCAGGATAGAGTCTGGAATACAAAATCTGACGTAATGCACCCATGTGGTTGAGGGAGCCAATGCTCTGTAAATCTGTATAAAAGAAGGCTCAGTTCAGAGCATTCTTACTCTTGAAATACCTTGATGTCTGGCAAAGCAGTTTGTCTGTCTGTTGTATATATCTGTACATATTGTAACTGCCTTGAGCTTGAAGATAAAGTGCCTCCTGTTTGTTTGGATGACAAACACTCTGTATGTGAGTATTCTTGGGAATGGGTTGCTGCTATGTCTGATGAGTTGTTTTTTTTTTGGCTTCTGCCAGGGATTGAGTGTCCTATCATCCCCCAACAGTCTCTTTCATGAAGGTTGTGCAGTAGCAAATGCTGTTTATATATGTTGAGACTTCTGATCTATGTCAGATTATTTCAGAAATGATGCCAGGCCAGGGCAAAATAAATGCTGAATGGAGTAAAAATAACTTTGTTGCCAAGATTATTTTAGGAGGACAGCCTCAGGACACCAAACAACAAAATGGGCAAAGCTTCCCATTACATCATGCTCAGATTACAAAATAATCTGAACATTGTAGATTAGAATATCAGTTTGAATCTGTTAAACACATTTTTAAGGAGAGCATTAGACCTGGAGCCTTCCGCACTGATCCGTTATAGTACTATGATTCCATTTTAATTGCAATGGCAACATCTAGTGATTTGTAGTTTAGGAAGGGGCATTTAGAATTCTCAGCTAGAGAGCTGTAGTGCTTCACCAGCTAGCAAACCCCAGGATCCCATAGGATGGTGCCATAACCATTAAAATGGTTGCATAGTGCTATAATCATAAAATCGTAGAGTTGGAAGAGACCACAAGAGTCATCTAATCCAACCCCCTGCCCTGCAGGAATACACAATCACAGCACTCCTGACAGATGGCCATCCAGCCTCTGTTTAAAAAACTCCAAAAAAGGAGACTCCACCACACTCCCAGTCAGGACATTCCACTGTCAAACAACTCTTACTGTCAGGAAGTTCTTCCTAATGTTTCGGTGGAATCTCTTTTCCTGTAGTTTGAGTCCATTGCTCTGTGTCCTAGTCTCTAGAGCAGCAGAAAACAAGTTTGCTCCATCTGCATTATGACTTCCCTTCAAATATTTAAACATGGCTATCACATCATGTCTTAATCTTCTCTTCTCTAGGCTAAACATGCCCAGCTCCCTAAGCCGCTCCTCATAGGACATGGCTTCCAGAACTTTCAGCATTTTGGTAGGCCTCCTCTAGAAACGTCCCAGCTTCTCAATATCCTTATTTACTGTGTTGCCCATAGCAGAAAAGAGTGACACAATTATGTCCATCAGCCTAGACACTATACTCTTACAGCTGCAGCCTAAAATCGTATTGGCTTTTTTAGCTGCCACATCATGCTGCTGACTCATATTCAGCTCATGGTCCACTAAGACTTCTAGATCCCTTTCACTTGTACTGCCGTCAAGCCAGGTGTCACCCAACCTATATCTGTGCATTTCATTTTTACTGTCCAAGTGTAGCATCCTTCATTTCTCTCTGTTGAAATTCATTTTGTTAGTTTTGGCCCAGCTTTTGAATCTGTAAAAGTAATTTTCAATTCTGATCCTGTCCTCTGGAATATTAGCTACACCTCCTAATTTGGTGTCATCTGCAAACTTGATAAGAATGCCCTCTATTGCTTCATCCAAGTCATTGATAAAGATGTTCAATGGCCTTGGGCTCAGGACAGAACCCTGTGGCATTCCACTAGTTACTTCTCTTCATGATGAATAGGAGCCGTTGGTGACTACCCTTTAGGTTTGGTCGGTCAACCAATTACAAATCCATCTAACAAGTCACATTGTCTAGGCCATATGTTAATAATTTTTTTTTGCAAGAATAATATGGGAGCCCTTGTGAAAGGTCTTACTAAAATGTATTGTAATAGGCCTCTGATCCTTTATTATTTATTTATTTATGGCTAAGCATTGGAATTGTCTCTTTCCCTACTCTCTTTGAACTACAGCTCCTTATTATTTATGATCATTTTTTTTTCCAGAGCAGCACTGAAAACAGTTTCCCCCATTTTTTGTGGTCATAAATCAAATGAAAGAACTAGAGTAGCTAGATTAAATCCTTTAAAATGTGCTGTTTCCACTTTCTTTATCACATTAACATCATTCAGAAGTTATCCCTGTTGAAGTAAAAGACAAACATAGCATTACTTATCCTCCTTATAAGATCATACTACAATTTAGAAATAAGAATATGTCTATAACAATGATATTAATGTTCCTCATTTGTTCCAGCTTCACATACATTATTCCAGTAATGTTCACAATATTCTAAAAATATGATGCCTGCCTTTCAAGTGGAAAAACTGAGAATACAGAAGGTGTATTATACCAGGTTAAACCTAGTCAGTCAGCATCAGCCTTCCCCAAACTGTGTCCTCCCAATGTTTGGGGACACAAATCTAATCACATTAGACTGCAAAAGGAGTGGAGGCAACTTAAATATTATATTATATTTATTTATTTATTTATTTATACCCCGCTCTTCAGCCACAAGGCTATCAGAGCGGCTTACAAATTGTTTTAAGCAATAGCCATGTACACATCTACACTGCATTAAGCAGTTTCCAATGTGTGTTAGCTAATTGCCCCCACAAGCTGGGTACAAATATTAAATCCTCTCTCCTTCATGTTCAGCTTTAATGACACATTCCAGAACAGTTCTGCCACTTGATTCTGCAAAATTCATAAACCATGCCTCAGAATACACAGGGCCACAAAGTTTTTCAAAAGTTTCAGTTTTTTAGCCATGGATGCCCTGTTCTCCTACACTCATCATGCTCCAAAGCAGCTTAGGGCCACAATAGCTGTTACATATGTATCTATATAACTTTCCCTGTCTATGCCTGTATCTACAGCTTAAAGAAGATATGATGTGAGATAATGTCTGGGGGTGAGCAGTCAAATTTCCTGGATTGTACCACTCCCACATGAACACATCTAGATTAGGGGAAGCTAATGGCTTCCATATCTGGTGAATCCACTCCAGGTTTTAGTCTGATCTTTACAGTAACTAACTAAGCTGAAGAACTAGCTATGAGGATAAGGCTCATCAGCATGGATATCTCTTTTAATGTTCAGACTAAAGTCTGGTGTGGATTCACTATCCCACTAACATGGAAGCAACCAGTCCTCACTGGTCTTACAAAGGTATCTCACAGGTTGATACTGTGCTACAGATGGAGAAGGTGGGGGAAAACTATAGCAAATCAGTTCTAAATCCTGCACTTAAACATCCAGTTTAATTTGGTCCATATTGATTGTGGTGGAAGACAGGAAAAGGAAGTAGACAGTAAGTTAATACTCAAAAAGAGAGACAGCAAGCAAGCAATCTGATTTAGAATGATTACACACACTTCAGTAATACATCAAGGCAAGTGTACCGGACCTGGAGCTATTATGGATTTTTTTGCCTATAATCCTGGAGGCTAATGTGACACAGCAGTGAGAAAACAATCTTTGTAGGCCTGAAGAATTTAATTATCTGTAGACTAACACTGTGAAATTCAACCAATATGATCAGTGGGAAATGTTGTCCAACCATTTTTAAAATGATCAAAAATTGGGGGTATACAATATATAAATTCCATTCATTCATAAAATTCATCCAATCAGAACCAACTTATATGGCCATATGACAATTAGTTCTGTCTTTCTGGTACACATCCATGATAGATCACCTACTAATGCTTGAAAAATTTAGTCAGTGAATTCTGACATAAACTGATTGATCTGCCTTTACTGAGTTAGACTAATGGGTAAACCAAAAATTAGTGATTTATTTGCTTTCACATAACCAGAATGTTCCATCATAGTTCGCTTAAAAGGAAATATTGAAATCCAAAACTCAAGAAAACAACATACATTAGGGAGACACATTCTTTAGCAATGTGTAAAATTGTTATGAAAGAGGAAGTCCTTAGGCATTGGTGTGAGAACAGAGTGTAGCTAAGGATGCTTGAAAAATCTAGTCTTGCTGACTTCTGATAGGAACTGATCTACCTCTGGTGGACTGGAATAAAGTGCCAACCAGAATTTAGTTATTTGTTTGCACATGTCCAAAATGGTTCATCATATTTGAAATATCAAAACACGTTCAAAACGCATATTTTTCAGAGGAAATTTGGCACTGAGCTTGGAAATAATATAAAAGAGTAGAAGTAAAAGAGTGTCTTGTAACTTTCTTGAGATTGTATCCATTGTCCATAAGATACCTGACTCCTAGGGATGTGGATAAATTTACAGGTGAAGTTCAAAATAGGGGAAAAGTGGGGGGAAATATTAAGATTTGCACTGCTGCAATCTTTCTTGGCAAGAAATTAATGGAGGGGAATGGGTTTAGGTTCTGGGGAACAGGAACTTTGTCATATATTGATCTGATATAGCAAATCAAATAATTGGCTGTAGTTCTCTTATCTAGATGCAATGCAAATTCTGCAATGTAAATTAAGCCAAGAGTAGGAAAGGAGTTTTTTATTGCTTAAGAAATGAATTTTACAGGAAATGGTTGGGACACATATATCATTATATCTGGCCTTTTAAGTGTATTATAAGTGTGCAGGATCCCAGAATTTCCAATTAAGAATGCTCTTTAAGCAGTGCAAGAGTGGTCTGTATGGAAAGACCTGTGCTACTGAATTCTAGTACCCCCCAAAAAAATTATTATATTAATTATATTGCACTTACAAATGCCATTGCTTCAAAAGAGCCATATGTTAACTAATTTAGCAAGACAACTTTTGTATTTTCAGATCAGTTTTCTGCATGCTTAGATATGGCAGACTCCAACATCATTGATTACAGTGTGTATATAACACATTTGTTTAGCTATAAAATTCATTTAGAAGAATGCAAGTCTTCCCGTAGGTTATGTATGCGGATGGCTTCTCTTTGGCAAGCACACTACTCTGTGAAATTTGGCAAAAAGATTTGTGAGTGACTTTTGCTTTGCCAGCTAGCCTCTAATAATTTCTTGGAAATACATTTCAAGAAACACAGATGAACAAAGGACCTGTAAGGCTTACTTTCTTGCCCACGTATGTTCCCAACTAAACGATATTGATTTTACATTACTGGGGTCAAGACAACAACTTTACTTAATTATTCTGTTCCTCATTTCACCATATGTAGAAGTTAAGCCTTATGCATCCCATTTTCTCAGAAATAAATCACACGTGGTTAACTGTGTTTTACTCCCAAGTAGGTGTATAAATAGTAGCCTGAAGGTAGGAGTTGGGATTCATGAGCTGGAATCCGTTTGATGCACACTGCATACATAATATTCTATTTTACAAGCAATTACACTTTCCTCAGGCTCATGAAATGAAGAGAAGGAACAGAGAGAGATAGAGAGAAAGATGGCTTCTGGGTTTGAGTCACCTATTTCTGCAATGCATGTCTTCTGGGAGGGATTCTCAGGGTTTAAGGCTGGATAACTGCCTATGCTGTGGTGAGAATCACTACTAGGTGATTCTAGGTGGCTTAGAATCATTACTGCCTTCTACTACCACAACCAATTTTTCTTTCCTTTCTATCTGCAGCCTTCTTTGACATGCCAGCCTTTCCCCAAGGAACATCAACTACATCAAGAGAGCTAACATGATCCCAGCAGGGCTAAAAGGATCCCAGCCATATTAGGGATGCTGAAGAATTTTCTTAAGTCTGCATTTTTAAGTGAACTGACTTGATTCACAGTTCTTAGGTTAATATGCATACTAGAATGTAAGTATGCTTCAGATTCTTTCTGAATGTCATGATACCATGCCCATTCAAAAATCTATCAAAATGTGAAAAAGTCTTCTTCTTTGTTTGGTTCTAGGACAAATATATACAAAAGAAATATACATTTAAAATAAATTTGCAATTAAAAGCACCTTTTCATGATGTTCCTATCCTGATGCTGAAATGCGACAGAACAAAGTTACAGAAGAAAAGAAAAAAGCAAAAGGGATACAGACCAAAATTAAAGTGTCCCTTCCTCTCATATTTCATATTAAACATACTGCAGCTATAGTGTAGCAGGAAGAAACAAAATTTTCAGGGCTGTACATGGAATGCATGGGCAAAAAGAAAAGAAAAGAAATAGAAAGAGCATTTCTGACATCTATGCCCTATATAAAGTATGGAAATGTACATGATGGAACTTATTTGTCATCACATCATCCTGATGCTTACTATTTTGCTTCATTTGCACTACATTGGTAAAATAGGATAAAGAGTAAAGACTCTGTTACCCTGACATCTTTCCAGCCTTACCTGGATATCTTTGAGTTAGCAACTCTTCTAGCTTCTAACTTGCAAGATTTCTCCAGCCATTATCACATACTGCTGAGTTTATGTTCACATAATATGTAAAGCACATATTCCTTAAAGAGAGTGAGAGCTGAGGTTCTGATGAGCCTCTATGCAGACAATCAGAGGTTAAAATGAATGGTAATTGTTGTCAGCTTAATTTATTTACAGATGATATTGCCATCTCAGGGCCTTACAGCACTCCAAAGAAAAGTAGGAAGGCAGCAGAAATGTTCTGTTTTCCATGCTGCCTTACACAATGACGTGTTGTTCTTCTGGCATTCTTTAATTCCTGTGGGGAACCAAGGTAAAGCCACATCTTTTTACTAATGAGTTTTTCCAGTTAGGAAAGAGACACAGTTTTACCTTGGTCCCCCATTGAACTGGAACAAAAGGATGACAATGGCATGCAGTAGGGCAGTACAGAAAGTGGAACATTCCTGCTGCCTTGCCACTTTTCTTTGGAGTGTGGTAAGCCCCTTAGTCTCAAATACAGAAGTTGAAATTCCTAGAGCACTTAAAATTTTAAAAGAATTTAGTGATGCTTCAGGTCTTACATTAATTTTAAAAATCAAAAATATTAAGTCTCATTTTTTTCTAAAAACAATAAAGAGATTTTATAATTGTTAACAAACTTTCCAGTCTCTGTGGACTCCATAAAATACTTATGAGTAATATTACCAAGCAATATCAAGAAATTGTTCCTGTTAAATTTTAACTCACTTGTTAAAATATTTTTTAAAAATCCATTGAAATATTTGAACCTATTTTGTCTAGGTCCTAGGCATTAAAAATTTTAAAAATCTCTCAAAATTTACATACCTGTTTCTGGTGCTTCCAGTGCCTATTCCAGATGTGGTGCTCAAAATCTGGCAAAACCTGCTTATGAACTCTTTGTGCAAAGGGAAAAAATTGTCTTGCAAGTGTTGTTCTATTTAATAGGAAAGATACAAGGGGTTTGGGTATTCCCATCTTTATGTTTATTTTTGAAGCTTTTAAAATAAGGATCTTGTTGAGAGTCACCTTAAACTCTGTTGAGTGTTCTTGTGTTAGAACTTCCTGACACTTTGTTGTCATTGGCTGGGTTATTTCTCTTCTCCAAGATTTCCAAGAAACTAATAGAAAACATTCCCATCCTTTATTTTAAAAATGCTCTTTTAATCTGAAGAACCTGGCAAAGAAAAGTATTTCCTACTCCATCATCTTTGATACCATTTCTGTCTCATATTTTATTTCTTAACAGGAATATATGGAAACCATTTAAGTTTCAGAAACAGGCAAGGTTAAACAGACTGAGACTTATTTAATAAGTGTCATCTGAAAATTGGTAATCAGTTGCAACAGCAATTAAGGAAACATACTCCCTCTTGGTTCCAAATACTGGGATTTACCAATATGCTGACCAACCTATGAAATAACAAGACCACAAAAAGGACTTAGGGCTAATAAGGGCCACATTCTTTATACTATCACCTATTTAAGTTTTATCCCCTTAGATGTTCAAAAGGTAGGAGCAAGCTAGTGAAGAAGCAGCAGAGGCAGGCTGACTCTCCCAGACTTCCTCCCCAGATTCCCCTGGGCAAAACACCTGAGCCCCAAGGAGAACCCAGCAGCTCCTTTGCTCCCCTGCCAGCCTGCTACTGGAAGGCCAAACCAAGGATCCAACCCCGAAGTCTCATGACTTAAAGTGAGGGCTAATCCCTCAGGCCAGTACCAAGGACACGTTCCTTCTCCACACCCTAGGTCTCATGACATGTAGGGGCATCCCCAGAGACACCCTTCACCAAATGGTGTCATAGGTGTTCAGCAAAGGTGTTCATAGGTGTTCCTATTTTCTCCGTGCACACATCTGCTTAGCCCCTATCCCTCACCAGTCTGGCCAAAAAGGCCCTCATATCCTGTTGCAAATCTCTCAGGTTCTCTACTCCAGATAAGTGGACCCCATCAGATCTAAGAGCTCAGGACATTGGAAAATTATTTGGGGATGTAGCAATAAATGGACCAGCCCTCTGGCCAAGACATTCCAGATTTCCCTGTGACTCTCCTTCAGGCTTTGTTAATGTGTCAAGGATCTCCCTCCAACAGCCATACTTCCCCAGGCAAAATAGCCGACCACAATATGGATACTCCAGGCCAAGAGGATCGGATAACCTCCATATCATGGATAGCTTGTATGATTAGGGCCTTGCCCTTTAATTCATTTAATTCCTTGCCACCTAATTCATTACCCCTCACTGGTGAATTACCAGGATGTGTGGAGTAGGGCCCTGGTGCTCCCTAAACACCACTGGCATCAGGCCATGCCACTGAAGGTCCTTCTTGTCCAGTCACTCAATCACAACCAGATAGCCCAATCCCAGGTGGGACTCAAAATGACATTGTGAGCCTGGCACACTGCCCGATAAACTATGATATGGCTGCAGATCAGGACATGATACCTCACAGGCTATAACAGGTTAGAATCTGTAAAATAACAATAGCAGCCATATAATATGTAAGTGCTGCTATTGCCTAGCATACTTTTGGAATACTGAAGCCCTCCATGCCCAATTTTCTAAATAAGATGAGGACCCAAGCCCATCACAGATGAAGTCAAAGCAGCTCTGATTCTGAATGGATGTGCACCAAATTTAACCCCTTTAAAAAGCAGGAAGCTTAGGGCCCTGGAGGTGACACACCAGAACTGGTATTTTGTTAAGGGCACAGGTTGGTGTTGAAGAATAGAGGGCCAGAATGTGCCCCCCTAATTTGGACATTTTCATGAAAGGCCCTGACTGGTCACAATGCCTGACTGTGCAATCAGTTCACTTATTTGCAAAGCCCTGAAGAAACTGGTCAACAATGCAGCATGAAAGAGAAAGATTGATAGCTGGATGTACAAATCCCCCCCCACATACCTCCTAAGCCCCTTAGGATAGCTGGAGAAAGAGGCTTCATGTCATCTACCAACTTATCTCACTCCTTAGCCCACCCTCCCAAAGCCTTGTGAATGCAGACAGCTCCTGTGGCATCCCAGAAGCTCTGGGCTTTAAACCAAAAGGTTAAGGCTGACAGCCTGGCCCTAATAGAGTGTGGACACAGACCAGTTCCCTTAAGAGATACACAGTACTGCAATAAATGGGAGACAGGTACAGGCACATAGATGGTACTGCATCTTAAATTCCTTTACGGCCCTAATATATTTTTTCCTGGTGCTAGAGAGAAACTAATGGCCCTGAGTACCTCACCCTTCCAAACTTTCACAGGTCTGCTGGCATTGAGTCAGGCATGACACATGCATCTGTCACCAGCTGCCTGAAGCACTCCATCTGTATGCAGGGGAGAACATTGACTAAGCTGTTGTCCACCCACCACCACCACACACAACTCCTTGAACAGAATAACACAAACATTGCAGGGTGAATTACCTAACTAGTCTCATCACCATAGCAAATTTAGAACTCAGAGAATTAATAAATGGCACTGTATCATTATTAACACACCAGAAATGGACAAAGGAGTTGGACAGCTCATTAGTCCACATCTTAACTGTGAAAAAATCAGAAAAAACTCTAAGAAGATAAGACCCAATGGGCCAAACTTGGGCACACTAGCAGCCCTGAAAGTACACATCAAACCCCAAAGACCATGCAGCATCTGAACAGACCTGTACCACATCATGAAGCTTTATTTCTTCCCTTCAAAACGAGATCCCATTAAACTTGGCCAAAAAATTCCAGCATTTGTCACATTGGCCTCCTCAACTTGACAGGGTCTGCTGCTAATGCAGAAGCTGCTGGCCCCACTTCTTCTCGCTGTGTAACTCTTCCTGTTTCTTGTCATGATCTAAGGCATCAAGGCAAACCAAGATCTCATTAGTCAAGCTGGCCTTGGCCACTCTTTTAGATGAACTTTCTTAGGGAGCCTAAACTGCTTGTCCTTCTCAAATGCTTGTAGTCTAGAAAAAAATGACTTTGGTAATGTCATCCCCTCCCTTGTCCTCAGAAGACACCTCTGGGGGAGCACTTGGGGGAAAGCCTCTTGGCAGGGCCCTTACCTTTGGATCCCCTACTACTTTGGAGCCATATTAGGTCCCTTACCCTTGGAGCCTCCACTTCTTTGGAACAATATCACTTGTCACCTTGTCCTAGTCCAACCTTCAAGCCACCAGTACCCAAAAGACTTATTGGGGCCCAATGGTAACACCACAACCTAAAGCCCTGTCAACTAAGAGCCTAAGGTCCTAGCAGGACTTGGAGATGATACTGTGTGTTACAAAGGAAGGCCTGTCAGCAGGCAGGTCTAGCAATCTGGAAGGCCTGGCAGCCAGGAAAATATTAGAGGCCTAAATTAGCTGAGGCACAAGTAATATTAGAGGCCTAAATCAGCTGGGGCCTGACTAAGGAGAGGTCAGTGTAAAAGGGGCGAAGGCATAGAGCAGCTGGGAGGCTAAACAAAAACTAAAAATTAGAAACTGAAGCCTAAAGGGACTGGACATAGGAGACCAGTGAAGCCCCAGGAAGGAACGAGGCCTAGAACAACCAGACCCATAAGGCCAGGCAGGCCAGGCAGAGTAGAGGCCAAGTGTGGCAGAGACCAGAAGGCCTGGACCAGGGCCTTGTTGGGGCCTAGGGAGAATGAATGATGGTGCCTGTTGTGAGCCTATGTTCAATTGGTAAGGAAGGTGAGGGGAACCACGAGGCAAACAAAAGCCTAATTCCCCAAGGGCCTGGCATGGGCCTAGAAAACTACAGGCACAGGCCTGCTTGAAATGCCACTTGGCAAATACCTATACCCACCCGGCCTATTGCTAACCATAGGGCCAAACCATATGTCCAGTTCATCTCCCCTCACCCCACCCCACAGGCTGGAATGTGCTAAAAAATCCCTCAGCTCAATCAGAGGATTTTACAATGACCCACTTTTGGCCTGCTCTGACAGAAGTAGCTGCCCTGGATCCTCCCAAACATCCCATCTCGGCCTGCCTGAAGGCCACAACATTGTCCTGCCCTGTTCCCAGGCCTGATTGGGCCTTGCAGCTTATACCTATAAAAAAAAATAAACCAACATTAATACAAGTAAATAAAAGAAGTCAGATAAATATGAGTGAATCCTAAAGCAGCTGGAAGCTGCAGTGCTGCTGCACACCCCTCCTGGGCTCAGCTGGGTCCTACTGTATCCCCGTTACCAAAACAGACTGACAAAGATAATAAAGGAAACCTATTACTTCCCCACAAACTGGCCCAGCTGCAAACAGAGGGGCCAGTTACACAGCAGAACAAAGTGCGCAAAATTCTGGATTTCCTTCCGTTCGCACCAGTGGTGCATAGCTCACACAATTTATTGCTAAATTGGACAATCCGGTGAGTTTTGCCTTTCTAAGTTTACACAGACAAAGGTGGGGGGGGTCATGGCCTCCAGATCACTATCATTAAAGCCAGGCAGGAGATGGGGAGGAAGCAAGGAGGGGGGCAGTGTGAGGGGGCAAGAGGCCATAAGTTCGTAGCTTCGTCTGTATATAAAGCAACAAATAAGGAGGGAGAAATAATGACAAAGGAGGGAAGGAAACCAGCTGAGATCCCTGCCAGCTGAGCAGTCTGCTTCTCTTTCTCTGTCTCGCACATGCACACACACACAGAGACGCAAAAGAACAACACAGCTGAGATTCCATTTGCTCTGCAGTCCCTGACAGCTGAGCAGATTGCATTTCTCTCTCTCCCTCCCTGTTTTACACTGGCGCGTGCGCACGCACACACACACACACAAAAGAACAATCCAGCGAACTCTCTCTCTCTCTCTCTCTCTCTCTCTCTCTCTCTCTCTCATACAGAGAGAGGGGGGAGAGAGAGGGAGAGAGGAACACAGGTCTCTCCAGGGAGCACACAAGCCACCTGCTCCTGCCTCACGTGCCAACATTAAATTATTGACTTCCATGTGCTCAAGTGCCTTTTTGAACTGGGCACAGAGGGTTAGTCTGTTGCCCTTTTCCTCTCTCCAAAATGTTCCTGCACACAAAAGTTCTAAGCTTCAGGAGGGGGGTGGAAGCAGGAGACCATTCTTCATGATCCCCTACCTCTGTCGACCACATGACCTGCCCACTTCATGCCACGCAGTGCCGCTAGGAGGAGGTATTAGCACCATAATGGAGAGTGTGAGGGGAAGAGCCAAAGCAGTTAAAAGTTTCTGCCTCTCCCCTCCTCTCCCTTTTCAGACTGATGTTGAAGTCAATAGCGTGATGTTGGCGTGTGAGACGGAAGTGGGGGATCACAAAGAATGCTTGCCTCACAGGGTGCTTGCCACCACTGCCTCCCCTGGAAGCTTAGAGCTGATGTGTGCAGGACCATTTTGGAGAGCTGTCAGCAGTAGTGAGTGCCCCATGAGGCAAGCATTCTTCATGATCCCTCGCTCCCACCTCCCCTGCCATGAAATGCATTGTTTGTTGCATATGTTTGTTTCTGTAAAATCTTTAAAAAAACAATTAAAAATGAATACAAACACATATTTAATATTTAAACAACTACTACTAACCTTAAAATTCGAAAACAGTGACAGAAGATAAAACTACAACAGACAAAATATGAAAATATTGTGGGGGAGAAGAGACATAGATTAAAGTAGCGGATTTAAAAATACATATGAATGCCTTCCTTTTAAGAAGTGTTTTCTCCTTCTTAAAGGCCAATAACAGCAAAAAAATTTCTATCTTTCTGTCTACCTATGTATCTACCTGCCTGCCAATCTGTTTATGATTGGGCTGTCAATGTTGCTAAAGCCCCATCTACATGATGAAAAAAAATCCTTTTTGGGGTAAAAAATTCCAAAAGGTAGCTGTTTGAATGTGTATGATCTGCCTACACAATTTTTACCCCCCCTAAACTCCATATGACCCCCGTTGCCCAGCTGCCTGCAGCGAGTGATCCAAGTGGAGTTTTTAAATCTCCCATCATTTTTTTTTTAATTTAAAAAGGTGCCTGTTATGCGGACAGTCAGTTTTCTGTATTTGCAATATAACATAAAAATGAATAAATGCAAAAATCTCCATTTCGTGGACTTGCCGGACTCCCTCTTAACCAGGAATCCAACATGCTGGCCGCTCCCAAATTCCCCTCTTTGCTAGCCCCGCCACCTGTGCTCGGCCAGCCAATCATATTACACTGCCTGTTCGTATGTGTGTGAACAGGGTGTACAAATGATCACAAATTCGAACAGTTGTACAGATTATTTGCCGAGATCCACTATTCCTCCCAAACTCTGAATTCACTGACTTTATGGAGTATTTGCTGGACCCCCTTCTGAAAGACACGGCCGTATGTATATATTATTGATCTTTTGAATGCTGTACAGATTTTTTTTCATTGTGTAGATGGGGCCTAAGATTCACCTATATCATAAGAAGGCAGCTACCTATAGTTAGGTGGCCATATTGTTATCCCAAGACCGTCAGTTCTGTTTAAAAAAAGTGCCTCTATAAAGCCCCCCCCCCAAAAAAAAATCTCTATGGTGTATGAAGATGATTTCTCCAACTTTTGTTGCCCTCTCTGGGCCTTTTTAATGTTTAAAAGAAGCCCCTTTTTTGGAAGAAAGTAAGACAGAAGGTGAGGTGAAACGTGGTGTCCCATAATCCCAGGAGGCATTTGGAGGCATTCTGGGAAGAAATTCAATTTTTGAGGGCATGGGTGGCCACAGAAATATACCCTGCCTTTTAATGAGGGCTTGTCTAGATGACACAATATAATGTGGATTGGTGCACAGTAACACCAATTTGCAGTGGTGTTCATTTCTCTCCACAGTTTTTTGGCAATATCTTTATGTTCACATGGGCATGCCTACAAATCAAGATGGTGGCCACAAGTAAAATACTCACTTTTTTTCTCCACAAGTTGCCACCACCGAACAGTTGGTTGTTTTTTTTTTTTTACAGCAAATCTAAGGTGTGGAAGTGCGACCTTCTGCTTAAATAAACCTTTTAAAAAAGAAAGAAAGAAAGAAAGAAAGAAAGAAAGAAAGAAAGAAAGAAAATGCTGTTTTGTCACCTCAGTGCATGACCACTATGTGTTAAGGTGGAAGTTCTTCCTTCCTCTCTGTGCAATCGAACTTCACAGAGAAGGGAAGGGAGCGCCCAGCCTTTTTGTACAATCTGAAAATACACTCTCAAGGGTTCCCTTAGTCTAGAAATCCCTTTTTGAGTTGGAAGCCGCCACCACCCACTGTTACAAAGTTCTTGAACCCAGTTCAGTGGGAAACTGGGACAGTTCTCTGGCTAACCAGTGAACAACTCACTTTGTTGGGGATTCCAACCCCCTTCTCTATTCCCCCAGAGAAGAGACATGATAGCTGACCAACAGGCGTGTGAGGCAAATTGGTAGAGAAAAAGAGGGTAAACTTTATTTTTTAGTTCCAAGCACTTAAGTATTTAGCATGGAGGGGAATCACTCCTCCAAGATCTCAACTTAATCAAGTTACAGGAATACATTCAGTCATAAGATTGCAAATAAATCATAAAACTAACACATGCTAACTAGACATTCCCTAAGCTAAGAAGATAATAACTCACATTTTATGAAGTCCATAATCATCACTCCATGTTCCAATTGGGATGGGTAGGCCCAGGCTTATCATAGCCAGCCTAGCTAGTCTCTGGAGATGGAAATTCAGAGTCATTTGGAAGTCTCTTCACCAGACTTCATGGTATCATTTCAGCTCTTTGACATTATAGAGCCATGAGGGAGGTCGCTCCCCCAACCTCATTTTAACAAAAACCAGGTAAAGCTGCAAAGGCTTTCTCCATACAATATATGGTGTTTTTGGACCCCGTCCTTCCAAATACAGTGAATCACCAAGGGATCCCATTTGGACAAAAGGTATTCTCCTCAAATTTTATGAGGAGTCTTTTCAGTGTTTCAACAAGGCCTGAGTTTCCATAATGTTTACGTTGCATAAGACATGGGAAGACCAAGTAAACTTAAAGTACTTTGTAGTGGAATTCAGTCTACTTTGGCTCAGCCTTGTCTTTAATACAATGGGGGAAAGAAAAGGGTTATGATTCAGTGAATTTTCCCATGCCTTATACTAGAGATGCCAATGTCTTATCTGAGGTGCACATATGGATACAACTAAAAAACTTGCTAATGAGATTCATCCTCTTTCCTTTACTCTCATTCACCCTTTCCCCCCTCCCACATAAAAAAACTCAACTTGTGCCAGCCAGAAAATCTGCCTGCCCACTTATTGTGGTCTCTGCTGCAGAAGAGGGTTGCACAATGCAATCTTACTAACAAGACTAATTGCATTCTTGGCAAGGGTAGCTAGTCCCACATCTCTCTTT
Organism: Gambelia wislizenii; assembly: GCA_030847615.1. Classification (NCBI taxonomy): domain Eukaryota; kingdom Metazoa; phylum Chordata; class Lepidosauria; order Squamata; family Crotaphytidae; genus Gambelia; species Gambelia wislizenii. The sequence goes on along the minus strand of JAUMIR010000003.1, from coordinate 209,435,930 downwards.
TTTAAATGTGTGATGTTTTCTTTATCTTTTAAAAAGAGGCTATGATATCTTAAGCATTAAGAAATAAGCTGTTCCCCAAATCTCCTTTCCTTGGAAGCTGTGTACTTTGCCTATAGCTAAAGCAGCCTCTGGCTTTTCTTTATTTCAATTCAAGTGAGAGCAAATAAAGTCCTAACACTAGTCCTCAAACTTGTTGAGCTTTGCATACAATATTTAGTGAACAGCACAGTTTATTTGTCTGTGGCAAAATGTCTGTTGCTCATGCAATAGTCAACTGTTGGATACAGTTTTCTAGAATCAAGTGCTTCATACCAGCAGGTAGATTTGGAGGTGGTAGATTACTGTTGCAATTTCTTGCCTTTGTTGAATTGTTTTCATGTGATGTTGCTGGGATCCCTGGAATTCCTCAGAAATTCATAAAGTGTGATTTAATGAGAAGATGGGTAATCATAATGCCAAATATGGTCACCCAAAGGTAACTTGGTCAGCTGATCTTTGTAATCTGTGCCAGGCATTCTGCATTTTGAATGATGTAATCTAGGGAGATTAACAGATGGGTTTAATGAAATGGAACAGAAATGCCACAGGATCACTAAAGAGTTTTTTTTTTTTTCCAGACGATGCCCTCATCCCCCGTTCTGATCCTGTTCTGACCCCGTGTGCTTTCCATTTTGTTTTATTCATGGAGAAAAGTCATCAATAGATCTCCCATTTAGTTTCTGTAACAGAATCATGGGTGTGTGAACTGGTGTGCTGTTATGCTGGCGCGATGTTAAAATACTTCCGGGAATGATCGTGACATCCAGGTGAGTGATAACCTTTTCTGTACCCTCCACATGTTGCTTTTAAACCTTTAAAAGTGTTTTGGTGCTTGTTTTAATTTTTAGAAGCCTGCTTGTATTTTTATTTTTAAATTTCCTCCTGGCTGGCTGCCTCTGTGAGGTCCTGAAAGGTAAGTAGAGAACACTTCTAGTGGCGATCTGGACATTCAGGTAAGTGACAGATTTTTTTGTACCCTCCCCTGTTTACTTGTTTCTTTTAAAGGCTGTTTAAGTGATTGCTTTAATTTTTTTTTATGTCTGGGGTGTTTTTTTTTTTAATTCCCTTCATGATGCAGGGCTCCCTGTAAGGTCCTGGGAGGTCCCTGCAAAACACTTCCTGCTTCGATTGGGACAAAGAGGTAAGTGACAGGCTTTTTTGTTCCCTCCCCTGGTTACTTGTTTGTTTTGTTTTGTTTTGTTTTGTTTTTTTAAGGGTGTTTAGGTGCTTGGCCGCAATGAAGCGCAATCCCCCCAGGATGTGTTGCCCTCCCTCAACTCTGCCTGTATGTCCCAGACAGCCTTCCTCCCACCAGCCAGGGAGCCAGCCTTTCCTGGGCCCCTTCCACCAGTGGCTCTGATGGGGCTGCTGCTGCTGTTTCCTGCTAGCCTTCCCTTTAGTCAGTCATGGAGGCCGAGCCCTTGGCTGCAGCAGCCACCTAGGGCTGGGGCTCCCAGTGGGACACACTGTTGTGGTTGCTGCAGCTGAGGGCTCATCCATCCATCCATCAGACACAGAGACTGAGCCTGGCAGGAAAAGTTGGGCTGCTTGGGCAGGCAGAACCAAGCAAGCTCGAAAGCAAGCCAGCAAGCCGGGAGGCAGGAAGCCAGGCAATTCAGGATGGGGAGAGTGCTGGGGTTGCCCAGTCTGTCATAACAACAATGGCAGATCCTGCATTGCAAGGCATCCCTTGCAAGCCGTCTCCCTCCGAGGTCTGACCAATCACATCTCAGCTCTGCTGTGAGCCTTTGTTTCGAGACAGTTGCTGGTTGATCAGACAACCAGTAGTGCACAACCTTACGCACCTTTTTTAAGAAGTCGGGGGAAATAGTGAAAGCTGTTATCACACTTTTCAAACGTATTTTTGCCCCCCTCCTTCTAAATAGAGCAACTTTGGCCTGAAATATGTGAGGACCATTAGGAATCTCAGTGAATTCTTTGAGGATTTTTTTTTTTGCCATGTAGACACCCTGTTTCTCCCGTATTACAGATCTCTCAGAATGGGGTTAAGTAGGTTATAGCTAAATAAAAGTGGCCCTTTATATCCCAGCTATATGTGTGGCCTCTTTATTTGTGTCTGGTCTCCTTATTCCTGCATCTGTCATCAAATAAAATTTGTACAGTCTTCTACTTAACATCTGTGTGACTGAATGTCTACTTTCTTCCACTGGTAAAATCTAGGATGCTGGTCTAGATGTATGCAGCTTCTTGTTTCTTTGTCTCTTTATGGTGGGGAATGAAAATGAGGCAGAACATGTCAGGGTATGCAGCCCCTCTAAGCAATCTGTACATGTCCAGAGGGCACAATAGCAGAATCAGCAAAAACACGAGGACCATATGCCTTTCTGCATACCTAGGTGCATAGACATGGAGACAGACAAAAAATATCCTTTTCAGGCTTTTATGAATATCTAAAACAATACTACAAAACAAACTACATTCTGGCTGCTTGAAATGATGCAGCCTTCTCTTCACTAGAAAGCAAAGAACAGCTCTGTGTATTTCTCACAGGCAATCAACAAAGCAACAGTTTCATTTTCCACACAGAGAACTGATTTAGAGCTACCCATAACATTGACTGCTTCACAGGCCAAGCCATGAGAGAAGAGAGAGAAGACACAGTTACTACCATTTGTTGATATAACATAACCTTGCAAACAGGCCTGTTTTTAATTGAAAGTCAAGCTGGCCTGTATTGCTGCCTACAGTGAGAGTTTATTGCTAAGATTCTGGGACTGTATGTTACATTATCCTTGACAGAACAGACACTGGGCCAGCCAAGCAGTTGTGACCACAGTGAGCTATCTAGGCCAGCTATGTTTGCCAGGTCCTCTACATCATCAGGACTGGATGAGAAGGCACAAGCATCTCAGCAGATGCAGGAACAGGTAGTCAAATAATAGAAGGCTGGCATTTTCATAGCATTCCTTTCCTAACCACTTGAAGTTACTGCGCCTCCTGCCATGATTTGGTTTCAGCTGAATTGTTTTTACCTGTTCCACCCAAATAAATTTGCTAAGGTTTTGACAGCCATAGAAATGGATTTGATAGGAAAATTGGAATCTGGTCCTTGAATCTATGGAATGGGGTTCAATGTTTCTTCACTAGTGTACGCCTACTTGGGGAAACAGATGCGTTAGAATATATAGCTGTCATCTCTTATCCAGACGGAGGGCATAAACCCTGGCTGGTTTCATCCTGGAATGTGATCAGAAGGGGGTTCACCACCTGGACAGTGGGCCAATTTGTGGCCTGGCTGGCACTCCCCCCCCATGGCTCCTCCATCCGCAGCTCCCGCAGCCACATGGCTGGCCTGTGGGGGGCCGCCATTACCACAGTCCTTCATCCTGGCTCACATTGTGGCCAGGAAGGAGCAGGAAGCCAGCAGCTAATCAGGGCAAGCACCCCTCTCCCTGATTGGCTCCCGGAACACCAGATGGTGAGACTTCTGCCCACACTTCCATCATGGCTGGATGACAAGAATCCTACATGGGGGCTAGTATAAAAGACAGCTCCTGGCGTGTGCTTCTCCGTTGGCTCTTTGGAGCCAAAGAAAGAAGATGTCAGAGCCACAGGGGAGAAGCAAGGCAAAGGTCTGTGACAGCTGGTAATCTGAAGTGTGGGGGAAGGGATGAGCAGTCCTCCAGTGGTCTTGGCCTTCAGCCCTCCAGTCCCTGGTGGCTTGGAGAGAGACGTACTGGGAGTCAGCAGCCGCAGGTGGACAGCGACGGGCCACAAAGCAGACAGAGGGTGGTGCAGCCCAGAAAGCAGAACAGTGTGGGCAGCCATTGCCTGCAGCATACCGATGGTGTCCGTCCGCAGCATGGAAGGAGGCAAAGTCAGCAGACAGGCTCTGGGGATGGCATGGGCAGCCAGCAACCAGCTGGTGGCTCTGCAGTGGCAATTTGCGGTGTTGAGCTGTGGGGGGGGGTACTCGAGCGGGGAAGGAGGGATGGCTTGTACCTCCCCTTCTCCCTCCCCTCCCCTTCCTAGTTTGCCTTCCAGGAAGGAGTTTGGGCTGAGGGTCAGCGGCTGGGGCAAAATAAAGTTTACTGGCGGGGCAGCTTGGGGCATAGCGGGAGGGGCCCAGGCCCTGGGTAGGAAGGGGAAACACATGGGGACCCAGTACGCTCCCTCCACAGCTCTCCAGGGGTGGGCTCAGCACAGCAACCCCCTTTATGTTCTTGCAAGGAGCCACTGTCCCCTGCAGTTTCCTGCACAGCTCTCCAGGGCAGGCTCATAACAAACCCCCCAGTTCTGATCAGGAGCCATGGCACAAAGGGGGTGCCATGGTCCAAGAGTGAACTTGCAGGGTGGCAGAGGTGGGACCCCCCTCTCCTGGAGTCACTCACACCCGCTGGTCCCTCCCTTCAGGCAGGGGGCGACAATGGACCAACCGGTCCACACAGGAAAGTTGCACACTCATTACACAGAGGGACTCAGACGCAGCACCAAATAGGCTGTGGCCATGAAGAAGCACATGGATACCCCCCAGCCTGCCAATGACTCTATGATGGGGGAAGGAGCACCTGACACAGGGCCATGTCCTGCAATACAAAGCAGGCACCCAGAGATAGCAAGTGACTCCAGGCTACCCCTGGAGGCTTTTGCTGTGCCAGCCCCCTTCAAGGGGGATGTCATGTTGGTCATCTCTTTGCTAGTACAGAAGATCGACAACTTAGGGTCAACACAGTTGAGTGGTGGATCAGTGCTTGCTGCCAGACAGGGGTGATTGACAGTGCTATACTCAACATGTCCTTGAGTGTCGTGGGCATGAGTGGTATTACAGACACTGCCAGTGGCAGTGGATGCACATGCCGGTCACGTTTGCATGGCAGGAGCTATTCTAGGGACTCCAGGTGTTCTTGCTCTTGTGACTCAACATCGGGACACCGTAGCAGATCGTGGCGGGGGAGGAGCCCGAGATGGAAGCAGCAGTGGTCACGTCACCTTAGGGAGTCCAGATCTGACTTGGAGTCTTCATCAGGTGAGTCTTCTGTGGATAAGGACTACAGCAAGTTCAGGTACTGGGTGAAAGGGGCATTCAAACCAGGTTTGCTGGGGTGGGCCTTGTGGCTGCGTAAGAGATGGGAGAAAGGTGAACTTGACAAGAAGATGGAGGGTAAGGAGCATTCAAGGGGTGAACTGGTGGAGGCAAAGTCAAAGGAGGGCCCCCAGGCAATAACTGGACAGGAAGATGTGTTCCAAGATTCTGAAGGGTTATTAAATTGATGTTTTCTCCCTGGCCTCCACCCCGGATGAGGAGGCCAGGGTGCACAAGTGTGACAAGAAAGACAGGGGAAATCAAAATCGGATTCAGTGGAAATTCACCTTTGCCAACTGGCTTTGGGGGTACACAGTGTTCATGGGGGTGGTGGCCATGGTCTTCCCCAACAGGGGTTGGCACCTGATCAACCACCTGCGTCAGGTGCTGAAAGTCAGGACAATGACTGGGGTTTCAGCAGCCATCCCGTATGACATGGAATGCAGGAAGAAGGCATCCAGATAGGCCATGCACAGGTGGGAGAATATTGACAATGCGACCTGGCTTTTCACAATGGGGATGAACAAAAAGGACAAGGGGGAGGCTGCCAGAGTACCCAGGAAGAAGGATGGAAAGTGGATGGTTTGCTGGGAATACAATGGCAGTAAGTGCACCAGGTATCGCTGTCATTTCAAGCATACCTGCGAGGCATGTGGGGAGTGCACCGAAAGGGCACGTGGTCCAGGCACTCCGGGAGAAGTCAGTCCTTTCAGAGTTCCCACCCTGCTGCAGCTGGCACCAGGAAGGAGGCAGGGTCGGGATCTGGTGCTGGACAAGGGACCACAAAGTGAGGTGAATCTATTGGCCATCGGGGGAGATTGCATGGTGCACATGGCAGTCAAACTGGCTGCCATGTGACCTCTCCTCGCAGCCTACCCAAATAGGAAAGTGGCAGCCTACATAGCTGAGGGTTTTGAACATGGTTTTCACATTCCAAAAATGGGACCTTGGGAGGCTTTGGTGTCAGGCAACTTGAAATTGGCAGCCAAGCTGCCAGAGGTGCTAGCCAAGAAAACTGGCAAGGAGTGGGAGGCAGGCAGGATAGCAGACCCTTTCAATGTACCACCCATGGCACATGGCACATATCCCCATTAGGGGTTGTGCCCATGAAAAACCCGGGGGAGTACCACTACATTCACCACCTGTCCTACCCAAAAGGGGCATCAGTCAATCATGCCATCCAATCTGAGCTATGCTTGGTGCAGTACATGTCATTGGATCATGTCATATGGTTATTACAGACATGGGAGGAAAGAGGCCCTTATGGCCAAGTGCAACATACAATCGGCTTTCTGCTTGCTTCCCATGCACCAGGATGATCATTTTCTTCTGGGCTTCAAATTCTAGGATAGGTGGTATTATGATATGGCATTGCCCATGGGATGCTCCATCAGCTGTGCAGCCTTTGAGGCATTCAGCACATTCCTAGAATGGGCTTTACAACACAGGGCTGGGTCCCCGTTCATTACTCACTACCTGGATGACTTTCTAATGATGGGAGTGGCTGGAGGACTGGAGTGTGGGTTTCTTCTTTCTTCCTTCCAGGCATTGGGGGAGGAGATTGGCGTCCCACTGGCACATCCCTGATTTATCTGGTGATACAGCTTGACTCTGTCCTAGGCATGTCACGTTTGCCTGAGGGCAAGCTGGAACTCTGTGGGACAAGCTGTGTGGCTCTTGGGGGTGGGAAAAGGCCACACTCAAGGGTGTGCAATCCCTGCTTGGGCATTTGAACTTTTCTTGCTGGGTGGTCTTACCTGGGAGGGCTTTCTGTGCATGGGTGGCCTGCCTCACTGGGGGAGGGTTCGTTCTCCTCATCACCACATTCGCTTGATAAAAGGGGTCAAGGAAGATACCAAGGTCTGGCTGGCCTTTTTGGAAAAGTACAGCAGGATCATGGTGTGGCAGGAATGTAAGGCATTGGAAGGGGGTCTGCAGGTGCATTCCAATGCAGCTGGCAGCCTTCATTTTGGGGTATGTTGTCATGGCCACTGGTGCGCACAGCCTTGGCCACAGGGGTGGGGAGAGTCAGCGGTGGTCCGTGACCTTACCTTTTTGGAGTTCTTTCCCATCCTGGTGGTGGTGATGATCTGGAGGGAGGAGTTCAAGGACAGGAAGGTTTGTTTTTGGTGTGATAATCAGGCAGTGGTATGGATCATCAACAGGCAGTCCTCCAGGTCAGAGAGGGTCATGTGGCTGGTTTGTGGATTCGTGCTGTTTTCCTGGAGTCCAACATCAGTTTCTACACCCAGCACATTTCCAGTGTAGATAACGAGATAGCAGCAATGTTATCTCGTTTTCAGGGTGACAGGTTCTGTGCATTGGCCCCAGACACCGAGGAGACTGCGGTTCCATTCCCGGACGACCTCTGGAGTCTTGGGAGCAAAGGGTAATTCAAGGAGTAGTTGATTCCTTGGCCTCATCTGCAAGAGCGAGCTACAGGGGAGCAGTGGCCCAATTCTTGGCCTTCAGGAGGCAGCACAGCTATGGGGCCACCTGGCCTGCACCGGAGCGGGTGGTACTGCATTACTTGGCATCTTTGAAAGAACAGGGGCTGGTACCTAGGACCATGCCTGTTCACATGGCGGGCATCTCCTTCTTCAGCAAAGCAGCAGGCTACAGTGACCCTTGTGACACCTTCATGGTATGGAAGGCAGTTGAATGTTGGAGTAGAACCACTTCTAAGGTGGCTGATCCCTGGCGGCCAGTTTCCTATGGGCTACTGGCATGCCTGGTGGGGATATTGTCATCAGTTTGCACTCCGATTATGAGGACATGTGGTTCAGCACTGCATACACTATGGCCTTCTTCGGGGCCCTTCAAATGGGGGCGGTGGTGTTCCTCCAATCAGGACAAGTCCAGTAGAGCCCTGCAGCTGCACGACATTCACTCAGCGAGGACATGCTTTCTCTACACATATGACATTTGAAATGCGATCAGTGTGGAAAGGGGGCGAAGCTGCGGCTCCAGAGGGTGGAAGGTGCTGCACCATGCCCAGTGGTCAGCATGCGTGAGTTCTTGGGAGTGTGAGGTCCAGGATGAGGGCCCCTGTTTCAGCACAGGGACGGTACACCGCTGATGCGGTTTCAGTTTGTGAGTGTGCTGAAGGCAGCATTGCACCAGCTTGGGATGCCAGCTGAGGATTTTGGCAGCCACTCCTTCAGGATCGGAGTGGCAACAATGGCTGCCCAGGGCAGATTGTCTGCTGAAACCATCATGAGGCAGGGAAGGTGCCAATCCGGAGCCTTTACAGCGTACATACAACTGCTCTCTTTCTCTTGAGCTGGTGTAGTCAGCTGCAGTCCAAGGGTCCCTTTTCTCTCCTGAATCCTATCAGACATACCAAAGCACTTGAGTTCCCCAGCCTTCCACAATGTGGGGTGGGGTGGGGGGTGGAAACAAATAGTCAAGAAATGGTAAATAACCACTCAGGTAGCCTTCCAGAAATGGCAGATATGTGCAGCCCCCACCCTAATTAAAGAAAATTGGCTAGAAATAGCACAAGATGGACCCCAGATGTCTGGTTTTATTTCTGGCCATGTATTGGCTGGTTTTCAGGACCTGGGAGGAGCAGGAACAATAAGTGAACCACCTTGCCACAGTGGTCCATCTCTCTTCATTAATTGATAAAGGTGTGATGGTCCACCCAGCTGCCCTCTTGATTGACAAATCATACTTTTAAAATTTGACATAGCATGATAAAAAGCAGTAAACACCACAGAAACACGGGGAAAACCAGAACACCCTCCCCCTCCTGTAAACCATTGTGATTCAAACTGTCAGCCGCTAGGTACAAAGGAGAGCTCTGATGGGCTGGGTCTTCCCCACTATGAATCTGAAAAACTGCAAGTGGTCTGAGCAGGTTACAGGCCAGGCTTACATATCTTTAGCTCTTCTCCTGAAAATGGGGCAACTGTATGCATTCAGCACCACTTCATCTTTCTTCTCCCATAGTCCATTCCAAAAGATGGTGTCCCCTGGCCAGAGAGGCCATTCTCAATGGAAGAATAACATTTCTTCAATCCCCCCATCCCCACTTAGAAAAGTGGAAAACTACATGCAATCAAATGGAAGTTTTCCATTTGTCCCACACTTTATTGTATTACTTTAATTCTGAGGAGGGATGGAAGAACTCAACATGAGTGGGATGGAAATGAAGATTTTTATCAAACCTCTGTGCTAACACTGTGTTGCATGTTCTTTGATGCTTATTCTTGATCAGGAACTATTAGGTTTGCTAATAAAAGCTATGACAATTAGTTCTTGATTAATGTTGATTTCAATATCTTGGTGGCACTGTAAGGTAGTTATTGTTTTCATTCTATTCCTACAGATGTGGATGTATCCAACTTCAAATTTTGGCTTTGCAGCTTTGGAAGTGAACAGCGTTAAAAGTAGGATCAGATTTAATGATGCTAACTTGAAAACAAGACATGGGGCCAGCCCGCCTCAGCTTAGAAGAAGGAAAAATAGCCAGAAGGGAAGAGTTTAAAGGTTGTATTGGAAGAAGAAAGGGCCATGGTTGGAACATGTAGTATTCATGTAGAACCTGCCAGCTTGCAAGCTGGAACAGACCTGATATTGCTCTAATTGGCATGCTCTAAGACACACTCCTAGAATCAAAACACATCCCAGAAGCAGTCACACGCTTGCTTTCTGTTCAGTGACAAGCAAAGTATAATCTTTGCCATCCAACTCAGAAAAAAAAAAATCTATACCAGCAATAGAGGATTGATTCTGCTCATACCCATTCTCCATTTATGTATCCTGACTGCTATATTTCTTTATTACTTCTAGGTATGTATTTATTATTGTCGACAGTATTACTTGTGTACTATACATATCTCAGGACTTACATAGATCATACCCCGTGTCCATTGGGTTGGAGATACATTAAATGTAAAGACGTGTGGGAACAGGACTGTGGTACTGCAATTGTAAAACACTGTGAAATAATGGTCCTTTTTTCATTCTTACCTGGAGGTAAGTCCGTTACCTGGAAGTAAATCCCTCTAGTGGAGCTTACTTCAAATAAAAGCACTCAGTTGAAATATTTCACACTATGTATATACAATCAGCAAAGGGAATTCACTATGACATGATTGCTAACATAGACATCTATTTCAATGAACATTAAAAGATAATGAACGTATTCAATGAATCATACATATGAGAGACAGAGGAAAAAATCCTTGTACAGAGCTTACATTCCTAATAGTTCAGAGTAAACTCATTCCCTTCATATCTTGTTTCAAATAAGCATTTTGCTACTACTCTTTTTTACCTGGCTTGTGAAAGATACAACTCTGATGTGAGACACTGTGGTGTCATCTCTTCTTTTTACAAGCTCTGAGATTTCTGCTGTTATGATAGCTTTGGAAAACAGCAATGCTTTAACAGAACACATATCACTGAGATTTCAGGGAGGTTTCAGGGGAGTAAAATGTTCTCCCTTATCCAGTAGATTTTATATTCAGAGAGTTATGATGGTGGTGGTGAAGGATTGTGTTTTCATGTGCTTAAATGCTTCACATGTTCTTTCTAGTTATAATCTTTACAAGCCTGTAAAGTAAGCCAGTATTAGTATTGCCTTACATATGGTGGTGAGGGGAAACCTCGATTAAGAGAGAGTGTCTTCCCTAAGGACGTGTTGTAATTTCATGGCACAAACTTTGAATCTTGGATGTCTGGACTTATTTCTAACTCATGTTAGGCACTAAAATAATGGGGGGTGGAATTGTACAAGATACCTGGCAAAACTATATTCCATAGGTTTTTTTGAACTCTCTTGCCTTCCAGATATTTTTGCACTTCAAGTTCCATATGTCTTAGCCAGTGTAGCTAGTGGTACGACTTCTGGAAAGTTATAAGCACACAAACCTTCCTTGATATACACATTTTCCATGTAGGTTTTTAACAATAAAATAGACTTTTTATGCAACATTTCCTAATATACAACTATTGTATGCAAGTGGGAACTAGGAGAGGCGAGAGCCACCATGTGTGTACTAGATCCTTGCCTTCCTAGCTCATTAAACAGGCTGAAGGGGGACTGGCTGAATGGGTGAAGAGGGCAGTTAATGCTTCCTTACAACAAAGCAGAGTTCCAACCTGCCTAAAAGAGGCAGTTGTGAGGCCTCTGTAGAAAATGTCGTGCCTGAATCCCTCTAAAATTGATAATTATTGGCCAGTGTCTAACATACTATTCTTGGCCAAGGTATCGATCATAGAATCATAGAATCATAGAATTGCAGAGTTGGAAGAGACCACGAGGGCCATCCAGTCCAACCCCCTGCCACGCAGGAAATCACAGGAGGCCACCACACACGATGTGTGTGGTGGCCTCCTGTCTCCAGGGGCTCCTGGATGAAATGGTTTATCTTAATCCATTTCAATCTGGCTTCAGGCCTGGCTATGGGACAGAAACAGCTTTGGTCATTTTGGTGGATGACCTACACAGGGAACTGGACAGGGAGAAGGTATGCTTGTTGGTTTGCTGGACCCCTCAGCAGCCTTCTGGGCTGCCTCATTGGAATGGGACTTGGAGGCACTGTTTTACAGTGGCTCTGTTTCTTCCTGGAGGGGCAAACCCAGAAAGTGGTGCTGGGGACTTCTGTATGACCCCGTGGTTGTTGGCTTGTGGGGTACCCCTGAGTTTTCTTTTGTCCCTCATGCTATTTAATACATACGTGAAATCTCTGGGAGAGGCTGTCCAGAGATTTGGGGTGTGGTGGATGACACCCAGACATAATACCCTTTCCCACTCCGTCCAGAGTTTTACACTGGTGTTTGTCATCAATAATGAACTGGATGTGGGCGAAAAAAATTGAAACGTAGTCCAGGCAAGACAGAGGTGCTCCTGCTCAGTTGAAAGGCAGTTCAGGGAATAGGGATTCAGCCTGTGTTAGATGGGGTTACACTCCCCTAGAGAGTGTAGATTTGCACTGTGAGTATACTTCTGGATTCAGCTTTGAACCTGGAGGCCCACGTCTGTGGTGGCCAGGAGTCCTTTTACAAATTTAAAGCTTGTGTGTCAACTGTGGCTTTTCCATAGATACCAGATATGGTCATGGTGGTACATGCCCTGGTCACATCCCATTTAGACTACTGTAACATGGTGTACATAGAGCTGCCTTTGAAGAGTGTTCAGAAACTCCAATTAGTTCAAATAACTGCAGCTAGAGTGTTAACTTGGGCAGGTTACAGGAACCATACAACTCCCCTGTTAAAACAGCCCCACCATTTCCCAGTTTATTTCTGGGCACAGTTCAAAGTGCTGATTGTGACCTATAAAGCCCTATATGGCTCAGGTCCAGACTATCGGGCAGACTGTATCTCCCTGTATATGGCTGCTCAGGTACTGAGATCAGGAGAGGCTCTTCTCTCAGTTCTACCACCCTCACAAGCACAAAGATGTGAGAGACAGCCTTCTCAGCAACTGCCCCTAGACTCTGGAACTCCCTGCCCAGAGAGGCCAAAAGACCCACCTCCCTGCTGTCCTTCCATCAGCAGGCAAAAAAGCTTTTCATTACGATAAGCTTTTTAATACAGAAAGATTTTTAAAGAACAGGCTAGTGGGTGCTATATTGTTTTAGACTGAACTGTATTTAATAGCATTTTCATCTTTTTAATTAGATTTTATTCTTTTAAATAGAGATTTGAAGTGTTTTGATATTGTGACTAGTTTAATTCTATTTTAATGTGCACTTTTTGTCTGTTTTAACTGTATTGTTCTTTTAAAGTGTAAGCCACCTTGAGTACCCATTTCAGGAGGAAGACAGGATACAAATAAATATAACAACAACAATAACAACTGTATCACAAAATTCAGAAAAATGTGCAATAAAAAAAAACCTATTCCAGACTGCACTTCTGAGAAGTGTAAATTAGATGTAATTGCTTAAAATGGAAGCCAAACGAAATTCCTTCCCATTCCTATGCATCAGCAGTTTGTATGAAGTAGCTTAAGAAATCAAAGGGGCTAACTGGAAATGATTGTATTTATAAAATGAGGAGCTTTTGGGTAATTTATAAATAGTAAAGTGCTGTAGGTGTGGGTGGGTAGGTGGCTGGCTAATCCAAGTAAGGACCCTCCTGGTGGTGAAAGCTTTTATCCTCCCTCTCCACATACAGGGTCCCCTGCAAGTACTTACATTACAGCCCAGTTTAAATAGTAGGTCATGTGTGTGTGCATGTGTAGAGGAATCCAGACTGAGACCACAATAGACGGCAAAGCATTACAAGCCCTACCCTACCCCCTCATCAGGATCTCAATTCAGATTGGGGATGCACCTCCTGATTACTTTTCAGTTTTCCCCAAACCTTTCTACATTCACTTCTATTTATTATATGAAAGATACCATGTTCAAAGGCCTTCCTTGCTTTCATAAACATTCAGTTGCTGACAAGTTTTAGAATGGCTATATCTCTCTGATTCTGGTTGATTTGCCAAATTAAATCCCCTTGTGTAAGCTATCCTGGTTAGCCTAGTATCTGGAGGCTTAGTTCTGGTCCTGCAGGTAAGTAGCTGTTTCTTCCTCAGCAGGCAGGTAGCAGTTTTCCCAGAGAGATAGCAGCAGAAGTAGAAATTCTATCTCAGTGTGCTGGTTCCCTCTAGTCACCCAGGCAACCCATATATCCCTGTCAAGGCATGTCTGTCTGTCTCTGATGCTCATTATGCCAGGATGGTAACTTTGCTCTTGCTTGTTTATCCTTTTTAAAAGTTAGTTTCCTGCACCCTAGATAACTAGCTGCAGATGGCATTATTGTTAACTTATTTCCAAGTTCTGCCTACAAGTAAGCAAATATTTTATCACCTGTCAGTAATCAGGTGACATAGATTTTCCTTTTTTTTTTTTTTTTTTTGGCTGTGAGGCTGTGTTCTGGAATAGTTTCTTTCTGATGTTTCACCTGCATCTGTGGCTGGCATCTTCAAAGAATGGTTGGGTAGGAGTGTGTCTGGGGTTTATATGCTGTGAACCCCTGTTGGGGAGAATATGTAAATTTGTGTAATTGAATGGTTAGTTTCTGGGTATAGAAATGTAAGGCTCGTTAGTGTCTGTTTGGCTAATGGTTGGTTGATGGGTCATTATCTGTTGGGAATCCCCCTGTCCCTGGTTGGAATTCCTTTGTAAGTGTTGAGTTTTAATTCTATTGTATTTCAAAACTGGGAGCCAGATTTTGTTTACTTTTAAGGTTTCTTCTTTCCTGTTGAAGTTGTCCAGGTGTTTGTGGATTTCAGTCTTTTCTCTGTACATTCTGACATGATAGTTGTTGGTCAGGTGACAGCTTGTAAAAGGTTGACTCATCCAACTTTCATGTCTGAAGAACAAGCCTCAGAAACTGCAAGGTTCTTCTGCTAAAGGATAAGCCCCAAGCCAATGTGATATAGCTGAGTCCTAACACTCAACATTTCTACCCTTGTGGATATTGGCCTGAGTCTGATAGGAAAGGATTCCAGTTAAAGTTGAAACCATACCAACCATTTTGTTATTTTTTGTCCCACTGAAAAAAGGTCCCAATGGCTAGTGATTTACAGTAGTAAATCAAGTATAGTAGCACCCCTGCATCTGATGAGTCTCCATCCACTGATTCAATTATTTGTGGATGGCAACAGTGGGGTTGTGGACAGGGGAGGGAGGAGAGGAGGAGTAGATCTCCCTCCCTTCACCCCTGGGATCACCCCTTGGGATTGCTTTCATGGTGAGAATGGTGACACGGGGGCAAAAGGAGGGGACGAGCAGATCTGCCTCCCTTCTCCCTTCATCCCCAGTATTGCCCCCTGGGATCGCTCCCATAGCAGGAATGGCAATGGGGGCATTTGCTATTACCTGTGAATTTCATTATCTGTGGGGGGCCCTGTAACCAATCCTCCACAGATACGGGGGTCCTACTATAGTCAAAATTATTTCCATTGCTCTTTCTTTAATTAATAAAATTAATAACATTTTTATTTATAGTCAATTAATTCATTAATCTGTAACACTGATATCTAATTGTTCTTCCAGGGAGGTGAGGACAGTGTATGTAATCCTCCTTGCCATTTCTTATCCTCACAACATTAGGCTGAGAAAGAGACTGGTCTGCTGTCTTATATTAATATGTGTGGGGGGGTTTTAACAGCACCTCCAGTTATGAAAGCAGGCACTAATAACTCTAGGACTTTATCAAACCACCTTCCAGAAACGTTCTTTTACCAGCATATTTTGAAACATTTTTATGCCAGCAAAAGTACCTCCTTTACCAGACCTACTTCCAGCAGCATCAGAAAGGCAACCCCGGCAGTAACAGAGCATGAATGGAGCGTTTACTTCTGGGTTCCAAATCTCAGCAATTCTCATGAGAAGACACGGGCATGGTGAGTTCAAAAATTAAAGCAAGACAAAGACATAAAACATAGACACAGACACAAACACAGAAACATACTTTAAAACTCCCAAGGACACCAGGGAGGTTCATAAAAAGGGTGTCCCCTACTTGGCTGTTACAATGTCACCTGGAAATGTTCTGTCATTGCGGCTGTATTCATGTGAGCATAATGGCGTGCTGTTTCAAACACCGGCAATGCCGACACAAAAATGCCACAGGAGATCTGTTAATGGCTTGGCCTGTCAATAAAAAGAATGGGTTTTTGACCAGACCAGATCGCGAAAGGATGGCATTGTATGATACGTGCACCCTTTCGAGTTCATTAGGCATTGTTATGATGCCATGTTTGCCACATCTGATAAAGTCCTTAGAAGCTACTGCATAAAATGTTTGAACCAAGGTCCCATTCCACTTACACTTTTACAGAACTGGTGATTAATCAGTGAAAAACACTCATGGTTTTATAAGGTCATTGCCACATTATGTTTGGCTTACTCATCACAGCCACCAGTTCCTGTACTTAGATAGCCAGACTTCTCTGCAACATGATAGCAATGATAGCTGTGGAGCATCACATCTTCCATTAGAATACTTCATTTTAATCTTAGTAATTAAAAAGAGTGAGTGCTTGAACTGGAGAATTAAAATAACTGGAAACACCATCAAGAAGTACAGGACTGTGTGAAATGGATAAAATGCTACTGCAGCTAAAACCTGAGAGTGTGTGTTGAAAAGAGCAAGGGGGGAAAATCACATAAGAGCAAAGAGGCACAAAGTATCTAAATTCTGAATTGTCCCTCAGTTGCTGATGAAGGGAACATATGGAATATAGCAAAGACGGTCTTTCAGCTGGATCTCCAGATATGATCCTAACACTGCTTGGTTATATATGGCTTCATAATTTCATTATTCTTAAAAGGAACTTCCTACAGTGTGGCCCATGTGTCATACCAGTTGCTACATTGGCAGGAGTATGTCATGCCTTCCTTCCAGAACTTGGAAATGGACTCTGTCTCAGAAAATCTGGCAATCATAATTTCTAACTACACACACACACACATACACTAATTGTATGCAGTGTGTGTGTGTAGGTAGATTGGTAGGCAGACAGATAGATAGTGTCTGTGTGTGCATGTGTGTGTGTATGTGTGTGTAAAACTGTATGTGTGTCAAGCTCATCCTGATTCCTTCACTAACTTATCTATTCAAAAGTAAGTCCTCTTAAGGCAAGTTGGATTAATTCTTAGGTATTTCTAATTACAGTCTAAGAGTCACAAATGTACAGAGATATATACAGTCCTAAATGTTTTTAACACTTTCAGTTTTTGGGATGTGTGTCCTGTGAAGATACTAAAAGACTGAGTTACTCTGAAAACAGGAGTAAGTATGACAATTGGGGAAGCCAATAGTTTTTCTATATGAGAAAGGAAAATATTCCAAGGTAAAAAAAAAAAAAAAAAAAAAAAATCAGCCTCACCAGTTTTGTTCCAAATGTGCTCATGGCCATGCTGGCTGAGGATAGTAGGAATTACAAACTGGAGAGCATCAAGTTGGGCAAGTCTGTGTTGCATGTAGCCTTATATCTGTGGAAGTGACAGATATATAGCTTGGGAAGACAACAAAGATATCTTATTAAAGTTTAGAAGGTGGAAACAAGAACAAAAGAAGCTTGGAGAAATGACAGCCAAGAAATGTTTCTGTTAAAGAAAAAACACCTTTGAAGGAAAGCAAGCAAAATAATTCAATGTTCACTTTTGAAACTTAATTTTCCAGTTTCTTTGTGTACTCAGAATACAAATTCTCCTTCCCAAAGGCTTATTGGTATTTTAACTGGCCTTACATTTAACAAAGGTGATAATGAGCAAATCGATAAGGAGATATTGGGATGCAGATAAAGGAATGTAGGACTACAACAAGTGAGAAAGTAATCTAAACAACTGAAGCTATCTTCATTCTATAACAACTTTCACATGCCTATAACTATCAAGCACATGCAAAGTAAACAGAGATGGACCTTCCATGAAGGAGCAAGAGAATCCTTAGCCACCATGTTTTCATTTGCATTTTTCTGTTTGTGAAGAAGGTGCCAGATATTAAATTTCTAAATGGACGTTCTAAGACTAAGGGGATGTCCTAATGGTGAAAAAAATTCTCACAGAATGTGAGGATAATCCTACCTGTCCTAATGGCATTCCATGTGATTTCACCGTATTGTGAAGGAGGGGGCAAAAAAGGCCAAAAACTTCACTAGAAAAGTCTTCATGGTTTTTCCCATTTAAAAAAAAAAAACAGTGAAGGGGTGCACATTAATCTCATTAGGACAAACAAGTTGATTTGATTCACTTTCCCATACCAAGACGAAACACAAATCTGATTGGCCGAATGAGCGCAGGGGGTGGGGCTTGCTAAGAAGGCAAGCGGCCACTGCTGCCATGTTAGCTTTTCTTAGTGAGCAAACAAAAAAATAGGGTCTTGGGATGTTTTTTGTTTTGTTTTGTTTTGTTCTGTTTTTGTACTCAATTGAACAATCACTCAATCAATTGCACCTTGGACATTGTTTAAAGGAAAAATAAGGTAAGTGTGAATGCGAGTAAATCACTTGCAGCCGCCATGTTTACTAGTGGCCATGCGAAGCTTATGGGGGCAAAAAAAAACCCATTAGGACAGGTCACAGCTGATGCAGAATGTCATTACTGCGAGGCGTTCCTTTTTTAATCGGCTCATATAGACAAACCCTAGCCGCGGCCAACGGGAATCTTCTGATGCGGTCAAACCAAGGCAAAGAAACAAAGGCACACACCGGCCTCCAAAGGTGTAAATAAACTGACACTTGCATGCTGGAACATCAGAACCATGCAAGACTCTGAAGATAGTGGACGGCCTGAGCGTCGTTCTGCCCTAATAGCCCTTGAACTATCACGGCTTAATATTGACATCGCTGCTCTTAGTGAAGTTCGCTTCCATGAGGAAGGCAGCCTTAAAGAACATGGCGCCGGCTACACACTTTACTGGTCTGGCAAACCCAAAACCGAAAAACATCTTTCAGGAGTAGGCTTCATGATTAAAAACTCCATTGCCTCCAAACTCGAAACCTTGCCAACAGGACACTCTGATCGCATTATTTCCTTACGCCTCCCACATGTTGTTCTCTTTAGTGTATATGCCCCAACTATGCAAGCCGACCCTGTAGAGAAAGACAAATTCTACACAGACCTACGCCAACTCATACAAAAAGTCCCTGTAGAAGATAAAATTATTATACTTGGTGACTTCAATGCCAGAGTAGGAAAGAATTCCGAAGCCTGGAAAGGTGTCTTAGGCAAGCATGGTGTTGGAAATTGCAATGATAACGGACGCCTCCTGCTAGAGTTCTGTGCAGAACAACAGCTGACTATTACAAACACAATCTTTCAGCAGAAAGATAGCTTGAAGACAACCTGGATGCATCCCCGATCCAAACATTGGCACCTCATTGACTACGTTCTAGTCCGTCAGAGAGACATTCGTGATGTCCGTCATACCCGAGTGATACCCAGTGCAGAATGCCAAACAGATCATCACCTCGTCAGATGTAAACTAAATCTTCATCTTAAGTTCAAACCTAAAAGGGGTGGCATCTTAAAGAAGAGGCTCCAAGTCAACAATCTTCAACAAGCTACCATGAGAGACAACTTCCAGGCAAACCTACAAACGAAACTTGAAGACCATCCTACAGATCCTTCTCCTACAGTGCTTTGGCAACATATCAAAAACAGTATCCTCCAGTCTGCAGAAGAATCCCTCGGGTTCTCCCACAAGAAAAATCAAGACTGGTTTGATGAAAACAACCAAGAGATCCAGGAGCTGTTGGCAAGGAAGAGAGCTGCTCACCAGGCATACCTCGCCCAGCCAACCTGTCATGTAAGAAAAGCAGCTTTCCGCCTCACATGTAGCAAACTACAACAAAAACTCCGAGACATGCAGAACAAGTGGTGGATCAATTTAGCAGAAAAGACACAACGCTGTGCAGATCTGGGTGATCATAGAGGATTTTATGAAGCTCTTAAAGCAGTGTTTGGACCTACTTATCAGGTCCAAAGCTCCTTATACAGTACAGATGGTCAAACATTAATTACTGATAAAGCCTCCATCCTAAATCGTTGGGCTGAACATTTTCAAAGTCTCTTTAGCGCCAACCGAGTAGTCCAAGCCTCAGCTATCCAATATATGATACAAAAACCAATGAAAAATGAATTGGACATAGCTCCCACTTTGGAAGAGACCCTTAAGGCCATACAGCAGATGAAAAACGGCAAGGCAGCTGGGATTGATGGAATCCCACCTGAAGTTTGGAAACACGGAGGTCATGCACTCCACGAAAAATTCCACGAATTCCTTGTGAATTGCTGGGAAAAAGGGGAACTGCCATCAGACCTCCGAGATGCAGTCATCATCACCCTGTACAAGAAAAAAGGAGCAAAATCCGACTGCTCAAACTATCGAGGCATAACACTGCTCTCTATTGCTGGAAAAATGCTTGCAAGGATACTCCTGAACAGATTAGTTCCTGCTATTGCAGAAGAACTTCTCCCTGAAAGCCAATGTGGCTTCAGAGCCAATAGGAGTACTACAGACATGGTATTTGCCCTTAGGCAACTGCAAGAAAAATGTAGGGAGCAGAACAAGGGTCTCTATGTAACATTTGTCGACCTCACCAAAGCCTTTGACACTGTAAGTAGAAAAGGTCTGTGGCAGATCCTGGAAAAACTAGGATGTCCCCCCAAATTCCTTAAAATGATTATCTTGCTACACGAGGGCCAGCGTGGTCAAGTCAGATATGGCGATGCTCTTTCAGAGCCCTTTCTAATAACTAATGGAGTGAAGCAAGGTTGTGTTCTTGCACCAACTTTATTTACAATCTTCTTTAGCACGATGCTCCAAAGGGCTATGGCAGAGCTTGAAGAAGACGAAGGCATCTATATACGCTACCGTACTGATGGTAGCTTGTTTAACTTAAGCCGTCTGAGGGCTCACACTAAGACTCTAAACTATCTAGTCCGTGAGCTGCTCTTCGCCGATGATGCTGCCCTTGTTGCCCACACAGAAGCAGCTCTGCAGCGCCTAACGTCCTGCTTTGCAACAGCTGCAGAGCTGTTTGGGCTAGAAGTCAACCTGAAGAAAACAGAAGTTCTTTACCAGCCTGCACCACAGGACGAACACCACCATCCCCACATTGCCGTCGGCAAATCAGTGCTCAAGTCCGTTCAGCAGTTCACCTACCTGGGAAGCATCATCTCCTCAGATGCCAAGATTGACAAAGAGATCGATCACAGATTAGCAAAGGCATATAGTGCATTTGGAAGACTTCACAAAAGAGTCTGGAGCAATAAACACCTGAGGCAAAGCACAAAAATCAGTGTGTATAGAGCCATCGTACTGTCTATCCTCCTTTATGGATCTGAAACATGGGTTACCTATCGCCACCACCTACGACTCCTCGAGCGCTTTCATCAGCGCTGTCTACGCACAATCCTAAATATACACTGGACTGACTATGTGACGAATGTTGCTGTCCTTGAACAAGCAGGGAGCACCAGCATTGAGGCCATGATATTGAGAACACAGCTGCGCTGGGCAGGGCACGTTTCTAGGATGGAGGACCATCGCCTCCCAAAAATACTACTCTACGGTGAACTCGCCACGGGTCAGCGTAAGAGGGGCGCTCCAAAAAAGCGATACAAAGACTCCCTGAAACAACATCTCAGGCTTGGCCAAATTGATCACCAACAGTGGTCCGCCCTGGCCTCACATCGGGAGGCATGGAGACGCAATATCCACAATGCTGCAGCCTTATTTGAGAACTCACGACGAACAAGTCTTGAAGAGAAACGACAACGCAGAAAGAATCACAACCCAAAAACATCACCCAAGGAGACCTTCTGCTGCGCTTTTTGCAACCGGACTTGTTTATCTCGGATTGGCCTTTTTAGTCATCAGCGCGCTTGCAGAAGGCGCGGGATGAGTCCTTCCTGAATCTTCGTTTGCGAAGAAAAGCCAGAGAGAGAGAGAGATAGACAAACCCTAAGTTGGCATTTCATAATGCAATATGCGACTGGACATATGTCTGCAGTCATTTAAAGGAACTGTTAGGCATTTAAAATGCAGGGAAAGCTCTGACTGTTTTCAGACTCTGGATTAAGTTGTAAAATTAGCAACATAGGGAAATTGCCTTGGGCTGAGTCAGATCCTACACTCACCTATTGGAAACCAGTAAAGTAAGCTCTCATTAAGCAGCATTAGCTCTCCAGAGTTTCATGAGGTTTCTTCTCTATCCCTTCCTTGAGATTGCACTGCTGGTGTCTGATTTAAGTACTAGTCTGAAATCTGACAAAAATGGTTATGTTTTGGGGTGGGTATGGGGGTATGAGTCAAATTGTGTTTGACATTCACAGATGATATCGTAATTGCCCTGATATTTTCTTGACAGAAAATGCTGTTTTGTGTGCAGAAAATGCTGCTTTCTGCACGTACACACACACGCACACACACACACAAAAGTGAATTCTATGCAGGAGAATTTCCGGTCTGTAAAAATGTAATCAGTATGGGATTTTCCTTGGCAAGGTTTCCTGACACTAGGGGAACCATTTTGTTTTGGTCTACCATTGTTTCGTTCTATCATGTGTTTCACCAATATTTTTGAATATTCTTTCCATTCCTAAGCATTAGGCAGAGCATCAGGAACAGGTCATTCCTGCCATTCAAACCACTATTTGATCCGGGCAAGGTAGCATTGCAATGCCTCTGCCTACTTGAGAGCTGAAGTGTCTTCCTGAATTACTCCCCTTTGTAATGGTAAAGGAGTGAACAACTGGTATGGCCTGAAACAGGCCAATTAGTAAAGAATTCAAAATAACAAAGGTGGGGTGGGGGCAATGGGTGAGGAAAGGATTGTAAAAGGTTTAAACTGACCAATGGATGAAAGCCACACAGGCTTGACTATTTGTAAATACTTTTTATATCTCTGTATTTCCTTTTGTTCTTCATTCCAAGCAGCAAGATTGAGCTAGTAACTCTGTAGATACTCTATCTGTAATAAAGCTTTCTGTTTTTTAAAACCTGAAGCTGTTGCCTGTTGAGGCTATAGAAGACAGTTCTTGACAAAAAGTGGGGCCACTGCCTCAGGTAGAAAATGTTAGGACACTCATGGCAATAGGCATCCCCCTCTGTTTGACTTGGGGGAGACAGTTTTTTGCATGCCTCACAGCCTGACCTGATCCCCATAAATGAGTTCACCGGCATCAGGGCCTAACTGTGCAAAATTAAATTCTATCATTAGTGTTGAAGAAACTCCTGTTGTCTTCTGTACATTTTTTTTTTTTTGATGGAAGGAGTAGGGGATCTTCTCTTTTGCCTGAGATGGCCAATGTGTCCCTGAGAGAGAGGCCATCTCTTGTGCTTTGTGTCAGGTTGAAAAAATGTATTTGGCCAGTCCCGATCACCTTCCAGTTCCCAATACTCATGGAGTTAAAAATCAGTGTTTTGAGGCCCACATTTTGATCTCATAGGAATAAACTGTGGTTACCTTGAGTAGAACAGTTGTGGGCTAAAAGACAGGGTTGTTCCCCATCCTCCTCTGTCTCTCTGTACTAAGTTTCCTATGGGGTTTTCCATTTATTTATTTATTTATTTATTTATTTATTTATTTATTTTTAAATACAGTTCTGCTACACACATTTCTTGGTCACATATAGTTTAAGTCTCTACCCAGTTTGATCTCTGCCCTATTCTCCAAGACAGTTGTCCACTAGGGCCCATATCCTTTATGATTTTCCAGTCTCCAAGCTTACTTTTTGACCCCCGTTCCTGGCACCACTTCTGCCTGTCCAATTGTCTTGAAGGATCCCTCATACTGAATTTATCTTTCAAAGTGTGTGTGTCTCTGTGTATGTCTCTCTGTGTGAAAAGTGCTCATTTAAAGTATTTAAAAAGCTGATCCTGCTTGGATTTTTGGGTTTCTTTTGGTGGCCTTTACTTGACCCTAGAGATTAAAACCTGTTAAGGGATTCTCCATAGCTATTAAGTCAGTCTTTGAGCTGAAGAATCAAAGCTAGCACTGTGAGTGTCCTTTGTGTGGAATAATTTCCAACATTTGATGCCTGGCTGCTTTTAAAATGAAAACATGAAAAAAAATGCTTAAAGGGCTAATACTGTAAAGGAAAAAAATATTGCCACCTGCTGTTCTTATGGACATTTAATGGGATGAAGTCTTCTTACCTCCTTTCCATTTAAATCTCTCATTTTCCCCCAACCCTAAGGGGTGGGGGAGGGTGTTTACTCCTGAGATTGTTACAGGGATAAGTACACAGACCAACACAACTCGTGAGCCACTGAGCAGAGAAAAAATAGACTACTAACTATGTATTGTGGTTTTCAGTGGGCTTGACAAATTACTTGTTTTAGTAGTTTGAGGTCCCGTCTACATGGTAAAAAAATGCGTATGCCGTTCGGAAGATCGTTCTTCCGTACACACAGCCATTCAGATTCATACGTGTCATTCAGAAGGGGGGCTAGTGAATGCCCCGTAAACTACGTGGATTCAGCGTTTGGGAGGATTAGCGGATCTCGGCATAAAATACGTAAAGCCGTTCGAATGGCTGATGGTCTGTACGCCCCGTTCGCACACATATGAACAGGCAGTGTAATCTGATTGGCTGGCTGAATAGAGGGGGCGGGGCTAGCAAGGAGGGGAATTGGGAGCAGCCGCCATGTTGGATTCCGGGCTAAGTGAGTGTCCAGTAAGTCCATGAATTTTATATATATTTATTTTATTTTACTCTGTAAATAGGGAAAACAAAATGTCCGCAAAGCAGGCACCTTTTTTAATTTTTTTTTTTTTTTAAAAAGTGGCAGGAGATTTAAAACTGCCGCTTGGCTTGCTCACTACAGCCAGCTGGGGAAGGGGGTTCATATGGAGTTCAGAGGGGTAAAATATTGTGTAGGCGGATTGTATGCATATGAACGGCTGCCTATTCGTATTTTTTACCCCCCCAAATGGATTTTTTTTTAATCATATAGATGAACCAACAGGAAGACAGCAAAACATGAACTTTATAGAGCAATCCTAAATTAACTTATCTGAAAGTAATCCCCATTGAACTCCATAGAACTTACTTCTGGATAGACTAGTAGAGGTCTGTTTGTTGTTCCATCACTGGTGTCCTACCATTCATTTGTGATACACTGTCATTAGTTTGGTGGATCATAAGTTATTCAGGTATGCGTTTGTCTTGCTATTGACTGTCTGAGTCTATCACACAGCTACAGTTTCTGTGAGCCTGTACTGGTGTCTGTTTATGCTCCCATGAGCCCAGCCAGTTTTTTTATACTAAAATAATTTACTGATCTCTTTGTAGAATGAGTTTTCCTTCTGAATACAATTTCTTCACACACATATATACACATACTTTGTAATGCTCCCAAGATTGCTTAGCACACATGTGGCATTTGCTGCAACAAAATATCCTATCCTTCCCAGAGATCCAGCTAGGAAGTCCTTCCAAGTAGCACATTTCAACCATTCTTTCCCATTTGGTGTTCTATTTTCTTCCAAACCTGTCCATTCCCCAATGGGCTGGATTCTTGCTTTTGCCTCCATAGTAGATTGACAAAGACCCCCTGCAATGCTTTACTTTGGGGCCCCCATATGACTTGAAGGCACATGGGCAAGAAGAAAGAAAGAAGCCCTTTCTGAGGGAGACAACCCTCAAATTCCCTGTCTCTCTCTCTCTCACACACACACTTACCCTCTCCGATGTGCCTCTCCCTCCAGCTTCTGCCACGGAGGGCTGCTGTTTCTTTTTCTTTCTCTTTCTCTTTAGTTTTGGAGAGGCTGTTTTGTTTGTTTTTTTAAAAAAGCCAGCAGGAGGTTTTTGGAGGAGGAGGGTAAGAGGGGGCTCCTCCCGGCTGTCTCCTGGCTGTTCGTCAGATTAAGGAGGCCAACAGGGGCCCTCTCTTGACCTCGGGGCCCCCTGCCAATGCTGATTTGGCAGACAGGTTAAACCGGCCCTGCCTGTAACTGAATAAAAAAAATGTTCTCAAACTTACCTTAATCCCAGGACAGAAACTGCTCCATCCTCCTCCAGCTGTCCAGGAAGTGAATGGAGCTCTCCCAGAGCCCCCTCCCCTTCCTGGAGACCAAATTGTGTTGGGAATTTAAAAATAAAAAGTCCCCCAAACCTCAAAGAAGTACACCAAGCACCTAAACACCCTTAAAAAACCCAAGTAACCTGGGGAGGGAACAAAAAAGGCTGTCACCTCTTTGTCACAAGTGAAGCAGGAAGTGTTTTGCAGGGACCTCCCAGGACCTTGCAGGGAGCCCTGCATCACACAGGGAATATAAACATAAAAAAACCCAGACATCAAAAAATTAAAGCAATCAGCTAAACAGACTTTAAAAGAAACAAGTAAACAGGGGAGGGTACAAAAAAATTCTGTCACTTACCTGGATGTCCAGATCATCACCAGAAGTGTTCTCTACTTACCTTC
Organism: Gambelia wislizenii; assembly: GCA_030847615.1. Lineage (NCBI taxonomy): Eukaryota > Metazoa > Chordata > Lepidosauria > Squamata > Crotaphytidae > Gambelia > Gambelia wislizenii. Next base: position 209,409,952 of record JAUMIR010000003.1, on the reverse strand, counting down.
CAGGACCTTACAGAGGCAGGCAGCCAGGGGAAAAATTAAAAATAAAAATACAAGCAGACATCTAAACATTAAAACAAGCACCAAAACACATTTAAAGCTTTAAAAGCAACTTGGGGAAGGTACAGAAAAGGCTGTCACTCACCTGGATATCCAGATCGTACCTGGAAGTGTTTTAACATTGCACCAGCATAACGGCAAACCAATTCACACACCCGTGATTCCGTTACAGAAATGGAATAGGAGATCTATTAATGACTTTTCCCCATGAAAAAAACAAAACGGAAAGCACATGGGGTCAGAACGGGATCAGAACGGGAGAGGAGAACATCGTCTGATAAAAAAAGAAACCTCTTTAGCGATCCTGTTCCATTTCTGTTCTGGTTTATTAAGCCTGTGTGATAAAGTCCTATGTGATGAATGTCGCTGTCCTTGAGCAAGCAGGGATCACCAGCACTGAGGTCATGATATTGAGAACACAGCTGCGCTGGGCAGGGCACGTTTCTAGGATGGAGGACCATCACCTCCCAAAAATAGTACTCTACGGTGAACTCGCCCCGGGTCAGCGTAAGAGGGGTGCTAGAAAAAAATGATACAAGGATTCCCTGAAACAACATCTCAGGCTCGGCCAAATTGATCACCAAGAATGGTCCGCCCTGGCCTCACATTGGGAGGCATGGAGATGCACTATCCACAATGCTGCAGCCTTATTTGAGAACTCACGCCGAACAAGTCTTGAAGAGAAACGACAACACAGAAAGAATCACAACCCGGAAACATTACCCAAGGAGACCTTCTGCTGTGCTTTCTGCACCGGACTTGTTTATCTCAGATTGGCCTTTTTAGTCATCAGCGCACTTGCAGAAAGCATGGGATGAGTCCTTCCTGAATCTTCGTTTGTGAAGAAAAGCCAGAGAGAGAGATTTTAAACGTTGTTTTTGTTTTGTTTTGGGGTTGGTTTTGTTTTGTTTTTGCAGATAATGGCATTTCTCTGAGCATGCAGAAACGTCACTCTTGTCACTGCCTCATTTTGGCTGAAATTTTGATGGCACTCACCATTTGAATTTATTATTTAGATGAGCAAACAGCTACATTGAAAGCTGGCTGGCTACTGACGCAGCCTTTCCTTCAGATACCCAGTATTTGACTTTGGGTGGCGGGAGGGAGGAAGTTTTTTTTGTGATGCTGTGGGGGATTTCTGGTTCTGCCAAAGAAAATGGCAAAATTGGTCCAGATGTACTTTCTAAGCTGTTTGTACTACCAACCAGTGATTCTAACGCATAGAAGGTAGTCAGGCTGTGATCTCCTTATCCTTTCTAAAGCTATTTTTTAAAAATAAAATAAAATAAAACCACGGCCTTGTCTAGGTGGGCCAAATGAAGTGCCCCCCCATTCCCATGTCTGCGCTGATCCTAGTCTGAACTGTCCAGATGACATCCAAGCAGTTCTGGTGAGAATCCAGGGCAAATACCCTTACAATGAAGCACAAACATGTTTTAAAAACTCAGTTTGCTGTGGTTTTTCTGGAGAAAATGGTGAGTTCTGTTTCCACAGTGGGAGGTAGTCACACATGTAGCCTATGTGTTGCCCAGCATAGACATTTGCCAACTGTACTATGTATGTTGTGACTGCTACGGTCATTGTGAGGTGACCAGCCATGTGACCTTGGCTGGGCACCTCATTCCTGGCCTCAAAAGATATAACCAGTGTGGAAAAGAGAAGTGCCGGTTCACACACAGGCTGTGGGTGTGAGAACACACCTCCATTGCTGCAACAGAAGGGCAGGTAATGGTCAGGGGGATGCCATGGGCCCAGGGCTTGAATACTCTGGAATATTCTGGCTGGTGTAGACAAGCCCTTAGTCTCCTACCTCCTTACTATGTTCCTTTCAAAAAGTAGGAACACTAAGTTGTAGAATGTTAGCATGGGGCACTAGGATGAATAAACAAGTTATAATTTTTTGTGAGTTTCATCCGGCTTTTTGCTTTTATCTGGAATTTGTTCTATGATGCAAATACTTTATCAGATGAATAGTTTTGCTTTAAGTATCACATATGTCAAGCAAAATCATATCCTTGCGTTAACTATACTACATGGACATCACATGATTTTTCTGCTACAGTGTACTAGGGCTCAAAACTTGGAATACAGTGTTGTGACTGTGAAAGTATTTAGTGCCACAACCCCTGCAATACAGTGTTGAATAATGAACTCAGTGGAATTAGTTCTATTTGTCTCACAGTAGAAACACATCTGTAAGAGAAACACATCTACATAATATCCTTTTAAAAACATCATTTTACAATGTTTACTTTATCAACCATTATTACTAATAAAACACCACCAGAATAAAAAGAACGGTGCAACAGGGATATGATCAGGCATTATGACTTTTCAGTTTAGTACCTCTCATTATGTTAGTTGTCAGCTGAGAATACCTTTCCACAAGGAGCTGGCAGTTTCTGCTATTCTCTGCCAACATATATGGGAGTCATCTTTTATGATCTAAAAAATAGGGAGGTAAATAATATTCTGTTCTCACATGGAAGCAATAATAATTTCAAAACAAATAAAAAATGCCACAACCTTTATTTATTTATCTTAGGAGTGGTTTGGCATCTTTTCTTTTTCAATGATTTTTTTCTCATTTCAGGACTTGTTGGGAGTGGGAATGTTTGTACAAAACAACTTCTTTTTACTGTACATTTTGTGCAGAAAATCATGTATTTTGTGGAAATTATAGGGTTTTCTCTGCAAAGAAATATTTTGCACAAAAATTGAAGTTTTGCACAGAACACAGCAGTGTGATTGATCTTGATCAGTCTTGTCTGATTTCATGACATTAGATTAGATCCAACATTCCACTGGTGGGACTTGCAGAACTTTATACCACTCCATTCACCCCTGCAGCCCTCCATATTACCTGAAAACTGGTTCACGAGGCAGTTGGGATGTACACACTGGACTTCAGTGGGGCGGGGGGATTTTTCACCTCCCAGTATTATTGCATTTCACAGGCTTGACTACATGCAGGGGGGATCCAGATGAATTTCAGACTACTCTGGCCTGAATTTAAGTGCCATACCTGCCAAAGCCCAAAACTGCATTTGGATTTTTACCCCAATTGAAGCACTTGGCTTCCATTCAAAGCTGTTACTCACACTTAGGGCTTGACTCTGAGCTCCATGAAAGCATAGCCCCAACACTAGTCTCTCTCTATGAAGTCAGAATGGGCAGCTAGCCTCTGAATGCTGCAGTAGGCCAGTCTTTCTCACTTCAGCAAGAGTGACTAGTGCTAGGGCTTTTTCTGGCACACAATCACCTGCTCTGAGCTCTGTGAAAGAAAAGCCCAGTGCTAGTTTCTGCTCTTCCTGAAGTCAGAACAGGAGGCCAGCCTGGCAATAGCAGTGTGGGCCCATCATTCTGACTTCAGGGAGAATGACTCGTGCTGGGGCTTTGCTATCACAGAGCTCAGAGCAGACTATTGTGCATCAGAAGAACAAAGCCCCAACACTAGTCACTCTTGCTGAAGTCAGAACAGATGGCTAGCCTCGTAATGGCAGGGCTCGCCAGGCATTCTGACCTCAGAGAGAGAGACTAGCACTGGGGATTGGCCTTTGGAATGAGAAGTGGCACCAAGGAGGGGAAAAATGGTAGCTCCTCAGGCAGCACTAGTTGTTCCTCCCCGCTACCCTAAATCCAGTGTGGATTGATCACAAAATAGTTTTCTTGGAAGTTTCAAGTACACTCCAGAGAAAACTGTTAGTTTTCTAAAATCCAGATTAAGGGGTGGTATTCCCTGAGTTTTGTGCAGATAGGACCATACATCGTGTGGCATCATCACACTGGCCTTATCAAATTTGGACCTGTAAAATTTATAAATGAATCATAATGCACTGCACCCCACCCCACTCCCAATCTACATTTTCCACAAATTTATGATTGGCTTTGCAACTAAAAATGGGCACAAAATGTACATATTAAGGAAAAGTTTGCACAAAACTACATTCTTTAAGAGGGAACATGCAGTCAAAAAGTGCACATGGTATGGAAACACCACAGAAAAAAATGTAATAAGAAAAATGCATGTGAAAATTCCAGTTAGAGGACTTTCCACAGTGTGGGAAAAATTGCTAAAACAAATTTGGGAAATGCGAAATTTACTGAAGAAGAAATTCAGAAAATCACCAAATGATCCTTATTCTAAATCAGTTCTTGGTGCCATTTGAAATTCACAAAGCAAAATGCCAGGAAATAATAGAAAGTCCTCAAATGAGATGAATTTTGTGGGCAAACTCCATTCAGCAGACATAACATGGAACATTTCTCTCCCTTTCTACTAAGCATGTTTTACATTTCATCAGATCAAATTGAGTTTATGATGAGATAGAAGTTTGTGATGCTAAGTTTTGGACATTTCCTATTAGTTGTTTCATTAGTTCTTCAGTAAGGGCAATGCAATCTCAACTACAGAGAAGAGTTGTTGTTGTTTTCCCCACTTGGAAAACACACACACACAAACCTTTTTATCTGACTTGCACTGTCACAGAAATGACACACTGATTCTGAAACTGGCACATTTGCATTGGTACATTCTGATGGTTATCAAGGGAGATATAGAATTGCAGAGTTGGAAGAGACCACGAGGGCCATCTTTCCTTTTCTGCTACCTCTCCCCCTTTAGCCACTGAAAACTTATTTGCATGTTCCAATTTCTGTCATCTAGTATGAGCAGACATATTAATATTTATTTCTAATTTTTTTATTCAGTTCATCCCTGAAGGGATGTCCTCGTGTCATCCTCTCAACAACCCTGGCAGTTAGGTTAGGCTGACAGAGAGGGGTCCACTATCAACCAATATTTCACATTAAATGGTGGAAGTGGAACTCGGGGTCACCTTCTTCTAGTATGGTACTCTAATGCTATCTTTAGCAACCTCATAACCTCTAGATGTATTGGATTACAATCCTCATCATCCCCAGCAATCATTTCTGACACCATGACATTGTAGGTCTTTTTTGGATGGCGATTTGTAACACAAGCAGGCTTGTCCCTGTTGTGAGGCTGCTGCGGGCAGGGGGGTCATTTCGGATGACGCTGTCCCCCTGCCGATACTGCTCTGGAAAAGCTGGGAGGCTGCAGCACCATATTTGGCCATTTTCTAATCACGGTCAACTTCCGTGCTGGTGAGATTTTAAAAAGAGAGCAAGAAGACTCTCTACTGTCTTGGGGTTGATTATTATGACAGCTATGTGGTAAAAACATCAGAGGGCAGGACATGCAAGCAACATTTCCTACCCCTTCTCTGGAATGTGTTTGATAAGATTGAAGATGCTTGTCAGCTATTGTGAATATACTTATCATTACCATCACAACCATTAAAAAAATATGGAAGCTATAGTGTGTGTGTGGGGGGGACTTAACAAAAGTGCATGGAAGCTCGTGTATTTGCATTTTCTAAATCAGGTTAGCTGTATTGTGTGTGTGTGGGGGGGTGTCTCCTGTAAAATACAGTTGATAATGTAATTGAAATATTCAGCAACTAAGGCCATTGGGTAATACTTGTTATTTAATGTGCTGGTGTGAAGTAATTTATTGTTGTTAATTATCTTTTATATTTTTACAATAATGCATTTATTATTGTATTTTTTAAAATTCCATAGAGAGATGCTTCTGAGATTTTCTGTCTCAGATGGCAAAATAATGTTCCTGACCTTTGTTACCATGCACCTGGGTATGAGAGGGGGAATTAACACATAAGCTGTTCCACCTCAGCTCAGACAGCAACATTCTAAGCTGTGGCCGATTCCTAGTCATGTATCTACCAAAATGCAATTTGAAATAGATATGTTTCCCCCCTTGAGTTACTCTTAGTGAAGGAGTAGAATTGGTGGAAAGATTGGGTGTGCAAAGCTCGTGTCTTTCAGCAGATTGCTTAAACAGGTCCAATCCCCTCAGAAGGAAAAGATTTGATGAAACATGCATGTTAAGTAGCTGTGGCACATACCCAAAATGTGTTTAGTGAAATTAAATTTGTCTGGGAGCTTTTTGGATGCACAGAGACTAATGAAAGCATTATGAAGGAATGCCATGTTACTCATGGCCTTGGATCTAATTTAGTAAAATTAACACTTTAAAGCCTCAGCATTTTGAACCAGTCTTGGTTAACAAATACATGCTGACTATTTTATTCTAAGATCAGATCACTTCCTTATATAATATATAGAAGTTTTCAGGATCAACCATATGGCTTTATTTTGTAACTAAAAGCCAAGTTTGCCTATTTGATAATTTGTCCTCCCCCACCTTTTTTTTCCCTTTTTTTGAGGAGCCAGTATAAACCCTAAACAGAAAGCAAAACTAAAACCACCATACCACTGTAGACATCTATTTCTGCTTGTAATCTTGTCTGCTTAAGTGTATGGAAGTAGTGTCAACTGGCTTTTGAGAAGAGATCAAGAAGGGGGATTAAAAGACCTGTAAAGCCAAAGTCCCACAGCCTTAATTCATTAAATTGTTTCTTACTTTATCAGTACGTACTAATTTGCTGGCAAGCTTCCCAGCATGTATTCACAAAATGCAGTACATGTGTGTTTGGCAAACACGACAGTTTATTCAGGGCTTTCCCATTGCTGCTTTCTATATATGTACTGGATATTCAGTATCAGTGTCTGTTTGCTTTAATTTCAGAGAAAATGCAAGATCCCTCTTTTATAATTATAATCATTTTTTCAAGAGGAGGAGGAGAAGGTCTAATTCTTTTCTCTCATGATACACTCCCAGTCTAATTTGGTGCTAAAAGTTACTATATTTCTTGCCAGGGTCAAAATATCATTTGCAACTTAGATGTATAACAGAACATCTTAAAGAGCACCTCTTCCCATATGAGTCTTTCCAAAAAGGAAGATCCTCAGAGCATAAGCCTGCTGAAAACTAAGATCCATGTCCCAACACCTTATGAGAATATTACATATGAGAGGTCTTTCATACTACCTACACCCCTGATATTACATATGAGAGGTCTTTCATACTACCTACACCCCAGCTGTGGAACCCCCTCCCCCTCAGGAAGATCCATCCTTTCTGATTTACTGGAGCCAGCTAAAAATATGCTGTTTCACTTGACATTTGGTTCTTAAAATTTGGAGTAGCTGCTCTGGATAGTTGAATTAGTTTGTGATTTTAAAACTGTGTTAAAGAGTAGTTTTTAACCTGTTTTTAAATTAAATTTTAGTAAATGCAAGTCTATCCCTGTATCCGTGGGGGATGTGTTCCAAGATCCCCTGTGGATAACTGAAACCATGGATAATAGGGGACCCTATTATTTTTAATGAGAAGAAAGTCACCAGTTGACCATAAAATTGCATTGAAGGACCTAGAAATGGCTAGAGATAACATATATTTTCAGATGTGGAATACCGAAGCCATGGATATGGGGGTCGACCTGTAAAGCAAAATCAAACAAGCAAACACCCGCCCCCGGCCAATTGTTGATCTCCTGTACCATGTCAGTTTTGGTCCTCAGACATTTAAGATCAAAGTAAAACAAGATGTATCTTGAACTAACATCTATCTTATTTTGAAATAACTAGCTATACCTAGAGTAACATACACAGGGTGTGTACCCCTCATGCCATACACACCACCACCCCTGTGCTGGAGGCATGTGCTGCCTCCCTGCACTGCCCCCACCCTGCAGGAGCATGCTGCCCCCCTGAACCAGAGACACATGCCACCACCCCGCAGGCATACACGACCCCCATGCCACCCCCATGACCCAGAGGCACATGCCATCCCCACCACGCTGGGACACACCGCCACCTCTGCAGGCATACACCACCCCCATGCTGCCCCCATGCCCCACAGGCACACACCGTCCCCACCATGCTGGAGGCACATGCCAGATGAACATGCCATGCTACACACACACACACACACACACCATGCTAATCCCCCCATGCTACTCTCAACAACCATGCATCCAACAATGGAAAGCCCCTCTGGGAGAGCTTTGATTGGTTGGTAAGTTTACTAAGCGGCCAATCAGCACACTGGAAATGGCAACATACCTAAGAGGATTATATACATAGATTTAACAATTCACAAACCTAATGCTACCAATACAGTTTGATTCCCTACGTGGATTGCATTCTAAGAATTTACATTTAGAAATGCAGTAAAGATACAGCAGGCCTAAGCCAGAAGTAGGACTGCAGAAGCATTCTGGGTAAGGAAGTAGTTAGATATACAAGTTAAGATGACATAAATGAATCCTAAAAAAGCTGAAAGGGAAATACTTGCCATTTTTTTCAGTTAAGAAACTCATTCCTGCTTTGCTGGATTCTTAGAATTATAGAATCATAGAGATGGAAGAGACCACAAGGGCCATAGCACTGGGCCCAGGACAGAACCCTGTGGCACCCCACTGGTCACTTCTTTCCAGGATGAAGAGGAGCCATTGGTGACTACCCTTTGGGTTCAGTCAGTCAACCAATTACAAATCTACCTAACAGTTGCATTGTCTAGCCCACAGGTTACTAACTTTTTTGCAAGAATATCATAGGGGACCTTGTCAAAAGCCTTACTGAGATCAAGATACATTACATCCACAGCATTCCCTTCATCTATTAAGTTTGTTAATCTTATTAAAAAAAGAGAGATAAGATTAGTCTGGCATGACTTGTTTTTGAGAAATCCATGTTGACTTTTTGTGATCCCATCATTCCTTTCTAAGTTCTTACAGACTTTCTGTTTAATGATCTGCTCTAGAATCTTTCCTAGTATTGATGTCAGGCTGACTGGGCAGTAATTATATGGGTCTTCTTCCCCCCTTTCCCTCCCTTCTTTCAGAAGGTAGAGTGTAAACTGAGGCAAAAAGGTTTTCCCACATTCAGAGTGAAGACAGGAAATATTCCCACCACTCTTATGATGAACTAATGAATATGTCTCCAAATCTGGTCTGCCTTACAATTGCTTCCTGCAGGGAAGGTCTTGTATTCCAGACACAAGATGGGCATGTCCAACATCTGCCAGCTTGTTGGAGGACAAGTGGATAGAATTTAATTCTGTCTTCATGGGGCATGGTCTATGGTAGGCACCTCTGCTATGAACTACCCATCGCTTTGTCATCTTTTTTTCCCTGACAAAAACACAGTGTATTTACAAATTGTTTGTCAAGCTGCAAGTAAACACGTGGCAGCTTTTGCCATCAATGTATTCCTATGCCAAGAAAATATGTGTTGCAGATTTGCTACTTGTCATGCAGTCAGAGCTGGCCATTGATCAGTGGGTGTTCCAAGAAGCTACCCAAGGTGCTTAGATGGCTCTTTTAAAGTCTGGAATAAAATCCAGAGTGGATTCACAACCCTCTTGACATAGAAGTCTTCCAATGTGTCTGTACAGTGTTTTTGTAAGCACAAAATCTTGGGTACACTCAGAGTTTGGGAAGGTTACCTCTTTTGGACAACAACACCCACAATCTCCCAGCCAACATGGCCAGTGCTGACTGGGAAATTGTGGGAGTTGTAGTCTAAAAAAGTAACTTTCCCAATCTCTAGTGCGGCCACAGCAAGTCTTCAAATATTTTGGGATGAGCTAATTGCTTCCGTGATATAATTGTTAAGACTCATCTGCCAAATCTAAATATAGCTTTCTTTTTGTCTTGCTCATATTTCAGCCTGGACTTTGTTTCATCTTAGTCTGTTTCGTCTGTTGTTCTGTTTCAGAAAGAGTCAATTCCATTGTCTCTTGTGGCGTGCAAACGTAACCACATGCATGCATGCAGTTAATAGACTTCTTTGCTATTATGGTTCCTGTAAGTGGTGGCTATTTTTCCCCCTGAAAAATACAAGCTATAGCTATGCTGCTGTGACAGCAACAAAAGAAAGCTATTCCCACTTCCATTACTTGAACCAGAACAAAATGCCCAGAAATGAACTCAAAGCCTCAAATGTATATTAATTGAAGGACACATCTGGGAAGCATAATGGAAGCAGTCTTGAGAAATGAGAATCAAGACTGAATAAGCTCTTTCTCATTAGCAGCTTTACTCTGATCTGTTTTTAAATGTTAGAATACTGAACTACTTCAGCTTGCATTCTGCTTGGTGTATTAAAGACCCTCTTGCATATTTGCAACTCAAGGTCTTAAAGTGCATGCAGACATAAAAATCATAACGATTGGTGTTTGTTTTTTAAAAAGTCATTTTTTTGCAAATTCTTTCAGTGTGCCTTCTAAATATGATATGGAGATTTTTAATTGCAGAACCTAAAAGGGACACCTAAGCCAAAATGCTCATTTCGAACTAATATGAATGGCTTATGTAATGTTTTATTTAGTATTAGGGACTTAATGAACTGTGTGCTTTATCTCTTTTCTGTCAGCATCTTCTTCTATGCAAAATCAAAGTAAGTATGTGTGTGTGTGTGTTTCCTTTCCAGGTTGAATCATAGAAAGAATCATCCACCCACATGCCAAACGTCTTTGGTGTTAATATATTGTCCTGGGCTGAGAGAAAATCCATTTTGATGTTGGAGGAAAAGGAAATGCAGTATTGGGGGATGGGGGGTCTCAAATGATAGTAATGCCAAGTACCACTAGCTATAAGCATGGCATATGAGGGCCTAGTCACCTCATTTTCCCCTTCCTGTCCTCCCAAGTGACTGTTACTGGGGGGAAAATCTACCGTACTTAATGCTGGCCTAGAGCATTAAAATTTATTTCATTCCAATTATAATTTCAAGCCTTCCCTCAAGTATTCACTGTTGTCCTGAACTCATGGTGGCAAGTGTCTGAGGAGCAACAGGGGAGGGGTGCAGGTCTAGCCTGTTGCCAATTATCCATAATAGAAGCAAGAGAAGTCAAGAGCCAGTCCAGAAGTCAGTCACCAATAGTCCATACAAGATGCAAGAATAGTCAATAACCAGTCTATCCAGTTAGCAAGTGTCCACACCAGATCCCAGGGAAACCAATAGCCAGCTAGTCCACAGTTCAGTAGAGTCAGGTCAAAGGCCCAAGTCCATAGTCAGCAAGGGATGACTACAACAGTCCAGATGTTGATTCAAAGTGAAGGCAAGCATGAACATAAGAGGAGTGCAGCAGCTAAGAATAGCAGTTATCAGCCCTAAAACTCGAAGGGAAACTGCTGCCAGATTTATAGCTAAAGTTTCCAGACCAGGTGGAGCTCATTAGCGAGGAAGTAGGTCAGAGTATGGCATTTGGTGGTGTTGGGCATGGCATTTCTCCCTCCTGCATTCTGAAAAGGGAGGTGGCACATCATCTGGATAATCCATCCCTGCTGGCACATTGTTTGTTCTTCAGAATGAAGTATGTTTTCATTATCTGCTTCGGCTGCCGAGCCACATTTTCCCTTTCTGCTTCTTCAGGCTGAGCCACACTTTCCTTCACTGCCTCATCTGCATTCTCTGCGTCCTCCTCCTTGGCCAAAGACTTCATGACAACTGTTATAATTTTTGAAGTAACTCTTTATTTCCTTGTTTCTCAAAGGGTGCATCCAGACTGATTAAGGGCACATCCAGACTGATTGAAAAATCCCAGATTTTGTTCCTATTCTTTCCAATTTTATACTGGGTTAAAATAAGCCAACCTGGGGAGCTTGTATAAAAAGTCTCTGATGGTACTGGAAGCTTACAGAAAATATTCTGGGATAAACAAAATAAAATTGGGAAAAGAGCCAGAACAAAAATCTTGGACTTTCTGGAACTTTCCAGTCAGTCTGGATGTGCCCCAAATAACTGAAATTATTACTTTTTATTTACATTAAAACATCTATCAGCCACTCCCATGTGGTATAAAGCATACTTCCAAAGTTGATTTGTATGTACAGAACTTCCATTTCTGTTCCTGGAGCTTTGCTTATATAAGCATTTATTTGCTTGCCCATGTTTCTGGAAAGCCATACCTCCCTTAAATTATTGGGTTTTTACTTTCTCCTTGACTCAAGGTCTGCCAGGTGATACTGCCTCTAATAAATTTCACTGTCCCAATATGGCAACAAAGGAATGAGATATCTGAAAGGGGAAAAAAGACTTTGCTTTGTGAGAGGACTGCAGGTGTCCAAAGATGGATGCAGGTGCTTCATTTTACACAGTTAAAATGGGTATGCTTTTACCTTGCAATTCTTTTATGGTCTCATAATTTTCACTCATAAGAGTGCTATAAAGTTTAATGGGAAAACATTGGTATTCTGGCCAAATGCACAAGCCAAATGTTGTCCCCACCCACTCCTTTTGTTTAAAACAACAGCAAAAAACAACCACCACAAAAGGAATTTTCTTTCTTTTAACTAAATGGCACTGGTGCAACAGTCTGATTTAAGATAACTGTTCTTTTCGGTGTGTGCAGAAAAACTAGTTTACACAAAAGCTGCTGTGTGGTTGTTGTTTTAAGTGAATTTAAAGATAGTTTCAACGGCTGCTGACAAGCCCAGAAGCGTGGGATCAATATAGGTAAGCTGATTCCACAGTTTCTTAGATCACTTACCTCACAAGCCATCAGGAGCTATGTAAAAGATCACATTGTCCCATATATGCCTGCGTTGAGATCCACAGGATCTTTGAGATCTACAAAAAATCCCCTTCTTTTGATCCCAGCACCCTCAGAGGTATATTAACACAACAGAAGGCCTACCAGATTATGGAAATTCCTCCCAAATTTGGCAAAGCTGCTCCCTTCCTGCTGTCCTCCTATCATAAGACAAATACCTTTCTATACCTTGCTATTTAGGCAAGGCTTCAGCCACTGTCTGTCTGTTATGGTCAGAGTTTACAAAACTGAAATGCTGAAGTTTTAAACATTTTATGGCTCATTTATTATTATTTTGGCATTTCTTAAATTGGTTTAATTGGTATTTTAACAGTACGAGGTCTGTTTATTAAATAACGAGACTGTGTTCCTACCTTTCAGACAAATCAGGAGAACTGACTGTGAACACTTGAGTGGTATCACTGAACTTGTCTGGACATCCATGATAAACCCTCGGCTGTTCAGTTAATTGTCATCCATTGTTTAAAGCAGCTGTGCTGCCAGTTGTGTGCTGGAAAAATGCAGTTTAAAAAGTTGAGCAACATGACATTCTGCAGCAACTTGAGGCAGACCCAAACATTTCTCAAAAACTCATCACTTGTCATGATACCTGGATCTTCCAGTATGATCCTGAGATAAAATGACGCTCAATACACCATCATCACCAAAAATGAAAAAAAGCCTGTCAAAGCAAGTCCACCTTCAAAACCATGCTCATTGGGTTTTTTTTTCTTACATCAAGGGCTTACTTTTGGCAGAATGGGTTCCAGAAGGCAAAACAGTGAACCGGCATTATTATCAGGAAGTTATCACAAAGTGGAGAGAAAGAGTCAGGGAAAAAAAGGACAGAACTGTGGAAAAAATGGTTTCACTCTTCATCAAGACAATGTGCCTGCTCACACAGCAATTTCTGTGAAGCAATTTTTGGCTGAGAAATGCATTACTGCACTTGAACAGTCTCCATATTCACCAGATTTGGCACCATGTGACTTTTTTCTTTTCCTTAAAGTGAAATCAGTGTTTAAAGGAACACATTTTGAGTCAATTGCTACAGTTCGAAGAAAACGGCAGGTATGCTGACACAGCTGACAGAAACTGATCTGCTCCATGCCTTCAACCAGTGGAAAACAACTGCATCAGTGTGTGAGAGGGAACGGGGAGTATGTTGAATGGGACAAGCATTAGAATTATAATACATATAAATAAAGATGGGTTATTGTATCAGTCTAGTTATTTAATAGACAGACCTCATATTATTAATTTAATTTGTATTTTAACTGTTTGGTGGGAACATGATTGATGTTGGAAGCTGCCTTCCCTCCTGTCCTGACCCTGGAAAAAAATGGAATATAAATTAAAATCAAATCAATAAATATGGTCACTGAACTGTGTACTTAAACCCTATATTCTATAGCATTGTCAATGAAAAGTTGCAGTTCCAGTGTAGAATTAGGGTACCTAAACTAGGAATATTTTTTTTAAAAAAAGAAGTCAGGTTTGTATTTCCATACCCCCCAAAAAATATCTATTTCACACTTTCCAAGTCAGATTTTAATTTCTTGTATTTCATAAATGTGTACAGTCCCACTTTAGTCAACAGGGGATAGGCATAACAACAAATGCACATGTTTCTGCCTGGGATCGGAAAAGACATCCTCTGTCCTGATATGGAAAGGGGATAGGACAAAAATGTTCTGATCAAGGCAATGTAAATAAGACTGACAGAATTTTAGTTACACCTGAGTGAGTCTTTGTGTTGGGCTATATATTCATGTGGAATAATTTATACCTGGAGAAGAGACATTGGGCTTCTCTACACAAGCAATTTACCCTATCTTGCCACTGTCTTGGAGCCCTGCAGTCTGGATGATGCAGGGCTTTTGCCCTGTTTTGCCCCCATGCAGACCTCATGACCCTCAGGGCAAAGATGGGGCTAAGATGGTCAGAAGACAGGGTAGGGGCCAATAAAACCATTTTAAAATAATACCTAGGAAAAACCACTCCCAACGGCAAAAAACAGACTGGACCCTGCACGATCACAGGAGCCTGTTCTGGCATGTCAGTAGCCCGTTGCTTCAGCTGGCCTCTGCCATCTCTCTTCCGCAGCAGGACGCAGGCTGCAGCATGTGACCAAGGCTGGTCATATGAAGGGGGCCTTGGGCACATGTTGCAAGCTGGCTTCCTAGCTTCAGAAAAAATGAGGGAGATGGTGGTGTTGGCAGTGGCTACAGCAATAGGCTGGTGTGTCTGTCTGGACTGCCTTCCATTCTGTGCAAGTAATGGGGGAGGAACTTGTCTGATCCATGGGCAGGATAAACTGGCAGGGAGCCAACATATCCTCTCCTGTGTAGATGAGCCCATTGTGAAACTAAGTGTAAGAAGGGTGGTATATAAGCAAAATGAAACAATGAAGAAGAAAACAACACATGCACTTAAAAAAAAAAGCCTGGTTGAATACAGTGTGAGCAGACTGCAGACTCATAGGATCTCCTTTTCTTTTTAAAGAGGTTGGCTGATCAAAGCCAATCATTATGCATTATTGGTGTTTAGGTAACTATGCAGATGGGGGGGGGGGAAACAAATGTACACTATATCCTATATAGGTCTCATCAGAAGTAGTTCTTAGTATCTAGTAATTATGTTAATTCACTTTTGAGTATAGCCTAATTGGTTCAATGCTAGATGATCAAATCAACAAATAATGCAATGTTACACATGTCTGCATTAAATAATCCCACTGAGTTCTATGGGACTTACTTGCAGGTAAGTGAACAAAGAATTGCAGTCTAAAATACATCAAATCAATTAGTGTGTGTGCACACCTTCAAGTCGCCTGTCAACTTATTGCAGCCCCATGACTTTCATATGTTTTTCTTAGGCAAGTTATACTCAGAGGTGGTTTTGCCAGTTCCTTCCTCTGAAATATAGCCAACAGCACCTGACGTGTTGGTGGTCTCACATCCAAGCACTAGCCAGGACTGACGCTGCTTAGCTTCCAAGATCAGACAGGGCCTGGTGCCTTTAGTGTCTCTAAATCCAACTGTTACCTACAGATAGAGTAGACCCATTAAATCAAGTGATTAACATAATTGTTGACTTAAATTCCTACTGATTCAGTTGGTTCAACTCTCTCAGGGTTGATTTAGATAGTGTGAGGTTATGTGTGTGTTTAGCCACCATACACTTGCCAGCAGTTGTAGTCATCACATTGTGCATATATTTTGCTTTGACTACATATTTGTCACTTTTGATATATGTTACCTGGTTGCTTGCATATGTTAGATGTTGTACTTTTACCTATTTAAATGTTATGTGGATGAACAGATTTCAGCAGAAACATCTCAAAAGGAGTGACAGGTATACTGCAGTATGGAAACCTACTGAATCAACTGAAACTTAATATGTTACTAGTTGGGATACTATTCTACTATCATTGGGAATAGGAATTGTATTATGTTACTAGCTGGGATCCTATTAGAGAGTTATGATGGTGTAACTCCATTTTATGTCATCATAACCCTTTTGTTGTTGTTGTTGTTGTTGTTATGGAGGCCAAAATTTTGTTCTGACTGTACAACAACCAACATTCCCCAACCCATCATTTCAGTGTGGCTGCCTTTCCAATGGTCAATTTTCTGTCATTTCATCCTTAGAGCCACCCAAGGGAACCCGTGTACTCCTTGAGATTGTTTCTTGCTATGTGTCCAGCTAAAGGCAAATAGCTGGATACATCTCTACTGCTTCCCTCCTCTCCACTATCATGGAAATGTTCATAAGGGGAGCAGCCACACTGAAAAAGATGGGATTTGGGATGGAGTTGCACTGGGAGACATACCATAGATAGCCAGGATAATTCCTCTGATGTGTTTTCATAATTGTGCCTTGTTGCATGCCCTGGAAATATCATTTTTGCAGTAGAAAAATCCTGACATTTATTTATTTAAGGCATGTGCAACCACCCCATCTTATTATCTCACCCAGCTATGGTGGGAAGAGTAGATTTTGAAATTATTCATTGTTGCATGAAAGAATGTAATAAGCAAATATTTACAGCTCTTTTTTACAAGCTTCTACCCCTTTGCAGATAGGTCCTAGTAATGAAGCTGCAGTCTGCATGCAGCATAGTTGACCCAAGCATGCTGTTATTTTGCTCCACTCTTTCGAAGCTTAATTGGTTATTAAAATGCCCAATTCATGAACTGTTTGAATCAGTAGTGATGATGATGTTGGGGCCAATGTGATGGTGTCTACTTTCATTTCCTCATGTCCAATTAACTTAAATGCCAACTATTAGGCAGAGTTACTTCATGAATCTTAACTCATGATCACTTGATTCATCACAAGATTTTTCACTCCTTGATTATTTGCAAATGACTTTGATCAAACCTCAACTTGAATACTGTGTCCAGTTTTGGGCCACAGTGCTAAAAAGGTATTGACATGGTGTCAATACCTCTAGTGTCCTGAGGAGGGAAAGCAAGATGGTAAAATTCTGGACAATATCTTCTATGAAGAATATTCTGTGAAACTGGATATGTTTACCTTGAACAAGAGAAGATTGAGAGGTGCTATAAAATCATATTTAAATATTTGTAAGGATGTCACATAGGATTAGACAAAAAGAAAGGAGGTATGAAAATATGCAGCTAACACCATACTACTAGCAAAAATTAGCAAAGACTTGGAACAATTACTGAAGAAAGTCAAGGAAGAAAGTGCATAGGCAGGTTTACAGCTGAAACTTAAGAAAACAAAAATAATGACCACAGAAGGTTTACACAATTTTAAACTAGAAGAAATGAAGACATAGAAATAGTTCAATATTTTCTGTACCTTGGCTCAGTCATTAATCCAACTGGAGATGGCAGTCAAAAAATCAAAAGAAGACAGAGAAGTTATCTAAACAACAAAAATACTCCTCACAGAACATGAGGAGAAGACAATCTGTCCTAATGGCAATCCATGTTGTTTCACCATATTGTGAAGGGGGGGCTAAAAATGGCAAAAACACCATAGGAAAAGCCTTCACAGCTTTTCCCGGAATTTTTTTTTTAAAAAACCGGGGTTGCATTCTTGCTCATTGGGACAAGTGATTCTATATTAATCACTTTCCCATATGAGAAGACACACAAACCTGATTGGCCAGATGAGTGGGGGGGCAGGGCTTGGTTACAGGGCAAGTGTCCAGAGCTGCCATTTTAGATTTTCACCTTAGCGAGCAATCACTAAAACAATAAAATGGAATGTTGTTCTCTCTCTCTCTCTCTTTTGTAAAGGCAAAATATTGATTATGTGCACCATGGAAATAGTTTTTTGGGGTTTTTTGTTTTTTTGTTTGTTTGTTTGTTTGTTTTGTTTTTTTTAAAGTTCAGCAGCAGCTGATTTAAAAACATGAGTAATTCAGTCATGGCCACCATCTTGACTAGAGGACATGCAAAGTTTATGCGGGTTGTAAAACCGTAAAGACAAGTCGCAGCTGCTGTGAACTGCCATTACTGTGGAGCAATCCCTTTCTTTTGGCCTCGTATAGACAACCCGTAGGACTTGAAGGGCAGCTATGAGGGAACTAGACAAGATCCTGAAGTGTAAAGATATATAATTGAATACTAAAGTTGGGATTGTCCATGCCACCGTGTTTCCCTTTTCTCTGTATGGTTGTGAAAGCTGGACAGAAAGCTGATAAGAAGAAAATCAACGCATTTGAAATATGGTGCTGGAGAAGAGTTCTATAGATAACGTGGACTACTAAAATGACAAATCAATGGGTCCTAATGCAAATCAACTTTTCCTAGAAGCCAAGATGACTAAACTGAGACTGTTGTATTTTGGACATATCATGAGAACACATGACTCACTAGAAAATACAATAATGCTTGGTAAGGTCAAAAGCAGTAGGAAAGGACCACATTCCAGATGGATAGACTCTAGTCTGCAAGACCTGAGGAGGGCTGTTGATGATAGGGTGACTTGGATGTCTCTCACTCCTAGCATCACCATGTCAAGTCGACTTGATGGTAGTTAACAACAACAATGTATAGAAGATGGAGCAAGATTGTTCCCTGCTGTTCCAGAGGCTAGGATATGAACCAATGGATTCAAATTATAAGAAAAAAAATATTCTACCTTAACATTAGGAATAGCTTCCTAACAATAAGAGATGTTCAGAAGTGGAGGGTTGTGGACTCTCCTTCTTTGGAGGTCTTTAAACAGAGGTCATATTGGGCATATTCTGGGAGTCTTTTGGATTTGTATGCCTCCATGGCAGAGTGTTGAACCTAATGGCCCTGGCAGCCTCTCTGATTCTATGACTGTGAATTTTCTCAATTGTAATCCATTTTGATTTAGTAGTGGGAATGATTGATGTAATCTGTGGTGAATTTTTTACACTTGCAAGTCAAGTGCATGTCTGTGAACAAGCCTATAGAGAAGTGTATGGTATGAATTGCTGTTTCATGGAAAAACCAATATCTCAGGTTGAGCATGTGGCACCCATTTTTTAAAAAACAAGAGCAGCTATGATTGCAGTAATCACCAGCTGGTAGTGTTCATGACAGCAGATGCTGAATCTACTTTGGATTTTAGTCCACATTTTAAAGGTGCTTTCCAAGATGATGAACATAGTTTAGAGGTAAGGTTCAACATCTTGGATAGCTCCTCTAATGTTCAGACTAAAACCCCATGACATGGAAGCTACAAGCCTTCATACTGCCACAGCAATTTCAAAAATGCCAGAATAGCTAGGAGGGGTCACATAGAGAACAATGGACTGTGTGAATAGGCCATTTATTATGTCCTTATCATGTCCTTATCTGGCACTGTACTCTGCAATTCTAAAAACACACAATGGTGTCTGCCCCACTACAGAAATAATACAGTTTGACACTGCTTTAACTGCCATGGCTCAATGCTATGGAATTCTGAGATTTGTAGTTTTGTGAGCTATTTAGCCTTCTCTGTCAGCGAGCTCTGGTGCCACAACAAACTACAAATCCTAACATTCCATCAGATGGGGCCATAATAGTTCAAGTGATGTCAAACTGCATTATTTTTGGAGTGTGGCAGCAGCCAAACTTTTAGAGGGACTGATTAAATTATTAATGTGATCTGTACATTGGAACATGTTTTGGGCATAATAACCAATTAATTATTGGTCCCTTCATGAGGCCGCGTGCAGGGAACACACTGCATTAGGACTGTTCAAAGTTCATGTGGCAAGTACAGTTGTCCCTTCATATTCGCTGGGGTTTGGTTCCCGGACCCCCGTGGATACCAAAATCAGTGAATACTCAAGTCCCATTATATGTAATGGCATAGCAAAATGGTGTCCCTTATATGAGATGGCAACATCAAGGTTTGCTTTTTGGATTATTATTTTTTAAGAATATTTTCAAGCTGTGAATACTTAAATCCATGGATACCAAATCTGTGGATACAGAGGGACAACTGTAATTGTCAAGAATATTTTAATAGACAAAACAGTGTCTGGAGGTCACATTAGATGCACAGATTAGTTCATAACTGCTTGTGCTGTGTCACAAACATTTCCCCCCTCAAAGCTCAAGTTAAAGCATTCAGTTCACACAATCTTTCCTTTTCCTCATACACCTTTAGTGATTCCTGCCCTTTGGCAGCAGCATGGAAAACCCACTGTTCTACTGCACTAAGAAGTAACAAAAAGAAGTAACAAAAAGAAAACAGCCATATGAAACACAGAAATGGGAAAATAGCCAAATATTCCAAACTGTGTAGACTGTAGCACAGTTAACAGTTTGTGAGGAAACATGAGCAAAAATATCTCCTTTAACCTTGGCACAAATAATTTGTGGGCTTTAAAATGCCAAACCCAATTAAATGAATTGAGTTTGGGACTGGCTACAGAGAGCTCTGCTTCCTTTCCAGGTTTTTTTCTTTCTCCCCCCCCCCTCTCCCCTTTCTGTCTTTTCTTTGCAGTGTCAGGCTCTAATGAGATGGCTGCACACTATAGATAGGTATTCTCGAGTGATTCATGCTACCAAATGAGATATATTCTCCTACACTGTCTGGAACATACTGCCAGCTGTTCTGCACAGAACAGAGGACAGTCAGTTGGCCTCATTACCTATGGCAGCCTATGGTCTCTACAAGAAATATGTTGAAGAAGATTGACAACCAGTCCCCCAAATGCCACCTTCCTAGCATGCATGCACTAGTCTCTGCTACTGGGACTCTGCAGGCACTAAGATTACTCATGTATGCTTAAAATACATGGACAGGCAAAGATAGATAGATAGATAGATAGATAGATAGATAGATAGATAGATACTGAGGGGGGATAACAATAACAAATGTGACCTTCCCCAACACAAGTTAAGGTGCATAATACCAAGATTGGCCCAGTTCTTTGAGAATCAGAGAAATGCCATAATCACAGTTTCCTGGCAATTAAAAACTCAACAATATTCATGAAATTCCATTATTTATAATGCATTAACTAAATTAAACATTTACTGCCCTTTCATGGTATCCAATAACAACTCCTTAATTTGAGCCTAGCTGTGCGAGGTGTTTGCCCCAATCACAACCCCTCTCCCCACCAGCTTAATGAACAGCCATCCACGTTTAGCCCTCACTGGCTCTTCTATATGTGAGATGACAATCATCTAGTATCAAGGACTCTGGAAATCAGACTAGGGGCCTTAACCTGTGCTGCTATGGTAGCAGAGCCAGAAGCCAACTGTTATCTGCTTTGGTGCCACTAAGGCAGTTCACCAACATCTCTAGAGTACTATCCCCAGGGTTGCCAGATTTAAAGATCTGAACCTGAATCTCCAGTTGTCATTGATCAGACAAGGATGCAAATGTTATAGTTTTGGTTGGCTCATCTTCAGGCATGAAGGGGGATTGTATGAAAATCCCCAGCTCAGCTAGGAGAGCAGCAGTTTGCTAGATTTGCATGGATTCATTCATTTGTTGCTGCAACTTACAAACACTCTCTGGTGGGCCTATGTATTTACCTAGTTTGGAGTTGTGGCTTCAGGGCTCACCTTCCATTCTGTTCTGCATCCACTTTCTGGCTAGAAGCAAGTAGGCTAGATTAAATGTTCCTTATCCCATCTCCCTAAGTGAGAAGATCCAAGGAGCCATAGGTATTGTCTGAACATGACTCTTTCCTCACCGCTCCTGTGAAAACTGGCATGGCTAATGTCAGTGTACTGAAACAAAGGAGGCTGGCCATCGGGATTCTTTCTGGCTGGAGTAAAGGGGGTTGAGGGCTAGTGAAGTCAGAAGGCAGGGCTGGGTGGCTTTATAAATATGAGCTCCTTGGGTTTTTTAAAAATTGTATCCTGTTATGCTAACTAAGCTATTCCTTGGTGGGAGACATTTGTTTGATCCACAAGGTGTGGGGCTGCTGGAAGCTGCAGACAACAACATCTGGAGAGACAAAGATTACTCCAGGAGTGCTAGATCACTGTCACCTCAGTCAGAGTTGTTGCTACCACCTTCTCATATATTTAATTACAGGTAGATCAGGAGCATTGGGAAACACCAACGTAGTGTCTGCACCTGAGGTAAAGTGCATGTAACCCTGATCCTTATTTAACAAATTGTCCCTGTTCAGTTTCAACAGCCAGGTTCCTTAAACATGTTATTATTTAAGTAAAACAGAACAAAGTAATTTGAGTCTTATGTGGGTTTAGGCCCGAGCTTCTGAATAACCAAAGGCAAACTCAAGTACAGTTTTAAAGAAGGGAAATGTTTGTTTAGGGAAAACAGAACAAAACATGGAAGCAGATGTATACTCAGAATGCAAAACAGCAAACTTGCTTAACTAAAACTCTGACCGAGCTGGATATGGTATCAAATCAAGGCAAGATACTTGCATGACAATGTCCTAATGTTCTAAAACCCATTCTTATGGAACCATGGTCTTTCTCATGCTTTTTGCCCCCCCCCTTGTGTTTGTTACAGCATCGGTCTCCTGGGCTGCTAGCACTAGCAAGAAAAAATGTGACCCACAACCTAGATAGGGATATGTTGTCTAACGGTTTAAACCATTCCATTCAGTTATGGACTAACTGTGACCCTTTATGTATCTGGGCACCAAACTCGAAGCTAGATCGGGGCATGATGTCTGGTTACATGCAAACTGAATAAAGATTGTTAAACCTGATGGTCAAAATAAGCACTGCCTACTAAGACAGCAGATATGGGTTGGTCCAGAGGAGTGCGACAAAAATGGTGAAAGGTCTGAAAACCATGCCTTATGAGGAAAGACTTAGGGAGCTGGGTATGTTTAGCTTGGAAAAAAAACGGTTAAGGGGTGATATGATAGCCCTGTTTAAGTATTTGAAGGGGTGTCACACTGAGGATGGAGCAAGCTTGTTTTCTGCTGCTCCAAAGACTAGAACACAGAACAATGGATGCAAGCTCCAGGAACAGAGATTCCACCTCAATATAAGGAGGACAGTAAGAGCTGTTTGGCAGTGGGACATATTCCCTCGGAGTGTGGTAGGATCTCCTTCCTTGGAGGTCTTTAAACAGAGGCTGGATGGCCATCTGTCAGGGATGCTTTGATCGTGATTTCCTGCGTGGCAGGGGGTTGGACTGGATGGCCCTTGTGGTCTCTTCCAACTCTACAATTCTATGATTCTATGAAACAAAACCAACCAAAACACATAATTATAAATCTCAGCAAGAAGCTTTTTGATGATTTACTGGAAGCTGTGTCCAGGTATAAGATAGGTCTCCATCACTCTATTTTCCACTGTCCAATTTTCAGTTATTCCCCACTCCTGACCATAAAGCTACTCTACCCATCAGGGTTACATGAACCCATTTATAACATTTCTTATCAGCTGGAGAGGCTGTTTTGGGAAGTAGAGGGCACGGATTTCTGTCTCTGCCAGTCCAGCTGCAAGAGCTCAAATTTGGATTCATACCAATGACATAGTATAGGCAATGTTTTGGTAGTTTAGACCAACACATATTTTGACCAACACGCTATATCCTAGGATAGAGATCTGTGGAAATTTATTTTCAGTTTGGTGTTGGAAGAATTAATGTATTTCAAGAATTTCAGATTAAAAATCCTTCAAATGTGTGAGAAACCAAAACTGACAGATATGTACATCCAAGCCTAGGGCTTTGAGTGCTTAAATCTTAAAAGTTTTTGGCTGGAATCCCTGTCTGTACAGCCACATCAGTGCTGAAATTGGGAGAGAGATGTAAAGAAAGCTTATAAATTTTATCTTTCTCCTCAACAACAACAAATCAATATTTTATTATTTTATTTTATTGGCATTTGGACAATTTGCTGAAAACTTGGTTTGACCAAAGGGGAAAAAACAACAACCTATCACCTTTGCTTTTTTGGGGAAAAAAAAGGGGGGGGCTTTGCTCAAAAACCTGTTTATGTGTGTGGATGGAATACAGTGTTTTCTGTACTCAAAATACTGTTTTCTGTACAAAATCATATTTTCTGCACAAAGAACATTTTTATCAAAAAGTCCCAAAATTTGAAAAATTGTCCAGAAATGTACAAAACCCATCAAAAATTCACAAAACTCTTGCAATACTGCCCCAAAACAGGACAAGTTTGAAGCTTTTTATTATTGAACACAATAACAAGTTAAGCAAATGTTTAAATCCCTAATTATCTCTGCCACCCATTGCTTGCCTCCTGAGAGAATATTCTCATTTTTAGCAAACCTATGGCAGGCAGATTCAGTGCTATCCTGCCTATTCTAGGATTTTCTTACTTCTGCTATCTAAACTGCTCATGCAGATGATAATTCAGAACCTCAGAAACAGAAGGTGGATGTCCCTGCATTTGTCCTTAATAGCAAGCATAGTGTAGTGGTCGGTGTGGTAGACTTCTACTCAGAAGACTAGGGTTTGAATCCCCACTTGGCCATAAAAACCTACTGGATGACTTTGGGCAAGTCACAGACTCTCAGCCCCCAGAAAACCCTGTGGCAGGTTTTCCTTAGGGTTACCATAAGTCAGAAATGACTTGAAGGCACACATCACCAACAAATTAACATATGAGAGGTATACATTGCCTCAGATTTTTGCATGTTCCAATTGTTTATCACGATAAAAAGCTGTTTATATACTTGGCATCTTCATAAGCCCCAAATCATACGTGCAAATACTCACATAGAATTTGTGAATTACATATTGATCTTGAACTGAGAGTATCTATGAAGCAACACCATTAGACTGAACTCCCCCCCCTGCTTTTTATTATTTATCTATTTTATTTTATTTTAATTCCTCATTAGGGTATTATGGGAAATCTGTGACTTCCTGGTTAAGGAGATCAAAAGGAAGAATTCAGTAGAACTGTGGTTGCTTCTTCTTCTTCTTCTTCTTCTTCTTCTTTCTTTTTTTTTTTTTTTTTTGTATTTGGGATGAAAGCAGGGTTTTTAGTGTTGCTCCAGGGCACTGCTGTAGTTAGTGGGTCACTTAAAATGTATCAGTAGCAGGCCTAATGAGGCAAAAGTGAAGTCAGAGTTAAGAATGTGTCTGCCTGGTCACAAAGTGCTAACAGACAATGTTTGCTTATATTGGAGTTGTCTTAAAATGCATGTGCTGTCTGGTGCAATTAATGCTACCACTAATTCCAGGAAAACTGGCTCACAAAGGAACTGCTTCATATTGAACCCTCCCTGACTTGTAATGTCCTTGAGGCCTTACTGCCTGTACATTGACAGCAATTAAAAAAATAAAAAATAAAATAAAAACTGGCTATTTAAAAGCACTGCCCTGTATGTGCAGAAACTGAGAGAGATAGCGAGAATTGTGTGAATAGGTCATTGCCCTGTTTGATGCTTGGTAGGAAATATTGGTATTCCCCTATAGGTTATCAGTTTACTGTTTAAAAAAAAAATAAAAATGTCTGCAGTTCCTGTTTTCAGACTTTTCCCCTACAGTTATCTTCTCTTAGCTCAGTTCAATCATGCCCTGCTCATGCTTTGAAATGCCCTTGCTTTATTGCAAATGGAACATTTTCCACTACTGAAGTGAATGCATATATCTGGCAACATGGAAGCTCCTTTTAGGCACAGAGTGTACATGAGGGTTGCTTGATCTCAGTGCACAGTTGAAATTTCAGGGACACACCATACTTCTCCATTCTCTAGTATGGGAATGAAACTTCAGGGTGAATGGCAATGGAGGAAGAAATGCATTCAGTTTTGAATGTGAGGTGGCTTTAAAGCCTAGGCACCCATCTCACCCATTCCCAGACGCACACTGACTCGGCATGATGATGTTTTTACTTGTGCTGTGCTTGCACAATGCCAGTGCAGCAAGAACCCGAAGTGACAGGAAAAAGAGAGAGAGAGAGAGAGCACGGATGCATGGATCTGGGCCCAATGTGCCATTTCATATAAGGCAGGGAGTGTAGGCCAATGTTACAACTCATGACCCTGCAGACAGTAGTGTCGGTCCTGTAGGAAACTCCCCAAGGGATGACATTGACCCTTCCACTAATCTCAAAAGCAGTGTGAAACCTTAAAAAAAAAAAAAAACTCATGTGTTATGTGTGCTGTTGGTAAGACTGCATGGATGTGATATCCTAGCGGGAATGACAAAAGCTCCTGTGGCTGCTGGGTGCATTTTGTCACCTTCCTGGACATAAAAAGGAGTGGGCTTTCTATGAGTTCCAATAAGTCTTTGAGTTCCAATATTACCTGGGTAGAAAGGTTCTGGGCCAATTTAATCAGACCCAGGCCTTGTATCCATTTCCAGAATTAGTTGGTCCAGAAGCAGTCTGTTCACAGTTCTAACCACTTCTGTGACAGCAGAAGGAGACATCTCTCTGACACAAGACTATCACAAGGACCTACTCCCTTATTTCAGATTTTGTCCCTGCAATCTCAGGGAATGGTTTCCTGCTGACTAGGTGTTCAAGGCCCTCTGGAATGAAAAGGTATTCAGATAAACAGCTCCCTTCATAGGTTGAAAGCAAAATGGGGTCATGCATAACAACTGCACACTGCAGAGCTGACTCAAGAATTATTTGTGCTCTAGGCTGGCTGTTTATTCAGCACACCTGAAAAGTACACCCTTCCTGGCATATATAGCAATGTAAGTGCATGGGACTCTCCCATGCAATAGGATAATACTGGGGCCGTTCTGGTGCAATGGAGAGAAAATGTCAGGAACCACAAACTTTACATTTAGGATTAGCCTTGCCTAGGTTTTTGGTTATTGCTTGGGCAAAGAAGGAAGTGATGCATGGTCCTTCATTTTTAAAATTATAGCATACAGGACTTACCTCTTTATTTATTTTATTAATTAGAACATTTATATTGACCCTCCACCTGAAGATATCAGGGTGGTGTATGATAAAACAACATGATCTATTTAAAACAGTGTAAATAGTAATATATTTTGGAAAGCTAAAAACATATCAAGCAATTTAAGAAGTTAAAAGAAGAGATTAAAACTACGTAAAATACTACAAAGCAATTTTAAAACATGCACATATGTGGGTCTGTATAAAACCAGTTAGGCCCCAAAGGCTTTTGTAAGCAATTGGCATGGACCAACTGGTCCTCTAAGGACCCAATTGACATAGATCTGTTTCCACCCTTCAGCTCAGCTCACATGTTCATGAGACATGGAGTGGAAGGGAATCTCTTATCTGTAGTCCTAATTTCCAGCTCCTGCTGATTCTGACCAAAAGCCACAATATTTTCCAGAAGGAGAAGTCACAAAATGCAAAAGCATACAAAAAACAAAAACAAAACAAAACAAAACAACAAAAACCCTTTGTGTGTATATGTACATTCAAGTCATCTGTCAAATTACAGTGACCCCATGAAATTCTCAGGGTTTTTAAGGCTAGAATTACTCAGAGGTGGTTTGTCATTGCCTTCATCTGTAATAGTGCTGACAACACCTGGTTTCCTGGCCAGTCTTCATTTCAAGGCCACACCAGGCCTGACCCTGTTTAACTTTCAGGACCAGATAGGATCTGGTGCCTTCTGGGTATTTAGGACAAAAAAAAATGCAAAAAAATTTGCAAAACACTCATAATCTCACCTAGCTAGGAGAAAAATCATTTTTATTTTGTTTCTGTGTGCAAGAATGAAAGAAGAGAAGATTTGCATTGCTAGGTGACAGCAATTCACTATAGAGGTTGTCATGATGGAGTGACTGCAACTCCCATCATGGAGCCAGAACTACATCTGCCAGAACTACATTTCCCAGTAACAGTAAACACCACTTCTCTTGTCTCAGAAGCAAGTAAATCAGGAGGTGTGAGAAGTGGGAGGGGGACCCTTGTTTGCTAAACATAACATCACATTACCTGACTGGAGAGCCAATCAGATTTGGCCATGATGAGCCAATCAGATTTGGCTAATGGAGTTTTGAGACGCTGCAGTCTTTGTTTCCAGTGCCATGGTACTTGGGAGTCTGATGAGAGCAGACCAGCAACACGTGATATCATAAGGCCTGAAGAGCAGGCCTAATTGCATTGCTCTGAAATTCCATCATCAGAGATTAGCAGGCTAGCTTTTAATAAACTGGCCTAGCCAATCCCAGTGAGACCCATCTTGATTCCAATGGACTTCCTAAACTTGAGTGGACCTTTTCTTAAAGTTAGGAAAATGTGTTTAGGTAGGTTTGCATTAGATTAAAATTTATTTTAATCCTCTGACTGAATGTATTCTCAACTCTGAATGCTATTCTATGTGCCTCTTAAGTTGGGACCTGGAGAGAAATGCCTCTTCTCCATGATACTATTTCTGCTAACGTTTTGCTTGCTTGGACTTAGAAAATAAAGCTTTTTCTGTTTTTCCTACTAACTAAGCCTACGTACTGTGCCTCTGAGATAGAGAAGTGGGGGTTGGTGATACTTTAACAGAGCAAATAGTTCCCCTGGTTAATCAGAGAACCTGCACAGTTCTCTCTGTGCTGTGTAGAAGGGGAGAAACTCAGCGAGTGGTGGCAAATACCAAAGGGAGACCTAGTTCTAAGGGATTTCAAGGCTAGAAAAATCCCTAAGAGTAGGGCTCAGATTGTACAAATACACGAGCCTTCTTCCCAACTCTGTGATAGTGTGAATGCACAGGGAAGGAAGGAGGGCTCGTGTGTGACAGAGGTGAATAAAGAAAACTGCACAAACCTTGGTGAGGAAGAAGGTAAGACAGCAAACTGTAGACCTCTCAGCTGATAAACAAGTGCCAGAACAGAAATACAGAGAAACATGGCAGTGTTTCTATTAGTGTTTGCATTATTATTGTTTTTGTGTGGGTCCCTGAGTATTTCAGATGCACTTGGAAGCAGAAACAGACCTAATTCCAAACTTCTTATCTGTATAGCCTTACTTCTGAATGACTTGAACCATGATCCATCTCTTTAAAACACAGAACAAATGCAAATAAACTCTGATACAAATAAAGTAGTCAATTAACTCCTTTATCTTCAGGGCACACCAATTGCAGGCTATTGAATCTGCCTATGCAAAAAGGGAATCCGATTTCTTTTTTTCTCCCTTGACTCATATTTGCCAGATGAAGAAACTACAGGTGAATACAAAAGACATGCTTTTAATAGGAGATGAACATACCCTCTATTTTTTAATAAATCCTTTCTTCATATGCAGTTGCCTCAATCTCATCTCAATCACACTTAGAATATGGGGACAGAGATGTGCATTCAGATGTACGTTCCATAGAAAAGCAATGCTGTGCTGATAGATAGTAGGCAGCCAAAGACTATCTCACAGCCTGCTTCTAGACTCCACCTAGATTACCTCCCCCTGGAGAAGCATCACCACCAAATACCCTGTAGGGACAACTCCAGGAGAAAGTGGAAGGTGAACATGGAGAAATCACCTCACTCCTAGATCACTCAGGGTCCCATTCCAGTGGGACATTCCCTTCCTTCACAGAGCTTTTACCACCCATCTTCCTATAAGAAGGGTTAATATGAGGTGTTGCTGAGTGTTATTGTCCATATGAGTAGTATATATAAATGTACCATATATATATATTTAAATCTCAGCTCAGAAATGTTTTTATTCAAATAATGATAAATGAATAAGTAACTGTCCCTCATCAAATGCAAATTTGAAGATTTGTCCTGCTGTCATGTGCAGATAATGTATCAGTGATTACAGTTGACCTTTTTGCTGAGTTGCATCCTTTCATGGTATGTGTGTGTGTGTAACCACTTGGTAAGCTGGCCATCTCCATCACACTCAAGTGGTGAGGCAGTCTACCATGCGTCCATGCACTGAAATGATGAGGGTGGTGGAAGAGTCACAAAATTCTCCCCGGGATAATATGACAGTCAATAATCAAAGAGACTTGAGATACAAGTTGGTAAATTATCACTTGTTAAGTGATTGTCTGTATTTTGCCCATCATGTATGAAAAGAAAGCCAGAAGGGCAGTACCTATATCCACAGCAGGTATTATTACAGGAAGTATTCTCTAGATCCATTAGGCCATCCTTCTTTTTAAATGTATGGCTTTATAGCATAGTACTTTCTTTATGGCATTTCTTTGTCCATTATGCTGATTTTTAAAACACTGATAATGATGTAATAATGGACAATAGACATAATTTCCAAAATGAGATTGTGGGAAAGACTACAACCTTACTGGCCATTATAAACATCTATTATAAACCTATTCCTATGATCTTGCTGTAATTACTGTATATCCCGTTTTTATTGTGAAACTGTGAGCCAAGATATATATCTTTGTGTTTTAAGCCTGAGGCAATGTGCTAGGACAGACTCTTGGTTCTGTCCTGATAGGAGGCTTTTAGATGCTGAAATTGTTACATGCAGCAGAGCAAGGAAGCTATGTTTTAAAACAGTCTGGCACTTGCCATACTTTTTTGTACTTTATTCTTGTCTTTCATAGCTGAAAATGTTTTGATGCTTTTTAATTAATTGGACAGACATGAAACAAGCAGCTTTAATGTATCCCCCCCCCAGTTCTGAAACAAAGTGCTTTGAAAGCAGCTAAAAAAATTAGAAGAAAGGATTAAAACCAAAGTTGCTTTTCATAGGACTTTGAATGACCTTGTTATCCACTTTCACCAGCAAAAACTTGAATGTGTCCATTCATGATGGCAGAGGAGCACATGCATATATTTCTAGAAAAGAGATATCTTCTCTTACAGTAGCTAATGATGCCAGCTACCTTCAGGAAGGATTCCATTTTCTATGGAAAACCCTAATGCCTCTTTAAATTTTGGTCAGTTCAGTTGGCACAACCAGTCTTTCAATATGAAGTCAAAAGCTTTCACGGCTGGCATCCATAGATTTTCCTTGGGTATTTTCTGGGCTGTGAGGCCGTGTTCTGGAATAGGAAAGAAGAAACGCCTGGACAACTTCAACAGGAAAGAAGAAACCCTAAAAGTAAACAAAATCTGGCTCCCAGTTTTGAAAAACAATAGAACAAAAACCCAACACTTACAAAAGAATTCCACCCAGAGACAAGGGGATTCCCAGGAGATAATGGCCCATCAACCAACCATTAGCCAAACAGACACTAACAATCCTTGCATTTCTATACCCTGAAACTAACTATTCAATTACACAAATTTACATATACTCCCCAACAGGGGTTCACTATATATATATATATATATATATATATATATATATATAAACTCCACACACTCCTACCCAACTATTCTCTGAAGATGCCAGCCACAGATGCAGGTGAAAGATCAGAAAGAAACTATTCCAGAACACAGCCTCACAGCCCAGAAAAATACTCCAAGGAAAATATTTCAATACTTTAAGTTGCAGACAACAGTTGAAGGGTCCTGACACTGATGTGTTTTTCAAGTATGCATGAACATTACTATGCAAAGTGTATATACATTTTATTCCAGTTTTGGTGCCATGGTCCCCCCTCAGCCAAAAAATGTGTGAACAGTAACTTGGGAGGGCTGATGGAAAGGTTATATTCAAG
Source organism: Gambelia wislizenii (assembly GCA_030847615.1). NCBI lineage: Eukaryota > Metazoa > Chordata > Lepidosauria > Squamata > Crotaphytidae > Gambelia > Gambelia wislizenii. The sequence continues at coordinate 209,378,479 of JAUMIR010000003.1, read as the reverse complement.
TACAATACTATCTGGAATCCCAAGAAGAAAAATGGTTGTGAGAATGTGGTGTGGAAAAAAGTAGGCAGGAGATGCTAGCAGACAACTAAGAAGACGTTAAAGATATCAGATTTTGTCAGACATCATCGTGCTATCAAACATCTCCATAAAGTTCCTTGGCAAATTTCCTCCCTAACACCATGAAAATGATGGCAGGATTGACCTTGTGGCAATGCCCTGACACATGGAACAGGGCAGGGAGTATGAGTGGGAAAGCCTCTCTGAGAAGAAGGTCAGGCAATTGTTCAGCCCGGTCTTAAGGGCCTTGGGCCCCATATCCAATGAAGCTAGAACCCATTTGAATGTAGCTTCCTATCATTCCCAGTGTGTGCATGGCTGCCATCCATGCAGGAAGGCCAACATAAAGCTTCATAATGGAGGCTTTCCACAGCCTTGCACCACTGCCTAGCAAGATGCTAACTCCAGGATGCTGAAGCCTTTGCCCTTCAGGGTGATGAGTGTCAAAATGCTTGCAGCACTTGAAGCTCTTCTTCTTAAAAGGTTAGCTCTCCCTTACAATGGAAGCCTCCTAGTTTCTGGCTGAATAATCAGACTTATTTACAAGGTATCTTGTCCTACTATGCCCCCTCTTGACCTGGTTTTGTTTACCTCACAATATGAACTCCCCTGTTTTCCTGATCATGGTGAAACTGGCTATCTAATCCTGTGCCAAATAGCCAAACCATTCCATAGATTCCAATTAGAGCACCTTTACTAAGCTCTGTTGCTTTTGGTGGTGGGTGTTCTGTGTTGAATTGTACCAACTCCCCCCCCTCTGTAATGCTTAATGCATTTCAAATAAATTTTCAATACTTTTTTTAAAAGAAAGAGCAATTGTTTGTTAAAATGTAGAATCCCTGCCACCTCCCCCTTTTATGCTCCACAAAGTTCAAAATCTGAAAGCCAGGAGAGTGGGGACTGGGGTTATTCTAACCCTTACTTCTCCCATTGTCTACTGAACATGTTGACCCACTGTGAAAGCCGCCCCTAGATTTCTGCTGCCTGAAGTCCAGGGTTGGCCCTTTTTCCAATCCCAAACCCAAGGGATTCCTCTCCATTCGCCACCACCCGTTGAGTTAAGTAAGGGGTTTCTTTCCTTGTCTAGCACAATGGGAAGCCAGACCAGTTATGAGAATAATAATACCCTTTTCTCTAATCTAAAGATGGTTCTTGATAGCTGACCAAGACAGGCAATTTGAGGAAGGGTAAATAACATAAAGCTTTATTTCAATTCTAGGAGTCTATGTTTCTTGAGAAGGTAAAACATTCCCAGGTTCAGCTTAAGGCTTATACATATGCATTCATCCAGAGCACTTACAAAATAAAACATAAATCTAATGCAATCTAACTACACATTCCCTAACTATTACATGCAGATAACTTACAGTCTCTGTAGATGGAATTTCATAGTTCTTTTTGGATTCTTTTTGAGGCCTTTAGATAAGGTTGGCTCCCCCCAACCTTTCTTTCTTTCTTTCTTTCTTTCTTTCTTTCTTTCTTTCTTTATTTATATTTATTTATTTATTTCCCGCTCTTCAGCCTCAAGGCTATCAGAGAGGCTTACAAATTGTTTTAAGCAACAGCTATTTACACATCCACACTGCATTTAGCAGTTTCCAATGTGTGTTAGCTAATTGCCCCCACAAGCTGGGTACTCAATTTATCGACCTACGAAAGGATGGAAGGCTGAGTGAACCTTGGAGCCCACTGGAATCAAACTTGCAATGTGGTGACTTGCAGTACTGGCATTTAACCACGGCGCCACCAGGGCTCCACAGTGTTTGTTATCACAGTTTGTATCTTGTTGGGTATTTCATGGCTGTGTAGGCCATCTGTGTAGGCCATCTGGCCCCAGAGTTAGGCCATGTGGCTCAGAGTCCATCTCAGCTAGCCATGTGCTCCACCAGTCAGACTCAGAACAAAGGAAGGATCAGAACTTTTAAAAGTCTTTCTTGTTGATTTCTGATTGGCTCTGCCAGTGCCCAGAGTGCCTATCTAGTCAGGTGATGTGACATCATGTTTATTTAATGAGGTTCTCCCACCCACTTCCCATTTCCAAATATGGAATGGAAGTTTCCCATATAGTAAAATGTAGGTTGTTGAAGTGAACTCCCCTAGTAAAATGTAGGTTGTTGAGGTGAGCTCCAATGATGGCAGAGCAGGCCATCATGACACCCACCCACCATGGGTTAGGGTATCATTTTATTTTAATTTTTTAAAATTTAGTTCATGAATATGATTATGATTGACGAGTGGCAGTGGTCAATGGAAGACAGAATGATGAACTTGTGAAGCAGGAGCAGGTGGAAAATTAGGATGTCAATTAGGATGATCACATGATTTCACTTTGGGTTGCTTTTGGGTTAATGTATTGTAAAAAAAATTAAACTCTGTTTTGGTCTGAATGCTTGTTCTTTTAGGGTTTGTGTGAAAGAGCTTGTTGGGGGGGGGTAGGAGAGGCACCACCCACCTCTGTTGTGTATATTTATCACACCACTGCAAATTATCTGTATCCAAAGAGGAGCTATAGCCTGAGGAAAATCTGGAGGTGCTCTTTTGATATTATAGAGTTTTATTTAATTTGTTGTGATTTCAATGAGAAATCAATCAGATATTTTTCCTTCTATGAAGTTTAAAGTAAATCCTATTAATTGTTCTCAAGCTTTCATATACTGGTATTAATTTGTATTGGTATTATTTATAAATTATATGCCTATTTCTATGGGTCTGGGATCCGAATCACTAAAGTTCCTAGTAATGCTACAGCCCATGGAAAAAGCCCATTAATGACCAAGAAATGAAATAATGAGACAAACACAAAAGCTGGGTTGAAAATATGGGCTACTTTATTGAATTCTACCCTATTTAATTATTTATTTCTTGAGGTATGTGATTCGGGGGGAGACCCAGTGAGGGGAAAAGCCTATTCGTGACCAACAAATGAAATAATGAGACAGACACAAAAGCTGGGTTGAAAATATGGGCTACTTTATTGAATTCTACCCTATTTAATTATTTATTTCTTGAGGTATGTGATCCAGGAGGGAGACCCAGTGTGGGAAAAGCTGGAGCCGATGGTCTCCAAAGACCCTTCTCCCAACTTCCCTGGATGAAGCCCCGAGGGGGATCCAATAAACTTAGCTGCCCCCGGGCACCATCTACTGGAAGACCCCAGGATGAAAACCTCAAGCCACATGACTTCCATTGAGGTGTCCAACCTGGTGCCATCCTCAAGGACAGCCTATCTCCTTGCCCCCCAGCCGTATGACCTGCAGGTGCAGTTTGACAGACCCATCCTTCAACCCAAAAGGAGATGCCTATTGGGGGGGGGGTGATCATTATAGTATACTATTGCCTCAAGTTTTGCTTTAGCCAAAAAACTACCACTATATTCCCAGTGGTGGCTAACTTAAAGGAACCTCAGAGCAGAAGAATCATGAACCAACCTCTTATTCAGAGGCACATTTAAGCAGATCTAGCAGAGGGCCTGGTTTGTTCAAGATAACATCCTCCAGCATGCATAACCTTATGATTAATCCATCACTGAGCATGGGCCAAATGTACCAAAGCCTTTTGTGTACATTGGTGGCTATTTGTTTATACTGTGGTAAAAATTGGGAGCTGTTTCTTTCTGAAAAACTATAAATAGTGTCCTAAAATTGTGTTAAATTGTATCCTGTGATGTCAAAGCTACAGAGGAGCAAATGAACTATAACTTACCTGTCTTTCATATTTTATACAATTTAGACTGTCATCTTGATTATCTCCATGGAAGTTAATTATAAAAATATTAAGTTTATTTTTTAAATATCTAGTGTAATGTAATGTTTATCTACCCTACAGTGGTTTCAAAACTATTGAGGACCAGTCCACAGGTTTATGAACTAAATATTTAGAAGAGGAAAGAAGATATTTAAAAGGAAAGAAGAGAAAGCCAGGAATTTAAGGTCATTAGTAAAAGAGGGCCTAGTTTCAGATGAACAAGATAAAACCAAAAAAAGATCAACAATATATTTAGTGGAAGTATCATCTAAACACCAAGAAAAAGCTACCAGTTACAAACATTTAGAAAGACAGAAACTAAGCAAATGTGCAATAATTAGACAACGGGCCCTTGCTTTCCACTGGGCTTTGGTTCCAGGACCACCAAACGCCCATCTGCACAGGCCGCTTAATTTGGGGGCAGTCCAGAGCATTGTGCTCTAGACTGGGGCAGGATTGACCACGATGGCAACTGCATGCACAGGGCACGGTCTAATCCAGTGTAGCAGTGTATCATTCTCCACACAGGCCAACCAAGCCAACACTGCTTCAGCCCCACTGGCTCGTCCACGGTCCTGCTGCTACCTTGCCAGCCAAGCAACTCCCTCTGAATGCTTGGCTGGTAGAGTTGCCCCTGCTGAGGCCAGAAACTGGTTGTCAGGCATGTGATCAACAAGGAAGTGGTTGCTCTAACCCCCACCTCATTGATCACACAAGCACCCTGTTTCAGTCCTCAGCAAAAGTGACCATGTTGGACAGGCTTTCCATGGCTGCTTAACTGGCAAAGTGGCAGTGGCAAGATCACAGGGAAGGGGATGGGTCTTTTTCTGAGCTTGCACCTCCTTGTGTGCAAGAGCTCTGTGGAAAGCCTGCCTGGCACACCACCACCACTGCTAAGGGCAGAACAAGACACCTGTGTGATCAGCAAGGTGGGGGTACAGTGACAATCTCCTTGTTGATCATCTGTCCAGGCACATGTTTCTGGCCTCAGCAGAGGTGGTGGCATGCTGGGTAGGCTTCCCACAGATCTCCTGCTCACAAGGAGGTGGTGGTAGAATTGGCTCCAAAAGCAGTCCATCCCCTTTCCCTGCACTGCTCAGCACAGGGAAGAAGTGCAGCTTTTGGTGTATGGACAACTGGATTGGCTGAATTAGACCTGATCCAACTCTCTGCATGCCAACAGCATCCAAAGCTATTCCATGGTTTCCAGAAAACATTGGGCTTTTTGCTGACTTTGTTTAATGCAGGGCAAAGTTGGATTAAGGGTTAAAAACTGTGTTATCATCCCAGAAGTAGCCAGGATGCCAGCACCAGGTTCAAGGTGATTACGGTGTTTTTGGCCCATGCGGATATGGCCTCTGTCTATTTCCAACTAGTTCACTGCAATGTTTTATTTCTGACCTTTAGTGGCTTTCTTTTAATGCCAAGAGATATCAGAACACAAAGATGACAGCATCTAGCAAAATGCAAGGATCTTTACCACAAGAGCTTATCCTGGAAAAGGCCACTGCTACAGTGTACAATACAGCTCATTTGTAGCTTTTTCCCAACATAGGTACGGTAGCTTCTGGTATCCTAAGCCATCCTTCAAGGAGGAACATCTACTTCTGGGTAGAAAGGGGAAGATTTTAGCAAGGCAGTCACTTGAAAGGAGTCTCTAAAGCAGATCTATCCAATGAAGAAAGTTTAAATTGAATCTCTCCAGCAGATGTCTTACAGACTGAGTGTGCGACTAAGAAGATTATTCATTCGAGGAGCTGCCACTGGTTTTTTTTCCCCTTTAGCACAAGAATAATCTCTGCCATAGCTAGGTGTACCACTCTGTTGGTGGAGGGTTTCAATATTACCTTTCCAGACATGATTATTCTGGGAGTTCTGACAGCTGGCAGAAAAGGCTACAAGACCCTAGGCCACCAGAGCAAAAGGTGACAGTACAGGTTCATTTCAAGAACAAGAGTATCTGTCATCTAGAGGACTTACATTATTTTTGGGAAACAAGTTTACCCAGATGTATTAGCAACAACCTATCTATGACTGATGTCAACTACTCCTGGATGTGGAAGAAGCAATATTTGCCACCTATTGATATTTGCAACTTTGATCTCTTGTAATATTATTTTTTTAAAAAAAAAATGGGGGGCATTATCACATCAAGATAAAACTGGAAAATAAAATGAATGTTAAATGGCTTGTCCTAGTTGTTGGAAAATATAGTTTGCAGTCCAATAAGTGGAAATGGTTCTGCTATTGAAGGGTTAACTGAGAAGCCATATGAGCTGAGCTGATGTAACTTCCTGAAGTTTTCCACTGGGGAATCTGGGATGAAGGGGGAGTGTCTTGAGTATTCTTCTTTGTTCCAGAAGCCATGATCCTTAACAAATCTCATGGTCCTTTGAACTGAGAGGACCTCAAAAGGGGTGTCCTGAATATAGATTTGTAACAATGTAGTTTTAAGTATTTTGAACTAGTTTTAGTTTGTTTTGATGAAGTTTTTGTTCCTGCCAAGAATGAGCTCTCTAAACTGTGAGTAATGAAGCTTTTGTACTTTTTAAACTAACTTTTGAGTCTTGAGTGGTTATTTTGCTAGTTAAACAACTTGGGAAAAGACAAAGGGTGTTTGGTTATTTAACAAGCTATGTATGCTAACATTCTGATGCTAGATGCTGCTGCGTTAACTCTAAACTCTGCTAAGTTGGCTGTATTCTCCACTAACGTGTGAAGTACAGTGTGCTCGTCCAACCCTGTAAGGTCAACCATCTAAGAGAAGGAAACTCTAATCAAACCTACGGCCCGAGGACCTCACTGCCACGTCCATGCTTGCAAGGCCACGGCAGATGAATCTCTGGTTTAAAGGGTGAGGCCAGTTCTGTGCACGCTGCGCTCCACCAGAAAAATCCATTGCACAGGCTCGAAGGCCAAATCCATTTCCAAAAAAGCCCTGTAGCGACTGGCGAGGGACGAAACCGGCAGGTGTAAAGTTGCACTGGAAGCCGCAGCCCCAACCCTGCATGCAGGCGGTTCAGGACAGTGTGGATGTTTAAACAGGGACAACATGCCCTGATATTTTAAACAGTGTATTTTTACACATTCCAATACTAGTCCTGCTCCATGCAATATGGTAGAGCCCTCATTGATCCAGGAAAAATGTAACATATTCTAACTGGCTTTACCACCGAATTGTGCCCCCGCCCCACAAATTATGCCAGGGATCTTGCTGGTGACTTACATTAGTGGAAGTCTCATTTTATATCAACATAGGTTCTTTATTGAATTGGACATTGTGGAAGGCTGGCAGCAAGCACCTATCCTCCTCTGGAGATAATGTTGTCCTACCAGCTCCCAGGCCACTTTGAAACCAATGGGAAAGCTTTATCTCTAGAGAGAGAATTTTTGCTGATCTCTTCCCTGTTGTCACAGCATCTGCACCCCACTTTCCTCTGCTGCCACATCTCCTGTTCTACTGCTTTCTCCTCTTCTGCTGGGATCTTTGCCTATATATATTGTAATGGACATTTTAAAAAAATAGTGGACATTTTAAATTACTTATTTATTAATTAAAGTTTTTGGAAGTGACAAATAGCAAAAGAAAGAAAGAAAGAAAGAAAGAGAACAATAATAATACCAACAACAAACCAATCCTGCAATTCAGATGAACTAAGCTGAAAAAATTACCATGGTAGTAACTAGATGTCTTAGCCCATTTGGCAATTGTAACATTATCCCCCCCACCCCCTGGATTTTCATGATAGGCAAGTTATGGAAACTCCATCTATCAAATACTAGTAAGATATCCCATCTCCTTGGTCCATGTAAACTATATATTTCTCCAGAAATCAAGATGGTGTCCTTATGACAATGTATGCATTGTTTCCCTTAAAGGGAAACAGCAACTCCCAAAATTTGTGAGAGGGGTTGCCTAAAACAGTGAAAGTACTCCTTGTAGAATTTGAGAATACCTTTGGTCCCAATAGTATCCAGCATCATTTTGCTGTGTTTGAAAGGAGAGGGGCCAAATATTCCATACACTCCACAGGGGGAGCCTTCATGGCTTTCCCCAAAGTTTTTAAAAAACAGCGCATGAAATGTGCATTCCTGCTCATTGGGACAAGCAACATAAATTGATGTGCTTTCCCAATACAAGCAGAAGTGGGAAGATTATTGGTCAGATGTGCATGAGGTGGGGGTGGGGGGAGAGAGCTTGCTAGCAAGGCAAGTGCCTAGAACTGCTATTTTGAATTTTTGCCATAGTGATAATGCGCTACGATGAGATAATAGTCTTGGGGTTTTTTGTTTCCTTCTTTGTTAAAGTGGAAGATTGTACATTTGCACCATGGATATGGTTTTTAAAAAACCTGTTAAGCAGTGGCAACTTGAAGTAAATAAAAACACAAGTAATTCACTCGCACCAGCCATCTTGATTTGCACGCATGCCCATTGGAACAGCAAATGCTTATAGCTTTGCATGCCTACAATTTAAAAAAATAATCAATTGAGACAAATAAAAGCTGCTGAGAATTGGCATTACTGCGCACCAATTCACATTTTATTGCTTCATCTAGATAAACCCTTAATGCTCTGGCTGTATATGTCATCTTCTTCACATTGCCTATGCTCAGTTTCAGAGGGTTCCAACATCCTTTAGCATGCCTATGAGGGGGAGAGATGATGAGACAAGACTGATGCTTGGCAAGTGAAGAAATCTTGTTTTCACGTGTTTGAATCATCCTTAGCCCATTTCATGTGTCTTTGTTCTGGATGCATCCTCTAGTCCACCCTCCCATTTGCTGGATGGCCTTATTGGACCCCTCCTTTTTTGTGACTATGGATTTTACTTGCACACACAGACAAGTGCATTCTTTTACACATAACTCCAAAGGTACACCAATAAAGGATATTTTCATTGGCATGAGTATGCTAAAGGTTTGCACCTTCTGTTTCTTGCATTTTACCTCCCCATGATTGAGATTTAACAACCAACTCTTACTGCTATTTATCCCAAGATCCTGTCCCAGCCACCTCCCCAAGAATCTTATCCTGGCTGAATTTTGTTTGAAAATGGGGAAAGAAACAGGGAGGGTATTAAATATCTAATCAAGCCCACAGATTACACACACCTGAGATGACCAGCAACACAAACCATTCTCCTATAATTTGGTGTATGTTTAAATATTCTATGAGGAAAAGCTCATCCATGGCGGACATCATTATGTCAATAACTTTAGGTGCCCAGAGGTGTCTCATTACCAGGACTCTTCTAGAATATTCTGTTGTCAGAGCTATCTCAGATACATGTCTTCTGCAGTTCTCTTTCCATCCTCTTCCTGCTGCTTCCTCCAGGTCCCTTTGCCCACATCCTTCCCTTTCCTTTAAGTCTACTCCAGGGCTGCTCACCTGGATTCTATCCCCACTTTCCTCCAGCCTCCCTTGCTGGAAGATTCCTTGTTCCCCTTTTCTCTATCCCTTTACTTCCCCATTGCTTTCTTTTCCCCACACTCCAGTGATGTGGAGTACAGGGATTATTGCTTAGCATTGGCTTAGAAATTGGGTTGTTATGGATTCCAGTGCATAACAACATTCCACTGATAATTTGGCATAACATTGTGTTCTGGATTCGAGAGGGGTGCCTCACACTTGGCCATGGAAGAGGGCTCAGTGGGAAGAAAGGAGAGGCCAAAGGATAAGTTAACTTAGTGACAATGAGATGGATGGGAGACTTATTGATTTTAGTCAGCTGGCTCAGGATTGGAATCCTTCTCCTTACCAAGATACAGATGTTTCAAAGGCATGATGGCATTTTGTAGAAGTGTTTACATAACTTTCCATGAAAGTTTCAATGACTAGCAAATCCCTATGCCTTTACATGGCTTCTGTGAGCCCTCCTCCATCTGATCCTATGTGATTTCTGCTTTATTGGAACTTCAAAATCTGATATGAAATGGATGACCTCTAGTTTACTCCAGCATCCCTTACAATACATTGAACTTTTATTTTTTTTAGAAGTTACTACAACAAGAAAGCAGCTATCACAGTTTTGTGTAGTTGCACAAAGATGCAAAGATCAATATTCCAAATGTGCTAGTTTTCATCAAGACAACCCTTCTCCCCACCCCCCAAAAAGGAGGAGAATTTTATATTACATTTCTCACTCTCACTTGACAGAATAAGACAATTGAGAATTTATAACTCTAGCTGATTATCTCTAGTGTCTACTTATTTCTATGTGACAAAATTAATGGTGTTCTAATCAGGCCTGTAGCCACAAACTTTGAGTTGTGGTGGCTTCAGTATAATAAGAGTAGCCAATTGAGTGAAATGAAAAGTGGCTGATTTTTAATAGTTGGAAATGCTTTAATAAATAGGCTACACATCATCCATCAGGAGACAGATATCCTTGCACACTAGGGAGATCAATGGCCAGTCTATCCTGCTCTCAGGTGTGAACCCAGAATGATGTTTGGGAGAGTTAGGTATATTGTAATATAAGACAGACCTGAAGCAAAATATGTCACTTTCCTGATCAATCACATCTGTAGCAGCATCAGAGGTTGGCAAGATGAGAGATGGATGGATTTAATTTATCCCACATTATATTTTTTTTTAAAAAAATCAGAAGTTGTTTACATACAGAAAAATGAAGATTTTTTAAATATATGTATATATATATATATATATATATATGGGGAAAAAGAGCCAAATATACCCAAATATATTTCTCAGTAGATTATCCAAATCCAACAGGTATAGCTATTCCCAGAAGTGGGGGGAATAATATTGTATCTGGCTGCTATATAGCTGGCTGTTGAAGATTAGGACTTTGGTTTGGGTTGCCTTGAGGAATATCCTATGTAAAACTGCTTTTAAACCAAATGAAGCATTGCTGCTGATTTGCGTGAATTCAACTTCAGCTTCAGAAGGTCTGGGTTAACCAAGTCTCATTACTGGAATGCTAACATTTTTTGACGACAATTCATCCAATGTTATACCTCTTAGAGCTTTGTGTGTGTGCAGTGTGTGTTTGATCTAGCTTTCTGTTATAAAAGGGGGGGATGGGACTTAATCCATTTCCTAATGTACGCATTTCAGAGTCAAAACATAAAAAGGTCCCTAGATAAAGTGAAGAAATAAGAAATAAAGTGAAGAAATGATAAACTGTTAATGGTGTTGCTGCAAAACAAGGGAAAATTACTTTCAGGGACTGCAGCTCTCAGAATCTGGGTTAAATTGGAAGTACAGCCTGTTTTCACAAAATATTTTCTGACTGGCATTTCATTATTATTTTTATGGTTTAACATGAACTGAGACTTGATCTGCCATTACAAAGCTCTTATAGAATATGCTTAACTATCATTTATAATTAGAGTGTTAGGAGATTTTCCAATGGGGCCAATATTGTGGGACAGGCACAGAACAGGGTCGAGAAAGGGGCTCCCTTTCTGACGACATCGACCCCTTCTGTCCTGCTTCCATCCTGTTCCTGGGGTATTCTATTCATGATGAAACATCATGAATAGACCACCCCTTCTGTTTCTGTCATGGAATCAGGGATGTGGGAAAAGGAACCCTGTTCCTGTTCCGAGATGACGGGCACAGGGGAGGAGGTCCTTGAGCACTTCCAGCCACAATCGAGACATCCAGGTAGGTGGCACCCTCCCCCAATCCCCAGGTTACTTGGGTTTTTTTAAATTCATTTTTGCATTTTATTTCTTCCTTTGATAGCTGGGTTTTTTTTTGTTTTGTTTTTTGTTTTCCCTCCTGCCCATTCTCTCACAAGAACAAGCGGGATTTCAGCCAGCCGGTCATAAAGGCAGCCTTACAATAGCTGCATTTACAGCCAGCCAGCAAGGAGGGAGGGAGCCCATTTCTGCGGAATGGAGGTAGGTGTGCAAACATTTACCTCCATTCCATTGCAGGAACTGGAAAGTAGGTGGCAGGGCAGTAACAGGGCATTTGGGCCCCATGTGAAAATCTCCATAGTAACACAGCAATAGAGTACCACCCAATATTGCAATGTTGTGCCTATCTATTTAATCCTGAAACATAAAACCCTGCCCAGAATGAACTTTTAAACCTTGACCACTAAGGGAAAAATATGTTTTGGTTCTTATTACAACATTTTCTAGAGCAAGTTAAAACCTCTCTCAGTGTAGCCATTGTTTAGGGTGATATATCTCTTGATTGTCATAATTTGTCTTTTAAATCCAACACAAACAGGGAAGTGTAAGAATGTGTTCTGCTGGATTTTGTTTTGTTTTAATTTTGGTTTGGTTTAGATTTCCCTTGTCTGCAACACCTGAGAATGTTTTGTACTAAAAAAGAAAATCATAGTTTTTTGCTCCAAAACCTACGTTTTAAAAATGTTTTGTTTTCAGCAGAATGAGTCCGGGCTTTCTAATAGTCCTTAATAACCATGCTGTTTTTGAGGGCTTTCTCACAGTGGGGAGAAAATTGTTTTAATTATTCTTGCTTACTCACCAGAACATAATCACATATATATCACAGTGCCTGGCAAAGATTTAGCAAATTCCCAAAGATGATTTAATAATGACATGACAGGTTACAAAATTTGACTATCCCAAAGTACCGAGCTGTGTTCTCTAATGCCAGATTTAACGTAATACCTTCAGCACTCCTAGAGGGTCGGTTTAAGGGAATACCCTATTATGAGAGGGTTTGTCCCTGTGGGGAGGGATTTGTTGAGTCTTTAGAACATGTTTTACTCTTTTGTACCTTTTATAAAGATGAGAGGTTGAGATTAATATCTCCCCTCCTGTTCAAGTTCCCGGGTAGACCAAATAGTTGGTATATGGAATACCTGTTGAACGATGCAAAGAAAAGCAAAACGGAAACAGTGGCCAAGTTTCTTTTTTCTGCCATTAAAACACGTAAGAGCATGTGTTAAACTAGTTGAATAGCTAGATCTTTTGCATTTTGCATTAGGTAGATTCAAAGAAATAGCCACCTAGCCTTATGTCTTAGGTTTGGATTATTCAATATTCCTGAGAGTGTTTCTGTACGAATATATATGCTTACTCGATGCGCACGTTATTAATATATATTGGTTTTATTCTAACAAGTTTTTGCAGTTTAATGCTTTTAAACGTTTTATGTGTTTTATATGTTCTATCTATATTTTGTTGTCAATGGCCTGTTGGCTGAAATAAATTGAATTGATTGATTGATTGACATGACAGGAAGTCATGTAATTTTCTGGCACTGAAGCAGTCAAGAAAATATCCATGAATGGTTAAGCAAACAGGTCTTGTGCAGAGGTACACAGCTGTATGAAGTGCCCCTTCTGAAAATATTGTGTTAAGATCTTCCTCAGACTTTTGTGGTCTTTCTACAATATTCTTTTAACTTGCAAAGAAGAAAGCAGTGTTATCATAGAGAGACAGCAAGGTGTGTGTGAGAGAGAGAGATAGAGAGAAAGAGAGAGAGAGAACACTTCTGCAGAAGGGAAGGAGAAAGGGAGAGGACAATTTCTTTGTTTTGGATTGTGCCACTCATATTGGGACAGATAATTTGGCACCTGCCACTTACAGATATCCACATGTAGGATCAGCATGTTTGATGCCTGAAAGGGTCCCCCAACAGGAACCACACTTCATATCTAGAGACCATAATGAATTGCATTGCAGTGGAGAACAATCCATCCAACATTGGTTGGTTGGATGGATTAACTGATTGCAAAAATGGGAATATGGTAATCACCATGGCTTGATAGCTTGAATATGTAGCTCACTATTACATCATCAGATCTGTGAGTGCCCGCTGAAGTCTCAAGGAAATGTTGTACTTCCCTGAATTTCTCAACAAGAAGTCAATCTCAGGGTGAGCAGCACTGGAGGAAGAAAATTGATATTTATTTATTTATTTATTAAGGGGGGGGGGGAGTATATGAGACAGCTTTTAAACCTGGGAGTTAATGTCTACTCATTCCCAGCTGACATCATGGCTTTCTGGTGTTTGTACTTGTTTAACAGTGATATGCCCAAAAAAGTCAGATACAAGGGGAAGAGAATGGGGAGATAATCATGGTTATGTGCACTTGGCCCCATTGTTCCATGGATCTAGTGAGGAAGTGAAGTGCTAGGTTGTAGCTTTTGAGCTCTCATGATGTATGTGCCATGGCAGTAAGAGTGCAGGGCCTGTGGGGGTGCGGGCTGTCCAAAGACTGATAGTGAGCAGCAGCATGTGGCCTGGAAAAACTCCACACATGAAATGTGTGCTGCATGTAAGGCCATGTGTCATGTCAGTTTTTTGTGGGAATTTTGGCAACTGCTGAAGCTACTGGGCACATTTTGCCATTAAAAATGCCCCCCCCATGTCTATGTTCTCATGTTACCTTGTTAGCTAGGTTTTGTCCAAATTTTAGACCATTGTCTGTTTGATTATTTCCATAAGCAGTTGACACATAAGCAGTTCTGGCCCAGCTCACAATCCTAGCTTTCAGCAACCTGTGACCCCAGAAGGACCAACCACTATAACAGCCCAAACACCCATTCCCTATTCTCTGTCCCCGCCCCCCAGATCTCAGGGAATGGGATGCTATTGGCCTGGCAAGCCTACTCATTATCTACATTACTAAATATATAAAAAGTTCTAGTAACTCAGGGTTTCTCAGACTTTGGTCCTCCAGAGAATTTGGCATTTATCTCACATAATATCCCACCATTTGCTGTGCTGACTGCAGCTTCTGAGAGCAGAAGTGCAAAACAACTAGAGAACCAATGTCTGACAGCCACAGTACTACATGAAAGCCAAGAGCTCTGTTTCTTGGAAAGAGCCTCTTAAAAATGAGACCTATTTCTTATGAACTTGGAAGGAAAAGGTCATGATCTGTAGAAGACCAGTAAGAGCTATACTTAAAATAAAATTCAAGTGTTGGTCTGAAGAATAAAATTACTGCTTGAAGAATGATGGGAAGGCTTCTTAATCCAGTGATCATAAAGTAATCATTGCACTTACCATTTTGGGCAATCATCCAGAGCTGAGGTATAATAAAACAATCAGACAATGACTATATTTGAAACTGAAAGTGATAATTCTGCATTTCAGAAATTGATCCTAAGGATTTCAGGTCTCCTGCTGTCTTTACAGCAGGAGATGAAACAGCAAAATGGATTCCATGGGAAGAGCAGAAGCCATAGTCATATTATGAAATCTCTTCCTCCACGGACAACTTTAACACAGACAACTGAAACCAGAACCAGAATCTAGATCCAAGACCAAATCCCCATATAAAATTGAGAGAGGGCTCAGATCTGCCTTTGTACTTTCCTTCAGCCCCAGCAGTATAGACAACTGGTTACCCTACACCGGGTGGGGGGGACACATCATCACCCAATAAAGCATGATTGCTTAATACCTATGATATAAAATTGGGAAATAATAGCAGAAATGTGCTTAGGTTTGTTTGTTTAAGTTCATATTCTAATTATTCAATACATTGGGGGGAAACAGTTGAAACTAAAATGTTCTAAAATCCAGTGTTCCAAGAATTAGAACATTGATGTATTACAGTTCAGACCTATGTTTCTGGAGTTTAACCTAATCTGATATTTAATACTAAAGTATAATTCTTTTAGTCTGTTGTGAGCTCTGTCATGATTGTATGGAATATATTTTCCAGTAAAAAGTAGGTCATACTTTCCATTACTGATTTTTTTATTATTATTTTTTTAAAAACAACAACAACTCTGGAGTGGCAGTTGTGGTGTAAAGCAGGAGGAAATAAAGATAGGATGAGCTGCTTGTAAACAACACGATGGTGTTGAACTGAAATACTGATTGCATAATAAGTATGGACTCTTAAGATACTTGGTGGCTCATTTGCTAAGGTTACTTGCTGTTTTGCCAGGGACATGAGCTTCTGTGTACTTTGCCTCAGGTTTACTGCTCACTGGGCTAACATAAATAGAAGACAATGCAGAGGTGACCTTTTCAGTCTCTTACAATTTGCATCATTCTTATATGATTGGATAAAGGAGCAGCATTAATACCAGCCTCAGGAGAGGCTGAGCATTTTTTCCTACCCACTCTCCCTAGCTGTGCAAGACTTGAGGGAAGGAATGAAATTGTGGGGGAGGGGGTTAAAAATTTTACCATTATTTCTTTTACCTGGGGAACTTCCCATATTCTATCTGTGCATCATTTTGCCAGGAAAAACTTGCATAGTGAATCTACAAATTTGTCTCTGGTGCATACCGTACCAATTTCACCAAATCCTGAATTTCTGGTGAGGACAGAATGTGAGAAAACTGAGGTGCATTTTCACTCAGCAGGTCCCATGCTGCTGCCTGGTGTTTTTTTCTCCTGCCATCAGACTGAAAATTCCTCTCTCTGTAACCATTAGTGTGGATCATAGCCTGTTTCACTGAGAGGTGTACTTAGAGGAAAGGACTATTTAATACCAGATTATTTGTCTGTCTAGCCTAGTGTTGTCTAGCGGTCTTCCAGATTATCAAGCAGGAGTCATTCCCATCACCTACTATGTAAAAATTACAGCAGTTAAACCATGTACTTTCTACATACTACCAAGCTATGCTCCTACCTGATGGCCATGTCCTTTTGCATTCATGGTTGCAGGGTTTTCAATCTATTGGTAAATATATAAGAATCAGTAAGATGTAGTGCTTTCAGTGTTGAGAATCAGAATCAAGTCTGCACTGAGCCATGAATATGATCTTAAACTAGTTACTCTTAGGATTTATCTATGCCTGCCAGAATATGCCAGCTTCTGGATTGTGTATTCTGGCACCAGATCTGGCCCATTCCCCCCTTCCTCCACTACCTAAGCAAAATGAGAAGTACACACAGACATGCCAGCCATACCAGGGGGGACCTCCACTGCTGCCATGCATCACTCCCCCTGAATTCAGGAAGGTGGCCCTCAATGTGATCGAGACAGGTCACATGCAGGGGTCCTTGATCACATGCTGGGCCCTCCTTCCTGGTTTCAGAGAGATTCCAATGGTGGTGTCTGGCTATATGGGCCAGTGTGCTGGTAAGGACCCAGCATTCCATCACTGGCCCGATTCATGTTTTCCCTCATGAACTGACTTTTCCTCAGTATTTAATTAAAACAGTTTAATGGGCTTTATCTCAGCTTCCCCTCCCCCATCTTTGCCCTGGGTGTTGTCAGGACTGTCTGGATGTGAAATGGGGCAAGAGCTCTGCATCATTTGTCCTGGAGGGATCCAAGATGGGGGGAAGCCAGGGTAAACAGCCAATCTAGACAATCCCTTAATCTGCTCACAGATTTGCTATTGTGAAGATAAAATGGAAAGGAGAACCATGCATGCTAACTTGACCTCATTTTGGAGGAAAAAGAGGATATCTACTCCTGTATTAACCATTTTATTGGCTGTGATTACCCTGCCATTGTCATCCACAGAATGGTAAATTAATGGCTTTGCTACTATAATGGTCCTGTCAGCCTGGCTATAAATATTGAGCCCACTTGTTAAAATTTACTTCACAAATAGAATGGAGGATTCATTTTTAAAGCCCTAATTGGCCAAACATTTGTGAGGTTTTAAGGAATTTATTTCTCTGAAAACTCTTTCTTCATTGCTTTAAGGCTGCAAATCTATACACGCTTACCTAGGAATAAATTCCATTGAACTCAATGGGACTTACTTAGGGATAAGACAAACCTTTGGCAAGCTACTGTTAAAAAGTAATTTCCAGCGTATAAGACGACTGGGCATATAAGACAACCCCCCCCCAATTTCCAACCAAAAATCTAGGCTTAGGCATATATTCGCCATATAAGACCACCAGCACCCCCAATTTGGCTGGCTGGCTGACTGGCTAGGGGGAGTCGGGGCTGGGGAGCCAAACCCCTAGATTCGCTCCCTCTCCCCACCTTCAAGGAAGGTGGGGAGAAGGAGCGAAGATGCCCCATTTGGCTCCGCAGCCCCGATGCCTCCTTCTGGGCTCCCTTCGCAAGGTATCAATGAGGTACCTTTAAATGAAGAAACTGCAGCATTAAAAATACTCTAATCTTTAAGCAAATGCTTCCTCAAACTGTTGTTATCAGGTGTCTTGGCCTACAACACTCAATAGCCCCAGCTAGCCAACATAGTCATATACAGTCATCCCTTCATATTCACGGCTTTGAATTTTGCGGTTTTATGTATTCATGGTTTGTCCTCCTTCTCCTCCTACTCCCCATCCAGGGGAACTGCAGCAATGAGGGTGCTGTGAGAGGAGCAGCAGCAGTAGCCGCCTTGGCCTCCTCTTTTTACTCTGAGCCGTTGCCGGTGGCTGAGAAGCAAAGGAAGCGAGGGAACTCCCGCCACCTCAGAGGCTTGCCTCTGTTTGACGTGGGGAGCCAAGTCTCGGGAGAGTGGTGAGCTTGGATTTAAAGTGCCTAACTCCCCACTCTCTTGAGGCTTGGCTCCTCACCCCAAATGGAGCCAAACCCCAGGACAGCGGGGACTCGGGTGCTTTAGACCTGAACTCCCAACTCTCCTGGGGCTTGTCTCCCCACCCCAAATGGAGCCAAGCCCTGGGAGAGCGGGGAGTTGGGGTGGGGTGGCTGCTGGGGCATGGTGCTCAGTGGCTGGGGCATAATTGGGGTGGCAGCTGCATGGTGGCAGTGACGGGGCAAGCGAAGGTAGGGGTGCTGGCAGAGGAGTTTTGGGAGGCCTATTTTTATTTTTATTTTTTTCATTTTCATGGGGGAATCTTGTTCCCCTAACCCCCGTGAATATGAAGGGACAACTGTAATTTTTAATAGATTTGGATATTTTCTTTATAAGAGGAATGATGGAAGTTGTACACCGACACATTTGGAGGGCAACAGGTTGAAGACAGATGCTGTAAAATTGTCACCATTATTGGGTTTTTTCAAATCTACCAGCTATTACTAACTGTTGTTTTGAACTATCAGTGATTCAGATTCTATGAAAGATTCTGGGAATCAGTATGATATCATCAGATAATCTAGTATGTTTCAAGTAGTGTCATTTTTTTTTTAAAATTATGCTGTTGTGATCCTATCTATACCAATATCATCTAAATCTTTTGTCAGTCTGTTGGGAACATCTTTTGCCTGATGAAGAAGCCAGTAGAACTTTGAAAGTTTGCATCATGTCTTTTGCACTTGGTTATGTAATAAAGGTATCACTTTTTTTGTGGATTTTGGATTTGTTTTGCTGCATGGCCAACATGGCTATGTGTTTCCTAGATTTGAAGATACCTCATTTTGCTGCAAGAAGTGGAATCCTAAACAAGAGGGAAATATGGACTGAGATTAACTCTTTGAGGTTTCTGCCTTCAAGAAAGGTAAAACTTCTCTTTTGCACTAGGATTGGCTAGTTTTGACTATACAGCACCTAAAATTTGTTTCCAGATGCAGCAGTACAGAGACTTCTTGAAAAATCTGATTAGTTCTGCCTAACAGAGGAGCTCTTTTGCTTCACAAAGGGACCGGGACATGCTGGATACCAGAGATGTTGCCTCACTGCTGCAAAAGGATTTAAATTTCACTGTCCTTTGTCTCAGCCCCACATGTCCAAGAAGTAGGTGTAGCCTCTGCCTTCATGAGCCCCCCCCCACTTGAGCAGCACAAGTGAAATCTGAAACAGCATGACCCCAACATTGTCACTTTTCTTCTTTTTAACATCTTTTGCCTGATGAAGAAGCCAGTAGAGCTTTGAAAGTTTGCATCATGTGTTTTACATTTGATTGACTAATAAAGGTATCATTTTTGTGTGGTTTAGTGTATAGTATACTATTAACAGTAATAGTAATAGTAATAGTAATAATGGCAGTAGCAGGTATATTATGAGGTTTGCTTCTCTTCTTCATGGTTACTGTTGTTACTAATTTTTCCATGATCATTTTCTCCTAGCATGGTTGGAACAGCTGCACTGTTTCAATAACACTTGGGAAAGGACCATTTAACCAAATTAATTTCTGGTGGTGTTCTTCTATATGTAATGCTTGAAAAATTAAACCATTAATTTGATATTTTGTCCAACACTATGTCAGAGAACAGTCTCATCTGAAATGAGAAACAGAAGAACAAGGCTGTATAAACTGAAATAAAACTGGCACCCATTAATTAATTATAGTCTGGTTAAAGTGTATTTAAAACAAAACAAAACAAAACAAAACAAAAAACCCACTACGTACTTTTTATTAATTCCTTGGATATGGAAATTTTCCCTTCTAAGAGTTTTAGCAGTTCATCCTTTTCCCCAAATTTTCTTAATTTCACCTTTAGCAAAATTTCATGAGAAACAAGTAGCAGAGAGTGGTCAAATGAAAGCTATCTATTTCTGATTCATGCCCCTTTTATTTGTTTTTATCCATAATTCCAATCCTTTTTGTTTGCTTTATTTCTTCCCCCTCTTTCCCCTCCCCACCCCCAACAAATCCAGAAAAAATACATATTCAACATGCTGGTTTTAAAATGCATTTAAATGCACATTTTACAATTATTATTTTTTTAAAAAAACACAACAACAAAATAGCACTAGCATTCCAGTTATAAGGAGCCCTGCAGTTGTGGAAGGCAGGGAAGGAAAATTGAGCAAATGGTTTCTTGTTTCAACATGAGCATTTTTACAGATCCATATTCTTATTAAAGTTGGAAATGAAACATCTGAAAATCATGTTGCTAAAGGCAGTACATAATAAATTAATTTCACATTATCTTAAATATCTGCACAAATGTGTATGGTGCATCTGTTTCTGCAAGAAGCAATTGCTGGGTGAGTTTTTTTTCTGCCTTCTGTTATCATTTTTTCTTGTATTGTTTTATTGTACACTGTGTTGTATAAGAATTTGTTGTTGTTGTATCATAAGAGTTTGTGCCATCTAGTGTCACAAATTAAGGGTGGTTAAAAAAAGTAATTTTAAGTACATAAAGAATAAGTGTTTCATTTGACTTTTTTAAAAAAATAATTTTATGCATTCATAGGGAGTCCAAATATATAGAAAGCATAGTTGTGTTTCTGGTTGGCCCCATTTAACTGTGAAACTGATAGACCTGAAAAGATGCAAATTAGATCTTAAGGAGAATAGTACCAAGGTTGCCAAAGTTAATATACTTAAATAGTAATGATTGGCACTTCAAGCTGACAATGAATAAACAAGTAAATTATTTGTTAACAATGCCAAAATTATGTCACCCAACATAACTGGTAAATATCTATATCTATATGTCTGTATCTGTATCTATACCTAGATATATTACATCTATATAAACTACAGCAAGCAACCACAACATGAGAAGAGAAGAAGTAAAAGTGGCCACTACTCCTTGTGATATTCAGATTAAGGAACCGTAGTTTGTTTGAATTATGATTAGTGAAAGCAATCCAGGATCAAACGGCCTATAGACTGCAGCAAGAGCAATTTTCTCCAAATAAGGACACATTTTGCATATCAGCCAAAGTTGATAAATGGATAAGATTTCATTGTGAAACAGTCTCTTTAAAATAATAATAATAATAATAATAATGCACAGTATAGCAGAATTTGTAGTATTGCATAACCCAGAGGCAATCCTACAGACAATGACGGATAGGATTGCATTTGTTTCATTATTTATTTATCTAGTTTGTGTTTTTTTACTCAGAAGCAAGTTTGTGGGTAGGAATACTTATATAAAAACATCACCACCAAAGATTAATCAGATCTCCTTTGGGAGCATTCCCCACTGCTACTTGTATCAAGGAATTCAGAAGCCAAACATAACCTTTTTTTTAAAAAAATCAAACACAATTCTTCAAAATGAATGTGATCTGCAGGGAAATAAAATATACTGAGTTGTAAAGGGTGTTCTTCAGAGAGTTGCCAGGTGGCTCACTGGGGGGTGTTGTTCACAGCTCACTGACTTTGACTCCTAACCCAGCAGGACTGCTCTTTTCTGTGCCAGCTGGTGGTAGTCCCTTAGAGCCCATCTGCCAGCAGGGAAAAGTTGGACTGCTGCCTGCTCTATCGACACCTCTCTGCAAGACCTTTCTTGCAGTTTCTGCAGGCTGTGGACCAGCATGTCATGGAAGGGAAAACTGCATTTGACATTTCCCCCCACCATTTAATAATCCATCACACAAGTTCCTGATTGAAGTGATCTTCTTCAAGTGCAAAGACTACAAATAGATGCATGCTAATACCCTTTCTTCCTCATATTTGTTTCTATTGCCAGCAGCATCTTTCCTAGTATTTCTGTTTGCTCTGAGTACTGGGCAAGGGGGTGGCTGGAGAGACAGTTTGTATTATCTGAAGCTGGCATTTTGATTGAGATGTTTTCCTCCTGTTTTTGCACATTAACATTTAAAAGCTTACAAGAAATACCCATCAAATAGCTGACACACTTTGAAGAGTCCAGGCATCTCAAACTATTCTTGTTACTGCTCTGTTTGCTTCTTTCGCCCCTTCTTATTCTAGTGTCAGGGACCCAGTAAGGGATCCTTCACTCTCCAAATCCCCTTCCCTCACTTTCTCATGCATATATAAATGCCTGCTGACTTTCTGTCAGATTGAAATTGGAATGCAAGTACTGAGATAATGCAGTTATCGTGCCAGGTTTGCCAACAAAGATTGAGAAATACAAAAACTGAAACTCCACTGGGGAGCAAAATGAATTAGGGTTGTTTGTTTAAGCATGCTTTGTATGATATACAATGTGTGACAGAATAGCTTCTCTTCCCAGAGAATCGTGGCCCATGGGATGCACATTATGCACATTCATAAGTTATAAGGCAACAACTTTTACGTTTTTAATGTACACCCACACATACAGCATTCTTTGACACATATCTCTGCTTTATGACAGTTCATGCTCACAGTGAGACAGGTCCATTTGACAAGTGTAACTAAAGACACACATCAGCACTCTAAAATATATATTTTAAAAAAATGCCTAACTATCATGCACCTTTAAAATGGCTGTTTTCCATGTGGATAGTAGAGCATGAAAAGCCAGCCCATCTGGGATACAGATGAACTCACCCAGCCGGCTGAATTACCAGGAAGAATAGCCTGAGCAAAAACAACCTTATCTTCTTTCTGCATCTTCAGGAATGTGGGGACTATGCCTTATCTGGGTTGTACCACTTCAGGTTACATGTGACTGATGGGCCTTCAAAGTTGTTTCATTGCCCACTGCTTATTATGGCTAGAAGGTGGTTTCTTGTCCCCTTACAAAATCATTAGAAAACTTGCAGAACCCAGGCTGGTTGCTATTATTAAGCAAAAGTAGCACAGGGGCTATTTTTCAGAAATGTAGAATGCATAAAAGTAACTTCAAACAAACTTTGTTGCTGGTTCATGAGATAGCAGACTTTATCAGACTAGCCATGGAAAACATTCTTTTTCTGGCATTAAAAAAATATTCCAGGAAAAGAACATCCCCCCAGCACTTACTGGTACTTTCCTCTCCCAAGAAAGGCAGTTCTGGCAATAAAGAGGAAATGAATGGTGACCCATTCACTTCCTCTTTAAAATCCCATGAGACTTGGTTGTGCAGGAAATTCAAAAATAAAAACACAATAAAGCATTAAAAGTTTTAAAAAGCACACACACACATACTTTTACCTGGATGTCTTGATCTCACCCAGAAGTGTTGGCACTGGACCGGCCATTGACACTGCAGTCATGCAAGTTAAATGGCCTGAGGTTTCACATGTTGGCAAGACCAGCACAAAAGCAGCACCAGGGGGGGGGGGAGCCGTCAATTAAAATGTATAGGTTTGGGGCTGATTTTAACCATGAAAGGGCAATGTCTTCTGATCTGCCCGCCCTTTCATGGTTATGTGGTGTTATGACACTTTTTTAAAAAAAACTGTCTGATACATTTCAGTATGTATGGGATGAGTGATTGTGGTGCTGGTTTGGAAAGGGGACCTGGTTTAAAGGTCCCCTGCCCCATGGGCCTTGATACTTTGAAGCATCCTTCTTTGGCTATTCCTAACACCACTCTAGCAGTCTAAAACAGAAAACAATGCCATGTGAAGTAGGACCATTCCACCAGCAATAACAGAAGACTACTACCATGATGGCTCTTCTCTTGAGTGTTATCACAAGCAGCCATTCCGCAACTAGGAGCATGAGAAAGATGAGACAGATGTCAGTGTCATGCTACTGGCCCTTCTTCTTCTTCTTCTTCTTTTTTTTTTTTAAACTGGCCCTTCTTAAGGATGACTTACTTCTTTTTTTCCTTCCCATCCTTCCCTCTCTTCTTTGTAGCCATTACATTTTAGATTATAAAACTGTGGCCAGGGACTGTTGTGTTTTTACTAGTTGCATAAAAGCTGCTCTTGGAGTCTTTGTGACTAGGCAGTGAGATAAAAATACTAACCAAATAAATAAATCCACCCACCACCACCACCCTCCAAGTGCAAGACAAAATAAAGAGTATTAATAATGTGGGTTGGTCACCTAGAATATTCAGTGATCTACACAGGGGGTCTTTAATGGAAACTAGTTTTACAGCACTTAAACTGCATTATTATTTAAGTAGCTGTGATATGTAACTTAATATAATAATTAGGATCTTTCTTGCTTCAATGAATAAAGGAGGCTTTTTGAACAGCATTAATCCTCTGGCAATTAAAAAAAGTCATATGTGGCAATCAAGTTGAGTAATATGAGTGTTATTTAAGGACTATTTTCTAGGATAATAGCATGTTGCATTTAGAAGGTATTACAGTTGTTTTCAATAAGTGCATTAAGACAATATAAATGGTCCACAATTGACTAACTGCTAGTAAAAAGATCAAATCTGAAGGGCTGTTTGCTCCTCCTTAAGCTCTGTAGCTTTTGCCTAGAAATCTGCTAAACAGGCATATTTGCTCTCAAACCATCTGCCACTTAGACTGTAAATAAACAACAAAAAATTCTCATTTGCTACAATACTGTTCAGTTCTTTTCATGTTTTCTTAGCCCATTGTTCCATTCTGCTCTTTTTCCATGCCACATTAGTCTGCAATTAAAAAAAAAAACAAATCTCAAAATCCTCATTTAACACACCTAGCTATGAAAGTGAAAAACCTCAAAATTCACCTCCACCCCAAAGACAAAAATAGAGGAAAGGACATTACAAATAGAGCTGGGAAAGATACATATAATGTTCCATTATATCTTTCAATTCCAGTTTCAATCCCAGGTCTCACACTCACACTCCAGCAATCACTCAGCATCCCATGCCAAATAGAAGTACTTTCTCTCCACCTTCAACAGTGTTGTCCTTCTTTAGGTGGAGGAAGGGAGATATTTTCCTTCCCAGGATGATGTTTCCAGCCCCCCTCCCACCAGTGAATAAAGTTGTGACAACCAGAAGCAGGACCCCTGTCACAATCCCTTGTCACACCACAGATAGTTGGCAGGAGGTGGCAGGAAACCTCACCTGACTGTGTTCTGATTGCCAGCAGACAGACATCCATTACTTGGTGTAGGTGCTGGCTGTTAAGCTAAGGGCTTGTCTATACAGTGAAAATACTCCTCATAGAATTCAGGGAGAATATTTTTTGTGAAGTCAAAGGCTTTCACGTCCAGCATCCATAGATTTTCCTTGGTTTTTTTCCCAGGCTGTGAGGCCATGTTCTGGAAGAGTTTATTTCTGATGTTTCACCTGCATCTGTGGCTAGCATCTTCAGAGAATGGTTGGATAGGTGCGTATGTGGGGGGTTATATACTGTGAACCCCTGTTGGAGAGGATATGCAAATTTTTGTATTTGAGAGGCTAGTTTCTGGGTGGGGATATGCAAGGAGGATTAGTGTCTGTTTGGCTAATGGTTGGCTAATGGTCCGTTGTCTGCTGGAAATTCCCCTGTTCCTGGGTGGTGTTCATTTGCAAGTTTTGAGTTTTGATTTTACTGTTTTTCAGGACTGGTAGCCAGATCTTGTTTACTTTTAGGGTTTCTTCTTTCCTGTTGAAATTGTCCAGGTGTTTGTAGATTTCAATAGCTTCTCTGTGCATTCTGACATGATAGTTGTTGGCCTGGTCCAGAATTTTGGTGTTTTTAAATAGCATTTTGTGTCCAGGTTGGTTTATATCATGTTCTGCTACTGCTGATTTTTCTGGCTGACCCAGTCTGCAATGTCTCTCATGTTCCTTGATTCATGTTTGCACACTGTGTTTAGTGGCCCCTTTGTACAAAAGAGACCATCTCACACCTGCAGGAGTTTACCGCATACCATACAGCTGTGGACAAGTTTACATAGGGACCACTAAACACAGTGTGCACACACGAATCAAGGAACATGAGAGACACTGCAGACTGGGTCAGCCAGAAAAATCAGCAGTAGAAGAACATGTTCTGTGACCTTGAAAAAAACAACCCATAGAGACAAATGAAAGCTGATGAAAATTGGCATTAGTGCGCATCAATCCACATTTTATTGTCACATATAGATGAGCCCCTAGTATAGAGGGTCATAATGGAGAAAACAGTTACACTTTCATTACTAAGTCAGTAATATAGAATCTTGGGTGCTATTTTTCAAACAACTAATATATATGTAACATTTCTGAATCAGAACAATAGCCTCTCTAAGATTCATTGAAAGAAAGAACAAAAAATAAATTAAATTAAAATGTCAAGTTAATTAGTTATAGATAACACGTGTACTTCCAATTTTTTACTTTTTTTACTACTGTTTTAGGCAAATTTAATGTGACATACTATATTTAATACACATGGATGTTGTCTTTCATGTAATAATTAATTAATTTTAATTAATTAATTAATTATTGTATTTATACCCTGCTCTTCAGATACAAAGGCTACCAGAGCAGCTTACAAATGGTTAATTTAACAGTTCCCTGCCCTCAGACTTACAATCTAAATAAGACATGACACATAAGGGAATGGCAGTGGGGGTAGGGATTAAATCTAGCAGATACTTGCTTGTTCTTCTCTCCCTCCAAGGGGAGGACAGTGGCAGTTAGGCTGGAGAGAGGGCCTTTCACCTGCTTCTGGGCCCAGCTTCTGATGGACTTCTGCCTGCCTCTTCTTCTCTCCCTCCAAGGGCAGGGCGGTGGCAATTGGGCTTGGGGGAGGGCCTTTCACCTGCTTCTGGGCCCAGGCCTGATGGACTTCTGCCTGCCTCTTCTTCTCTCCCTCCAAGGGCAGGGCGGTGGCAGTTGGGCTGGAGGGAGGGCCTTTCACCTGCTTCTGGGCCCAAGCCTGATGGACTTCTGCCTGCCTCTTCTTCTCTCCCTCCAAGGGCAGGGCAGTGGCAATTGGGCTGGGGGGAGGGCCTTTCACCTGCTTCTGGGCCCAGGCCTAATAAATGCTCCTGAGGGTTTGCAGCATATGACCAGTTCATATTTGTAGTAAAAGTCTGGCCAAAATTATTGAATTAAATGATGAAAGGCTATAGATGTGCTTCAGATTCTTGAAATGTGTTTCAAGTGCGTGAAGCAAGTATATTATATGTATGTAAGAATGAGAGTAGAACTTCACTTTAATGCACATAGCAGCCAAATGTTAGGCTTCCCCATGTCAGTCCCATATTAAAAAAAAAAAATGATGAATTCATGGATGGTTGGTCTGCCAATGGCTATTTGCCATGGCACCCAGACAGAATCTACAAACAGAGAAGCAGAGTGGCTGCAGATAGTAGACAAGGAAGGCAAGCTTCCTATTGGCACAATGATGTTTGCCTGTTTTTACAGCAGAGTTTGGGAAAGTGTTAAAAATAGTTCAAAAGTGACTTCTCCAAACTCTTTTTTTTCTTACACCATATCCATTCTGCCAGTGTGCCCCAACTTATGATAACATTAACAGAGAAAATATGGCTCTTAAAAAAAATTACAGAAGAGGAGATGGGAGATGAAACTCAAGAATAGGTTGTCTAGGTGAGAAGATATAATGCTGATTGCTGTGTATTGACACAAAATTGCAGCAGCATTTGTTTGTCTCTACAGTCCTCTGTCGAAATCACTGGTATATGAAGCTATCTGTGTTTAAAGTTCACATGCAGCCATGCCTATGAATCAAAATGGTAGCCAAGAGTGAATTACTCGTATTATTATTCTCCACAAGTTGTCGCTGCTGCACAGTATTTTTTTTTTAACTGTAAAGCAAAGGTGCACAAGTGTGACCTTCTACTTAAAAAAGTTTAGTCACCTCAGCACAGCAAAAATGTGCATGATCAGCAACACAAAACTCCAAAATGACATTTCTGGACACTTCATTACCAGCAAGCCCACCCCCATGCATGTCTGACCAATCAGCTTTCCACTTCTGCCCTCATCAAGAATGCTCTGCAATTTGAATCAGTTGTCCAAATGAGTGGAGGTGTGCATTTCCATGCATTAATTAAAAAACTTCAGGAAAAGCCACAAAGGCTTTTTCCCTGCCAGTTTTTGGCTCCTTTCTTCTCAATAAGGTGAATCACCATGGGATCTCATTCGGACAAAAGGTATTCTCCTTGCATTCTATGAGGAGTATTTTCACCATCTAAACAACCCTTGTCTGTTTAAGAAATAGGGACCAGGATCAGTTTTGGCCACATCCTGAATCATTAGCTAAAATGGGCCCTCTCAGACCAGTTCTACTGCTGCTCAGTATGAATCAGACTCCCCATTGAAGTGGCCAGAAGCAAGGCCAGACCACATTGGAAACTCTTTGGGCTTCCAATTTTAGAATATCAGGCAGCCTGTTGGGGGTGAGAGAAACATTTTTTTAGGTTTAAAACCAGAACTGTGATGTTTTGTTGGTTGCAGCTTCATGTTATGTTTGTTTTCTTCCTTCATGATTCATCAAAGCTTTGCCTTTCTTTCAAAAAACTAAAGATATCCTTCTTCCAGACTTGTTCCTGCAAGAAATATTTCTTTCTTTTGTAATATAATAATATGATATTGTACCTCTATCTTTTCTGGAGCAGTTTGTTTGTTTTAAAAAAACCTTTTGCTCTCCCTGTGCTGTGTGTTTTCAATTCTTTAGAATTAGATAGTGATTTTATCTTTCCCTTCCATAGTTGCAGGCGGGGGGGAATCTTTAAATTCAGTTCTAACTCTTCTTTGTATGTCTCCCCTGCCTTCCGATGCAACTATTATACAAAGTGACGATTATATAACAACAGAATCTAGGGTTGTTTCTCAGTATGATGTGTATTGTTTCATCAGGACCTCTCATGTACTGCTATCTCATGCTGGTTTTAAATTTACCCTTGGATAACACAGGGTTACCAACACATATATGGTTACCTGACACAATCCTTTCAGTCCTTTGAATGTACTATGTCAGTCCTCAGTTGCTATATCATATGATGCACCCCTGGCACAAACTTGACAGTGTCAGGAGTTAGAGACTGAACTCCATTATACAATGGCTGAACAACTGCAGAATCATGCTGAGTCATAATGGCTGACTCCATGAACTACCAAGTTATGCCTAGTCAGGCCACTGTAGGGCAATGTCCTGTATATATGTGTGTGTGTGTGTGTGTGTGTGTGTTTGTGTCAGCTAGTCCAAAGCTCACTCTCTTCTTCTTCTTATGAATGCTGATGCCTGGTGAAGCAGTTTGTCCGGCAATTGTAAATATTTGTGTATATATTGCAACTGCTTGACTTTGAAGATAAAAGTGTCTCCTGCTTATTTGGACGTCAAACACTCTGTGTGTGAGTATTCTTGGGAACAGGTGGCTAATAAGCCTGCTGAGATCGTTTTTTTTGCTTCTGCCAGGGATTGAGTGTCCTATCATCCCCTGACAGTGGTTATGGGCCCAGCTGATTTATCTCAGATTAGATAAGGTGCACCCTGAAAACTTCCCAGAATCTTTTTTTTTTTGTTTGGAGTGTTTTTGGCTTGTTGGCTACGAAACAGTTAAGTTTCAGCCAGGCTCTGTGTTAGAGCTATCTTCAAACAGACTTGAAGAGCTGTCAGCTGCCAGCATTTTGTGTTTCATAGCTAGAGATATTTTTTTTTAATTATTCAGACAGCACAATGGCAGATACTAGCCACATTCATTTTGAGAAATTGGCTGATGGAAATTATCCAGCCTGGAATTTATATATGGAGGCTTTATTAATTAAGGACAATTTGTGCCATGTTTTGGAGAATGAAAGTGTGATCCCAGAGGGTTCAGAAGATGAAATAGCAGCATTCAGATTAGCAGACCAGAAGGCTAGAGCTGCAATTCTCTTGTCACTCAGCCCCTCCAAGTTAATACATGCAGCCCCAGCAAAGACAGCCTTTCAGCTTTGGACAGCTTTGAAAATGGTTCATCAGAATTCATCCTGCCTCTCAAAGGTGATATGGACTAAGAGACTTTATAACACAAAGCTGCCTACTGGAGGCTACATGAAAGCCCATTTGGAGGAAATGAGGCAGCTTTTTCAAGAGTTGGCCAATAGAGATGTGGACATTCCAGAAGCTCATAAGTGTTTTATTTTATTGGGCAGTTTGACAAAGGAATGGGATTTCCTAATGTACCGTCTGTAGATCACCAGGGAGAGCAATTTGTCTGTAGACCTGATAGCTGGGCATATTCTGGAAGAGGTTGAATGAAAACAATTTGATTCCTGGATGGAGGGGGAAGAAACAGCCACAAATTACCAGATGCAATCGGGAGATCACTGAAACATACCCAGAGGCATCTGATGTGGAGGAGGGAGCCTGCAGTTATGTGAAATGCTGTTTCAGATGGAAAAAGCCTGGATGTTTTCAGAAGGACTGTAAGATACCTGCACTGGATAGGAGGGGTGGCACAGCTACAGGGCAAAGGAGGGGTGCATCCTCTCAGGCTGCAAGGCATGCCTTGGTAGCAAAACACCATCCTGATGGTACTGAGGGATGAAGTTGGTTACTTGATACTGGAGCAACACACACTATGGTAACTGATTTAAAGCTGTTAAGCAATGTTAAAAATAATTCTATAACCAATATTACCCTGGCAGATGGTGCCCCCAGCAAAGTGCAGAAAATGGGAACTGCATATATGATATGCCATCTTTTGGTAAAGATTTTGAAAATGTGTTATGTATTAGTGAACTGGAGAATTATATATTGAGTGTGTCTCAGATGACTACTGATGGTTAGAAAGTGATATTTGAGTGGGAACACTGTAAAATAACAGAAAAGCACAATATGAATAATGTCTGTGAAAAAGGGATAAAGAAACATGGGTTGTATTGCATGTTGCCTAAAAGAAAGGTGGCAAATGTGTACCCTACAGACAATGTTCCCCTACATGATATTTGAGTTCATTACTATCACAGGCTAAAGGGCCATGCCAGTTACAAAGGGTTAAAGGAGCTAGCAAAAGTGTGTGTTGGTCTAAGCATGAAACACCACCCAAGATTCTTAGAACATGCTGTGTGCAGGGAATTTAAGGTGAATACTTTCCCTGTTGCCAAAAAGACCCAGTGTGTCACCAAGAGACCCTTTGAAGTTGTTCATGCTGATTTACAAGGCTCCTATAAGCCCACTGAAGAGGGTAACTGTTATTTATTTGTGATAGTGGACAGACACACTAGGTACGCCTATGTATACTTACTGAAGGAGAAAAGTCAGGCTTCAGACAGGTTCTGTAAGTGGGTGAACACAGTGGAACAGAAATTTCCTGGTGACGGATAGTGGAGGGGAATTCTTATCCAACAGTCTGCAGACCTGGATGCATAGGAGGGGCATTAGACACAAGACCACAAACCCAGCATCTCCAGGGGAGGATGACCTTGCAGAAAGGAAAATTGTGATATTGAAGTGCATGATGGAGTGCATGATGGAAGATGCACAAGCCCCAGCTGGGCTTTGAGGGAAGGCAGTGAAGACTGCTGCTTACCATTTAAATAGACTGTGGATGTCTACTGTCAACCAGACCCCATATTGTCTATTGTATGTAGAGCACCAAACCTCTAGCACCTGATGATTTTGGGACAGTATGCAAATGTACTGATTCACTCGAGCCTAAGGAAGTTTGGGCAGCCTAAAACCAGTTGGCTGCTTTTCCTTGGCTGTGAGGGTAATAAATATGTGTTTTCTCTCCATCCTGGAAAAGTGGTGTTCTCCAGGGCTGCAAACTTTGAAATGCACTCAGGGTGGGACAGATTGCATTGCAATCAGGAGGTGTTTGTTCCCTTGGGGAGGGATGTGCCAACAATTCCCCAAAGTCCCACAAATGGAGGGGTGGTAATGCCTGATGATGAAGGGGAGGCACAGAAGAAAAGCCTGACAATTCACATGCCACTCCAACACACACACCACCACAAACAAGCATTTAGCCTGACACAGGGAGAGATAGCATCAGCAGTGCAAGTGAAGATGAGTCACGCAGAACTAGGGTGCTCATTCCCAGAAGGTCAACAAGGGTCAGAGAAGCTCCTGACAGGCTTGTTGTTCAGGAAGCCAGGCTATGCAAGGTCATGGCAGAGGAGCCTGCAAGTTTTCAGGATCTCCTAAAACTTCCCCAGGAAGAGCAGGAGAAGTGGAACTCAGCCATGGACTCTGAGTTTGAGTCACTAGTTGAGAGGAAAGTGTTCCAGGTAGTTGAGAGTCCCAAGGATTAAAAGGTGGGTGTACAAGCTTAAGGACATGCCTGATGGGACACAAAAGTGTAAGGCACACTTAGTTGTGAAACGCTTTTTGCAGGAGCGCTACACCAATTTTGACAAAACCTTTTCGCCCACAGCAAAGCCAGAAAGTCGTAGGTTAGTGTTAGCTGTAGAATCCAAGAGACAGATAATAATAATAATAATTATTATTATTATTATTATTTATACCCCGCCCCTCTGTTAAAACAATTGGGGCGGCTTACAAAAATTAAAATACAACACATATAAAAATCCCTAAACACCCCCCACCCCAACCCACCCCATAAAAATATTAAACAAATATAAATTAAAAGCAACTGTCTAAAATCAGCTTTAAAAACAATAAATACAATAAATATCCAGCAGACTAAAAGAGGCCAGGAGCCCCTGAGGCCCGGATCTAATTAGGAAAGGCCTGCCGAAAGACATCCGTCTTTAGTGCTTTTTTAAAGCTACTCAGGCTCATCATGTGACGGATCTCGTTCGGCAGGTCATTCCACAATTTGTGGGCGATTACCAAAAAGGCCCTCTGCGAGGTTGCAGACAGCCTAGATTTTTGTGGCTGAAGCGAATTCCTCCCAGAGGACCGGAGTGTGCGGGGAGGATTGTATGGGAGGAGGCGGTTCCGGAGATAAGTTGGACCCAAGCTATTTAGGGCTTTAAAGGTAATAACCAACACCTTATACTGGGCCCGGAAACTGAGAGGCAGTCAGTGGAGAAATCTTAATACTGGAGTTATATGGTCTCTCCGAGATGTTCCTGAGACCACTCTGGCTGCCATATTTTGTACCAACTGAAGTTTCCAGACCAAGCATGAGGGCAGCCCCATGTAGAGCGCATTGCAGAAATCTAGACGAGAGGTTACTAGCGTGTGCACCACAGTCTCGAGGTCCTTTACTTCCAGAGAATGGCGCAGCTGGCGTATCAACCAAAGCTGATAACAGGCGCTCCTGACTGTCGCATTCACCTGACTAGTCATCTGAAGTGATGAATCAAGGAGCACCCCCAGACTGCGAACACAGTCCTTAATGGAGAGTGTGACTCCGTTCAGGACTGGATGTTGCAACCCAACTCCTGGTTTTGGGGCCTCTACCATGAGCACCTCCATTTTGTCTGGATTTAATCTCAATCTGTTTGAGTTTGAGATGATTGTGCAACATTTTGACTTTGACTTTGAAACAGAATACTTGAATGCTGATCTTGAAGAGACAGTATACATGGAACAGGCCCAAGGGTATGACAGTGCAGGTGAAAACATGATGTACTTGTTATGCAAAGCACTCTACATCTTAAAGCAAAGTGCACATTGTTGGAACAAGTGCATACAGCAAGTTTTGGTGTCACTAGGTTACACAAGGAGCATCAAAGACGCCTGTGTGTACACCAAGTGGGCAGGTGGTTGTGCTGTTGTGCTAGTTATCTATGTGGACAAATTTTGTGTGGCAGCAAAGAGTGCCAGCAATGCCAAGAAAGTGCAGTGGAGTTAGAAAGCCAGTTCAAATTAAAGGACTTAGGCAGCCTGAGATGTTATCTAGGAGTAGAGGTAGAAAGAACCGGTCTTGGAGAATTTTTCCTAAGTCAGAAGAAGAAAATTGAGTCTTGTGGCCAAGTGTGGACTTAGTGAATCCAAAGTGTTCAGGACACCAATGACCACTGATTTTGTGAACCTAGAGGCAGAACAGGAGTTTGAGAGGCCAGATCTTTACCACTCAATGGTAGGCAGTCTGTTGTTTATTGCAAACAACACAAGGAAGGCCTGACATCAGTTTTGCAGTTGGGGTGCTCAGCAGGAGAGTCTCCAAGCCAAGGAGGGCAGAGTGGGAAGCCCTGAAGAGGATATTTAGATTTCTCAAGGGGACCAGGGACATGCATTTGAAGCTGACAGGAAGTCAGGTGACCCTGGAGTGCTATGTGAACAGCTCTTTTGCTGCTGAGACTTCAGACAGGAAGTTAGTGACTGGTTGGTGGTCAGGTATGCAGAAGGCCACATAGTGTGGAGATCAAAAAAAGCAAAACTGTGTACCCATTAGTACAACTGAAGCTGAATTCGCAGCCTTGTCTGAGATGGCAAGTGAAGTACAATGGGTTAGGCAGATGCTTGCAGACCTTGGGAAGCCATGCCAAATGCCTGTTGAGGTGCATGAGGACTCACAAGCATGCATAGCTATGGCAGAAGCAGAAAATCTGAAATGCAGGATAAAGTACATTGCGGTACGCTATCAGAATGTGAGGCAGATTATTATTATTATTATTATTATTACCCCACCCCTCTGCTAAAAACAATCGGGGTGGCTTACAACAATTAAAATACAAATGCAGATTAAAATCCAAGAGGATGCTATGATCTATCGTATCGAAAGCCGCTGAGAGGCCTAGAAGCACCAACAGGGTCACACTACCCCTGTCGATGCTTAGATGCTGGTGGTCGGTCAAGGCAACCATGACAGTCTCAACTCCAAATCCCATCCTAAAGCCAGTTTGAAATGGGTCTACATAATCAGTTTCATCCAAGACCACTTGG
This sequence comes from Gambelia wislizenii, assembly GCA_030847615.1. Classification (NCBI taxonomy): domain Eukaryota; kingdom Metazoa; phylum Chordata; class Lepidosauria; order Squamata; family Crotaphytidae; genus Gambelia; species Gambelia wislizenii. The sequence continues at coordinate 209,343,656 of JAUMIR010000003.1, read as the reverse complement.
AGTTGAAGAGCAACTGCCCTCTCAATCACTTTGCTCAAGAATGGTAACATAGAAACCGGCCTATAGTTGTTCATGTCAAAGGGGTCAAGGGAAGGTTTTTTCAGGAGCATCCTAACCGCCGCTTCCTTTAAACAAAATGGAACACACCCTTCTCTGAGGGATGCATTGATGATGTCCTTAAGGAACACCATCAAGGCACACACCCCCCCCGGATGGCCAGCCATGAAGGGCAAGGATTGAGAAGGCAGGTTGTCTTCCTCACCATACCAAGTAGCTTGTCCACATCCTCGGTACTCACGGATTGAAATTGATCCATTAAACTTACATCAATGGAGTTGCTGGACACCTCGTCAATTGTTTCTGTCAAAATACTGGCATCTAAGTCGGCTCTTATCCGAGAGATTTTATCTGCAAAGAAGTTGTTAAACATGTCACAGCAGGCCTTTGTTGGGTTAAGCAATGGGTTCTGTGCAGGTATAACCTGCGTCATCTCCCTTACCACCCTAAACAGCTCTGCTGGATGGGACTCTGCAGACACAATACATGCAGAGGAGAAGGATCTTTGCGCTGCACGTATTGCCTCTCGATAGGACCAAAGAAAGTTCCTATGATGAGTCCTATCGAATAGGAGTCGAGTTTTCCACCAGTTTCACTCTAGTTGTTGTCCAACCCAATTCATTTTCCTAAGCTCTGATGTATACCATGGTTCAAGGTTTGGAGCAGGTTGGAAAGGACACTTGGGAGCGATTGTGTCGATAGCCTTGGTAATGTTGGTGTTCCATGTATTAACCAAAGCTTCAACAGGGTCACTGGCGTTACCAAACATTCAACCCTCCAAGGCTTTCTGGAATCCTATTGGTTCCATTAGCCTTTGGGAGCGGACCATTGTAATGGGTCCACAACCCCCGGTGGGGCAGGAAGAGACTCTTAGTTCAGTCTTGACCAAGAAATGATCCGTCCATGACAATGCGGTGGTTTTAATAACCTACACCCATGGATATTCCTGTTCTGTACTGACGACCGCATTGAGGGTATGACCCGCACAATGTATGGGCCCGACGACCAATTGGGATACGTCCAAGTTTGAAATGGTTTCCATGAACTCCTGAGCTGCACCAGTCAGATTTGTCAAACTAATCTCAAGTTGAATGTTGAAGTCGCCAAAACTAAAAGTCTGGGCAGCTCCAACAGCAACTCTGAGACCAGCTGTGTCAGCTCAGTTAGGGAGTCTGCTAGACAGCGGGGTGTTCAGTATACTAGCAGAATCCCCAAACTATCCCTGGTCCTTAGGCTAAGGTACATACACTCGAAGTGTACTGTCCATCTGAGGACAAGGTTGCAGACCTGCTCACAAAAGCGCTTCTAGCAGGAAGCCATGAGGAGATGGCAAAGAGGCTGGGCCTTGTCACTAGTGTGTAAAGTGAAAGGTGTCAAAAGGGAATGTCAACTGACAGACGATTGATGTCCAACAGTGTATGTTAATGATGTTATGTTGTGATAACATGTGTCCTGCGCAGTAGTTTGACCATTCTGGAGGGGATTTTCAGGAGTTAGAGACTGAACTCCATTATAAAATGGCTGAACAACTGCATATTCATGCTGAGTCATATTGGCTGACTCCATGAACTACCAAGTAACAACTAGTCAGGCCACTAGAGGGCAATGTCCTGTATATATATATATATATATGTGTGTGTGTGTGTGTGTGTGTGTGTGTTTGTTTGTGTTTGTGTGTGTGTGTGTGTGTGTGTGTGTGAGAGAGAGAGAGAGAGAGAGTCCAAAGCTCACTCTCTCCTTGCGAATGCTGATGCCTGGTGAAGCAGTTTGTCCTTCAATTGTAAATATTTGTACATATTGCAACTGCTTGACTTTGAAGATAAAATTGCTCCTGCTTATTTGGACATGAAACACTCTGTGTGTGAGTATTCTTGGGAATGGGTTGCTACTAAGTCTGCTGAGATAGTTTTTTGGCTTCTGCTGGTGCTTGAGTGTCCTATCATCCCCTGACAGACAGTCTAACCCAGGATCCCCAATGCATGCTTACTGGATCTACTCACTGTAGATGTGTGACAATGGCTCATTTTAGTGAGGAGAAATGTGCCTACAGTAAAGTGTTTCGGTGTCTGTCAGAAGCCTAATCAGGACCAGACAAACTCCACAACAGGACTACAGTAGTGCTGGCATACCTATATCCTCTAATGTCACCAACTCCTGGCACTACTGATTGTTCTTGCTCTGCCATAAATTTAAGAGCAGCTGGCATGAAGAGCTGCCTCTCAGCCACAGTCATCCTGAAACATGTGGTGCTAAGGAAGCCCAACTGTGTCTATTTCTCTCACAGTAGCCTGTTTTGATTTGTGGGATTTCCCTTGTGCAAACGGCTTTATTTCTTGTGTCCAATTTGTGCTAGAGTCAAGCTGCAGTTATTCACTGGCAAAATATTACCACTGGAAAACAACAACATCACCCCAGACAATTATTTTGCAACTCATGGGTCTTAGGACTTCATAAGACTAGCATCTATAAAGGCTGTAATTCCTCTAATGGGGAAAACCGAAACATAGTGTTATTATTACACTTATTATCACATGTTGCCGCAATCGCGCAATATTGCCACCACTGAATTCTCACATGACCACCACTAGTGCTTTAAGAATGGGATTTTACTTCTGTGATTTCACGTGGGTGAGATTTTGGCAGTTCTTGTGAGAAGACACAACTTCAGTTAAAAACACCCCGAACCTCTTAATTTACAAATTATATGAACACATAAACACTTAAACAAACCTAAAAATGTGCAAAGAAAATGGGACAGTTCATTAAAATAGCATCCTGTAGATCATTTTCACATTCTCACCTGGAAGTTTTCTCATTGGGAATGGGGAGCAGGGGAAGAGGATCACCCAGTCATGCTGAAATCTCGTGATTACAAAGGGACGTGTTTTTGCACACTCTTCAATACCGTGAAAATATAGATATTGAGAGCTTTTGACATCTTGTCCTGTCAATTGAAAGTGGTGTGTTATTGGCAGCTGGAGTACACAGTAACCACAGGAGGAGGAGGATGGCATGCGATAGTAGGAACCCATTCATGCTACTGTGACATTGTGATCGTGCAGTTATAGCCTCGTCTGATAAAGTCCATAAATGCAGTAGTCACCCTTTACTTCATGATCAATCTTTAGTTCATACTAGTGCCTATGAATAAAAATGTTTTGAACTCACATTTTCCCCTTTCTCTGTTTTTATATTATCATAAAATTCAGGAAGAGAGAAAGAGAGAGAGAGGAAGAGGAAGAGGAGGCAGAAGAAGAAGAAGAAGAAATAATACCTTCAGCACACATACACACTGATGTACATAAACAGTCCTTTGAAATCCCTTTACTGTACAAGAAAGCTGAATGTTACTTGGTTCAAGAGAGGCCCAGGAAATGACTCCTCTGTACATGTTTGACCTTAAGAACAATAAAAAAGAACAAAGGAAAAAGGAAGAGCCATTCCTCCCTCACATCTTTTTATTAGCCATGCTTTTGAGCCCCTTTCCCCCTGCCCTGATGATATCCTGATGGTTATTACCTTTGCCCTTCTTTCCTTTGCCCAAAGTCAGTGCATGTTTTACCTTAAGAACAATAAAAAAGAACAAAGCAAAAAAAGCAGAGCCATTCCTCCCTCACATCTTTTATTAGCCATGCATTGTGCCATTCTTCCCCCCTCCTGATGCTATCCTGATGGTTATTACCTTTGTCCTTCTTCCCCCTGCCCAAAGTCAATGCTATTTTTAGCATGTGTGAAATTCAGGGGTGGCTCTTTTATTGTGTGCTTATTCCTTGAAGAGTTTTAAAATCAGAACTCTTCGAGCCTCTTCATTATCTGTAGCCATGTTTTTCTGTATCATTTGCAGTCATTATTCCTGACCTTCCCCCCACATTTCCATAGCTGTTGGCTGTCCTATTCTGTGGGGTTTCCATTCAAAGTATTTTCTTCCAGGAGGAAAAGAATCATTTTTTTCTGTTCAGTTAAGAATGGAATCTCTTGGAATGTGTGAAGCTAAATTGGAAGAGGATTGTTCTCAGTCTCCTGGTGAGATTTTAGGCAATGTTACAAAATTACCTGCATAAAAGGAGATGGGCAGGCAGAGATATCCTACTTAAGGTTGTATCAGGAAAGTTATTCTGAACAAAATTGGTATGGGTTAGTATAGCCAGAAAAGTGTAGTGCTCAGTATTTGATGAACAAGACAGAGATATTTGAATTACATATATTCTTATTCTAGTGGGTCTCTTCAGTGGTACTCTTCCCTCCTTTCCCTCCAGCTCCTTCTCTATACATCAAATATTGCAATCAAACAGCCTGATTCAACAGCCTGTGCTTTGAGATCTGCTGGGGAGGCTCTTCTCTCTCTCCTACCACCCTCACAGGTACATTAGGTGGGGACATGGGAGAGGGCCTTCTTAGTGGCTGCCCCCAGGCTCTGGGGCTCCCTTCTCAGATAAGTTGGACTGGCACCCCCCTCTGCTTTCTTTTCACAGACAGAGACTTCTGTTTAGACAGGCATTTGATGAGTCACTTTACAAGACCCATCTCACCTAATCACTGCACTGGATCTTGCTAATTAGTGTGTGCATGTGCACACAAACGTGCGTGTGCACACATACTTGGTTAATGACATAGGTTTAAACCTGATTCTATTTTTTTATTGTTTAATTTCATTTTAACTTTTGCATCATGTGAATTTTTAATAATGTGTGTTTTTTAAAAAAAATATTGTAAGCTGCTTTGAGTCCCAAACTGGGGGAAAGGCAGGAAACAACAACGGTAGGAACCACCTAGGAAACATACCAAACCAATCCCCTCCCTCCTCTCACTCCCTCAGCCTATCACCACCCACATGCAATTCCCTCTCCACCTTACAATCCACTCCTGCCACTCAATCTGCATCTACACACCCAGCCAGTCTCACAAGGGCCCCTGCATCCTCTCACTCCCTCACTCACCACCCACATGTAAAAAAAATGCAATATTTTTCCTAAAATAATACAGTGTAGCTGAACTGTGTGAAAGGATTCTGAGAAAAAACATGTAAAACAATTTATGAAATATATGAATAAATATATAAACTGAGTTATTAATGTATAACCTTTACAATCTCATAATGGTGTATGTTAATGCTGGGTAAAGCTATCCTAGTTTTTATTTATTTATGCAGAGGAAATGTGCAGTGGTAACTGAAGCTAGGCCAAGGATCACCTGGTCACAAAGCAGGAAGGGACAGTCTTTTACTGTTCCCTTTGGCCACTCCTTTCAGTACTCATATGTACCTTCCATATACAAAACATCCCAAGTTTTTTGTTGGGATCAGAGGGTTTCCAGGTGTTCTGTTAAGCCATCTCTAAATATGCCATGCCACTCTGCCCCCTTTAACACTATCCCTCAGTGTGGAAGAGTACCGTATATTCCGGCGTATAAGACGACCCGACGTATAAGACGACCCCCCCAATTTTTAAGGTGAAATGCAGAGTTTGTGATATATTCGCCCTATAAGACGACCCCCCTCTTCCAACGCATAGACCCCGCATGCCCCTCCTGCGCTCCCTTCCAGGAGGGAGCGCAGGAGGAGGATGCGGAGGCTGTGCACCCAAAAGGGGCACGTTCGCCCCTTCTCCCCACCTTCCAGGAAGGTGGGGAGAAGGGGCGAATCGCGGTTTGGCCACGCAGCCTCCGCATGCCCCTCCTGCGCTCCCTTCCAGGAGGGAGCGCAGGAGGGGGATCCGCAGGCTGTGTGGCCAAACGGGGCTTTGGGGAAGGGGGGAGGCTGGGCGGAGGGTGGCTGGGGGGAGGGGGCTTCGCAGCCACCCCCCCTCTCCAAAGCGAGCCTTTGGGGAAGGGGGGTGGCTGGGTGGAGGGTGGGCGGGTGGCAGGGAGTAGGGGGCTTCCCAGCCCCCCTCCCTTTCAGGAGGGGGGGTGGATGCGCGGGGAGTGGGTGGGGGGAAGGGAGGAGGGGGCTTCTCCGTCACCCCCTCCCTGAAAGCGTGTTTCCGTGGCTTTCAGGGAGGGGGGGTGGATGTATGGGGAGTGGGCAGGGGGAGGGAGGAGGGGGCTTCTCCGCCACCCCCCCTCCCTGAAAGCGCATTTCCGCTGCTTTCAGGGAGGGGGGTGGATGCACGGGGAGTGGGTGGGGGGAAGGGAGGAGTGGCTTCTCCGCCACCCCCCCTCCCTGAAAGCCGCGGTTCCGCTGCTTTCAGGGAGGGGGGTGGATGCATGGGGAGTGGGCCGGGGAAGGGAGGAGGGGGCTTCTCTGCCACCCCCCCTCCCTGAAAGCGCATTTCTGCGGCTTTCAGGGAGGGGGGTGGATGCACGGGGAGTGGGCGGGGAGGAAGGGAGGAGGGGGCTTCTCCGCCACCCCCCCTCCCTGAAAGCCGCGGTTCCGCTGCTTTCAGGGAGGGGGGTGGATGCACGGGGAGTGGGCCGGGGAAGGGAGGAGGGGGCTTCTCCGCCACCCCCCTCCCTGAAAGCCGCGGTTCCGCTGCTTTCAGGGAGGGGGGTGGATGCATGGGGAGTGGGCGGGAGAAGGGAGGAGGGGCTTCTCCGCCACCCCCCCTCCCTGAAAGCCGCGGTTCCACTGCTTTCAGGGAGGGGGGTGGATGCATGGGGAGTGGGTGGGGGAAGGGAGGAGGGGGCTTCTCTGCCACCCCCCCTCCCTGAAAGCTGCGGTTCCGCTGCTTTCAGGGAGAGGGGTGGATGCATGGGGAGTGGGCGGGGGAAGGGAGGAGGGGGCTTCTCCGCCACCCCCCCTCCCTGAAAGCTGCGGTTCCACTGCTTTCAGGGAGGGGGGTGGATGCATGGGGAGTGGGCGGGGGAAGGGAGGAGGGGGCTTCTCCGCCACCCCCCCTCCCTGAAAGCCGCTGTTCCGCTGCTTTCAGGGAGGGGGTGGATGCATGGGGAGTGGGCGGGGGAAGGGAGGAGGGGGCTTCTCCGCCACCCCCCCTCCCTGAAAGCCGCGGTTCCACTGCTTTCAGGGAGGGGGGGTGGATGCATGGGGAGTAGGCGGGGGAAGGGAGAAGGGGGCTTCTCCGCCACCCCCCCCTCCCTGAAAGCCGCGGTTCCGCTGCTTTCAGGGAGGGGGGTGGATGCACGGGGAGTGGGCAGGGGGAAGGGAGGAGGGGGCTTCTCCGCCACCCCCCCTCCCTGAAAGCCGCGGTTCCGCTGCTTTCAGGGAGGGGGGTGGATGCACGGGGAGTGGGCGGGGGGAAGGGAGGAGGGGGCTTCTCCGCCACCCCCCCAAAGCCGCGGTTCCACGACTTTCGGGAGGCGGGGTGGAAGCGCGGGGGTGGGCGGGTGGCAGGGAGGAGCACTTTGCTTCCCCCCCTGCCCGATCTCCTGCCTCTTTGCTCCATTTGCGAAGAGGCAGGAGATAGGCAGGCAGGTGAAGCAAAGTGTGTCCGGCGTGTAAGACGACTGTCGATTTTGGAGGGCACTTTTGAGTGCTCAAAAGTCGTCTTATATGCTGGAATATACGGTACAATAAGTCTGAGCCCATGGACCACTCTGAAAGCTTGAGAGAAAGTTCCTACTCAACCTTTAACAAAACTGGTATAGCCTTTCCTGAAATTACCCTAGGGAGAAAGGGAGAAAAATAGTAAGTGCATCAAAGTTCACAGTGAAGAAAGCTGTTAAAGCCCCCCATCCCCAAACCTACTTCTCTGATGCTAGATTTACAAGGTGATGATGCACTTTTACATGCTTCCTTCACTCCAGGGCCAGTAGTGAATGTCAATCTGCCTGTGGATCATTCCATTCCTGGGAGCTGGGAGGTAAGTTTTGGGTTTCCAGTGCATAAATATGAGGATTCCATTGTCCAGGCTGGAATGCCGGAAAACACTATATATGATGTATAGCCTTTTGAATATGGAAGGCACTTCTGAGTACTGAGCAGAATGGCCAAAGGGAGCAGTCAAAGACTGTCCCTTCCTGCTTTTGTGACCAAGGTGATCCTTGGCCTAGCTTCAGTTACCACTGCAAATTTCCTCTGCATTAATAAACAGCTTTCTTCACTGTGAACTTTGATTTATGATTATTTTGAAAAGGTTTGATATTTCTACTTTTTTTCATCTTGTTCTCTGCATTCATCCCAAAATGAACTTGTAGGTCTTTAGAAATGGAATTATGATTACCACTACTTGAATGCAGCTCGGATTGCATTTTCAACAAAGAACATGCAGTCCATTCCTACCAAAACATCTGTGTTGGACTAGAGATGTAAATATTTGTTTATTTCATTTAAAACATACACACACATGTGCATGCATGCACACACACACAGATTGAGGTTACAAGAGTTTCTGCATGTTTTCATTTTTAAAAAAATCAGGACATTTTTAAAGAAAAAAAAACTGCACTAAACTGACCACCAGCAACTACCATTTGTGCTCAGACAACAGTGTGTTTTGCTCAAAATACACCAATTTCTGTGAAAAAAATATTACTTTTCACAAAACTCCAAAGTTTTTTTTTTAAAATATTTTTAGAAATGGTCCGAAGTTATGAAAAATCTCACAGCAAGTTATACATTTTCTCAATGGGGTGTCTTGATGTATCAAAAGATCCTTTGTTGTTGAAAATGAGAACATTCCTTTACTTTCCTAAGCTGGTTCAAGGAAACTTTTCTGCTCCCAAACACTCATGACTTGTAAACTTTTGTTGGTGCTAGGGAGGTAGCCTCTGGGATGCATAGATCTGTTGACAGCTTTATGGATACACTAATGCAGTGATTGTCAAATTATTATTTTTTCTCCCATCAGAAACTGCTTATCCTAACTGATACATCCCAAGGACTATTAGACTTAATGCCCCACATGAACTGAGTGTTCATTTGAATTATGTTAGCACTCTTCTGCTACAGCGAAAGATCACCATTTCCATTATTTTCATCCATTTGCTCACTCGTTATGTTTTAGTTTTTAATGTACTTTATTGTTTATATTGCATTTTAATGTGGCACTTGCTTTGTAAGCCACCAAGAGACATTGAGTTATGTCGCTGCTGTGTAAACACAGTAAATAAATAGAATTGATTTAAAAGATTTTGAGGCCCCTATTCTGTAAAATACTCAGTACACAAAAGATACAGTAAGAACATCTATGTTAAAATGAGCACAGAGCAGAACAGAAGCAATTTCGTATCTAGATGTATCTAGATATTAACCTCATTGGTTTAAAGAGATCTAATCTATGCACAACTAAGGGCTTGTCTACATGGGCAATTTATCCCATCTTTTCCCTGTTTTGGAGCCCTGAAGTCCTGATGATGCAGGACTCTTGCTCCATTTTGCCTCCAGGCATTCCTCATGACTCCCAGGGCAAAGACTGTGAGCACAGGAACACTTCTGGCATGTCACCTTGTCACTGCAGCTGCCTCTGCCTTGTTTTTCCTGAGCCAGAAGAAGCCAGAAGCAAGGCTGGTCACATGCAGGGGGCCTTGCTCATGTGATGTGGGCCTGCATCCCGATATCAGTGGGATGTGGGCAGCAGCGGTTGCAGGGATGGTCAGGTGTGCTGTCTGGACTCTGGCCTGTTTCGTGGAGGCAATGTGGGAACAACAGGCCTGATCCACAGGCAGGATACACCAGTAGGGAGCAAGCATATCCTGGCCCGTGTAGATGAGCCCTATGTTTGGGTCCAGCCTTGTGTTAACCATTCAGGATGGTTTAGTAGAATCTATTTAGTCAGACAATTTTCATTACATGTTGGGATTCCTAGCAAATGGGGGTTGGGTGAAGCTCTTTTCTCTCCTCTCCATGGAAGTTTGGTAATCATTGACTATCCTAGGAACACATTTGGGGGAAAATGTAAGGCTTGCTTTATCACTGAAGGGAAAAAGTAACAAAACAAACAAACACAAAACAAATATGAAAGCAGTACAGAGAAGAAATGAATGACGGTACAAAATTTTTGATATACTTTCTCAGCAATCAGGATGCTTTGAGTATTACAGTAACTAATATCAATGGGAACTAAAGCCACTCTTTTCCAAATTAGTAACCTTTAGCATCACTTGTTTTATCATCAACTGCCCAATCACTGCAGATGCTCTGTAGAAACTGCTTTCAGCTACATAGGTTAAATGCACCCAGAAATGTGTAAACTGAAAGTTACTTAACATTAAAAGGATATCATCATCGGGGTTGTAGTTTCCTGGCATTCCTTCTTCTTCTATATTCCATTTTCTCTGGACTGCCTTTGTCTGGACATGGCAGCAGAAGAAACAGTTGTTTTGAGTGGTCATGGTAATGTTATCAATGTGTGTGTGTGTGTGTATACAGTGCAATTTCATTAGTCAGCTTCTTCAGCCAAAGTTCTTTTTAAAAGCAGATTATCAGTTTTGCTTGATTCCAAATCTGGGACCAAGAAGGTTGTGGAGTACAGAGGAGGTAGCCAAACTACTCTATTTATTGCTGCTGCTGCTGCTGTTCTAATTTCTAGACCATGTCTGGGTGAGATAGATGGGGAGATCTATTATTTTCTTTTCAGCTTCATCTTCATTACATTTCCCCTCCCAGTTGTGTATGCATCTATATCTATATCAGGGGTTATCAGATGCAGCAAAAGCCACATCAGAAGATCGCTAGAAGAACAGGAAGAGGCAATCTTTTTTCTTTTCTATTCTTTTCCTGAAACCACAACTGTTCTTCTGCATGTCCAAGACAATTAGGTTTGAATCAACTAATTGTTGGCTCTAGACATTACCAAAGTCAGTCTCCATAAAGCAAAACATTTTACAATACAGGTACAGCAATACTTTGTAATGCAAAGCATACTACAAAGCATATTACAAACTGAGATTAGTATGAGATTAGAACCAGGAAGTTGTTCTTCAATTGATTTTAATTAGTTTTTATTTAGTTTTATTTAGTTTTTAAGGGAGCTTTCCCAGATGCCAAGGGGGAACATGTCATAACTCAGCAGAACAGCCGTAGATACTTCATCCTTTGCCACATACTTTTTGTTGTTGCCCCAAATTGCATTGGCCCATTGTGAAAATGCAAAGAGAAGGCTTCCTCGAAGCACAAATCCCCATCGTTCCTACCATAACTCATCATAACAGAAACGACTCTTGGGAGGTAAGGATGGGAAGAATGTGTTAACCAATATTCAAAAATGGTCAAAAACGTATTTCTTGAGTGTCAAAACAAACAAACAAAACAAACCCTGATGAGAAGAATCCTGGGCTAACAAGCATCTTTTTTATTCCCTGCATAAAATAAAATAAAATAATAATTTAAACAAATGCTGTATTTGGGAATTTATTCTTCATAAAATTTGCATTATTTGTGAACTGAAAACAGTATATTCTGTACAGAAAACAATGGCAAGACTTCTACACTGCCTACTTAGTTGTGTATATGTCTCTCTGGCTTTTCTTCGCAAACGAAGATTCAGGAAAGACTCATCCCGTGCTTTCTGCAAGCGCGCTGATGACTAAAAAGGCCAATCCGAGATAAACAAGTCCGGTTGCAGAAAGCACAGCAGAAGGTCTCCTTGGGTGATGTTTTTGGGTTGTGATTCTTTCTGCGTTGTCGTTTCTCTTCAAGACTTTTTCGTCGTGAGTTCTCAAATAAGGCTGCAGTATTGTGGATAGTGCGTCTCCATGCCTCCCGATGTGAGGCCAGGGCGGACCACTGTTGGTGATCAATTTGGCCGAGCCTGAGATGTTGTTTCAGGGAGTCTTTGTATCGCTTTTTTGGAGCGCCCCTCTTACGCTGACCCGTGGCGAGTTCACCGTAGAGTAGTATTTTTGGGAGGCGATGGTCTAAGTTGCATATGCTTCCCCCAACCTACTTTACTAGGCATCAGCTACAAAAAGAGGAGGCGAGTTCTGCTGGCAATCAGGGCATGTGACAAGGAATACCAACATCTGCTTCTGAGTGTCACAGAAGGCAGGATGGAAATCACATCCCAGTCACTAGCTGAACGGACCTCCTTCTCTTGGTGCAGCTGGTGCCTGGTAAATTAGGTTGGAGGTACAGTTAGGATCATGGTACAGATTAGGAACTCTAGGTTACACATCTATAATTTACAAATACAAAGTAGTGTTAGTCTGGAATATCAGTATGAAAAGGGATCTTGTACAGTCAGCCTCCATAGCCACAGATTCGACATCCACAGATTCAATCATCCACAGTTTGAAAATATTCTCTCTTTCTCTCTCTCTCTTTCACACACACACACACACACACACACACACATCCAAATAGCAAATCCTGATTTTGCCATTTTATATAAGAGACACCATTTTACTATGCCATTGTATATAATGGGACATGAGCATCCACACCATATCTGATTTATTCCAATTAATCTATAAACCTGGCATCTCCCCAAATATTTTTAAATGTTATTTTATTTTTTCTATTCAATTAATCAACTCCTTAATTATTACCAATGTATCATCAACAAACAAATTTATATTACATTTTGTTTCTAATCCAATTCCTTCTATACTATTATCATTTCTTACAGTGAACTTGCCACGGGTCAGCGTAAGATGGGTGCTCCAAAAAAGCGATACAAGGACTCCCTGAAACAACATCTCAGGCTCGGCCAAATTGATCACCAACAATGGTCCGCCCTGGCCTCATATCGGGAGGCATGGAGTCACACGATCCACAATGCTGCAGCCTTATTTGAGAGCTCACACCAAAGAAGTCTTGAAGAGAAACGACAAAGCAGAAAGAATCACAACCCAGAAACATCACCCAAGGACACCTTCTGCTGTGCTTTCTGCAATTGGACTTTTTTATCTCGGATTGGCCTTTTTAGTCATCAGTGTGCTTGCAGAAAGCGCAGGATGAGTCCTTCCTGAATCTTCATTTGCGAAGAAAAGCCAGAGAGAGAGATTATCATTTCTTATCACATTTGCTAAAATTTCTCTTACCATTGCAAATAAAATTGGAGAAAGTGGACAACCTTGTATTGTTACTCTCATAATGTTTTTCTCGTTACTCCATCATTAACCATCACTGTAGCTGTGTTATGGGAATATAATTGATTTATTGATCCTCTAAATTTTCTACCCAGTTCCAAATTATTTCAATATTATTTTTAATGTTGGCCATTCCACAGTCAAATGCTTTAAATATATCTAATGCTAATATCCCCGCCTTTACTTTTGTTTTCCTGATTATATGTATTTTGTTTATCACCCTTCCTATTTGACATTTGTCTTCCTTTCACACACCCACATTGATCCTTTAATGTATATTTATACATACAACCATTCATTCTCTTTGCCATTATTGCTGATAAGAACTTTGCATCTTGATTTATCAAGATTTGATAACTTTGCAAGGATTCTATGTCAAATCCTTATCTGGTTTCGGTATCAGTATTATCAATTATTGTTGCCCTGATGGTGGGACTTTATCTCCATTTATTATATCATTATATAATTCTAATAATTTAGGTATTAACTTCTTTTCAAATAATTTATAATTATCTGGTTCTAACCCATCCATTCCTAGAGCTTTCCGAGTTTTTCAATTACTTATTGCCCCCTCTACTTCCATTTTTGTAATTGTTTTTTTCTAATAATTCTCTATCTTCCTCTTCTATTTTTATCTTCGAATTTTCCCCTACATATTTTTCTATTTGTTCCACTGATTTATTCTCTGGTTGGTACAAATCATTATAAAATATCTCAAAAACTTTTAATTGTTCCTTCATTGGTCTACACATTTTGCCTGATTTACTTCTAATCACAGTTATCATATTTTCCATTTTTTAATTCTGTGTGGATCTAGCCAACATTTTAAAATTTTTATTACTAAATTCAAAATACTTCCTTCTTAAATACATTAAATATTCCTTAACTTCATCTACCTCCATTTTATCCACTTTTTCCCTCTTTGCTCGTAACTCAATATAGGTGTGTTTTTTCTTATCTGATATATATTTATTTTCCAATAATTCTATTTCCCTTTCTAATTTCCTTTTCCTCTCTTCTTGCCTTTTTTTAAATTAAAATTTTCTTTTATACATATTCCCCTTCTCACACTTTCATAGTATTCCACAAAATTCCTTTTGAAACTTCTCTATCATTTAATACCCATAATTCTTGCCATTCATGCTCAATTTATACTATTTTTCTATAATCCTTTTTTTTTGTATTCAAGCTCCACCTTTTCACCTGTTCATAATCTTTCTTAATTATGATCTCCACATTGACCAACACATGATCTGTTACTTTTGGACTTTCTATCTCAGAATTTATAATTTTATGAATCAATTTTTTTAAAAAAATGTAAAGAGTTGAATAACTTATGTAACATTGAATAATAATAATAATAATAATAATTTCTACCATGCTCCTCTGTTAAAACAATCGGGACGGCTTACAATAATTAAAATACAATACAGGTAAAAATCCCAAAACACCACCCCCCTAGCCACCCCCATAAAAAGATATTAAACAAATATAAATTAATATATATATAAATATATAAATTAAAAGCAACTATCTAAAATCACACTTAAAAACAATAAATACAATAAATAGCCAGCAGAATAAAAGAGGCCAGGATCCCCTGTGGCCGGGATCTAATTAGGAAAGGCCTGCCGAAAGACATCCGTCTTTAGTGCTTTTTTAAAGCTACTCAGGCTCATCATGTGACGGATCTCGTTCGGCAGGTCATTCCACAATTTGGGGGCGATTACCGAAAATGCCCTCTGGGAGGTTGCAGACAGCCTAGATTTTTGTGGCTGAAGCAAATTCCTCCCAGAGGACCGGAGTGCGTGGGGAGGATTGTATGGGAGGAGGCGGTTCCAGAGATAAGTTGGACCCAAGCCATTTAGGGCTTTAAAGGTAATAACCAACACCTTATACTGGGCCCCGGAAACTGATAGGCAGCCAGTGGAGAGATTTTACTACTGGAGTTATATGGTCTCTCCGAGATGTTCCCGAGACCACTATGGCTGCCATATTTTGTACCAACTAAAGTTTCCAGACCAAGCATGAGGGCAGCCCCATGTAGAGCACATTGCAGAAATCTAGACGAGAGGTTACCAGCGTGTGTACCACAGTTTCGAGGTCCCTTACTTCCAGGAAAGGGCACAGCTGGCGTATCCTGACCGTCGCATTCACCTGACTAGTCATCTGTAGCGATGAATCAAGGAGCACCCTCAGACTGTGAACACAGTCCTTAACGGAGAGCGTGACCCTGTCCAGGACTGGAGGTTGCAACCCAACTCCTGGTTTTGGGGCCACTACTGTGAGCACCTCCGTTTTGTCTGGATTTAATCTCAATCTGTTTTTCCTCATCCAGCCCATTACTGCTTATATATTTGCAATCATCTCCCTTTACCAATCTCCACACATCTTTCAACACCTTTCTTTTTATTATTTTATTTAAATTTGTGATATTGTCGTATTTATCTCTTAATGAATAATTTGATTTATCTTTTATTATTTCCATCTGCATATTAAAAACCCCTGCTACTACAATATTTTGTCCCTGCATATCATCCATTTCTTTAAATACTTTCTCATAAAATTCCTCCTGTTTTTCATTTGGAGCATTTACATTCATAAATATATATTTATTTTCTCCCAAATCACCTTGCATTATATCTTCCATCTTCATCTTTTTCCACATTTTTAACAACCACATTACATTCTTTTGCTATTAGTATTGCTACACCTCTAGCTTTTGCATTTCCAAATGCTTTTTCATAAACTCTTCCCCAATTTAATTTCAATTCACTTACTCCTTCCCTTTTTTAAAATGTGTCTATTGCAAAAATATTATACCTGCTTGATCCTTCTTCAATAATGCTTCAACCTTTTTTCATTTTATTATCGTGCCACGTCCATGTAAACTTGAATCGATATCTTTAATTTATTAACCATTACATTCTTCACTACATTTTCTATAAAATCCTCTGGCTCCAAAAAGTGATCCTCCTTCCCCCTACCCAACCCTTCACAATTTCTTCCCATTCCCTTCCCCTGTCCCCCTTTCCCCTCTTTACTTCCCCACCTTGTCTTCCCAAGGCAAATCATTTTGCTCACGATCCCCCAGGTCTTCCAGGTGATGAGTGTTGAAGAGGTCATCCAATGGTCCAAAGCAATTCTCCCCCCTGAGTGCTCATGAAAATAATAAGAAAAAAACAATTTCCCCCTCTTTCTTTCTATAAAAAAATTCTTCCTCCTTCTGCTTTCTTCTTCTGTCTAGACTATTCCATCTCCTCTATCCACTCCAACTCCTTCAACAGCTCCATGCTCCTTCTTGTATATTCCCAACTCCTCCAGCAGTTGCAATCCTTCTTCCAGTGTTTCCATTCTATATCTCTTTCCTGCCCACTCAAATTTCAACAACACTGGATATCCCCAAACATATTGTATACCAGCTCTTAAAAGGATGGTGATAAAAGGCTTCATCATTTTTCTCCACATTACTCTTTGTGGACAATAGTCATTATATATGGCAATTCCACTCCTCCATCACCATACTTTAGTCTCTCTGGGTGTTTTTCGGCTGTTCTCATCAATTTCTCCTTATTGTTATAATTGATGCTGCTTACAATAACATCTCTTGGTAAAATACTTCTTCCCATCAATTCTCTATGTATGCACTCATTATTCTCTTCCCTCCATTTTATAGCTGGGGTCACTTGCTGTAGCCATTTCAACACTTCCATTTTTAGGTTGGATCCTTTATCTGTACCCACAGATTCTGGCAGAAACCTTATCCTAAAGTTATTCCTGCATTGATAGTCATGCATATATATCATTTTTTCCCATAACTGTGATTTTCTTCATATTATCTTGAATCTGACTGCTTTGAAGTGTTTGAATTGATTTGGGAGATGGGGTAATAACTACCAGTCCTGAAAAGTAGAGTTCCATGCAGGGAAAAGACTCAGACTTGAAAGTCAGGGTGGGACAGCAGTCCGACAGAGTGATGGTGTCCAACTGTGGCACACATGGCTATTGTTTGGGGACTAATACTGTATTTATACTGTACTTCATGTCCTGTGGGGTGTTTGGGCTTAGAACAAAGCATAGATGTGTTTCCTACTGTTAAACAAAGGAAACTATGCTTCTACTGATTGCTGTTAACGGCTGAGATATTGGAATTGTTTGGTTTATGACAATCCCCATATTGTGGGATAGGAAGGGTGTGACAGAACGTTTTCTGGGAATAATGGTTGTTCTGGCCATTTGTTTATGATATGACTCGTTGCCAAGGGTGCCCAAGAGTGGATTGGCACATTCCACCTTGATGGCTCTGTTTACTTGGGGCTTTGCTTAATCCTATCTTGGGTGTGTCTGTTGGTAGTTTTCCATGATACCTTCATTTACATCCTGGTGACCTCATCTGACCTCACCCATAGTCCACCCTGGTCTACTAGACCTCATGAAGTGTCTCAATATTGCTGAATTATGAAATATTATAGGGAAGGGTATAAGGCATGGTAACATTATTCTTCCCTGTAATATTGCTCTCCCAGAATAGATGTGGGGTCAGAGTTGGCATCTGGGTTTGTGGCAGGGTCTTATCCTGTATCACTATCCATGCTGAGTATTTCTTATCACTCTGTACTACAGCCAAAGAAGTGGGCTTATATCCACAAAAGCTCATGAAAAAGTATAAAAGGTGCTGCTATGCTCCCTTTTTTTTTTTTTTTTCCTTTTCCCCTTCTGCTCCCTTCCTTCACACTATGGATTTTTCTACTTTTGGCCACCAGGGCCTCTAGTAAAAGAGTTTTTTTTTCTTTCTTTAGAGAAGCAAACTGCACCCCATATGGGTTTTTCCCTTTCTTTCTAGAGGAATTCTGTCTAGTGTTCTATTGTTCAGAGAGCTGGTGGTTTTTTATGTGTGGTTCTAGATCTGAGATTTCCTTTGTGATCCTCTCTTGTTTGCTATATAGGATGCTCATGAGATGCTTATGTAGTGTTCTGGGAAGAATGTGGCATAACTTGTTAATGTAATTTGTGTGATATGTTGTCTGTAGTGGATTGTCCACCTTTAGTCCCTTAGGTCTGATCACTTGATGTTTGACATATTAAAGTGATTTGTTCAGAAAGATGTCTCTCTGTGCCCAGGCAAGTCTCCTGAAGAGACTGATGGACTTCAACTCCATCTGGTTAACATCTGATGCCTTCCATTGTAGTAAATTTCAAAGAAGTAGTTGTGGGCTGCAGAAAAACAGGAAACCCCATGGAACCCTATGGAATATTAGGTACAGAAAATGAGAGATGAGGCACTGCTCTTAAGATTCCTGGGCTGGAGGGAGAAAGAATGTGAACAGGAGAGGTGGAACACTGCTGTAAAGATTCTTGAGGTTAAAAAAATTGTAGTCTTTTTGAAGCACTGTTGCTAAAATTACCGATTTAAAAAGAGAGAGAGAGAATGACAGTAGGAAGAAAGAGGATTCCTTTTGAATTATTAGGTATGAACCCAAGCAGCACTTGGTAACTATAATTCATTTTTCTAAAATAAAAACAAATCAATAAAACCCAAACACTGGAACTACAGCACAGATATTTTTGCTCCAGTCTGGAAACAGCTTATGAGCATTGATATGCATATTGACAAGCTTAACTCTCAAGTAAGAACCATGCAGTTCAGCCCTGACTGTGTCTCTCAAGAGCCAAATAGATGCCATGGGTGCAGAAGTGACTTTCTTCCTTCCCACTTTAAACCAGACCTGGCATCCCCAGCAGTTCCCATGCAACATAATAATTGGCAATATTTAATAATTTAGCCTTAATGTGGCCTTCATGAAAGCTTTGTAGACCAGGGACCCCTGAAAGATCCCAAAAAGACAGTCTGGCTGGAAAAAGCTTAGTCATGCATCTGTTTAAGGAGAGGCCATGGAAAATTCCAAATCTCAAGACAACATGAAGGTCAAGCCAGACCTAAGGAACTATTCTCTGAACACATCTGATGGCAGACAATAAATCCCATCAACTGTAGTTGGGACATCCTTTGTCTGTAAACAGTCCTTCCTGATTCCCAGACCTAGCAATAAAAAAAAGGTAGTAACTGCTTTCAATTCAAAATGACCCCCCATCAGAAAGTACTTGACATCTCCGAAGATCCATTGTTCAATCATGAAACTCTCCTGGAATGTATTGTTCTCAATCAAAATCCCATCACCTCAGGGCACATTTTTAGTAGTCCAAAACCACACTTCAGCATGCACAGATCATTTTCCTGAGGACACTCTGTCCATCTGTGTATCCAGGGCACACAGACCTCTTTCCTGGGAACACTCTGCCCCTCTGTGTTGCCAGGAGCACAGATAATTTTCCTGAGGACAATGTGTCCCTCTGTGTAGCCACTCCTGCTTCCTCCATCCATGCTTCCAGACTGCTTTGAGACTTCAGACTCCTACACTGCAAGGATCACTCATGCTATTCCCCTATCCAAGCACCCTTCCACCTTTCTTTCACTAGCCTCTGTGTGAATGTTTCTTGTATGAATAAGTGTGTGATTGGTGTTATTATTTTTGAAACTTCAATAAAGATCATTGTTAACTTTTCATCTTGTGTGTGTCTGTTTAGAGCTTGTAGGGGTAAACATAGGTGTAAAGATCCCTTGTTGTCCCCTATCACATTACCAAGTCAAGTTGCTGCTAATTTCCCAAAAATATTAGTTACTTGATCTTGCCTGGGATTTCCACGTCACTAGTGATTTGGATAATACACTAGGGCAAGAGACAAGTATCACGAGAAACAAAAGTACCAATATTAACAATGGATTGGTCTGCCACTTTTGTAAGGAACATACTGACTTGTGTTGTGAAAATCACAGAGAGCAGTTATCCATGCTGTTGCCAGCTGTTATTACAGATATAAGAAACACTGATCAGTAAAATAGTTTTCATGCAAACAACCTGATGCTAAAATTGTTGGACTTCCATAGTATTGTTATAAAATGATGAGTAAATTCTTTCTTTTTAATGGTTGACTTTGTTTCTACTGGACTTTTCCATGTCTACTGAAATCAGTAGGGGAGAATCAATGGAATAGTATGTGAGCAGAAATACAATTAACTATAGTTTAACCGTAATACGTGTGCCTTGGGCAGGAGGGTTAAAATCAATACTAAGTAATTTCTAGGGTATAGTAAAAAAAACAATAACTACAATCCAAAAAAAACTGCAATAATTGATTAGATGCAAAACAAGGCAACACATTCCTAATATAAAGCCAAAACACACACTCTTTCTCTGTCTCTGTATCTCTCTCTGATATTTTAAACTATATTTTCATCCACTTGCTAGTCAGCAATGTCTATTTATTTATTTGCTTAAAGCAATTATGTTCTGTGACTTTTCTGCTACACCCAATACTATTCTGACACAAAATAAGGAAGGTAAAAATAAAACACTTGGCTTTTTCAAAGACTGTTGGATTATTTTTGAAATAATTATTTCACATTATTTTTGAAAACACTAATATACACATTCCTTGAGTTCTCATTCTGATTTGTGTCATAGCACCAGCACTCTCTCATTTTTAACACAACTCTTCTTTCAAAGACATAGCCCTTTTAGTCTGAAATATCAGATCTTGTAACACCTTTGAGACAATCTGAGAAAAAGAAGTGGTAGCATAAGCTTTAATAAACGGGTTCATCTACATGGGCACAACACCTTTCTTACTTCTAGTCCAGAGCCCTGCAGTCCAAACAATTCAGGGCATTTACCCCAATCTGCCCCCAGGCAGTCCTCACCAACCCTGATATGGGGCTGAAATGGGGGCGAGCCAGTATAGGTTCATCTTAGGGCAACCATAAGTTGGAAATGACTTGAAGGCACACAACAACAAGAATGAGAAAAAGGTGAGTAGACACTGAAACCTGCATAGATTTAAATACTTCAAAAATATAACTTAAAATTGGATGTAAGTTCTGAAGCCTCATATATTCCGCAAGTAGGTTGGATTTCTTAAAATCCAGCTGGGGTGTGTGTGTGTGTGTGTGTGTTCGAACTGTCTGTTGACTTATGGTGACCCTATGAATTTCACTGGGTTTTCTTAGGCAAGGAATGTTCAGGAGTGGCTTTGCTAGTTCCTTCATCTGAAAAATAACCTTCAGCACCTGGTATTCATTAGTGGTCTCCCATCCAATACTAACTAGGGCTGACCTTCTTAGCTTCCAAGAACAGACGTGATCTGGTGCCTTTTTATTTAGGCAGCATATATTAACTGTGTGTAATAAACAGTTTGTATATCATTTCATGAGCACAGTTGAAATGCATATTGATAGTATGGCTGCTAAATTTCTAATTTAGCAGATTCATGTGTAAGAATTCAATTATATCCTTCAGAAGCCTTTTATGCTTTGAATTTTGTATTTGGCACCCCAGTGCCATCCTGCTGTAATCACTCATGCTGCAGACAAAAGCAATCCTTTCAGATTGTTAGCATTATGAAGGATGTCCCTTTTCATTGCACATATCGACATAACACTTTGTCACAAATAAATCAAAAACACTTTAAAAAATCACTACAGAGAGCTACGTATTGCTCTAATGTAGGATTGAATCCAATTGTTAGTCACAGCTAAAGCACGCTCATTAAATCAATATTACTAACATAAGTTTTAACTCACCCGATAACCATCAATTCAATGGATTTGTTCTACTTGGGACTAACAATAAGATGTAGGGCGCTTCTCTTTCACTCATCTATATACACAGATCAGGCCATGCCTCCTCTACCATCTGCAGCTACATTCAGTATTCACAGGGTAACCTTTAATGTGGGGTGAAGGACACTGTTTGCCACCACAGTTTAGTTGTTTCTACCTGCCTACCCCCACTCATTGGTCTAGGAGCTGTGTTAAAAAAAAAAGAAGAAGGAATGACTGTCAGAACAGTGAGAGAATGGAGACTGCTTTTGCCATCAGGGCCCAATTGCTTCCTCTTCTTTTCATAGTATCTTAGAGATGGAAGAGACCATAAGGATCATCCAGTCCAACCCCCTGCCATGCAGGAACACCCAGTCAAAGCATCGCTGACAGATGTTTATCCAGCCTCTGTTTAAACACCTCCAGAGAAGGAGATTCCACCACACACCAAGGCAGTGCATTCCACTGCCGAACAACTCTTACTGTCAGGAAGTTCTTCCTAATGTTTAGGTGGATCTCTCTTCCTGTAGTTTGAGCCCATTGCGCCGTGTCCTAGTATCTGAAGCAGCAGAGAACAAGCTTATTCCATCCTCAGTATGACATCCCTTCAAATATCTAAACATAGCTCTCTTGTTCCCTCTTAACTTTCTCCTCCACAGGCTAACTATACCCAGCTCCCTAAGCTGCTCTGGAAGGGTATGGCTTCCAGATCTCCCACCATTTTGGTCGCTCTCCTCTGGACAGGTTCCAGCTTGTCAATATCCTTCTTGAATTGTGGTGCCCAGAATTCCAGGTGAGGCCTGACCAAAGCAGAATAAAGTGGCACTATTACTTCCCTTGATCTAGGCACTACATTCATATTGATGCAGCCTAGAATCACATTGCTTTTTAAGTTGCTGCATCACACTGCTGACTCAGGTTCAGCTTGTGGTTCATTAAGACTCCTAGATCCCTTTTGCATGTACTGTCATCCAGCCAGGTGTCATCTATCCTTTATCTGTGCATTTCATTTTTACTGCCCAAGTGTTGTTTCCTACATTTTGTTAGTTTTGTCTCAGCTTTTTAATCTGTTAAGGTCATTTTGAATTCTGATCCTGTCCTCTGGGGTATTAGCTACCCCTCCTAATTTGGTGTCATCTGCAAACTCAACACACATCCAGCCCTAGGTGGCTTCCTATGTGAACCTTATTTATTTTGTTTTATTTAAGTATTTATACCTGCTTTTCAGCCACAAAGGCTCTCAGAGTGGCTTACAAATTGTTAAGCAAAAAAACTTTACACATCTACACCACATTAAGTGGCTTCCAATGTGTGTTATCTAATTGCCTGCAGAAGCCGGATACTTTGTCTTGATTCCCACATGAGACCCTGTTAAGAATGTTATTTGAGTCTTATATGAACAAGGAATCTTATTATTAGCTTTCTTGATATAAATGAACTGTTCTGTGAATTGTTTCATGCACTATAATGTTGATATTATGATGGTTATTGTTAACTGACCTATTGGTCTGGATTAGATCGCTGAGACTTTTAAATGGATTACAATTGAGTTAATGGCATATTGTTAATACATTGCAATTATGGACCTAAAAGTAAAACTAAGAAAGTAGCCTCTCTCCCTTCGATTTCAAGTCTATTTCCTTGGAATATGAATTTGGAAGAAGTCATGTAATTGTTAGACTTTCTCTCCATGTAAATCATATTGGGTTGGTATGTTAAAAGGATTTTTATAAATGTGGTGCAAGCTTGAAAAACTCTTTTGCACTGCCTTCCCTACATAGTCCTGAAATGATGACTGGCAGATGAGGGAAGAAAATAATCCCTTTCCTCATTCTGTATCTTATCACTCACTTTTAATGATAGGGAATTGTCAATGTAATGTCAGCTGTCTAGATACTGCATTGCAGATGTGAATATTTTATGTGTAAAGTGGTGAACTCCTTAGTTCTGCATGATATATGCAAAGAAGAAACTCTGACTATTAAAAGATAGTTAACCCCAAAATTGAATGTACCAGTCTGGTATGGGGTTAAACATACCCAAAGCAAAGCACACAAACAGCAGATAAAATGCTTGCTGCAGTTGTGAGCCTGTACCATTCATTGCCCTATGTAGAGAAACTGAGTTCCCTGTAATATGGATATGATAGACAGATAAGATAAGGCTAGGGTGGATTCTTTCAACTCTCACCTGCCACTTAATGATGATGGCATGTGGTATACAGGTGGCCTTTTCTAATCCCCTTTGCTTACCTGATTATGGAACCTCTACTTTACTTTATCTCTCTTCCAGTAGCTGCAGGTACAGTTGATTAGACACCATGACCAAGATCCTATATTAGAGTTGCATAGCATACATCTCTGTATGTGGAGTTGTACCTTCAGTGTGCTACATAAACCTTGTGTTGAATGGTAATGTTGCACAAAAGAACTGAGACTCAAGGTTCAATTGAATGCATAACTAAGTGTGTTTGAGCATGTTTGTGCATGTACATCTATACATAATGTGCATCCATACACAATGGTTCCATATGTACAGCTCTACTTCCACACCTTTATGCTACATACAGACATTAAAAAATGTTGAACCACTGCTATAAAAGAACTTACAAAAGTACTAAAAGGCTGCTCCCACAAGTGGAAACAAGCACAGAACTGTCCTTCTGGAAGATGATGTGATCAGCAGGATGGGATATTTGGGGCATTAAGTGCTTAAAGGAGGAAAAGAACTCTTATTTTTCAGCTCATCTAGAACAATCAGATCACCAAGTTGTGAGAAACATAAACATTACTGCTACCCTGAATTTTCTCAGGTTTTAATTTGGGTTTTAAAAGAGGAGAAACAGTGGTTTGTATTATTATTATTATTATTATTATTATTATTATATTCATTTCTATCTGATCTTTTTCCTACCAATAAGACTCAAGTTTATGAAGTAGGAAATGGTATGACACACCCATATATTTTTTTTCCTAATCTGATTGGTTGATGTTTTAGTCCAGTTTTAAAACAAATACTTCCCCCATGCTTAAGAAATACTGAGGCCGTTCCATAGCTGATCATCATAGGTGTTGGCATCACTAAATGCAAACAAAACCAGTGGCTAATGCTCCCACTTTGAATGCCTTTGTTTGCCCTCAGTGATAACATCTAGTTAAATCTGATATACTATGGGCTTGTCTAGATGAGAAGATATAATGCCGATTGCTGTTCATTAATGCAAAATCACAGCAGTATTCTTTTCTCTTCATGGTCCTTTGGCAAAATCACTGGTATGTAAAGCTATCCGTATTTGAAGTTCACACACAGCCATGCCTGTGAATCAACATGGTGGCTGAGAGTGAATTACTTGTGTTATTATTCTCAACAAGTTGTGGCCACTGCACAGTATTTTTTTCTTAACTGCAAATCGAAGGTGCACAAGTGTGACCTTCTGTTTAAAAAAGCTATTTGGTCACCTCAGTGCAGCAAAAAAGTACACGATTGGCAACGCAAAACTCCAAAATGGTGCCTCCGGCCACTTTATTGCCAACAAGACCGCCTCCCACACCTGTCCGACCAATCAGCTTTCCACTTCTGCCCTGAGCTGTGCTGTGCATTGGTTGTTCAAATGAGCGGGAATGCCATTTCCACACATTATATAAAAAACATGGGAAAAGCCAAGAAGTCTTTCCCCTTGCAGTTTTTGCCCCCCCTTCTGAATAAAGTGAATCATCACAGAATCTCATTGGGACAAAAGATATTCCCTGCAAATTCTATTATGATTATTCTCACTGTCTAGACAACCCCATGGCAAGAAAAAAACCTTTACTTTTAGATGACTTGCAGTTTGCAAAAATAATAATAATAAAAAGAAGTGTTGGGGAAGGTGAGTGCTGAAGACAGGTATAGAGAAGAAACTGGTGTTTGTTTGTTTGTTCCTGACAATGGGGTGATGAATCCACTCCAGGTTTTGGCACAGACTTTAAAGGAGCTAGCCATGGTGCTGAAATCTATCCCTGAAATCAGTTCATTGTCTTTGTTAATTCCTTTAAACTTCAGCCTAAAAGCCAGAGTGTAAGGGGAACGCATTATAAAAAGCAGTATATAAGCTTATGCTAATACTTCCCAATAAGGTTTAGCTCCACAATTTATATCAAGATAGCATGTTTTTATATTAGCAATGGAACTTTTAAATAAATGGATGACTGTGACCTGATGTGTATTTAAGCCTTCTACAGAACAGAGTAAATGTGTAATGGACAAAACAAAGTTATATTTCTATTTTGATCCAATGAACAATTTTCCTAGAAATAATACTATTATAGGATTAGGGCATATTTATTTGTCATCCAGTGTAAATCAAAAAGTTTAATACATGCAATTTATGTTAAATGTGTTCCTTTTCAAGCTACACTATATTTAAGTAACAGAATAGAAGAATCCCCCTTGGGTATAGCTAACTATTATGTTGTATATAGTTCCTCTCAAATAGCCACAATCATTACAGTGGCAGGATCTAGGAAGGTAGTAATGGGGACCTTTTGTTTCCCACCATGCCTGGAAGCAATCAACTTTGCTGTGAGTGCTTGCAAGAAGGTGTAGGCAGGGATTGGAAGAGTGGTCCCCAAATACTTTTGGCACCTTCCCACAGTACTCCCAGTTCTCCTCAGATTTTTCTTTTTATTATTATGGTTTATTACTGTCATGTGATCATTAACCGATAAATGGACAGCCAGTGGGAGAAAACAAACTGCACTCTGGTCAGTCGGATAGTCAGTACTGATAGAGAGTACATTTAATGATTTGAGAGCCTCATTAAGGAGCAAAGACACCAATGGCTTGGAAGAACAACCACAAGGCTTTATTCTATGTAGGAACTCCATTCTAAGAAAGAAAAGTTACTCCAGGTGCTTATCTCATCTAGCTTCATTCTAGGGAAGAGCTTAGAGAGGACTGGTGGGAAGAGAAGAGGTAGAAAAACATCCCTAAGAGTATCAGTTTACATCACAGAGGGGTCAGCATAGGTAGACAAGAAGGGAGGACACTTTGGGTCACTCAAACTATCTCACCCTATTTCTACTGCCCTCTCTAAAGCATTCTTGAAACTTCAGTGCCAACTATCACCACACTTCTAACAAGTATCACAGTCAATAGTTAGTATCATAATTGATATATTAAAGTTAGATCTGTGTATAAATGTAATAATAATTCACCAACCATGAGTGGGAGAATTTTGTTAGCAATTAAACTGTCTGTCAAAACATTAATTAATCAGGCAGGAGTGGGGAAATTTTAAGTGTTTACTGTCTTCACTGTTACCACCACAGTCAAGACTGCGTAGATGTAGTTTCCAGGGTGTGCTGGTGGTAAGGATGTAGCAAAGAATAATTTTAGCAATTTTCTTCCTGCTACGAGAAAGTCATTGGAAACCAGGCAGTTTTCAAAGATTTCTTTTTGCAATTCAGGACTTATTCTGTGCAAAATTTTATACATGGTTATTTTTGCACAGAATGCGGCTCCCCCCGCCGCCCGCGGAGCCTGCGGCCGGGGAGCCCCTGTTGCGGCAGGGAGGAGGGAGACATCACAGCGTGGCCGGCAAGCGCCGGCGACGCGAGGAGAGGGGCGGGGCCAGGATAAAAGGGCAGCCCACCCCTCTCCTCGGCCTCTTTATTTCTGAGTGCTGAGCGAGTGACGGAGCGCGTCGGAGTTTGGAGCGACGGATTCGATAAGGGGGTTTTTTCTTCGGTTTGGAGAGCGGGGGCTTTGAGAGAGAGCGGGGTTTGGGGAGCAAAGGGTGGATTTTGGCAGCACGGGGATCTTTTGTTTCTTAAAGGGTGGTTTCTGTGCCTTGGCCAATTAGAGTGGTAGGATCTCCCCCCCCCGGGGTGGCTTCGATTGCTGCGGCGGTCCGGCTGGGGCGTCGTTGATACGGGGCAGCGATTGAGACTGGGTTCCCCCCCCCCGCTTGACTGCTCAGTGCTTGGGGCTCATTGCCCCCGCGGCTGCGTGGGCGAGCGATCGAGCGTTGGGTGGCTCTGGCTGGGGTGACGTCTGAGCGCGGCTGCGCTGATTGAAGGGGGGATCGTGTGGTTTTTGTTCCTGGAATTTAGAGGAGAGCTCTGGGAACGGCCGTTCCAGTGGGATTGGGTTGCAGTGAGTGACAGAGTACATTAATTTGGCGGGCCACCAGGGGGCTTGTTATGGCTTTATCAGTTGAGGAGTAGCCTGCACTGCCTTCCCCTTTTGGCGGGCCACCAGAGGGCTTTATTTTACAAATTGTCAATAGCCTGCAGTTCCACAAGCGGGCCACCAGGGCCAGGTGGGGGCCATTTTGTAGTTAATTGTTAGCTAGGCAGCCATTTTATTATCTGTCATTTGATTGTGGGTTCTTGTGTGTTGCTGTTTTGATTGTTAAGTGAATTCAGGTTGAGGAATATTTTACTGTTTATGCTAATTTGGAGCACATTGCTTAATCAAAACTGTGGTGGTCACAAATAATACTTTTACTGTTTATGCTAATTGAGCACATTGCTTAATCAAAATTGTGGTGGTCACAATTAATAATAATAGTTCATTGGATTGGTTATACTTGGGGGTCATATTCTGATCTGATTATATAATAATAATAATAATAATAATAATAATAAGAAATCAATTTTAAGGTACAGACAATTTTATCAATGGCACCTAAGAAGGGAAAAGGTGGGGCTAAAGGCAAGGGGCCCGCACCAAAGCGACCGGCACCCGCTCCCCCTCTTCCTCAGAACAGTGACGATGAAGAGGAGATACCGTGGCAGGCTATCCTGCAACGTATTCAACACTTAGAGAAGATTCAGGGAATAGAGGAGGTTGAGTCTGTTCCTGTCAATAGTTCAGTTCAGAAAAGAACCATGGCTAATCAGATTATTGCTCGTTTAGATCAATTGGAGAAGAGGATCCAAGGCGAGGATGCTTCAGGATCACACCAACCGGATTTGCCCTCTGACATGTCATCAGGGATCGGTATGGAACCCAGAGCTCTGGATGCCCCGATTCCTACTGGTGAGTCACCACATAATGCTAATACACAAACCAACATTATGTGGCCTTGGGCCAATTGGCATACACCCACGGCCAACAGTGGGATACTGGGAGGTCCTCAGCCCATGCAAGGCGCCTGGGCCATGCCACAACAGATAGTTGGATGGGGTGGGCCCCAAGGGGCTCCATGGGGCTCTGCTGCATCTGGGGGGTACACTGTACCTTCCACAGGCTTATCACAGACCACAGGATATGACACGGTAGCTTATCCGGCTATCCCCTTTGGGGAGATGTCTCTTCCTCTCGGTGATCACCTGTTACAATCTACACGTGAAAAGATTCTAAAGGGTGATTATGTTGATGTCTTTTCACTTTTATATCGAGAATTGGAGAAGAAAGATAGAGAGGATTTGGATGAAAAAGAGAAGGAAAAATTGAAGAGACGGAAGGTTGAGAGGACTTGGTCCAATTGGCTTTCTGGATTTTTAATTTTGGCAGGGGTTACAGTGAAGGGTCAACCATACCGGGCTGGGGCTCTATTCCAATACATAGATATCATCCACAGGGCATATGTGGATTTCGCTGGCCCTGCTTGGCTCTTATATGATGAAGCTTTCCGCATGCGGGCAGCTATCTATCCTTCTCTTCGCTGGGATATGATGCATCCACAATTGTGGATGCAGCTCATGACCCCGGCACGGCCAATTCAGGGTGAACGAACCCATAGTGGTCATCTATTACGGCCATCAGCTGCTATGGGAAATAAAGTGTCCACGGCGGTTTCCTCATCACAGGCAGGGCAAAGGATGCTATGCTGGGAGTTTAGCTCACATGGGCAATGTTCTCGGAAGCCTTGCAGGTTCAATCATGAGTGCTCCATTTGTGGAGCCTCACATTCCTTTCGGAACTGCCCTCGAGGAAGGAATCAGTTTAGAGGCTCTAGAGGGGGACAGGGAACTGGTAGAGGAGGTGGCCCCTCAGCCCCTCCTCCTAAAGGGCCCCAGCCCAATTAAGCTTGACATTTTGGATGCTTGGCTTGCTGTTTATCCCGATAGGCAGTCGGCCGGTTATTTGTTTCGGGGTTTTCATTTTGGTTTTAGGATTCCATATCAGGGGCCTAGGCGCCCCTTCAGGGCAGGTAACCTGAAATCGGTCCGAGGGATGGAACATGTGGTTAGGGATAAGATTCGGAAGGAGGTATTAGAGGGAAGGGTAATTGGCCCTTTTACCCGGCCACCGGTCCCCAATTTGAGGGTTTCCCCATTAGGTATAGTACCCAAGAAGGTTAAGGGTGAGTTTAGGCTAATACATCATTTGTCTTACCCCAGGGGCGAGTCAGTGAATGATTCCATCCCTCCAGAATTATGTTCAGTTAGATATACTTCCTTTGATGCGGCCATACGGGAAGTTAGACGGCATGGTCCGGGGGCTGAGTTGGCAAAATGCGACATTAAGTCAGCATTCCGCCTTCTCCCGGTTCATCCTGATGATTTTGAGCTTTTAGGTTTTCACTTCGATGGATCCTTTTACATGGACCGGGCATTACCCATGGGGTGTTCAGTATCCTGTAATGCCTTTGAAACTTTTAGTACCTTTTTGGAATGGGCCCTGAGAGCCAGAACGGGTATGCACGGGGTAGTTCATTATTTAGATGATTTTTTACTTATTGGGAAATATGGTTCAGGCGTCTGTGGGTTTTTATTATGGCAATTTGAACTAATGGCAGAGGAACTCGGGGTTCCTCTTGCCCCTGAAAAAACTGAGGGTCCGTCCCAACAGTTAACTTTTTTGGGTGTTGAAATTGATACGATTAAACAACAGTGCAGGCTTTCTGAATCAAAGATTCAGGATCTGAGAGTCAGGGTCAGTTATTTTAAGGGTAGACACAAGGCCACCTTGAGGGAGTTTCAGGTTCTTATTGGACACCTGAACTTTGCTTGCAAGGTGGTTGCCCCGGGGAGGGCTTTCCTTCGCCGTTTGTGTGAAGCCATTAAAGGAGTACGGAAACCATTTCATATGGTCAGGTTAACTAAGGACATACAAGATGATCTTCAAGTCTGGCTAGACTTTCTTATTTACTTTAATGGAGTTTCATTTTGGCGTGAGGAAAGGAGGCTGCAGGGTACATTACAAATTGCGTCTGATGCAGCAGGATCCATCGGCTTTGGAGTTTACTTTGGTGGTCGGTGGTGTGCGAGTCGATGGCCTGCAGATTGGTACGGGACAGACATCACTTTAGATCTCACTTTCTTAGAATTTTTTCCAATTTTAGTGGCTTCATTCCTTTGGCCCAGGGAGTTGGCTAATTCGTCGGTACATTTTTGGTGCGACAATTTGGCAACAGTACAGGTCATAAACTCCCTTACATCCAAGTCTCCCCGGGTTATGAGGTTAGTTAGGTGTTTCACATTACAATGTCTTAAGTTTAACATCTTGTTCATGGCACGGCATGTGGCGGGCGTCCACAATGAGATTGCTGACGCTCTTTCCCGCATGCAGATGGAGCGCTTCAGGCAGTTGGCTCCGGATGCCGAGCGCGAGGGCGACAAGATGCCGGTGGGTCTATGGCAGATTGGGAATCCGAAATCTGGAGGGCTTTAGGTATGTCCGTGGCTCCTAGCACTAGACGGAGTTATGCCAAGGCAGTTAAGGATTTTCAGCAATTCAGGAAGCAGAAGGGGTTTCAACAGGGTATTAGGGTCCCTGTTTCACACATTTTACAATATTGTGTGTATCTTTATAGAAGAGGCTTGGCCCCGCAATCCATTAGGGGCCGACTAGCGGCATTAGCGTTTTGGCTGAAAGTGCAGGGGGCCCCGGATCATACGGATGATTTTCGGATACGAAAGGCATTGGAGGGATGGACTCGGGAAAAAGGCAGAAAGAGGGATTTACGGGTCCCCCTTTCGCCGGACATATTAAAGGGTTTGCGCCAGACATTTCCAGTGATCTGTTCTTCCCCCTATGAAGTGTTGCTTTTTCACGCGGCTTCCTTGCTGGCCTTTTTCGGGGCCTTACGGATTAGCGAACTTGTGGTGCTTTCCAAGGTTGATACTTCAAGGAGGGCTTTGGAATTTGGGGATATAGTTGTGGCCGGCCAGCAGGTGAGTTTGACCATGCGCTTTTCAAAGACAGATCAATCTGGTAGGGGAAAAATCATTAGACTCCATAGTTGTAGTGACGTCACCATATGTCCAGTATTTGCCATACAGGAGTATCTTCAGGTACGGGGTCAGCATCCAGGACCACTGTTTACTCATGCCGATTCTTCTCCCCTGACTAGGTATCAGTTTTGGACGGTGACATCCAAGGCCTTGCAGCGGTTGGGGCTGACAGGTGTCAAGTTTGCGACACATTCCTTTCGCATTGGGGCAGCTTCTACAGCGGCGGTGATGGGGTTGTCCTCAACGGCTATACAGGGCATTGGGAGATGGCGGTCATCCTCCTATCGGAGGTATATCCGCCCTTTATTTTACTAACTACTTTCTTCCCCTTTTGTCTTCCAGGTTTTAGACCTCAGCTGGTGAGACGTCGGGTGCTGATTTGTGGCCACAGTATGGTCTACTGGGCGGCCCGTCAGGCCCGTTTAAGTTACTTTGGACCTCACCTGAGCTTGGAAGACATGGGGGTGATTGAGTGGTTGGGGAAGCGGGGCTTACGGTGGCATGGGTTACTGCCATTATTGTTTGAAGAACGTGTTGGGCCACCGCCTGACGTTCTGGTCATACATTTGGGGGGCAATGATTTGGGCTTGCTTAAAGGTAAGGCCCTAGTGATTCAAGCGTCACATGATTTAAAGGTGATCATGTCTACATGGCCTGTAGTCACCATCATGTGGTCAGCTATACTACCTAGGCAACTATGGCGGGGGGAGGGGAACCCACGCTTGATTGACAGAGCACGACGCAAAGTCAATAGGCAAATTGGGAAGTTTTTGAATTCAATGGGAGGATATTACCTAGCACACCCTGAAATCCTGTTCGAGAGGCCCGAGCTCTACAGAGCGGACGGGGTTCACCTCTCGGACGCGGGAAATTTACTGTTTTTGGGAGATTTTCAGCGGGGGTTGAGGGACTTGTTGGCTCAAGCTAGTGGGGGATTAAGGGACTAAGCGGACGCTTGCCCCTTATCTATGGTGGGAAAGGGGGAGGCGTAGATCGTGGTGTACACCTAGGGCACCGATTTCGGTGAAGGGATGGTCTCTGGAAGGGTCTCCTTAGATTGTATGATCTGGGAGAACAGAAGGAGACCTACCTTGGGGTTGGCCTGAAGGATAATCCCTCACCTTAATCTGTATGGATTGGGTGGGGGACTTTCGGGTTGACCTTCCAGACTCGGGCCGGCTGGAGAGCAACCACAAGTACTGAGGTTGCTCAACAGGGCTCAGGTGTTCGCCCGGGGAAGCTGGGGGCATAAGTCCAGAAGGGACGATCCGCCCCAGCTGCTCCCTCACTAGGTTGCCTCCCCCCTCTGAAGATTTAGGGATTTAAATAGGTAGGGTGATAAATAAAAACCATTTATTTCACCCCAAATTCTGTGTGTGGTCTCTTTATTTCTCCGACTCTGTGTGCAATGCGGCTCCCCCCGCCGCCCGCGGAGCCTGCGGCCGGGGAGCCCCTGTTGCGGCAGGGAGGAGGGAGACATCACAGCGTGGCCGGCAAGCGCCGGCGACGCGAGGAGAGGGGCGGGGCCAGGATAAAAGGGCAGCCCACCCCTCTCCTCGGCCTCTTTATTTCTGAGTGACCCACCCTCCCGCCGCTTGAATAGTGTGATAATGGTTGCTTCGGAGCCGGGTAGGAATTTTTTCCCCCTTTTTCAAAGGGGGTTTTTCGCCTACCCCATACTAGGAAAGCGGCAATATGGGAAAATTGGCTAGGGTGGTGTCTAATTAGGTAAATTATCACCCAAGTGAAGTGGGAAAGGGGGAGGCGTAGATCGTGGTGTACACCTAGGGCACCGATTTCGGTGAAGGGATGGTCTCTGGAAGGGTCTCCTTAGATTGTATGATCTGGGAGAACAGAAGGAGACCTACCTTGGGGTTGGCCTGAAGGATAATCCCTCACCTTAATCTGTATGGATTGGGTGGGGGACTTTCGGGTTGACCTTCCAGACTCGGGCCGGCTGGAGAGCAACCACAAGTACTGAGGTTGCTCAACAGGGCTCAGGTGTTCGCCCGGGGAAGCTGGGGGCATAAGTCCAGAAGGGACGATCCGCCCCAGCTGCTCCCTCACTAGGTTGCCTCCCCCCTCTGAAGATTTAGGGATTTAAATAGGTAGGGTGATAAATAAAAACCATTTATTTCACCCCAAATTCTGTGTGTGGTCTCTTTATTTCTCCGACTCTGTGTGCAAAACAGTATTTTGTGCACAGGAAAAATCATTTGCTGCATAGAAAATAATATTTCAATGCAGAAATATAAATTCCCACACAGAAAATGAATTGTATCCAAGCCATTCCGGCCAAGGCTATTTATTTAGATGAGACATGAGAAAATTGTGGTCCTCTCAGTGGTGATGGACTGCAGCTCCAGTCAGATGTAGTCAACAGGGTAAACAGTGAGAATGAGGGGAATTGCAATCTAAGAACATCTGGAGAGCCACAGGTTGCCCATTCTTTGATTTAGCATCTGTGGTAATGGGCACTAAGAACTGAAAAACCATTTGACCCTTAGAATTTCTCCACTGACTTTTAAAATCTACCATTGGGCACAAGTGAATAGGACATGGCCCTTAGAGAAACAAGTCAGCACTTTTCCTCTTGCTCCAGTCAAAGTAAGTTTCTTCAGGAGCACTGAATATTCATTGTCCTGCTCTTTCCTAATATTCTGGTAACTCCAGATTTCTAGCTTCATTTACCAGTAGTGGTGATGTATTCCCAGGGAGCTGTGGGGCTATATGAGATTCAGCAGCTAAAGCATTCTGGTAAGCAGTAACACTCAAAGACAAGGTTGGGATAGCTGTGGTCCTCCAGATGCTGTTGGAGTACAACTCACATCATCTCTCACCATTCCTCATGTTTCCTTGGGCTGATGGAAGGAGGAGTCCAACACCAGCTAGCGTCAAAGATTCCTGACTTCTGCTTTAGGCTTTTCATCTCCTATGATGTGGTGCATTGCTTAGTAAAATTCCAATTGACAGATGTGTGACCACTAACAACCCTATTTGGTAAGTTGGTAGATCTGATCTGAATTTTTTGAACACAGTTATGTTTAGATGTCATGTTTACTTATGTTGTGTTAATATGGCATAACTTCTATTGAAAATCATCAAGACATGGAAACTTCACCATCCGCCCCCAAAAAGAAAGAAATGCTGAGAACTAAAATGGGTTGAGAAGAGACAAATCCACATACAGAAAGAATGCAAATTCTGAGAGACTTTTACATCCCTTTAAATACAGCCCTGCCTTAAGCTACACATTATATGGTTGAGTAAGTGTAATATGTGGTTGACTGTAACCACATTTCTTAAGAAATCTACAAACATACCCTAGACTTATTGAAATCAGTGACATAAATCAGTAATGACTAATGTAAGTTTCGTTCATTGTAGCAGTTCTGCTCTAATAATGTTTAAATTCCGCTCCTTGATTTCAGATCATTTCCTTTTCCTTTTTTCCAGTCCTCCTCCCTCTCCTCCTCCTTCTCCTCTTTTTGGTACTTTATAGGTACACAATATCCCTGTTTTAAACCATAACAAACCCTAGAGACATGTCCCTGTAAATATTATTTCAAAGGTGCACCATTCCCAAGCTATTTAATGTTTCCCTCAGTCCTGGTGCTAATACATGGTTGACTTTTCTCTGCACCTTGATGATCCCTATGTTGTTGTCTGAGACATCACTGTGGTTCAGCAGAGATGGAAATCCACTTTAAAAACAGTCATTTTGTGAGAGCAGTGGGAGTATTTATGTTTTCTATTAAAAGCCCAGCTAAAGAAGCAGCTGGCTCAGATTGACAAATGCTTGTAAAAACTGAGTTTAGGCTTAAATTCTTCCTTTACTGGTTCTACTGTGCTGAGACATCTTGCAGTTAGTACCATATGGTTTAATGGTTTACAGTTTCGAAAACTGTTGGAGACAACACTATATGCTTCCTCTGGGTGTGCTTGAACACTGGGTAGGTTGTATGACACACACACTTTCCTCTATGAATATTTGAACCTTACAGGTGATTTAAAGGCGATATTTGTCTGCCAGATGTCAGTCTATGATCCTAACATTAAAGTCTCCAGCCAAAGTACATGGTGGACTAGGCACTACTTGGATAAATAATGCTAAACAAAGTTCAAATAAGCATAGTGGAGATTGATCTATTAA
Source organism: Gambelia wislizenii (assembly GCA_030847615.1). Classification (NCBI taxonomy): domain Eukaryota; kingdom Metazoa; phylum Chordata; class Lepidosauria; order Squamata; family Crotaphytidae; genus Gambelia; species Gambelia wislizenii. The sequence continues at coordinate 209,307,703 of JAUMIR010000003.1, read as the reverse complement.
GGGGTAGAGTCCATTCAAAACTCTTCTTTGATTTCCACACTGTTGTTCCCTGTGGCAAGAACATGTAGCTGCTCTTTTCAGGAATGGATGTAGGATTAAAATTGCACTTAGGACTTTTTCAGAACTTCCATAAGTAAAATGTGGTGCCTTTTCCTTCCATGCAACATGGAGGGAACATGGAGGGTAATGCGAGAGGGACAGTGTCGTCCGAAAAGAACCCCCTGCTGCGAAACAGGCACGTACCTCTCCCGAGCCCTCCACAGCACTTTTTACACATCTGAAAAAGTCCTTAGTCTGGGATTTACTAAAGTCTCTTATGCTGTTGTAGCCCTTTGATACCACTTTAACTATCTGTTGCCATCCTATGGAATCTTGAGTTTAGTATTCTCTGCTAGACAGCTCTAGTATGTCACCAAACAAAAAATCCCAGGATTTCATAGGATACAGCCATTTGATTTATCTTATCTGTGTTTAATTAAATATCATGTTTCCCTTTGCACAGGAGCCAGGGTGACCATGGAAGTTAAATGGTATCAAAAGTGTGCAATTGTGTATTGTAAAAAAAAAAAAAAAAAAAAAAAAAAAGTAAGGCAACCAATGATTTGTATTTGTATCTCACCAATATTAAGTACATTGGCTTGAAAGGAAAGGACAAGAGACTTCAGGTCTCATTTCAAGCCTAGTGAACTGCATTAAATTTCACAGATGATGAGCCAAATCTAAACCAGGTTTGTGGGATGATTTTCCTTCAAACTGCACAGCCCATAAAACTTGGCATAAATTTTCTCAAGACTTCCCTTGAAGATGGGTCTGGCTGCAATAAAATGCTATTAAAACATGGCATACCTTTAGTGTGCCTCATGGTGAAGAACTCCTTTGACTTCTGCTACAAAGCCTTGATTAGGTGAAGAGGATTTCAACATTCTTAACGCTTTTCCATTAAATCATGCTGTATTTATCCCATTGGATACTCCTTACAGCACATAGGCAGCATACAGGGTTTTTAAAAATCTCTACCATAACATTGTGAAACAGTCCTGACTGACAGATCATGGTTTGCTAACTGATTCCCACTAAGTTTCGTGGCTGATTTAAGATGTCAGCTACAAAATATGACCCAGACATTTTTTTCTAGTATACCATACTGGTTCTTGGGTGAAAATGAGACACTAGGGTTATCTACATGGTGAAAATACTCCTCATGGAATTTGAGGAGAATACCTTTTTTTCCCAATGAGATCCCATAGTGATTCACCTTATTTGGAAGGAGGGGGGCAAAAAACTCCAAAAACTATGTGGGAAAAGCCTTCACGGCTTTTCCTGCAGTTTTTAACGTAATATGCAGAAATGTGTATTATCGCCCATTAAGACAATTGAATTGCAATGCTGCACATTCTTGGAGAGGAGCAGAAGTGGACAGTGGATTGTTCAGATATCTGAGGTGATCTTTTTTATTATTATTATTATTTTATTTAGAAAACATTTTACAGAAATATAAGAACAAATAGCATATATAACAAAACACAAAATATAGAAATTAGAGAAAAATAAATAAGAAGAAAAAAAGGAAATAAGTATAGAAAAACAGACTGACTTCCTCATCAACTGGATTTGAACTTGCACAGTTATAAACTTATTTATCTTTCTAATGCAATAGAGTAATGATTTTCAGTATCCTTTTTTTTTTTGGTCATATAAAATAGTACTTAAGTAGGTCTACACATTTACGTACAACCATCTATGTTTACATATATCTATGTATATACAGTTGTCCCTCCACATTCACGGATTTGACATTCACGGATTTGAGTATTCACGGCTTGAAAAATATTCTTAAAAAAATAACAATCCTAATAGCAAACCTTGATTTTGCCATCTTATATAAGGGACACCATTTTGCTCTGCCATTGCATATAATGGGACTTGAGTAGTCACGGATTTGGGTATTCACGGGGGGTCCTGGAACCAAACCCCAGCGAATGTGAAGGGACAACTGTACATATCCATATCTTTATATACACATATCCATACATTTATATTCTATATCTTAATCTTATATTTCACCTACTATCCTCTAAGCTCCTATAAGGAGAATATAATCAATCTCCTTTGTGATTATTGAACATTACATCCTCTTGTACAATATTTGCCACACGTTCATGCACGCAGTTACGGAAGATTTTAAATTTGCTCATCCCCCCCTACCTCTGTCCTTTCCACATCTGTCAATCCAAAGATTTTATTTCTCCACCTGTACAGTCTTAATCCACAAACCAAGTGATTGCATACAGATTCCCTTCCAACTTCCAGTATTCTATCACTTTTGCCCATACCTCTTCAAACTTGTTTATAGATCGATATTTAATCCAATACGTAAGATATTCCATTCGCGCAACTTCTAGTAACTTTCTCATCCATTCTTCTACCTTTGGTATTCCCTTTTGTTTCCAATGCCTAGCGTAGGTAATTCTCGCTGTGGTGGTCATGTACAACATTAAATTCCTGTCTTCTCTAGGAAATTCTTTTTCTAAGATGTTTAATAAGTACATTTCTGGTTTAAATCTAAGTTCTGCTTTCAATATTCTACAAATCAAATTATGTATATTAACCCAATACTTTCTTGCTAAATCACATGACCACCACATATGGTAAAACGAACCGATCTGATCTTCGCATTTCCAACAAGCTGTTCTTACATCCTTATAAATTTTAGCCAGTTTCTGTGGTGACATATACCAATGGAAGATCATTTTATAACAATTTTCCCTTAGTTCCATGCATGGAGTAAATTTCATATCTCTTTTCCACAACCTTTCCCAGTTCTCTAGATGTATATTGTGCCCAATGTTTTGTGACCACTTAACCATATAGTCCTTCACCACCTCCTCTTCGAGTTCCAATTTTAGTAATAATTTATATACTTTAGATATTGTCGGGTTATCGTTTTCTGCTAGCACTACATCTAGCTCTGTCTTTTGTTGTTCTATTCCCATCAAATTTTTATCCATTTTATATCTTTCCAACAGTTGTCGATATTGAAACCAGTTTGACACTTTCTGTTCTTCCTCCAACTCTTCTCTAGATTTTATCAAATATTCTCCATCCTTATATTTTAATAGATCTTTATACGTTAACCAAGTTTCTTGATTTGCCATCTCAGTTCTCCTAAAGGCCTCTTGGGGTGAGACCCATAGTGGTAAGCTAACATACAATTTTCTTTTTACAATCTTCCATGTTTTTAACATAGTGTTCCTAATGACATGATTCCTGAAATTCTTATCTATCTTATCTTTATCATACCATAAATATGTGTGTAGTCCATACTTGGCATCTACACCTTCTAATGTTAATATTCTGTCATCTTTCAGTTTAAACCAGTCATATAACCAAAATTAACATACAAGAATTATAGTAAGTCCTCAAACTAGGGAAACCAAGACCCCCTCTCTCTCTATCCTCTTGTAGTAGCTTCCAACTAATTCTCGGTTTTTTATTTTGCCAAATAAATTTGGATAAGTCCTTTTCCCATTGCCTAAATAATTTATTATTACTTAGTACAGGTAAGTTTTGAAACAGGAAAAGCATTTTAGGCAATATAGTCATTTTTACTGCTGCCATTCTGCCTAGAAGAGATAAGTTTAATTTTTCCCATTTTTCCATGTCTTTTTTAATCTCACTCCAGACCTTATTATAATTATTGTCCACCAAGTCCAAATTGTTTTTTGTCAAAAGCCTTTTCAGCATCTAAAAAATTTAAGCTAATTTCTTCTCAGGATGCTTATCAAAGTATTCTATAAGATTTACTATCCTCCTGATGTTGTTTCTTAAGTTTCTTTTTGGAAGAAATCCTGTTTGATCTTCATTAATCCACTCATTCAATATGTTTTTCAACCTTTCAGCCAATATTGTTGTAAAAATCTTATAATCTGTGTTCAACAGTGCAATGGGCCTATAATTTTTCATTTCTTCTGCTTCCCTAGAATCATAGAATCACAGAGTTGGAAGAGACCACGAGGGCCATCCAGTCCAACCAATAGTTGAGGCTTCGGGACGCTGATGGCTTGGATCCCCATCACTGAATCATCAAGTCAGAAGGGATCCCATTTAGCCCAACCCCGACAGCAACCCTGACTGGGGGCCACAGAACCTCTGCTTTGAAATCTCCAATGAAGGAGCGTTCACCAGCCTCCAAGGCAGGTGTCTGCATAACACTGGCAGGTAGCACGTTGTTGTCTATTAATGTGTTATGCATCAACTCTACGTTCCTCTAACAGTTCTCATTCATTTTGGGTTCCGTATTCACCATCGTTGCCTGTCCGATGGATGCAGAAGCTATGAATACTGTTGGTACTGCCAGTTTTCAGTTTGTATGTCAAGTAACACAGGTCTCAAGGCTGTAATTTGAATGTATGTACAGGCACAAAACTGAGGGTATCCAAATTATTACTCTTCACCTGCTCAGTGGCACCTACGGACTAGCTAAAAATGTGGTAGGCACTTCTTTTGGCACTGACTACTTACAAACTTTTTCTAAGAATGCCCAAAGTGGTTCAAGATAGTTAACAGCAGTTTCCAGAAGAGTGATGGGAGTCATTGTGGGTAATCAGCTCTGTGTGTGTGTGTGTGTGTGTGTGCAACATTATCCTTGAAGCTGGAACTAGATTCTTACCCATCTTCAATGCTTTTCTGTGAGGCGCTGTTGTTCTTAAGCTGCCGTGGCTGCCTGTTCCCCAGAGTTGGTCACATTTCATTTGAAGGAAGAATCAGTCATGCCTCAGCTTTGCTCCCTGTTTTCCTTCAAAATTAAGGCAACGTTTGCATTCTTCCAAGAGATTGGTATGTCACCTTTAGACATTATGTTATTAAATGTTTTCCATGAAGGTACTTTCAATTGCTCTTCAAATATTTTATAATAGCTAGATGGAAAACCATCCGGACCTGGAGTTTTTCCATTTTTTAAACCTCTTATAGCTTTCTCTACTTCCATTATTGTTATGGGTTTATTTAATTCTTCTTTTTGGTTTTTGTTTATTTTCAGTATCCATTGTTTATCCAGATACTGTCTAATCTTATCTTCCTCCGCAATGTTTAATGATGTTTCTTTAAACAGGCCTTTATAAAATTCTTGAAATTATTTTCTTATTTTCTCTTGGTTAGTCACTATCTTTCCCTTTACCTTTATTTTCAATATCTGTTGTTTCTCTAACTCCTTTCTCATTCTGTATGCTAACCATTTACCGATTTTATTTCCATTCTCGTAATATCTTTGTTTTGCAAATCTAATTTTTTTCTCAATTTCTTCAGCTATCTCCATTTTTAATTGGTCTCTCAGAATTTCTACTATTTTAATTAATTCCTTGTTAGTCGGATCTTTTTTAAATTCTAATTCTTTTTGTTGTAAAGCAACTTGTAAGCTTTGTTGTTTTTCTTTTCTCTTTTTATTCAATTCAAAATTTATTTGCATGCATATTCCTCTGACCACGGCTTTGCTCGCGTCCCAAACATTATGTAAGGCTACTTCATCCTCTTTATTTTCTCTAAAGTAGTTTTTCAAGGTTTCTCTTAGTCTATTTTGTACTTTTTCATCCTGTATCATGCTTTCCTTAAGTCTCTAGCTATAGTTTCTTTCAGTGCTTTTGAGTGTCATTTTTATCAAGCTATGGTCTGAGAGCGTTCTTGGCATAATCTCCATTGATTTTACACTACTCACGATGCTTCTTGATATTAGGAACATATCTATTCGCGAAAAAGACTTATGTCTATCTGAGAAGTATGTGAAATCTCTTGTTCCATCATATAGATGTCTCCAAACTTCTACTAAGGACAGATTATCCATAAGAGTTTGAAATGTTTTAGGTAATTTCCCCTGTTTATCTTTAATTCTTTTCTTTGAAGTCCTATCTAAAAAAGGATCCAAGACCCCATTCCAATCCCCTAGACATGTCAGGTTATCATAATCTACTTCCAATAGCTTTTGTAATAAATTCTGATAAAATTTGTCCTTCTGTTCTGATGGTGCATATATTCCCAATATTAAAGTCTTTTTCCCCATTAGTATTACTTCCACTCCAATATATCTCCCCTTCGTATCCTTTATTACTTCTTTTGCCACCCAACTTGATTTTACATATAATACAATTCCTTTTTTCTTTTTATTAATTGAATTTATAAATGATTGTCCTAATTTCCTATTTCTTAATAAATTTTGATTTTTCTCCTTTATATGAGTTTCTTGAATGCATATCACCTCAGCTTTCATTTTCTCAAGGTGATGGAATATTTGTTTCCTTTTGTATGGGGAATTCATCCCTCTGACATTCCATGAATTTAATTTTATGTCCATTTCTTTTCTTATTACTTTTATTATCTATTTTGACTTATTCCATTTGTTTTAGTCTCCCTCAGCTATATCTAAGCCTCCTATTTCTTCCTGTTCTTCATTTTCTCCTTCGTCTTCCTCTTCTGAATCTACTATTTCTCCTTCTTCATCTTGGTCTCCTTCCTCAATCTCTATCTCCTCTTCCTCTCTAAGTCTATTTTCAAAGCTTAACTTTCTTTCCATCTCCTTATATCCTCTCATATGTTCAATTTCTCCTTCCTTATCCTCACCCAATTTTTCAGCCTTTCCTTTCAAAGAATCTCGTCTACCAGCTTGTTCCTTTTCTTTCTTTTCTCTCTCCATACCATTCAACTCTTTACCATATTTTGTCAAAAAATCCTTAGCTTTCCTTATCATATTTAATCTATATCTCCTCTGTTGAAAAGTGAACGATATACCCTCTATTTTTTCCCATCTATATTGAATATCTTTATTTTGCAGTTTTGAGGTAATAAACTGATAATCTTTCCTTTTCTTTAAGATTTGATTGGGGATATCCTTATAAATTGCTACTTCATTGTCCTCAATAACTAAATTAGTTTCATAATTCTTCTGCAAAATTAAGTCTCTCATCTTCGTTCTTATAAAGTAGATCACAATATCCCTTGGTAACCTCCTTTGTGTAGCAACTTTTGAATTTATTCTGAAAATCCGGTCCACCTCAACCTCCATCTTTTCTAAAGGTAGTTGCACATAGTCTGCTAATTCTGGCACTAATCTCTGATATAAGTCCTCTTCCTCCATTTCCACTAAACCTCTTATTTTAATGCATTTTTCACGCAATCTCATTTGCATCTCTAGATCTCTTTCTTGACCCTTTTCTTGTTCTGTTTTTAGCTGTTCTGTAGTTTCCTCTAATTTTTTAGTTTTTATATTAATTTCGTCCACCCTTTCACTTAAATGCTCCACGTCTCTTGTTATTTAACTTTTTCCCAAACTCCTCTAACTCCTTCCTAATATCCTTCCTTATTTCGTTCATTTCCATAGTCATTTCTTCTCTAAATCGTCAGAACTCTTGCAATAATAATTGCTGAGGGTCTAACGCTTCTATTGATTGTCTTCTTGTTGTTAATGTTGTAGTCTTAACCTGAGGTTGTCTTTTAATCGGCATCTTGAAAAGCAAAATTTCCCCTTCTATTTATCAATTATTACTTTTCCTTTATCTCACTCAATTTCCCCCCCAAAAAAGCTGTTTCAATATGTAATAACAATCAACTCACTATCTACTTACTCAAGGATTTCATTCAATTTCTTCTTTATCAACCCCCCCCTTTTTTTTTCCACCAATGAATTTATGGATTTTAAATTAATTAATACAAATACAATCTCTCAAAGTATTCCAAATTTTTGCTGACCATCACTATATCCCCAGTCTTATACTTTCTTATTGCTTCTTATTTACCCCTTCTCTTCCCTCTCAGCCCCACTTGGGTTCTCTCCCTCAGCGCTGCCCTTTCTCTCCTTCTCCCCACCGTTCAGTGAGCTTCACCCCACAACCTTACAGACCCAAACTTTTCCGTTGTTCACAGCCTCCTTAAACACGTTGTCATTGTTAGCAGCCTCCACCTCCCTTTCTTCTCACCGCTGCTCCTTCTCTCCTCCTCCTCGCAGTTCAGCCAGCTTCTTCCCACAGCCTTACAAAACCAAACTTTCCGTTGTTCACAGCCTCCACCTTCCTTTCTTCTCACCGCTGCGCCTTCTCTCCTTCTCCCCACCGTTTAATCAACTTCACCCCGCAGCCTTGCAAACCCGAACTTTCCCGTTGATTCACTACCTTCCCTTCACCTTATTCATGTCGTCCTTCTCCTCCTTCTCTACCAACCTGCATCTATCTTGCTTATTCACCTGCTCCGTCACCCCGCGTCTCTGTAGCGTTCTTAGCTTCCAGATATCTGAGGTGATCAAATGCCTTTTTTAAGTGGAAGGTCACACTTGGGCACCTTTGCTTTGAAACTTAAAAAAATACTGTGCTCTGGCAACAATGTGGAGAAAAATAACATGCTAATTTACTTGGCCACCACCTTTATTCACAGGCATGTGCACTTCAAATGCTGATAGCTTTGCATACTATCAATTTTGCCAAAAGACCATGGAAATAAATGAATGCTACTGCAAATTTGCAATAAAGCACAGGAATAAGCATTATATCCTCTCATCTAGACAAGCCCACTGTGTGGTTTTGGATAGCACAACAAGGAACCCTCATCTGTCATGTACAGGTAGTATGGTGGTGACTGCTGCTTGACTGACTGTGCTTGCAGTTGGAGGGGCTATGCATAGACCTTTGCTCTATTGATTGTTTATCCTGTTGTCCAAATAGTGGAGCTTTCCCCTTCCATGTTTGCTTCTAGGATGAAAGGACTAGTCCAAAATACTTGAAAGATGGTCAAAAACTATGCTTCTTGAGTGTTGAGAACACCTGATGGGAGAATCCTGGAGTGACTATACTTTTCACAACAGTATGGCAATAGGAGGGTGCAAAGGGACTGAACCACACCAGGTGACACCACTGGGGAAGGAAGGTGTGAGAGCAGCCTTGGTGATGCCACAGCTTCACAATTTGGAACTTATTATGCATCAGTTTTACCCACAGATGTTTGGCACAGAACACAGAATTTCTAAATAAGAAATATTTTCTTTGCATAAAATAGAAAGTTGCTCATTGTATGTCTAGTAACAAGTAGGTCCATTAGTAAAGAAGTACATCCCCACTTGTTTCACTCCAGCAAACTAGACAAACAATATAAATCAATATTTTAATTTTTGTATCTCTTGTTCTGTGACTACAATAAAGGAACAGACATCAAAAAGTTAATCCATTTATACAATTGCATACTTAAAAAAACACTGGTGTCTTTACTTGTACAACTCCCAATCTGCAGTGAGATCAAACAACAACACAAAAACAAAAACAACTGCAATGACAATTGGCCGCTCTTTCAGAAATGGAGATGAATCTTCATAAAGCAGAGAAACAAATCAGAAAGAAACTGTGAATTCTGTCTTCAGTTCATTGGAAAGAGAATTATAAATCATGAAACTCCATGGCAGAAGAATTAAGAGTGGGTGAAATATGACATAACATATGAGTTTTTATGTGGTCCCCAAGATAATTGTTGTGGCCTCAGAGCTCTAAAGGGGAAAAAAAAAGGAGTGGGGGGGAGAAAGTTATTTCTAACTCCTAGAGGTCTCCAGTGTTTGTAATTTACTTTTTATTGTTTCTCCTAAAATGGGATGGACTAGAGGTTGACCTCTTCCCACATTATTTGTGTCTTTATTTTTACACACACATACACACACAGTACAATTCTATACTCCAAACCATGTGTAGAAAGTCAGAATATTTTTGTAATTTAAGAGTTGTGCTGCAGTGGTTTGCTTGTTGGACTAGGACTCTAGAGATCAGGGTTCAAATCCCTGCTTCACCACAAAAATCCACTGGGTAACCTTAGGCAAGTCACACTCTCTCAGCCTCAGAGGAAGGCAAAGGCAATCTCTCCTGAACAAATCTTGCCAAGAAAACCCTGTGATAGGTTCACCTTAGGGTCATCATAAGTCAGAAATGACTTGAAGGTGCACAGCAACAAGAGTTGTGCACTGCACAAAACAGAAAACAACTTCATGCAACACTCATTTATATTTAGAAAACATGCTCATTTCCATGCCATCTCTACTGAAAGGATAATAGTTTGCCCTCTGGTAGAATAGAGCAAGTATTGCAGTGGGAAACAGTTCCTGTGGCATATTTGAGCAAATTGTTCTCCATTTATTTGTGTTCCTGAATGGATTGTTTTCTGTACATGGGATTAGAACTCTGAATATCTGTAGGGAGATAAGTCTTCTGAGCAGGCATGGCAACACCAGCCTGGCTTGGTAGGCAGGGTAATGAGGCATGGCTTAACTAGTCCTAGTTCTGTTGAAAGACATGCAGATGAGTTATGTGTGAGGGCTCGCACTAAGACTAAACTATCTAGTCCCTGAGCTGCTCTTCGCTGATGCTGCTGCCCTTGTTGCCCACACAGAAGCAGCTCTGCAGTGCCTAACATTCTGCTTCGCAACAGCTGCAGAGCTGTTTGGGCTGGAAGTCAACCTGAAGAAAACAGAAGTTCTCTACCAGCCTGCACCACAGGATGAACACCACCATCCCCACATTGCCGTAGGCAAATCTGTGCTTAAGTCCATTCAGCAGTTCACCTACCTGAGAAGCATCATCTCCTCAGATGCCAAGATTGACAAAGAGATCAATCACAGATTAGCAAAGGCATACAACGCATTTGGAAGACTTTACAAAAGAGTCTGGAGTAACAAACACCTGAGGCGAAGCACAAAAAATCAGTGTGTATAGAGCCATTGTACTGTCTATTCTCCTTTACGGGTCTGAAACATGTGTCACCTATCGCCACCACTTACGACTCCTCGAATGCTTTCTTCAGCACTGTATATGTACAATCCTAAATATACACTGGACTGACTATGTGGCAAATGTTGCTGTCCTTTAGCAAGCAGGGATCAACAGCATTGAGACCATGATATTGAGAATACAGCTGTGCTGGGCAGGGCACGTTTCTAGGATAGAGGACCATTGCCTCCCAAAAATAGTACTCTACAGTGAACTCACCACGGGTCAGCATAAGAGGGGCACTTCAAAAAAGCGATACAAGGACTCCCTGGAGTAACATCTCGGGCTCGGCCAAATTGATCACCAACAATGGTTTGCCATGGCCTCACATTGGGAGGCATGGATATGCAATATCCACAATGCTGTAGCCTTATTTAAGAACTCACGCCGAACAAGTCTTGAAGAGAAACGACAACCCAGAAAGAATCACAACCCAGAAACATCACCCAAGGTGATGTTTCTGCTGTGCTTTCTGCAACCAGACATGTTTATCTCGGATTGGCCTTTTCAGTCATCAATGCGCTTGCAGAAAGTGCGGGATGAGTCCTTCCTGAATCTTAGTTTGTGAAGAAAAGCCAGAGAGAGCTGTAAGGCATTCATTTGGTGTAACGAGTGTTTAGTGTGACCATTTGAAGAAAAGATCACCCTAATTAGTGCTCAGGCACATTCCCCACTCAGTTCGTGACTGGCTTCTATTCCACTCTCTTCCCTTTCTATGGGATTGTCTTATGGTCTGATGCAATAATATTTACTGATAAGAAAACCTTATCTTATTCAGTAGAACATGTTCAAGAATCTGTTTAGGACAACAGCCTTAATTCATTCCCACTTTACTATAAGAACTGTTCAGTAGCCTGTTACAGGGCACTTATTCAAAGCTGCAATATTTTGATTTTTAAATGCCTAGAAATAAAAATGATTAAGATATTTGCTCCATCCCTCCTATGATCAGTCTTAGTGTGTCTCCAGCCTAAAGTGGCCTCTACATCAGCCTAAATATATTTCTCTTTGATTTTTTTTTAAAGCAACATGGTAAAACTATCTCTGCTTCTGCCCAAGAATTTGAATGGCAGATTATAGCCCAGGGAGATCAATAACTTTTTATTCCTGACTTATGGAAGACCTGGACAATGGGGAGTTATACACACTGGGAACTCTGACAGATCCCTAATTATAACAAAAGCAAGATTTTGATCTTAGTTCAGCTTGAGGGATTTTATGATGAAAGCTAGGCCTTCTTTTAATAGGAACCAGCAATAAAAAAAAAAGACTACAGCTTTTCTTAGTCTATCATCATTTTTATTGTATACTCAATGACTGAAATTTTTCACCATCACTTCCCATCAGGATGGGAGAGGACAATTATGACTGGAAGTTCCATAAAGAGAATGTGATGAAAAAATATGCTGACACGGACACTGTGCTCACTTCTGGTATGCACCATATTGGAGTAGGAGTTACAGCCTGTCAATCGCAGTAGTTTAGCTCATAAGTAAGGTTTAAGAGAGAGAGAGGGAGGGAGGGAGGGAGGGAGGGAGAAAATGAAAGTAGAAAGAGTTATTATACTGTTTTATCAACTCTGAAGATTTGATCATATATTCATAGACCAGAATATCATTTATGTATTTAGTTTAATACTCATGTGTCATCCCTTTGTTCAGAGAATCCAGCCTTGAAGTGCCCAACAAACAACAATACCAATAATTTTAATGTAATTTGTGTATTTTTTTAAAAAAAAAAAACTAGCAATGTGTGGGTTGTGGGACATTTGCACAGAATTGACAGTTGGGAGAGTCAGTTGAAAGAGTCAGTGGGGAGTGGATGTGTCTAGATGATCTGAGTAAATGAAGGAAAGGAGGTCAGATAATACCTCATGGGAATTCTGTTATTTATTTGGAACTGGGCACTGGAACGGGTTAAAGCATCTAATAGAATATAATAAATATAATATATAATGAAATATAAAGAATTCTATAAAAATTCAAAAGTTTTCTGATGAGAATCCCCCCCCCGATGAGAATTCCAATAAGATTGCCTCATAGCCAAAGCAGTCTCTGTGTGTGCAGAATCAAATTTGTTCCATCCAAAGAACCAGACCTAGAAAACACAATGTACAATAAAAGTGAGCATTCTATACTGGCCATGACACAAACGTGTTCTAATGACAAAAAATCAATAGATTTGCATGGACATATTTTTTTTCTCTCAGGTATTTTATTTATATATTCATTTACGGATGAAAAAAGTATGTGGAAAGTTGCTGACATTTAGGGATACAATATTTACAGCAGGTGACAAAGGTGCAGAATGTGTACATGGTAGGTTTATTTCTGTGTGGGTTTTACAACAAAATGTGAATCTAGGGGACTTTCCCATTCTAGTACATAAAAAGTTAGATCATTAGCAAATCAGCAAATAAATCATACCAAATTGTTTAAAAATATCTTATTGAAATGCACATCTAATTAATGACATCCTGCATTGTAGTTACTGATACATAACCTAGAGTTACAGACCCATAATTGCACCGAGTTAGGGATGGTAATTCTTGACTTTCCCTGTCCCAATGCATGTCAGGAAAAATCCATCTATTTTTCTTCCCATGCTGTTGGGAGGTGCAGGAATCCCCCCTCCTTTTCTATGGAAACTGCACAGCCTTCATTGAAAAGTATACAGCTTTTCCAGTTCACATGTACAGAGTACTGTTTTTACACAACTTCCCCCCCCCTCTTCCACCCCTGCCACACCCCAAAGTTGTGCAGAAATTGTCAGCTGTGAAAAGACATTACAGCTGTCAAATCAGTTGGGGGCTGAAGAGAAGTTGCTGGAAAATTGACAGCTCTTGTTTGCTGCAGCCTCTAGCTAGGATGTCTGTGAAAGTTGTTGTTTTTTTTGGGGGGGGGAGTTGCAGAAAGAAAGTGTGAGGGAAGATGCAAATGTTTGCCAGCTGATGATCTAGTTTCTGTTTCTGTTTTTTCTGCAACTTCCTTCCTTCTAACCCCGAATCATGACAAGAGGCTGTGAAAAGGTGTTTCAGCTGTCAAATCAGACTGAAACATCTTTTCACAGCCTCTAGTCAGCATTTCTGTGAAAGACTAGGGTTTAGGGGAGGGAAGTTGCAGGAAAAACAGAAACTAGATCATCAACTGCCAACCATCTGCAACTCCTCCCCCAATTTTTTCAGAGAAATCCTGACTAGAGGCTTTGAAACCACATTTCACCTGTCAAACTGGCTGGGGAGGGGCAGAATAAACTGAAATGTCTTTTCACAGCCTCTAGTCAGGATTGGAGCTTGGGGGCAGTTTCAGTAAAAACAGAAACTAGATCATCAGTTGCCAAACATCTGCAACTTCCTGTGCATCCACAACTTCCTTCCAGAACTCCCTCCCCCATCTTTCACAGAACTCCTGGCTAGAGGCTACAGCTCTCAAATGAGAGCTAACAACTTTCCAGCAACTTTTGCCAACTCCACTGCCAATTTAACAGCTGTAACATCTTTTCATGGCTGGTGATTTCTGTGCCACTTTGGGGCTGGTGGGGGGGGGGAAGAGAAGGGAGGGAAGCTTTAGGAAAAACAGTACCAAGTATGTGTCAGCTGGCAAAGCCGAGCACTTTGCCATGCAACCTGTGCAGCTTTGGGCAGGAAGGAAAAAAAAGTCCTGACAAAGCTGTAGGAACTTCAGGATTTTTCCCCCTTCCTACACCAATTTTCCAAAGGGGTTGAGAATTCCAATTTTTATCTCATTCAGGAAATTGACAAATTCCCATACCATCCCTACTCTGTATTGAATTATGCTAGGTATTCATAATTGCAGCATTATTGGCATAATCATAAATGCTCCCCAAACCACCTTCAACTCCAGGAAGCAGGTCTGAATTATAGATGTCTGTGACACAGTCTTGTGGGGTGCTTCAGGATGATGCAAATAGCCCCCTCCTACCCAAGAATGAGAAGTAACAGCTGTGCTTCGCCACCAAGGGTTGGGGTGGGAGAAAGACTGGCTGTATCATCCTGAAGCACCTCAATAGACTGAGCTGCAGACTTTTGTTGCTCAGAGCAGCTCCCTGGAGTTTAAGGTGGGTGTTGGGGGTTAATTCCTTAAATCATTCATAGCTACATTAATGTAGATATGAATCTGACACAGGATCTCAGCCATTGTTTTAAATCTCATGCCTAAGTACATCATAACACAGGCAGAACATTTAAGGATAACTTCACTACATAGTCCATTGAAGACCACAGGAAATCATGATACATATAATGGTGGAAATTCTGTAAGTTCTCTATGAATAATGCAATCAAAAACTAAATAGTCAGTTTAATTTCACTGGAAATTTTGTACATATTCTTAAATCAAGGCTGTGCAAGACAGCAATATTTGTCATCATTATTTTCTGAATTTACTAATGCAAATCAATGTGCATACATTGAAGCTGACTTGGGTTTTGTTTTCTTCCCTCATCTATAAAGCAGGGTTACTGTTAGAAATAGAGTGGCAGGATTATCATGAAAGGACTAAAAGTTGCACAGCATACTTAAAAAGTGAAAATGGGTTGGATCCAGAATGCTGGTAAAACTGAGTATGAGGTTATATACACAGCATGTGGTTGTGTATGATGATGGTTTCCCACCTCCTCCTCAAAAGTAAATGCCAAGACCTAGTCCAGATCAGATATTCTGAGATCTTTGGTATCCCCCCTACACAGCCACAACCCTTGAAATTCATCTCTCACAATATGCCAGCTAATGATTGTAATAAAGATCTCATTAACACCAATAGGATTTTTTTTTCTTTTTTTAAGTCTGCTAGGAGGGATTTCGGAAGTGTTGCAGTTGATAGAAGGGGAGAATTAAACCGCTTTCTGCACTGTACAGTCTAATTGACCCCTGCACTTGTGGAGTAACACATAAAAAAATGAGTGGAGCTACAGTGCTATGTATTTAATATAAGATGTGGCTTGACCATAAGTTATTTACCCTTTACTCCCATTGAAAGCATTGGAATACCTTAGACATCATTAACACATGACTGATACAGTCTGAGGCTCCTGGTGTGCTTGGTTCCTAGAGATTGGGGCAGAAAATTCAAAATAATATCTCACAGAATTCTTTATCAGACCCACGTTCCACTTCTGAGGTAACCAACCCATCGATGATTCATTGTTTGTCTCTAGCATTTTTTTTTATTTAGAGGCATATTGCCTCTAATGTGGTAGTTCTATTTAGACATTCTAGCTAATTGATGTTGAGCAAGCTGCCCTTCAAGAATTTTTCTTTTGCTTTAAAGACCTTTCAAAATATTTACATGGAATGTTTCCAGTGATGTAACCAGCTGTTTTGAAGTATATACACACAACTCCCTGAATTTCTTCTCTAGGTGAAGATATTGTAAAATATAACTTATTCTGTCTGATACATTGTGCATTTAAGTTATTCAGCTTACTGCCTCAATTACTTAAAGCTCCTGTTACTGTAGGGTACATTAGGCTATCTTTGAACATGACATAATAGAACAGAATAGCTTGGAAATGTACTGAAGAAAATGAGGTGTGCAGAAGACAAAACAAAACTCATTTATTTCTAGGCAGTTTTATGGTCTTGTCGCCCAAGTGAATTCTAAAAAATATTAATGGTACAAGAAAGTCATGTAAGAAGAGAATTAATAGGGAGATCCTGATCCTCAGATCTTGCCACTGTATACTTACAGCACTGCTTGCTTTAAGCCAGTTTGGCAATCACCATAGGACTTTGAGGATTGGGCAGCCTGGCAGCAATTTATGAAAATAACAACTGATTGCATGTAGTTATGACTGTTTGGGGGAAACTTCTGTAATTTGTATCAGTCCTCTAACTTTCAGGCATCTTTAAAGTATAAGAACTTTTCTCATCATTATTTTCCATTTTATGCTTCAGCTGCTCTCACATATGACCTAACATTGAATGAAAGAGCAGAGCAAACATATCTGAGTGATACCAGCTCTATAGGCTTTCTGTATTAGAAAGGAAATAGTTCTGAGTGATAGGTTTTAGGAACAGCAATAAGCACAATCATTTGCAGCCCTAACATTAGGCAAAGTGGGGCAGCCACCATACTAGAGGCATTCTAAGGGGAAAACAAGATGGTGCCTCTACCTCATCCCATGTCCAAAAGTTGACAGTTGGCAGATTTGCGATTGGCAATTGAGTCTTATTTGAATGCTGGCGCTAAGACAATACCCTCCACGGCAGGTTAGCTTTGAAGACAAAGAGCAGGTCATGTGTCACACACAGATGTGACCATAACAATAGCCACCACCTGAGGTGGTCACACCACCTGGTGTCATGTATCCAATAATAGTACCAGAGCTGCTTTTCCTAAGTCAAAATGCTTTCATTACCTTGGCAGTTGTAGCTTTCACCCATTCTGGGTAGAAATAAAAAGAATATTTGAAAATATTGGGGGGGGGTAATGGTACACCCCCCCATGTTTCTAGAGTATTGGGAAACCTTGATGAACTGGACAGATGAGAATCTGTCCAGAAAGCAACTAGTTACCAACGAAGTATAAATAACACTAGTCTGGGAAGGTAGCTTAGGTTAATTAGCTCACAGGAATGCAAACACAGTCAAAGATTTAGTTCAGTAACATAGTCCAAAAGGTCAGAGGCTTACAGCAGTCAGTCAGTGTGGGTTCAGACTTTCTGTGGGTCAATAGGAGCAGGCAGCAGAGTAGTCAGGGGCAGTACAAGCTCTAAGCACAAGTCAAGGTAACAGAAGTCAAGATAACTGGAATCCAGGCACCCAAGTCAGCAGGAAGCTTTCACTAGGAAGATCAGTTGCTCTCTGACAAAGCCTCCATTGCCTCTCCCAGAATATATAAAGCAGTTAAGGTTTTGTCAGGTGTTTCTTAATAAGCAGGTTTTTCTCATAAAGTCTCAGAGATTTCCTTTGAGCTTCCCTTTGGGCTCGCTGCTGGGTATATGATGGTGGAGGTAAGTTCCTCTTTTTTTCGTCATCCTTATCTGAATTGGCAGGACTCTCTGCTGGGACTGATGCCAACCCACTTGGACCAGGCTCTTCCTCTGCTCAAGCTTCTAGGTTGGCATGGTTCCCTGCTGGCACAGGTGTAGATAAACCTGTGCCACAGTCCCTAGGGCCATCCCCTGCCATGTTCTCCTCCTCTTCTAACTCTATACTCTCATCAGGCTCACAGGGCATGACAGAATCTTTGAAAACTGCACAGTTCTTTAAAGACTTTCTCATAGCAGGAAGCACATTGCCAAAGCTATGCACTGCTTCCTTCAAGAAGCATGAATTTATTGAGATGCATTCCTAATTCTGAGGATAGTGGATGCTCCCAGGGGTAGTGAGGTACTGATACTTTGAAAAATGATGGCACATCCAAGAATGAAGTTATGGCAGTGTCAGTAGTGTCAGCATTTCCATACTCTTTTCTCTCCTTCAAGTATGTTGATGAATGTGAAAATAATCCACTGCAAAGAGAGAGGTAAGGCTGTGCTTCCTGCCACTTCTGGTGAAAGTGGAAGGAGTTCTGCTTCCATGGGGTAAGGGTGGGAGAGTTTCAAAAGAGATGTCAGGAGAGCATGACTCAAGCATTCCCCCTCCCCCAGCATGAATTGATTTTGTCTTTTAGGCAATTGTAATAGTTGACAGAGGGGGAATTATGATTCTAACTTCATTCTCATCTGCTTATAGATCTCTTTGCTGCACCACAGTTTTATATTCTTGAATTTTGAGGTCAGACTGTAATATTTTCTAGGTGACATGTACAAAGGCATTTCTATTTGTTTTTCACTTTGAATGAGTTGATCAAATGCAATTCATCTTGTAGTACAAGTGGAGCAATAAAGTATTATCACTTTACAACTAATTTAGGAATAAATAAAAAAAAATCTGTACAGGGTCCTAATAGTGACTGTGTGTTCTATATATAAACAAAAATTCTCCTCCCCTTCCTTTCACTGCCCACCTGGAAAAGCAGGGGAGACACACCTGTATTGCCTCTGATATCTTGTCAAAAACTGGAGATGACACTTGCACCCTCCTTCTCTCCACTTCAGTTAGGAAAGTGATCCATGAAGGTGGATCCCCGTGCCATTTTGATAAGCAATTGGTTATAACCTGAGGGTTCTGTTCATGCTTCAAGGGGTTGTGCAAAGGGGCTTTTCTGTACACTGTGAGGAAAGGAATTTTGTACCTTTTTGTGCATGGAGAAACTAGAAATGCCCATTTGGTGAGGGGTAGGTTTTAGACTGTTATCAGGGGACGGGTGGGACTGTTACCTGAATTACTGGGGGTTTGTGGGAACCCCACTTTCATCAGATATTAATCTGTGGAATTTTCATTAGCTCAATATGGCAGCAAGCGGCTAGGTAACTATGAGATCTTTTGACCTATGTATACCAGTACTAACTGATGAGACTCACAGCCAGGATTTTTTTTCCAATTTAAATATATTTTTATTAATTTCATAATCATACATTATATTATCCAATCAATACTTAGTTATTATGACACATAAAATTACTATAAAATCATTATTTTTCTATTAACTAATTTCAAAAGTTAACATAGATTCTTTATTATAATTCTATTCAAAAATATTAATTCCCCTACCCCCCCCCCACCTCAGTGCTCCCAGGAAATTATTTTTTATTGAAAAATCATCTTGGAAGCATTTACACTAACACTCAGGCTTCAAGCACTCACACAAAGCTATCAAATAAAGTAAGAAGTATTGGGATAAAGGAACAATGTTCAGGATGATGGGCTATACTATACCTATCCAATGAGAGATTTGTGTAGCAGAAGATACTCAGAAAGAGCTCACAGGGTTGCACAGCAGACAGACAGAGTGATGGGATGCAGAAAGCTATGAACAATTTGACTGTGTTTTGGGGTGATATTTATATCTGATATTCCCCCTGAAGGGGTTTTATGAGTGGAATAGAATGTTGGATGCAGTTTCACACAGTTAGACAATGGAAGCCCTGGCTATGTTAACGATTCCTAATGGCTGAGACATTAAGACTGATGGGTGTCAAGCAACCTTCTATTGTTGAGGCGAGGGGTGTGAAGGAAAACCACTTTGCAGAGTAATGAGTTTTCTGGCCAATTGATTGAATTAGTGAATGACTCACTTCCAGTTATATCCAGGAGAATTAGCACATTCCTCCCTAACTACCAGTCCAAGAGGAGTCTGCTTAATTACTACCCAGGCACGTCTTTTAGGAATTTTGGATGACCTTTTCCTTAGGCTTTGTGAGTAAACCTTGAGTCCATGAATTTGGGAGGTCTTGGCTTACTCCCAACCACGTGGAATGCCAATAAATAAGCCAATTTATGAAAGATAGCCAATTGATGAACTATTGAAAGGGAGGGGTTATCAGGGCAGGTAACAGGACTAAGAGGAGCAGAACCCCACACTCTGATATCACTGAGATTTCTGGTTTGGTCCTGGGGAAGTCTAGACTTTGGGAGCAAAACAGTTCCCTGCTTCTAGACTAAAGCATATTTGTGTATATTTTATTACTTTGTGAATTTTTCTTTGCACACATTTTGAAAGTATGCTCATGTTGTTATCCCCCCCCCCCGGCAGAATGTATAGAAACCTTGAAGGATATGGCTTTCTCGCTACCAAGTTGTTCTTGGTTCTGCATTTGGGCTTATGATCTCTGCATTAGACAAATCTGTTTTAAACTGTGGCACAGAGAATTTCCCACCCATCCCAACTAGTAAACATTTAATTCCTTCCTACCCTCCCAGTTTTCCATTTTCCCTCTCCAACTATCAGTTGATATTCTAAGTTATTGAAAGGAATCATTTAGGTTTTTTTTTTTATTTCAAAAAAAAGTGAAAAACTAACTATTTCAAGGCTGACCATAATTTTGGCTACACTATCCACTTTTCAGTTTAAGCAGGTGTCTAGCAATTTTTAGAAAACAGTGATGTTGTCAATGTTACCATTTCATCCTTAAACAAAGAAAGCCTACATGAGTGTAACTGGATATGCTCACATTCTGACCCTGTAACATTATCTTTTCTTCCCCTTATGCCCTGTATGCTTGGAATTTCACATTCCTTGAGGATAAATACTTGCTTATTTTGAATTTCCTTAGTAGTTATTGTCACTATATAATTCAATGTTATCATATGAATACATAATACAATACATCCTCATGCATAAGTTTTTTCCCCCCTTTCATCTATAGGACTCATACGGGGAAAGCAGGCAAGTGGCATAAGATGATTTTTAAAAAGCAAAACATAAGAGCTG